>CM077163.1:232251791-232839430 GCA_039583875.1 Platanthera guangdongensis
GTCGAGCACGTACCCCGAGAGGAGAATTCAGAAGCTGACTATCTTGCTAAATACGGCCCCCGGGCTGGAGGGATAGTGAATGAACTTTTCTGACCATCCATCGAGGAAGGGGATATGATGGAAATCGAGCAGAGGGTATCTTGGAGGGATCCGTTCGTTTCTTTCCTAACAACGGGACAGATACCTGCCAGCGAAGGAGACAAGAGGAAGTTTCGCTACAAAGCCGCCTACTATTTGCTTCAAGAAGATGAACTCTACCGCAAAACCATATCAGGTCCTCTGGCTTGGTGCCTGTCAGAGATTGAAATACCTCGTATCCTAGAGGAGATTTACTCAGGAGAGTGCGACAGTCACTCGGGGGCTCGGACTCTTGAACAAAGGATTGTAAGGCATAGGTACTTCTGACCCACCATTAGGAAGGAAGCGGAGGCCTTCTCCAAAAAGTGCCTCGAGTGCCAGCTCTTTGCGGCTCTTCAACTACAGCCAGCTCAACACCTTCGCTAGATCCCTGCTTCATGGCCCTTCTCTATCTGGGGAATGGACTTGATCGGCCCCTTTCCTCAGGCCAGCGGGCAGAGGAAGTTCGTGCTTGTCATGATCAACTACTTCTCCAAGTGGATCGAGGCAAAAGCCTTAGCCAAGACCACGCCGCAGATCGTGAAGAACTTCATTTGGGGAGAGATTACATGCAGGTTCGGGATTCCTCTGGCCATCGTCACCGACAACGGGCCGCAGTTCGCCAGCTTAGAGTTAGAGGACTTCTGCAAGCAGCTAGGGACAGATCTTCGATTCGCCTCTGTGCATCATCCTCGCAGCAACAGACAGGTGGAAGCCGCCAACAAGTTGATTATCAACCTTCTAAAGAAAGTCACCAACTTGAAAGGCAACTGGGCGGAGCAGCTCCCCTCGGTTCTTTGGGCTTTGAGGACAACTCCAAACTCGGCCACAGGGGGAAACTCCTTTCAAGTTATCCCATGGGTCTGAGGCACTCATCCCAGTGGAATTCGAGATTCGGAGCCCGAGAGTTATAGCAGCTGGAGATGGTGGCAAAGAGTGGCGCTTGGAGAATGAGGACGCCCACAGACTCTCACTGGATTTCATAGACGAGCTTCGTGACTTGGCCTCCATCCGTCAAGAGGAGATCAAGCAGCGTATGGCGAAGCACTTCGACAAAAATGTCCGCCTAAAGCATTTTCTCGTCGGAGATCTGGTTATGAAGAAGGTAGACGCCGCAGGAAGAGGAGCAACAGTGGGCAAGCTGCATCCAAATTGGGAAGGTCCCTTCATTATCCAGGAAGCCTTGGCCACCAGGGGCTATTATCTCCAGGATCAGGTTGGAGAGCAGCTGAGAGGTACTTGGAGTGGGGATGACCTGAAAAGATTCTATCCTTAGCGGCCAATGATGTATTTTGTTTGTACATACTTTTATATATATGCAATGACAACTATTCTTCTATTCATCCTGTTTTTTATCGCAAGTTTTCTGGGAACTCAAGGTTTTGCTTCAAGATCGATCCGAGAAGTTGGCCGTCAACTCGTTCCCCCTAGATAGCCCAGTTCGGACGATGGGACGATGCCTCGGGATATAAGCATCCTTGTAAGACCAGACCCCTGCATTGATGGCCGAGATCAGCTCCCCCCTTGCATGTCGGCCTAGCTACCCCTGACTGCATCTCTCCTCCGACTGGAGGAACTGGCGGGAACAGGTCTGGACCCCAACCTCTCGAATTTGAGGAAGGATCAACCTAACCAGGCTTTCCCTCCAGTAGCCAGGGAGCCATGGTAGGCCCAAGAGAATATGTTAGTCGCGAGTGCGTCCTGGAGGACCCTCGAAACGACATAGCCCCTCGCTCTTACATGTGCGCTCATAGCCAGTTAGCAAAGCTGAGAACGATCGCAGCAGTTGGATTGGGAAACGTGCCTTCGACCTGTTTCTCGTGGATAGCCCAGTTCGTACGATAGGACGATGTCTCGGGATATAAGCGCCCTTGTAATACCGTACCCCTGCATTGACGGCCGAGATCAGCTCCCCCTTGCATGTCGGCCTAGCTACCCCCGATGCCATCTCTCCTCCGACTGGAGGAACTATCAGGAACAGGGTTGGACGCCAACCTCCCAACTCGACATCGACAAGATCGTCGTTCGATTTCTGCTTTCTTCTTCCTCAAAGATATTGATGCGCTTAATTCATCTTCAAACTCTTGAAGCAGCAGGAAAAGCAATGTTCAAATCCTCGAGTGGTAGGTCCCTGTAAGTCCAAGTCCCTGCACGAGCTCCTCTCCTGCATATTGGCCACAGATCTCCTCGAGTGAGATCGAGTTCCTTGCTGGAGTGATGTCATAGTCCGAGACCTCTCTACGAGCTCCTCTCTTGCAGACCGACTACTTGCCTCCCCGAGTCGACCTACACCACTCCAGTTGAGCAAGGCTCCTGAGAGCTGTCGACTCCAGCAACACTCGAGTCCTCGAGTGGCAGGTCCTCGTAAGTCCAAGTCCCTACACAAGCTCCTCTCCCACATATTGGCCACAGACCTCCTCGAGTGAGATCGAGACCCTCGCTGGAGTGATGCTGTAGTCCGAGACCTCTGTACGAGCTCCTCTCCTGTAGACCGACTACTTGCCTCCCCGAGTCGACCTACACCACTCTAATTGAGCAAGGCTCCTAAGAGCTGTCAACTCCAACAAATGCTCAAGTCCTTGAGTGGCAGGTCCTAGTAAGTCCAAATCCTTGCACGAGCCCCTCTCCTGCGCATTGGCCAACGACCTCCTCGAGTTAGACCAAGTTTCTTGGTGGGATGATGCGAGCAGCATTGGGGCGAGTATGCACGCAGGCATCGACGAATGTGCGAGTATGACATAGCAAAGTGCGGGTATGGTATGGCGAGTAGCTACGGGCGAGTGTCAGGGTGCGAGTTATGAAGAGCGACTACGGTTGTGCGAGTATCAACTACGCGATTATCAACAATATCGACGTGCGAGTATACGTCGCGAGCACTCGTTCTCCCCGAGCCTATGAGCCTAGCGAGTATCATCAATCAACAAGCATGCGAAAAGGAAAAAGGGCGGCAATGTGGTAATTCAAACTTGTATTAATGTTTCAAAAATTTTACAAGTTACAGTGTCGGTTACAAAAATTCTCTGACGGCTATCATGCGAGTATGAGGAATATCAGCGAGCAACTAGGACTCATCGTCGCCAGTATCAGGCCGATATTCCTCATCTCCAATATCGGCGTCCTCTTCCTCGCCACTTTCATCACTTTCCTCCTCGCCGCTGCCGCTACCGCTGCTGCTGCCGCTGCTGCCAAAGCTCGACAATGGTGAAGGCAGGCGATCTGACGAGACTGTCTTGGCGAGTAGCTCAGGGATAAGTTCGTCAACTGTGAACACCTTCTCCCCCTCGTCAAGCTTCCCGCTAATCCTCAGCCTCACAAGGACGACGTTGCCTGCCGCGTGAGCTATCTCGCGACGAACCGACGCCCTCTCCTCCCACAAGATGTGAGATCGCTTGATAGCGTAGTGAGGATCGTACTCCGACCGCGGCTGAGGA
Organism: Platanthera guangdongensis; assembly: GCA_039583875.1. Taxonomy (NCBI): domain Eukaryota; kingdom Viridiplantae; phylum Streptophyta; class Magnoliopsida; order Asparagales; family Orchidaceae; genus Platanthera; species Platanthera guangdongensis. The sequence goes on from CM077163.1 coordinate 232,255,340, forward strand.
ACAGAGGAACTCACGCCGGCTTCTAAAATGGCCAGGCGATAATCCATCTCGGCTGCGCGGATTTGGGCTACCTTTCAGCCCGAGATCAGCCCGAGCTTTTTGGTGGTTTCCACTCGGCAGCCTGCAACAAAGAACGGGCGACGTGGGGCGACATTTCGTAGAGGCGACTTACCTCATAATCTCGCCAGCATGGACTCATGCCGAGTCAATCGCTTTTTGGATCTTCAAGGCTTTTGTTTCCATCTTGGCAGCCTCGAGCAGCGACAGGCCGCCTGCTGGGCGAGTTCCTCCTCGCTGAGATCCAACACTCGGCGTCGCCTCGCCCGTACATCAGTGGAGGACGGCAAAGGCCTCCCCCTTGTCCTCCCCTTCCTTCGCCAAGGAGGGGAGGTTGGTGCTCAAAAGACCCAGGTCACCAACAGGCGACCATGGGTCCACCGCGTCCAGCCCCAGGTTGAAATTGGGGTGGAATGGGGAAGCCGAGCATGGAGCAGCGATCCTGGTCGCCAAGATCGCGACACCTTCGTCGCAGGGCCCGGCGAGGCGAGTTTCTTCTTCTCGCCGATATCAGGCGGCGAGTGGGGACATGAAGCGAGGTGGCATCTCTTTGGCTAATCTCGCCAGCGAGTGGACTCCATGCCGAGGTCAATCGCCTTCGATTCGACGAGTTGATCGCGCACACCCTCCGATCTTGGAAGGAAGGCGACATAGCAGGCTGGTGCGGCCTTCCCTCGACGTCCAAAGTCTCGACGACGACAGCATCTCATCCAGCGATGTACTTTATTCGCCTCCCCACCGCCGCGAAATATACCACGCCCTCGGCATCGCGGCGAAGGGAATATTTTGCGGAAGACGGAAAGATCGAAGATGATCCTCTCCTTCGACGGCTCGAGCGAGCGAGCAGGCCGCCTGCGAAGTGGCGAAGGGGGAGGACAAGGGCGAGTCTTCGACACGGCTCGGGAGCCTGGCCGAGTATCCCTCGGGGAGGAGCCTTTCCCTAAAGCTCTCTAAACCAGGTGGTGCATCGACTCGGCGTCGCCTCGTCATCTCCAACCCTTGCGTAAAGAGGAGAAGAAGAAGGAAGAGCGAGGAACAAACATCGCAGCGCGCGAGCAGGAAAAGATACTCGGAGGACGTACTTATGTCCTACCTACCCACTCAAAGTATATCATCCTTGCCTTCAGACCAAGTCGCTCCCTAAGCGAGTAATCCGACTCCGTTGCGTAGGTCGCACAGAATAGATAAAGCATGATCGCAACCTGCAGAACAAACTCGGCACAATCCAGACAAGATGTCGCACAAACATTGAAAACAGAGAAAACTAAATAATTGTGCGAGATCGAAGCTCGCTTATTACAAAATCAGAAAACGTTCATCAAGCCGCACTTGGCGGGTTCCAAATAGAAGAAAAAGAAAAAGAGAAAAAATTCTAAGGCCTAGGCCTCTCTGGTGGATGAGGATGTCGCCCGACCCAACCCATCTCGCGCGCCCGCCGGAAGTGCTCCATCGTCATCGCTATCGCGTCATCACCGAGACGCAACTGCTCCTCCATCCTCGTCAACCGGCAGACAGAGCCCATACTCGCGCGAATGTCGGCGACCTCGTCAAGGACAAGCTGGAGGCGATGGTTGTTAATCGCCAGCTGACGATCATTCTCCTTTACCATGTGGAAGCGGGATTCGTAGCTCTCCAGCGTACTCTTGAGCTCTTCCATCTTCACCATCCGCACTTCCAACGATGATATTCGGCGATGAGGCTCGCAGATCGCCAGCTGGTCAAACTTGCTCTCCAACTCTAGGTAGGCGCGAGCAGCAGCACAACGATATTCCATGCCTAGTAACCCCATGACATCGATAAAGGCCGCCCCTGCAGTCGCCGACCGATCTGACAGCAAATGAAAGTCGCCAGATTAGACAAAACTTTAGCCGCCCTATACGACATCAATAGCGAAATATACTGTTGCGAGGAGACCTAGATCGGCGAGGAGATCTAGATCGGCGAGGAGAGGATCCGCGAGTTGGCTCATCTCGCCGGCTCGAAGATGGCCCCCCAGCGTGCTCCGCCGCCTTGCCTAGCCCGCGTCCCCCTTGTCCAGAATCCGCGCCTCTTGGAGGGAAGTAGCTCGGCCACATTTTGACCGGCTTGCGGACCACGGGATGTGACGAAAGAGGGAGCGACGAACTCGCCGGTGGCTGAGAATTCTTTCAGCGGAGGAGGCGGAGGAAGTCGCGTTATGGCGACTTGAGAAGGAGCGACCAGAGGCGGCAACAACGATAAGGATATGGTCACCGACTGGATGGTGGCGACGTTTGTAAGAGGCGGCGGCGGGGGTAGCGAGGAGCTCGCCTCAGGCAGAGAAGACCTCGCCGGAAGCAGCGCAGAACTCGCGACGGGCGGAGCAGAACTCCTCGCAGGCAGCGCAGAGGTCGCCGGGCGACCCTTGCTCGCCGACAGATCCTTCTTGGACTGAGGGTCCTTCGGCAAAGGATCCCTGCTCGCCAGGGTAGTCTTCCTCGGCAGAGGATTCTTCGACGACGGTTCCTTGCTCGCCGAAGGAACCGAGGCCTCAGATGTACTTTTGGAGCCGATATTGATCCGCACCGTGTGCGCGGTCTTTACTTGTCTCCCGGCGGGAAGGACGACCAGCGACGCGGAGCTCAACGGGGCGACATTCAGAACCGCGCCACCACCCCCCGAGGGAGAATCTGCGAGTATCATGGTCAAGTTAGCAAGCAATAGAAACAACCGTCAGAACAGGAAATCATCTCGGCAAAAAAGACAACCTGGCAGGTCGACGACTTCAATCTGCTGTGGCGCCGGAGTGGAGGCGAGTTCCGGGGCCAGGGTCATGACGAGCTCAGGGATGTCGAGCGAGTCGAGGTAAGCTCGCATCAGATGCGGCGAAATTGGGGATGTCGTCAAGACCCAGGTCGCTGAGCAACTGTTTCGTGCTGGCAGAGCGCACGGGGTTGCTGGAGGAAGCCGCGGTTTGGGAAAGAGGTGGCGGCGACTTACCGTCACCAGAGACGTGTTTCTTCTTGGACTTTTTAATCTTTTTTCTTCTTGAGGGGGGGTTGGTCGGCGGCGACATCCTCTTCGTGCGGTCGTTTCGGTTTAGTGACGCCAATAGCACCAGTCAGCGCGACGAGACTATCATGAAGAAATTTCTCAGCGTTCGACATTATGCGCGAGTTATGGAGATCCGGCTAAAGAACTAGGCCCCCCTATTTATAGAGATCGACAAGCAGTTACAAGAGGCGAGCAACCCAGATACTCGGCAGAGCAGCTCGCCGAATATGTGTTGGATGTTTCTTTCCGAGCTCCGATGTCGCTCAGAAAGAGCGGAGATTGTGTACAATCCGTATTCGTCGAGAGTGGGTCCTTACCACAGCCAGGTCAGCAAAAGTCAAGGTCAACGAGTCAAGGCAGGAGTCAAAGTCAGCATAGAAGATTGTGGAAGGTCTGGACGAGTATAGGCGAGCTCCCCTCGCATACTCGCCAGGAAGGCGACTAGGTGAGATACTCGCCCAGCCCATGCGAGTTCCCCCCGGAAGTCGCCTAGTCGCCAGGGGGGTGGAGTATAAATATGACCCCCCCTCCCCTTGCATTTGCCTATAAATAGGACCCCAGGGGTACGCGGTGGACCACTTGAAATCCTTGACAGGATACTCGCGCGCTTCAATTTCGGGATACTAGCTAAATCTTTGGATTCCTTTTCCTTAGAGAGCAAGTCGCGACCTTGCGACCTCGCCAGCTAGCGTCCCTCGTACCCAGTTCGGTCATCCTTGGTTGAGAAGGGGCTGCTCCTTTCGAGCATCCAGGTACGTGGTGGGTCCTTCCTGCCGCAACATCTGGGGTCCTGTCTGACCTGTTTCTTCGTTCTAGTCATCTTTGTCGTCTGATCTAGCTTCTGAGCTAGTAACCTTAGGCGGCTTTGGTCCGAATTCCGAGGTTGGGATTTTTCCTTGCTTCAACAATAAGATGCATAACCATCATCACATGTATGCCCATTAGCACGTTTTACTTTCTCATTACATGCGATATTATGTAGTATGTGATGTATAATATTTCATGTGTACGCCGCTCATAACATGCACTAAGGTTTTTTATTAGAATGCATAGCATGACATATACATCATAACATATCATATGCACACGCGTAAAGTTAAAGAACTACATGATGACATATGTACACACATGATTTGAAAGAAAAAATTTAAACATTCATGCATTCATATTATAAGCACCAGTGTCAAGGGGATGACGACTCATCATCTTAAGTTAGAAGTATAATGTCATTTTATGAATTCCCAGAGCAAGATAACAACAAGAACAAGTATCCTTTTGTCTCTGGTCTGGTTGAGTCAGGATATTCGAATTTGCTAGCTAAGGTGTCTTAAGCTAGGCCTTGACAAGCTGTTCGTTCTTATTGTAGAAGATGGCCTCGAAGCGTTTTGCGTTGGGGACAACTTCTCAGTTTGAGGGTGAGTCTTCGGGTACTCGTAGCTTCCCCTATATCTCAATTTCTATTCAACTGGTTGCGCATGCGATTTATAGGAAAGTAAAGGTAAATAACCGATGGGCATGCGTTCTATGATTTTGGTGATATCCGCTTGTACGTGATTAGAATTATTGTAGATTGTTATCGCTTGACTCCTGATCGAGTTAGTGATTCGTTCCGTGCTAAATTTCCCTTTGGTGACCTGGAGGTGTCGAACCAGGGTCGAACTTAGATTGGATTTCAGGGTATCAAGTTTGGAAGATTTCAGAGTTGTGAGAAGCCTAGTTATGACATTCCTAGGAGCGCGCACCTAATGTGTGCTATGCACCCGCGCGTGGATTTCTACGGTATGTCGATTGGTAGTGCCAATTTTTGTTTTGCTTTGTTCGAAGCGCAATGGAAGATTGCGCTTTTTCAGTATGATTTAGAGGAAAAGATTGGTTACCTACCGCATGGATGAGAAGCAAAGGGTTGGTTGACTGCGAGACGAGTTATGACGATGTAGTGGTGGTCGACCGACTGCTCTTGGGTTGCTAGCTTTATTCAGAGCGCGCACCTAGGCATGTGTGCTAGCACGTGCACCCGCGCGTGCATCTGAGTGTGCGTGTGGCTGTGCGCGCCACTGGCTCTCTTGGGCGTGTGTTCGTGACTGGGCTGCGGATGCCTATGCGCGGGGGCTCTTTTTAGCGACCAAGGCACAATTTTCATGTCGTCGGAATAACACTATCTTATGAGTGTGATTTTTGTTTTGCTTTGATTTTTAGGACTCGAAGCGCAATGGGCAAGCTCGCCCAATGCGATTGGGCATCCAGGTAATTCTGCCTCTCGACCCCACTGGGCGAGTGTTCCATGAGGGCACCACTCGCCTAAAGGTGCGAGTGTTGGGAGGCTAGACACTTGCCTCAGCAGCCCCGAGGGTGGAAGCGGGATCAGAGGGCCACTCGCCGACTGGCCTGGCGAGACCCCGGCCCTCACGCTTGCTACGGGCGAGAGCCTCCCCTCCTGCTATTGGCAGGATCCCTTTCGCTCCTCTTGGGAGAATGCTGATCTGGAATGGTTCACTTGCCTGCTTTAGCCCTCTCGGACATGAAGGTCCCGCCAAGCCTAGATCCTGTGAGGACCCACTCAGCGAATACAAGATTGTACACTTCTTTTCTTTGATGGAAGATTGAAGCTCAGTCTCATATTGTGTTTACATGGAACGACCATTATGTGAGTTTGAAGAATGGACACTTGTCTCTTCAGGAGAAGCTCCGGGTTACGGAGCGCTCAATGCTGCCTTGAAAGAGGAACATGATCGTGATGTATCGATTTCGACGGATCGGGTCGGAGCTGAAGGCAGAGCTGGAGGAGGCTCGAGCGACGTTGGAGGTAGAGAAGTCTCTTGTGGAAAAGATAGCGCAGTTGCTGAAGATTGCTCAGGAAGAGACTTCTTGCTTGGAGATAGAGCTCGGGTCTTCGAAGGCTTAGGTGGATCAACTTTCTTTCGAGGATTAGATATCAGAGCTGAAGGCCGCTGGACTTGTCGAGTACAAAGATTCTCTGGACTCAATACATGATCACTGCTTGATTGGCGAGGAGATCCGTGAGGAGGTTTGGACCAGGGAGGTGGAGCCCTAGTTGGAAGATGTTTGCGAGGTCGCACTGAGGCGGGGAGTGTAGAAGGCTTTTCGCCTGGTCGCTAGGAGCTTGAAGTGTGATGTGTCTGAACTCAACTTTGATGATATTTCTGATGATGAGGGCTCAAGCCCTGGTTCTGATGTAGAGGCAGCCGACGAGTAGTGGCTTGCATATTTTACTCTTTTATGATGATAGACATTTACTTTCTTTAGTCGGGTTTGATGTATGTTTCATAACCCTTTGGTGGTTATTGGCGGCGCGTTTGTGCCTTTTTTACGATATTGTTGTTTCCTTTTTCTTGTTTTTTTGTACAGATTCTGGTAGCTGTAGAAATATAGGCTTGCAGTGATGATGACGAGCTTTTCTTGCTCAATCTGGTTGTGTGTCCTCTCTAATTAAGTTTTATTTGATGTTGATAGCACGAGGGGGGGGGGGGCAGTTCTGGGCGATGTCGGGCGTAGAAAGGCAGAGTCAGTGAAGAGCTGACTCAGTCAAACTGCATGTGTAGTCTTACCCAGTTGTGTTTTGATTGATCACGAGGGGGCAGGCCCGGGCGATGTTGGCGTAGAAAGGCAAGGTCAGTGAAGAGCTGTCTCATTCAAACCGCATGTGCAGTCTTACCCAGCTAAGAATCCTTTGAAGGAAAACATAATATAGTATTCATTAAAAGATAAGGTGCGCGAGTCATGGCTCGTGAGTTTTTACAATATCAAAAATAAGAAATAAAAAACAAGAAAACAAGAAACCAAATATAAGAAAACGAGGACACAAGAAATGAGAAACAAGAAATCAAGGATAAAGTTGCGTAGATCCGACACGTTCCATGTGTGAGGAAGGGCATTTCCTTCTTAATAAGAGCATCCTTACCGTGTATTTGCTTTGTTGTGTGGGTCTATGTAGTCGGTGTTGAAGGTCCTCACAACTGTCGTCTGAGCTTTCCTTGAGTAGCAAGCATGCGCTTCCTCTTGGTTTCCCCATACGACCCCTATTCTACTGGGGTTGGGAAACTTCATTGCCAGGTGAGGGATTGACGAGATCGCTCCAAAGATAGACTGAACCGACCTTATGAAGATGACATTGTAAGCCGAGCTTGAATATATGATGACGAACTGAACGTTGTACGTAGCCTGCATCAGGAGCTCACCCATTGTGACAGGTAGGGTGATTGTCCCTTGAATTGGGACCGGGTGGTTATCAAAACCGTAAACAGGTCCTGCTGTAGGATTGAGGTGTTGTTTGGTAAGCTTCATATTCTCGAGGGTAGATAAAAACAATACGTCGATGAGGCTCTCGTTATACACTAGGATCCTTTTGACGTTATAGCAGGGGTCTCCGATTCCCGCACTGATTACGAGCGGGTCCCGGTGAAACCAATCTCTTGCATTTCCCATGAAGGTGATGGAGAAAAACTTGCACTTGAAAGCATTAGTAATGTTGTGAATTGACACTACGTCCATGAACCATTGGAGATGTCTGACCGGGTCATCTCTGCCAGATTAGTAGTTCAGGACGGGCTCTCCAAAGCCATTAGGAACTGGGGCCACTATGATCTCGTTATAGAAGGGGCTCCTCCCTCCTTGGCAATGGCGAGTTTCAAACTCGCCAGTATCTTCGTCATACTCGCTACCCTGACGAGTATCGAGACATCTCGTCGGTTGTTCCGCATCTCGGAACTTGATCCCTTGGCTGCTAGCCGGATGGTGTTGCGACTGCATTGGTTGCTCTTCCCCATCTCTAGCTCGCTTCTTACCAGGTAGCCTGGGGGCGCTTCTTCCTCTGATGGTGTCACGCGATGAGGCAGGGTCACAGTGACATCATGGCGATAAGGGAACACAACCAGAATGCTCCTCTCGATCCTCCCTGTGAAATTTTCAAACACCGCCACTATCACAAAGTCGCTTTCTCTTCTAGAGTTGCGAACTCCTGTCGAGTTGCCGACTATCTTCTCATTCTCGCCTCCATTCACCATCTCGCCTACTCGTGAAACTTTCTTCTCGGCTGCGATCCACGCTCACCATACCAAAGTGTTGAAGCCAGGAAAATTTTCTACTCCAAAATTCGGATCAAGACAGTCTAAGGTTACCGATTCAGCGGTCAGGCTTGACGGCTAGCAAGCTAGGACGTAGTAACAAACAGACAACAAAAAGGACTCCATGTGCTGCGGCATGGAGGTCCCACCACGTACCGGATGCTTAGAAGTAGCTTCCCCTCCACAACCAAAGATGTCAAGTAGGGTACGAGGTAGATTCTAGCTGGCGACAAAGTCAAGGCGGCGACTAAGATGGATAGTCGCTAGCTGTGACCTGTCTCTCTGAGGAAATGATCCAAAGCCTTAGCTCGAAAGTCTAGGAAATGAGGTGGTCGAGATATTTTGCGAGATTCCAAAGTCTTTATCATCGTACCCCTGAACTCCTATTTATAGGCAAATCCAAAGGGAGAGGGGGTCTTATTTATAGCCCCACCCCTGACAACTATGCGACTTCTTAGAGGAGCTCGCTCGGCTGGGCGAGTAACCGTCCTAGTCGCCTAACTGACGAGTATGCAAAGAGAGCTCGTAATACTCGTTCAGGTCTTCTGCTGTTTTGCACGCTGACTCTGATTTCTGTCTTGACTTGTTAGCTTTGACTCTAGCTGACCTAGCTTTGGAGGAATCCACCCTCAACAAATATAGATTGTACACTAAGGATGATACGTTCAACGGAAAATTCATGCTAGTATTTTTATTTTTTAGCAGAATAAATTCTAAAATATTAATCCTTATATTTTTATGTTCATTTTAAATATTTATATGTATATGTTTTTTTGTGTGTGAAAATACACTTGTTAAAAATGATTTTTTTTGTACTCATATACAACTGTAAATTAAACTGAAAAAACAGTTCAGTTACGACTGTAATATAAACTGAAAATACAGTGTTGCACGATCCATACATATATACAATAAATCAGGAATGGAGGGGATCCATTCCATTTCAACTGAAATGGAGGGGATCCATTTCACGGTCTATATTGATTTCACTTTGATCCGACGGGTTCACCATTTAACATGTTTTTTAAGATTTTTTTACTCAAAAAAAACTCCATCACATGATTTTCTTCAGACTTGTCTTATCCATTAGATGCTGAAATGGACCCTCTCCATTTCACTGGAGAGGATCCGGATCCATATATAATATGCTAGACATGCTGCTCTCTCACATAAACAAAAAATCATAACATCATATATTCATATTATCCATGCATCTCCTGCCGTCAAAATAAAGAAGATGATGAAATCCTCCGTTTAATATGAAAGGGAAGAACTTTTCGTGTAAAGATGGAAAGGCTCCGCAACGAGGGAAAAGCAAGCAAATTAGAAGAACGAAAACCAAAATGAGAAGAAAAATCGAATGAGGAATGAAAAGCAGAAGAGAAGAACAAACAAACAAAAATGGTTACAATTAAGAGGTATTATCATCTACATCATCCCCTCCCATTATCTCGGAATCCTTCTCCTCGTCGGAGAGGCTCCGCCTCTCCAATCTAGCTTGCGCAGCCACAAAAATCATCTTTTCCACCCTCGTCCTCGCCGCCGGTGACCTCTGCGCCACCGCAAGTAGCCCTGACCCGCACCTGACACGGCAGGCCGTGGCGTGAAGGAAGATCAGGCGCACCGCCACTTTGCCCAGCGACCTTAGATCACTAAGGCAAGTCTCCCACACCAATCTGCTGCTCTGCGGATTAGCCACCCTCATCTTCCCCGTCGCCGGGTCCGTCTGTTTCACCTGAACCGCCTGAGCGTAGAGCGGATCGAGGCCCTCTGTTCTCCACTTCATGAGCTCCATGAGCACAATGTGGGCTTCTTCCCTTGACACCAGCCTCGTTATCAGCCTGTCGACGTCCTTCTCCTGCTCCGGCGACAAGAACTTGAAGGGGGGAAGGTATTTGCCGCTTGCGTCCTTGGTTAGATACAGGGGATCCAGAATGAAAGCCGCCGACCACGCCGGGTGGTAGTTCTTCTTAAACTGCCGTTCGATGATGCGGTCGACGGCGACGGCTTCGAAATCCACGAACTTGGCTCGCCAAGTCTTCACCTTTCCCCGCATTTCATCCCATAAAGGTAGGCATTGGCCGAGCAGAGGCCTATCGGCTTCCATTTCTTTAGTCATGTTCTCGAACGACTTGGTAAGGGAATGGGCGGCTCGCAGCTCGTTCCAGAATCTCGCTCCTCGGATCATTTCGGCGAGCTCCCTCGCCGTCGGATCTTCGAGGCAGAGGAGCTTGAAGTCCTCGTCGAGAGTGGCGGATTGCAGGGGATGAGAGGATGACATCACGTCTTCCAGCATTGTGAGAAATAGGCTGAAATTGTTGCCGGCGGCGGAGCCGGAACCGCCGGAGGGAAGGGAATGGAGAAGGTGGGAATGGTTGAGCTCTTGAAGCTGGTATTTTTGGAGGATGAAGCGGGCCGAGGAGTGGGAATTGAAGAAGTCGGCGAGGCGGGAGCATTTGGCGGCGGCGGACTGGAAGAGAGGGAGGTCGCGGGTCAAGTGTTTGATGAGGCTGCGAAATCCTTGAACCTGGCAATGGACGTTGACCATCAAGTGGTTCTCTGTTTCCAGATTGCGGAGAGCTTTTGATTTGAAACGGTCGGCGACAATGCCGGCGCAGCGATGGGGAGCGCCGCCGGAGATATGGGCGACAGCGTCGCGGAGGACGTCCTCGGCATAGTCGGAGGGTGGGCGTGAGGCGGTGAGCATCGCGCGGTGGAAGATGGTGGTTCCGTTGGGGAGATTGACGGCGAAGCTTATAAGGCTCTGTTCGGCGGCGGCGGGGGTGGTATTCCAGCCGGCAGAGTCGACCTGGAAGAAGAGGGCGTCGCGAGCGCGGGCGGCAGATTCGGCACACGCTTCGTGGAAGCGAGAATTTAGGAGTGGGCCGACTAAACGGCGGGGAGAAAGAGCGGGGAGGCCAACTTGTTGGAAGAATGCTCGGAGCTTGGGGTGTTCGAGGGAGGAAGGGGAGGCGGCGGCGGCGCCGGTTTCGATGAGCCAATCTGCAAGGAGGTCAATGGCGGCGTCGGCGAGAGGCTTGGGGAGTGCCGCTCCAGGCGAAGCTTTGGGACTTTTTAACCGCTTGACGCTGTCCTCGAGCAAGGCGAGCGCGCCGAGATCCTCCTTCCCACCTGAGAGCACGAGACGGTGATGAGGCGCCGGTAGTGCAGGCGGCGGGGAAGAAGAGAAAGCAGCGTTCGTGTCGACGATGGCCAGATAGGAGGGTGAAGACGAAAGGTCGGCGTCGGAGGAGGCTATGGATGGGCGTTTTCCGCTGGGAGGACGAGAAGAGATTGGTTTAGGGGCAGCGGCGGAAGGACCGCCAGCCGAAGCGCCGGCAGCGGCGGCGCCGGAATTGAAATTGGGGCAGCTGCCACGCTTAAAATGCTCAGAGGCGGTGCGCGAGGGGTTGGAAGCGGAGAAGACGGTGTCGCAAAGAGAGCACCGTAGCTTTACAGCTTTGGGGAGATCAGAGTCAGGGCCATGGACGAGGACTGGCTCTAAATGAGCCCAATACCACGCCCCCTTCCCTTTCATCGCTTTGGTTCGAACCGACGCCAGCGCATCATACCGCCTGCTCGCCGCCCTCGCCGTCACCTCCGCCGCCGCCGGCGAGTTATCCGCCGCCATTATAAATATCCTCTGTTTCCCCCTTTCCCCAACAAAAAGGCGGGCTCCTCTGTTATACTCGTCTCCTCCTGCGCCGTTTAGCTTCTACCATTGTTCCCGTTTCCGTCTCCGCTTCGGCTAGGCTGCCGGAGCACATGCAGGAAAATGGCTGCTGCTCGCCTGCTGCTGCAGCCGTCGTGTTCAAAGTTTCTACTACTCGTATGGCTTCGTGGAGAAGAAAAACTGTAGATTTTTCAGGGATGTGGGGAGTTTCTGAAGGGGGGAGGACATGGCAAAACAGAGAGGTTGACCGAACCTCCCTCTTTAGTGGATTTCGCTGAATGTTTCCGTGCGAACTTTAACGTTTGGAAATTTTTAGTGCCGCGTTCTGATCTCACGTGGTATTCTACCACACAAGTATGGATATTTGTACGTTGGCAGCTGCCATTTTTGAAGCATTGTGTCTTCTTCCTCCTTCTTCCGGGTCCAACAAATACAGCTCCACCTGCTGCCCTTTTCTTTGCTCACAGCTCCTTTTTTCTGTTACAGCTGTCACGTTATTTATATATTTGGGCACCAACACAGGCCTAGCTGATGCTGATTACTGAGGCTCTACGGCTACTAACGTTGATTAATAATTGTCAGCAAATTATTGTTCTCATTTTAACCGTCATTTTTTTAATTTTTTATATGAAATTTTGTTCTCAAACTTTTTCAGTCTGGGTTCTAGACTGCTAGCGTATAATCGCATACGTGTTTTGAAATTAACGTTCGTTGTTGAAATCCTATTATTGATTTGGGCTATGATTACTATTATTTGTTTTGAATGATTAGTTTGACCCATTTTGTATAGCATAGGATCATATGTTTATTTCCAGGGTTGCTAATTCAGAAGAATTCTAGAGAAGTGTTGTACGACGAAGGCAGAATTCAGATTGACGGAAGCTGAGCTCAGTTCGATGAACTCAGAGTTCTAACTTTGAGTTTAGCTCGACAAACTCTGGGCTCCGTTCGACGAACGATGATCACAACTCAGAAGCTTAGTTCGACGAATTCCAAGCTCAGCTCGACGAACTCCAGGCTCAACTCGACGAATGTATTGCTCAGTTCGTCCAAGCTCTGTTCAACAAAGGTTAAGCTCAGTTCGACGAATTCCTTACTCAGTTCAATGTTCAGACAGTTTTATATTCTGAAGGCAGAATGATTTTGAAAGCCTTAAATTCAGTCAGTTACACTCTGATATTTAATGCTAATATTCTTAATAAATATAGTCGTTTCAGGTAACATTAAATATGCATTTATCACAGAGTTTAATTTTAATTTATTACCCAGAGCAGTTACAATTCTCAGAGATTTTTCAGGCGTTTCAGAATAGTTTTAATTCAAATGTTTTAATTCTTCTCAGAGATTATATATTATGATTATTATTGCTTAAAAGGGTTACAGTTTTAGGTGTTACCGACTTAGACACACACAGGAATTTTGGATAATCTGCCTCAGACTCTTCAAGAAACATCAAAATTTCATATTTGTCTGAAATTTCTACTAAAGAGGAACAACACTCAAGAATGCCTACATCCTAAAGAATAGTTCACCTCTCTTGATCTCAAATTCTATTTAACTCAGGGGGAAGCTTTTTGCAACATCAATCCGCTTAGTCTTCTCAGAGAAATTTGAAAGAGATGACAACATCAACTTTTAGTTTACTTCTTAAACTATGTACAAAGTTATAACTCACTTCAAAAGTTAACTCTTGGTTTATAAGTCACCCGATCAAAAGACTTAAGCTTGGTTTTTTGGGCACCTGATCAAAAGCTCAAAGGGGTGCTAGATCTCCCTTAAAAATAGATCTTATGGTGGCATGACACATGAACAAAAACTTGTAGTGGATTCCTACCAGGGTGGTAGAAGAGTAAACGTACCCAGATTTATTGAGGAACTACTATAAAAATCCTTGTGTCGTCTGTGATTGATTGCTTTCTTTATTTGTGTGCTGTGATTTTTCTTTATATATATATATATATATATATATATATATATATATATATATATATATATATATATATATATATCACTTAATTTAAAATCCGCTATAAAAATAAATCAAAGTTTTAAAATACTCTATTCACCCCCCTCTAGAGTAAAGTTAGATCTATCCCTCACTTTCAATTGGTATTAGAGGTTGATTATTTGGTTTTACAGGCTAACACCTGAACCACCAGATCTGATAGATCTTATTTTCTCTAGTTTGTTTTTCTTATCATGACACAAAATAAAGAGTATTCAAGCACTACTTGTGTTTGCAACCTTAATAAATTTGCATTATGGCAGACAAGGATTATGTTATACATGAACTCTATTAATGAAGATATATACAATTCCATTTTGACAGGTCCACCTCAACCACTTGCAACAATAAGTACCAGTGCAGTACCACCTCCAGAGTGGACAGAAGCCCAGAGAAAAGCAAAAGTTGTTGATGCAAATGCTATGAACATATTAGCCCAAACCATGTCTGGTGACATCTTTCAGAAGGTTGATGGATGTCCCTCAGCAAAAGCTATCTGGGACTCCCTCAATGCAATGGTAGTTGGATCAGCTGATGAAAGAAAGGACAAAAGATCTCACCTGATTTCTCAATATGAGAATTTCAAAAGGGTGAAAGTGAATCAGTTGCAGATATGTACACAAGACTCAGTCTCATAATTAATGAGCTGAAATCTTTGGAAAAAGACATTACATTGACAGAGGTCAATGATAAAATTCTCATGTGTTTCCCTAACATATGAGATTCAAGAATCTGGCCAATTAGAGAAGCCAGAAGTGTGAATGTAATAACAACTGAGATTTTGTTGGGCAAGCTCAAATCTTATAAGCAACTCATCAAAACAAGGGAAGCTGAGCAAAAGACTCTACCCTCAATAAAGATGAAAAAGAGCATTGTTTCCCAAGCAACTGAAGAAGAACATGTTCCACAGAATGAAGATCTTATGGGTCTCATGGGTAAAAGGTTCTACAAGATAGCCAGAAAAGACTTCAGGAGAAGATCATTCAGGAACCAAGACAAACCGAGGTATGACAAAACTCCAACTAAAAAAAATTATTTGTTATGGTTGTAGGAAATCAGGACACAATATTCCAGAGTGTCATGAAAATCAAAAGAAGGATAAGAAGAATGAGAAAGACTCTAAGAAGCACTCACACAAATCCTCTTCTAGTAAACACAAAAAGAAGGAGAGAGAGACTTTGATGTTGAAACATGGAGTGAATCAGACTCTGAATCTTCATCCAGTTCAAGTGAACATGAAGAAGAATTAAGAGCCAAAGAGGTTTGTCTGATGGCAATTAATGCATCATGCAGCAATTCTGATGCTGAATCTGAGCCTAAAGAAGATCAAGTAATTTCTACCTTTGATTTTACTTCAGAACAATTTAAAATAGATTTTAAATTACTATGTAAAGATTTAATACAATCTGAGAAGGAAAAAAATTTCTCAGAGAAAAATTAATTGAATTAAATAAATTATCTTCAGAAAACATAAAACTTGAAGAAGAATTAAAAAA
This sequence comes from Platanthera guangdongensis, assembly GCA_039583875.1. Lineage (NCBI taxonomy): Eukaryota > Viridiplantae > Streptophyta > Magnoliopsida > Asparagales > Orchidaceae > Platanthera > Platanthera guangdongensis. Next base: position 232,270,664 of record CM077163.1, read on the forward strand.
TCTTAAGAAACAAGTAATTTCACTAGAAAACATATTATATGAGGCAAAGATGCTTGAAGAATCCCTTAATGGGAGAAGTATCAAACTGATGAATATCACAAACACAATCAATGCAAGACTAAATGACAAACTAGTCTTGAGAGCTTTATAAAGTTAAGCTCATTTTTTACAGAAAAATATTTTAACTACACCTATAAAATTTATTTCTGAAAAAAGAAAATAAAAATTAGAAGAAATAGATAAAGTTACTGAGGTTTTTCAAAAAAATAAACCAAATCAAAATAAATTTTTTCATAAAAACTATGTTCAACAAAATTCATCGAACCGAGATCGACGAAATAAATATTATTCGTCGAACAGAGCTCGACGAACTATGAACACAAGATTTGAGTGTAACTATTCAACGAATGGTGTTCAACAAAATCAACATTATTTGTCGAACAGAGATCGGCGAACTCTGAACACAAAAAATGAATATTACTATTATGTGAATAGAGCTCGACAAACTCACCACCATTTGTCGAACGTAGCTCGACAAAATCATTATAATTTATCGAACTCAAAATTTTCAGACAGTAATTTAAATTATTTTCAAAAAAAATAATCAAACACAAAGATTGAAAAATCATTTTACTGAGTGGATTATTCCTCATAGGAGATATCATCCACTTGATTATAAAGATCAACCTGAATGTTCTTATATTTCTAATTATTATGAAAGAAAAATATGACCCAAGGTAATCTGGGTCAAGAACGCCTAATTTTTATTACAGGAAAAAAATTATCCTACCACAGAGGAATAGTGGTATTTGGCAAGTGGATGCTCAAAACACATGATAGGAAGAAAAGCTAACCTAAATGACTTCAAGGCAAAGCTTGGACCTAAAATCATCTTTGGAGACTCCAACTGCAGACAGACAACATGCTATGATAATGTCAAGGTTGGAGCAATTACCTTCAGGAAGGTAGCCTATGTGAAAGGTCTCAAGCATAATCTTATTTCCATCAGTCAATTATGTGATGAAGGATATCAAATATCTTTTAACAACTCATTATGTTTTATTACATCTAGTTTAAACAAAATTGTTTTAACCGTGATTAAACAGGGTAATATTTACTGAGTTAATTTTAACTCTACAAAATCAGAAATCTGTTTGTTTAATCAAATAAGTAAAACAAATGAACTGTGACATAAAAGATTAGGGCATGTGAACTTTAGAACACTAACTAAGTTATCTAAGGACAACCTTGTCAGAGGACTACCTTCTGGTTCTTACAAGAAGGAAGGACTTTGCAGGGCCTGTCAATTAGGCAAGCAAATCAAAAGTAGTTTTAAATCCATATCTAAGAGTGATTCACCCAGAGTTTTGTATTTGCTACATATGGATCTTTTTGGATCTATTGCAATACAAAGTTTGAGAGGAAAGTCTTACACTTTAGTTATTGTAGATTATTTTTCAAGATTTACTTGGATGTTTTTTCTTAGTAACAAGTCAGATAGGTTTAAAGTTCTTACAGACTTTCTTAGGAACATCAAGATTGAGTACTGTTGGGTACATTGGTCAAATGTACCTGATTTGAAGAAGTCACACCCATCTCAATGATATACATCATAATGTATTTGATGTATGTTTGAGTTACTTGTGCAGGCTAAGAAAACACTGGACTGAAGCAAAAAAGTTTCTAAGTCCATGTGTCGACACCCAGAGGGAAAGTGTCGACACTTAAGAAAGCTTGTGTCGACACCCAGACAAGCAGTGTCGACACTTGGAGTCATTGTGTCGACACCTGGGATGCAGAGTTGACACCAGATAGAAAGTGTCGACACTTGGAGCTGTGTCGACACTCAGTAAAGGAAAGTGCAGACAAAAAGTGTCGACACAAGGAGCTGTGTCGACACCCAGTGAAGCTGTGTCTACACCAGAAAGTGTCGACACTTGGAGCTGTGTCGACACTCAGCAAAAGTCTGCAGAGTCTAAGTACAAGTGTCGACACTCAACACAATGTGTCGACACTATGCAGAAGAGTCAGCATTTGAAGTAAGTGTCGACACTCAACACAATGTGTCGACACTATGCAGAAGAGTCAACATTTGAAGTATGTGTCGACACTCAGAACAATGTGTCGACACACAGCTAAAGACTCAACACTTGAAGAAAGTGTCGACACAAGGAGCTGTGTCGACACTTAGCCAAGAACAGAAAGAACAGCAAATTATTCTAAGTACAAGTGTCGACACTATGGGAATGTGTCGACACTCAGCTGGAGTTTCAACAAGAAGAAGATGTGTCGACACAAGGAGCTGTGTCGACACTCAGCAAGAATCAACATAAAAGGCTATGTGTCGACACCTAGAAGCAGTGTCGACACTTGACAGATTCAACACAAGAAGTTGTGTCGACACAAAGGAGATGTGTCGACACTTAGAAGAATACAGTTAAAGAATGAAGAACAAGTACTTGTGTCGACACTCAATTTCAGTGTCGACACATGCAGAAGAATCTGTGTCGAGACATACAAGGAATTGTGTCGACACCTTGTAGACTTGTGTCGACACTTACACAACATGTGTCGACACTTGGACTATAAGTGTCGACACTTAAAGACAGAAAGTCTCGACACTTATAAACAGTTAGAGATTTTCAAGAAGTGACTGGATGACTTGACAGCTGCCGATCCAGCCGGTCTACAACAACTGTCAGAGAAGTCAGAAGTCAGTTATGAACCGGACCAGCCGGTTATCATGAAGAAAGCCTATAAATAGGCTCCCACAGTTTACAGAAATAGTGGTTATAAACAAGAGTTGTTAAAGTGGTTGATCATTTTATTGAAGTTCTATTCTAAGGATCAACACAAGAAGATCTTGCATTCCAACTGCAGATCTAAGAAGTTGGAGAGAGAGGGCTCCTTCCAAGAAATCAGCCTCAGGAACTAGGCTGAGAAGAAGGATTCAGATTCAGTTCTGGGTCTTAAGTGGCAGAGGTCAAGGAACAACTGCAGAGGATTCAGCCTTATTCAGTTCTACTCAAGAACTTTGAAGAAAGCTAAGTTAGGGTGAATCCAGCTGAGTTCTTCCAAGAACTCATCAAGAATCTCTCAACTCCCCTCCTGTAATTCTGAGTTGTAGAGTTATTATCTGTATTACATTTGTAACTTGTAGGATCCATTGGATCTGAGTGATTGTAAGCCTAAATTTATAAAGGCTGAGGGTAGGGCTTGTTAGCCTGAGTGTAGGAGATATAGATCTCTGAGTGTAGGCCTTGTTGGCTGAGTGTAGGCCTTGGTTGGCTGAGTGTAGGCCTTGATTGGCTGAGTGTAGGCTTTGGGATAAAGCTGAGTGTAAGGCTTTGGGCCTGAGGTAGGAACCAATTTGGGTTCTGAGACAGTGGAGAAGTTTGGCCGAATCTAGTACACTGCTAGATAGGCGAAGGGGGAAAGTGGATGTACCCATATCTTGGGGAACCACTATAAATCACTGTGTGCTGTGCTGTGAATGTGCTGTGGATTAGCTGTATATGTTTGATTATTCCTGATTGCTGTAATAAACTAGTTAGAAATCTGGGATATAATTGTTTGGCTGCCAACAAAGTTAGAGAAGGATTAGGTCACCTATTCACCCCCCCCCCCTCTAGGTCTTTAGGTACCATATCTTTCAAATGGTATCAGAGCCAGGTTCCTCAAAACAAGGACTAACAGTCTGAGGAGATCCTGTTTGGCAGATTCACTGTAAGGCAATTCACAGATTCAAGAACTTCAAGAACATCAAGAAACATGAGTTCTTATAAGAATCACAAGGAGTTGGGTTCCATGAAATTACCCATATGCAGGAAGGAGATCTTTGGGATCTAGAAAGAGAGGGTAAGGCTATTCATGGAAGCCTCTGACCCTAGAATCTACATCACAGTAAAAGAAGGGCCTTATGTGCCTATGAAGATTTCAGTACTGGATGCAAATCAGAGGACTCCAGAGGATTTCTCTGAGATGACTAAGGATGAAATTGTCCTGGCCACCATGGACAAGAGGGCACAAAACATAATAGTAAGTGTCATTGATGATGCCACTTTTCAGAACTTAATTCACTGTAAGACTGCAAAAGAGATGTGAGATACTCTCATTGTTTATATGGAAGGTTCTGAAGAAGTTAGGCAAGATAGGAAGTCCTTGCTAAACCAGGAGTATGAAAGCTTTAGGCAAGGAAAGGGTGATAGCATCACTGAGTGCTATAAGAAATTTTACAGAATAGTTAATGAACTAATGTCTTATGGAAGAGAGTTCACTAACTATGAACTAAATGATAAATTCTTAAGGTCCCTAACCAAAGATTGGGACACCAAGATCTGTGCCATAAGAGAAATGGCTAAGTTGGGGGAAATTCCTCCTCCCACACTGTTTGGCAAGCTATTGTCTTATGAAATGCAGTTAACTGTGAGAAAAGAGGAGGAGAAGTCAACAAGAATTGAGCACAAAGAAAGGACTGTTGCTTTCAAGACAGAAGTTCCCAGAAAGAGCAGGAATAAGTCTTCAACTCCACCTCCAGAGGTAGTTGAATCAGAGTCTGATGAGTCTATAAGCACAAAGTCTAAGAGCAGTGAAAGTGATGAAGACTTTACTGCTTTCACCAGACACTTTCAGAAGTTTTTGAAAAAGAAACAGTGGAGGTCAAAGCCTTCTACATCTCAAGGAAAGGAAGACTCTTATCAAAAAAAGAGGTCTTCAAAGAATGACAAGAAAAGGACAAAATCGAGCAGGGCAACTGGTTCAAAGATTGTTTGCTATTGCTGCAATAGACAGGGACATGTTATTGCAGATTGTCCTGAGAAGAGAAAGGAATCAGGTGAAAAGAAAAAGACTCACTTCAAAGTGAAGAAAGAAAAGTCTTTTGTTGCTAAGAAGGAGAAGACTCTATCAGACATCTCTTCTTCAGAAACTGAGTCTGAGGCTGAAGCCTACATAGGACTATTTGCAGAAGAAGAAGAGGAAGACTTCATGCAGATCTTGGAGTCAATTTATGAACAAGAAGACAGTCATTGCCAAGGACTAATGGCTTTGACAGAGAGTGCCAAGATCCTGGAGCAGCCAGGACCCAGTCAGGTACAAGGTTCAATTTCAAGTTCAGTTTCTTGTTCTAGTTCAGATTCAGATTCTTCTTCATCAAGTGATGAGAATATATCTGAGTCTGAGGAAGATATTCATCAGCTTATAGATGAATAAAAGGTACTGTTGCAAGCCTACAAGAAAAGCAAGACCCTAGCCAAAAGTCAGGCAAAGGAGAATGCTGATCTCAAGGCTGTTGCAACAGATTTTGAGAAACAATTTGATCAAAAACTGAATGAGGTAGCCAGGCTGAAACACATTATAGTGATTCAGACGGGAACTATCACCTATAAGAATGATCAAATTAAGAAACTGGAGATCAATCTTCAGAAAGAGAGAGAGCTTGCTGCTAGGTTTTCAAAACCTAAATCAGTACTACCTTTAATTGATGAATTTGTTCATCAAAAAGGCAAGGCTGGACTGGGTTTTGTTAGACCTGCAGGGACTGAGCAGTCCAAGTTTAAGTCCAAGGGCAAAGCCCCAACATTCAACAAGCCTGCTGTAGTCAGGACAGCAAAGGTTTTACCTAAGCAAAGGTACAACAAGTTTGAATGCTGGTGCTGTGGCAAGATTGGCCATTTTGCAATGGACTGTTGGCACAATGCCAGTGCCAAGGTGAGTAGCAAGTTACCTGGTGGGAAGCCAGTAGGTAGCTTTGTCAAGTTGCAAACTAACAATCACCAAGGACCCAAGATTACTTTGGGTTCTAAGGTTCATTAATTTGTTTTGCAGGTGAATTCAAGTGGCCATACCCCAACATGGTACTTGGATAGTGGTTGTTCCAGACATATGACTGGAACAAGGGGACTACTGAAGGACTACATTCCAATCAAAAATGGTCCTAAAGTGACCTTTGGTGGTTCTGAAAAAGGAATCATCAAAGAGTTTGGTAACATTTCTTCAAACCTTGTTACCATTACTCAAGTGGCTTATGTTAAAGGGTTGAAACACAACCTTATAAGTATAAGTCAGTTAAGTGATGTAGGGTATGACATCTCATTTATTAAAAATGGTTGTCATATCAAGAGGTCAAGTGATCAAGAGATCATTTTGACAGGATATAGGAAGAGGAATGTCTACTGTCTAGATATTATGATTGAGAACAATGGTTCTCCAGTTTGTCTTGTGGCTGATGAGACAGTCTCTCATTGTGTCAAGTGGCACAAGAGGCTAGCTCATCTTAACTACAAGACTATTAGCAAACTCTTCAGCAAAGAGTTAGTGAGGAATGGTCCTCAAGTTAAGTGTGTCAAAGATGGAATTTGTTCAGCTTGTCAAAAGGGCAAGCAGACTAAATCCACCTTTAGGAGCATAGATAACAAAGATGCTGTGAGGTGTTTATACCTCTTGCATATGGATCTATTTGGTCCAATGCCAGTTCACAGCTTAGGTAGGAAGGTCTATACCTTTGTAGTTGTTGATGACTACTCAAGGTTTTCCTGGGTGTTCTTCTTAAGGCAGAAATCTGAAACACCTAGTGTCTTCTACAGCTTTGTCAATCAAATTCAGAATGAACTAAATAGTATTGTGGTCAAAATTAGAAGTGACCATGGTACCGAGTTTCAGTCTGAAAGTATGACAAAACTATGTGAAGACTTTGGGATATTTCAAGAATTCTCTTCACCTAGAACACCTCAGCAAAATGGCATTGCTGAAAGGAAGAATAGGACCTTGATAGAGGCTGGTAGAACCCTACTTAGTGATACATCACTGCCAGAGTATTTCTGGGCTGAAGCAGTTAACACTGCATGCCATGTGATAAATAGGGCTACCATCACTAAAAGGCTAAACAAGACCCCCTATGAAGTAGTGAAAGGCAGGAAACCAAACCTATCCTATTTTAGGATCTTTGGTTATAAATGCTTCATACTTAACAATGGGAAGTCTTACTTAACTAAGTTTGCTGCCAAGTCCCAAGAGGGAATATTTGTTGGGTACAGCAATAATAGTAAGGCTTATAAAGTCTACAACTTGACTACACAAGTTGTAGAAGAATCTGTGCATGTAGTTTTTGATGAGACAAAACTAATTAACAATGAGTTGTCTAGCAATGTATGCAGCCCCACAGGTTTGACAAAGAAATTGGACAAGCTTACAATAGAAGAAGTATCAGCTGCAAGACAGCAAGTTGAGGAGAATAGCTGTTGTCCAGGGGGAGAACTACATGTACCAATTGCTGAAGAAATACAAGGTATACAGCTTGATGGAGATGCTGAAGAGGTTCAACCTGAAGTTAGGATGCCTCCAGCCCACAGGCATCTTAGAGATCATCCAGTGGAGCAGATTATTGGAGATCCAAGACAAGGAGTTCAAACCAGGAGCAGATACATGAATGAAGCAATCTACTCCAGCTTCTTGTCTCAAGTTGAACCTAAGAAATTTGAAGAAGCTATACAAGATCCACAATGGACTGAAGCTATGCAAGAAGAGCTTAATCAGTTCAAAAGGTGCAAGGTTTGGGAGCTGGTTCCAAAGCCTAAAGACCACAATGTAATAGGAGTTAAGTGGATCTACATAAATAAGATGGATGAACAAGGGGTCATCATAAAGAATAAAGCAAGACTGGTTGCAAAAGGATATAAGCAAGAAGAAGGTATTGATTTTGATCAAACCTTTGCCCCAGTAGCCAGACTGGAGGCCATAAGGATGTTCTTGGCCTATGCAACCTATCAAGGATTCAAGGTTACCAGATGGATGTCAAGTCAGCATTCTTAAATGGTAATTTGAAAGAAGAAGTCTATGTGGAGCAGCCTTCAGGTTTTGTTGATCCAACTTTACCTCATTATGTCTATAGACTTAGAAAAGCTTTATATGGGTTAAAACAGGCTCCTAGAGCTTGGTATGAAACCCTATCTAGTTTCCTCATTGAGAACAAGTTTTCAAGGGGGAAAATAGATAAGACTCTATTCCTTAGGGAATCTAGAGGCAAAGTCATACTTGTCCAAATATATGTAGATGACATTATATTTGGGTCTACTGAAAGTAGCCTTTGCAGAAAGTTTGCAAAGCTTATGCAAAGTCAGTTTGAGATGAGTAGTATGGGAGAGCTGAAGTTTTTCTTGGGTCTCCAAGTTAAACAGACTGAAAATGGTTTATCCATATGTCAGTCCAAGTTCACCCTAGAACTCATAAGGAAATATGGTATGGATTCATCCAGTACCATGAAGACTCCTATGGGGTCAAGTATGTCTCTTAGCAAGGATGATGCAGGGAAACCTGTAGATGAAACCTTGTATAGAGGGATAGTTGGCTCCCTACTATACTTGACTGCTAGTAGACCAGACATTATGTATGCTATATGTGTTTTTGCTAGGTATCAAGCCTGCCCTAAAGAGTCTCACTTGACTGCAGTCAAGAGAATTTTGAGATATCTAAAGGGCACTCCCTATCTAGGCCTCTGGTACCCTAGGAATGGAGATTTTGATCTAACAGGTTATTCAGATGCAGACTTTGCAGGATGCAAAGAGGATAGAAAGAGTACTACTGGAACCTGTCAATTCCTAGGTGGGAGACTAATTTCATGGAGCAGCAAGAAGCAAACCAGTGTGGCTATCTCCACAGCTGAGTCAGAATATGTAGCTGCAGGAAGTTGCTGTGCTCAACTTCTGTGGATTCAACATCAGCTAGAGGACTATGGATTTCAGGTAAGTAGAAATCCACTTTTCTGTGATTCTACTAGTGCTATTTCAATAGCTAATAACCCTGTATCTCATAGTAGGACAAAACATATTGAAATTAAATATCACTTTCTTAGGGAACATGTAGAAAGAAATGATATTGTACTTGAATATGTTAAAACTGATGAACAAATAGCTGATATGTTTACTAAGCCACTAGAAGAAGCTAAGTTCAATAGATTCAAAATTGAACTAGGAATGATCAACTTAGACTAAGTTTACAGAAATAGAAAATTAACTAAGTAAAAAGGTGTTGACACATAGACAAGTCTATGTCGACACAGAATAGTAAGTGTCGACACTTCAGGAAAAAGGTGTCGACACATCTAGGATGTTGGTGTCGACACTTCAGAATGTTAGTGTCGACACATGTCAAGTAGGTGTCGACACATCTAATGTGTTGTCGACACTTATGTGTTACTCAGAATTTTTCTAAGTAAAGTCTCGGCAATGTGTCGAGTTATGTTGTGTCGACACATAACCAAGTGTCGACACATAATATCTGTTGACTAAACTTGTGTCGACACATATATGTTGAGACATTATAAGTCAGTGTCGACACTTATTGCCAGTGTCGACACATGTTTAGCTCGCTATCACGCCTGTTCATCTTCAAAAATCAGAAAGGTATAAATAGGGTTCTGTCTCTGATTGTCGACACGCTTTCAAAGTTTCGAGACCAAAACTATTGTGTCGACATTTCTCTTTTCTCAAGACTAATTCTCCAAACCCTAATGGCTCCCAAGCTCGAGGAGAACGTTAACGAAGGCTATGAACTTGTGCGCGGCGCGTTCGATGATGGAGATCAAGAAATCCAATCGGTGGTAACCCTAGTCAGCGATTCTGGACTAGAATATTTGGTTTCAGAACCAATCAAGATTTGGAAGAAGGAAGTTCTTGAATTCCTTACTGGAGCTGCAGTTGATGACTCTGGATATAGAATCAAATCTAGAGTGCATGGATCCAAAGTCAAGGTCTCACCAAAAAGTCTGAGGAAAGTACTCCAGCTACCTAAGACTCAAGATGAAGAAGAAGTTTCTACATCCAAGACCAGGGAAGCTCTTACCTGGTGTGGACTTGATCCAAAGCTGAAGATAGGTTCTGTCTTTAACAGGAAAGGCATGAACAGTCAAGGAAAATTCCTGTCTGAAATTGTGGGAAAGGTCATTCTCAGTAAGCCTGGAGGGCATGACAGGGTGTCAGCCTCAATGTTCAATATCATGACAAGAATTATCTTCACCCTAAGAACAGATTGGTCAATGGTAATCTATGAGAAGATCAAGGAAAGTCTGAAGAAGCCCAATCTGGGCAGAATTATAAGTCTCTACCTGGCAGGTACAATACCAGAGGTAATGAGCACTGCTGCTGGTAGCAATATCAATCATATGAGAAAGATGGATATGAGGATCTTTTCTAGGTGGGAAAGGGTGCTGTCAAAGGAACTGTCCACTCCAGAGAAGCCAGTTACTAAGAAAGATTCTCCTCCCAGGAAGAAAAGGAAAACTGCTGTTGTGACACAAGAGTCCTCAAGCAGTTCTGAGAGTGCAGAACAGGTGGTGTTCACACCTGATGAGCAAGAAGAAGAGACAGTGGTAAAGACACCTGCTGCTCAAGATGTAGCTGAGATCCAGGGGGAGCTGCCTCAAGCTAGCCCCATCCATAGGGATCACAACCAGGGGGAGCTTCCAGTAGTAGAAGAACCATCTACTCTGGACAGTGAGCAAGCCATCATCATTATCCAAGAGGTACTCACTGACTTAAAAACTTTAGACTATATTATAGAAGATGCTAATTTGTCTGCTGTCCATCAGCAAACTCAGCTAGACAAACAAGTTCCAGATGTTGTTTTAGAAGACAAATCTGCTGAACAAGAAGTGGTACCTGAGTTAGTGGTTGAAGAGCAAAGACTGTCTCCAGCTCCATCTCAACCTGAATATACAATGGAGGATTTATTCTTAAATCTAGATCAAGAGGATTTTGATATGGACAAGGATGCTGCTGCTAAAGATAAGAGTGCTGCTGCTGAGGGGGAGCACATGGAAGTTCTGGAAGAGCCTATTAGGCTGGAAACTGAGCAAGCACCTGCTGTGCAAGCTGACAAACCTCAAATCCCTAAGGACAGGGTTGATATTGTCAGCACTTCTGCCTCTGATGATGAGGAGAGTGCTAGGGCCAAGAAAAAGAAACTCTATGTCTTCAAAAGGAGAAGCCAGAGTTATAAAAAGGCTTTGCAATCCATTGCCCCACAGCCTATAGTTCAACAAGCTCCAACAGTTGATTATAGTGCTTTGATGATTGCCATGCAGATCAAGTTGGATGAGCAAAGGAAGGCAATAGAGGCTTATGTGGATGAAGGGCACAAGTCCCTACAATTTGATCTTGCACAGGATATAAAGTCAATAAGGTTTGAGATGAACCTTAATAAGAAGGAAATGACTGAATGCTTCCACAAGGGTGGAAATGCTGTTGTGTATCTGGCCACACATCAAGAAAAGATAAAGGCACAGGTAGATGATATAGCCTTAAAGCAAGGATATGTGCTGGAAAACCAAATAAGAATGAATGACAATCTGACAGAGTCTCATAATATTATCATTACTGAGTTAAAGAACAAGGCTGAAGACCCTTCTACATCTACTGCTGCTGCAAAGGCTGATTTTGACAAAGTCTTTCAAGCTGAGATTACTGCTGTCAAGACTGCAATTCAAGATTCCCAGAAGGCCATCTCTGAACAACTTACAAAGCTTAAACCATTTTTCAAAGAAGGAATCAGATACTTGGACAGCCAGATAAGGTTTCAAAAGGATGATGTAAGAGACCATATGACCAAAGAAGTCATAAAGGGGGAGAGAGTGTTAGTCAAGGCCAGTTCTGAACATGCTAAGTGGATATCCAATTCCATCAGGGCTACACTTGGATATCCTCCCCTGTGTGATGACAATGAAGTTGCTGAATCTGGACTGAACCCTGCATATTTTAGAGGTGAGCCACAAGAAGTAGCTCAAGTCATTTATCCACCTCCAAATTTTGAAATGATTCAAGCAGAGGTAAGCACTATGTATAGCCCAGCTGATGGCAAGGACAATGTCCATTTAGAAAAGGTTGTTCAACCTATATCAGCAGCTATGCAAGAGGCTTTAGACAAAGAAGAAGAGGCCAGACTGTCAAAGAAGAGGTTTAGGGAACAAGCTGAACTAAAGCCAAATTTTGAACAATGGAGCCCTACCTCTAGAAACATAATTCTTACTGTCTGGAAAGCTGCAAAGGACAATGCTCATGAAAGGAACAAATGGTTCTCTGAGGCAGAATGGAGAAAGCATGAGATTAGGCAGAAGGCTATAGTACAATACAGAAGGAAGGCTAAGATGGGAAAGCTACCTCCTACTGCTGTGGAGCCTAGCAAGTACTTCCCCAAGCCATACCACTATTTTGAGAGACAGAAAATCAAGGCTGAAGAACAAAAGAAGAAGGACTCAAAAGGCAAGAAGCCTGCTAATGCTGAGCCTACTACTGCTGCTGCTGTCAAAGCTAAAGTCAAATCTGGCAAAGGAATTGTTATCAAAGAACCTGATAAGAAATAGATTAGGAATTAAACTTGAAGCTTGTTGTAATCTTTTGTACACCATTGAAAATGTATAAGAAACAATGTTAGAACAATATATGATAAATATAGTATGATTGTTCTGAAATGTGTCTGTTTCTTATTTGTTCTGGAATGATGAATGTGTATATGTATGAAGTTTTACATGTTTATGTTTACCCTGCTGATTATAATCTGCTTTACATCATTTTGTAATTTTTAATTATGAATGGTGTATATCATTGACTAAGGGTTATGACTTCTCCAAATAGGGGGAGATTGTTGGGTACATTGGTCAAATGTACCTGATTTGAAGAAGCCACACCCATCTCAATGATATACATCATAATGTATTTGATGTATGTTTGAGTTACTTGTGCAGGCTAAGAAAACACTGGACTGAAGCAAAAAAGTTTCTAAGTTCATGTGTCGACACCCAGAGGGAAAGTGTCGACACTTAAGAAAGCTTGTGTCGACACCCAGACAAGCAGTGTCGACACTTGGAGTCATTGTGTCGACACCTGGGATGCAGAGTTGACACCAGACAGAAAGTGTCGACACTTGGAGCTGTGTCGACACTTAGTAAAGGAAAGTGCAGACAGAAAGTGTCGACACAAGGAGCTGTGTCGACACCCAGTGAAGCTGTGTCTACACCAAAAAGTGTCGACACTTGGAGCTGTGTCGACACTCAGCAAAAGTCTGCAGAGTCTAAGTACAAGTGTCGACACTCAACACAATGTGTCGACACTATGCAGAAGAGTCAGCATTTGAAGTAAGTGTCGACACTCAACACAATGTGTCGACACTATGCAGAAGAGTCAACATTTGAAGTATGTGTCGACACTCAGAACAATGTGTCGACACACAGCTAAAGACTCAACACTTGAAGAAAGTGTCGACACAAGTAGCTGTGTCGACACTTAGCCAAGAACAGAAAGAACAGCAAATTATTCTAAGTACAAGTGTCGACACTATGGGAATGTGTCGACACTCAGCTGGAGTTTCAACAAGAAGAAGATGTGTCGACACAAGGAGCTGTGTCGACACTCAGCAAGAATCAACATAAAGACTATGTGTCGACACCTAGAAGCAGTGTCGACACTTGACAGATTCAACACAAGAAGTTGTGTCGACACAAAGGAGATGTGTCGACACTTAGAAGAATACAGTTAAAGAATGAAGAACAAGTACTTGTGTCGACACTCAATTTCAGTGTCGACACATGCAGAAGAATCTGTGCCGAGACATACAAGGAATTGTGTCGACACCTTGTAGACTTGTGTCGACACTTACACAACATGTGTCGACACTTAAAGACAGAAAGTCTCGACACTTATAAACAGTTAGAGATTTTCAAGAAGTGACTGGATGACTTGACAGCTGCCGATCCAGCCGGTCTACAGCAACTGTCAGAGAAGTCAGAAGTCAGTTATGAACCGGACCAGCCGGTTACCATGAAGAAAGCCTATAAATAGGCTCCCACAGTTTACAGAAACAGTGGTTAGAAACAAGAGTTGTTAAAGTGGTTGATCATTTTATTGAAGTTCTATTCTAAGGATCAACACAAGAAGATCTTGCATTCCAACTGTAGATCTAAGAAGTTGGAGAGAGAGGGCTCCTTCCAAGAAATCAGCCTCAGAAACTAGGCTGAGAAGAAGGATTCAGATTCAGTTCTGGGTCTTAAGTGGCAGAGGTCAAGGAACAACTGCAGAGGATTCAGCCTTATTCAGTTCTACTCAAGAACTTTGAAGAAAGCTAAGTTAGGGTGAATCCAGCTGAGTTCTTCCAAGAACTCATCAAGAATCTCTCAACTCCCCTCCTGTAATTCTGAGTTGTAGAGTTATTATCTGTATTACATTTGTAACTTGTAGGATCCATTGGATCTGAGTGATTGTAAGCCTAAATTTATAAAGGCTGAGGGTAGGGCTTGTTAGCCTGAGTGTAGGAGATATAGATCTCTTAGTGTAGGCCTTGTTGGCTGAGTGTAGGCCTTGGTTGGCTGAGTGTAGGCCTTGATTGGCTGAGTGTAGGCTTTGGGATAAAGCTGAGTGTAAGGCTTTGGGCCTGAGGTAGGAACCAATTTGGGTTCTGAGACAGTGGAGAAGTTTGGCCGAATCTAGTACACTGCTAGATAAGTGAAGGGGGAAAGTGGATGTACCCATATCTTGGGGAACCACTATAAATCACTGTGTGCTGTACTGTGAATGTGCTGTGGATTAGCTGTATATGTTTGATTATTCCTGATTGCTGTAATAAACTAGTTAGAAATTTGGGATATAATTGTTTGGCTGCCAACAAAGTTAGAGAAGGATTAGGTCACCTATTCACCCCCCCTCTAGGTGTTTAGGTACCATATCTTTCAAGTACTCTACTCAGATTGCATTGATCAGAAGTGATCATGACACTGAGTTTAATTCTCTTCTGATGAAAGAATTCTGTGAGAAAGAAGATATCAGACATTGTTTTTCTGCTCCTAGAACTCCTCAACAAAATGGGATAGCTGAAAGAAAAAATAGAACCCTAATTGAAACTGCTGGAACATTACTTGCAGATGCTTATTTACCCCTATTCTTTTGGGCAGAAGCAGTAAGCACAATGTACAACCTCATATTCACTGAGTCAAACCAAGATGTGCAATGGTCACCTTTAGGCTAGCCAGAGAAGTTCTCACCCAAGTAGGCGGCAGCGCTTGCGCTAAGCGCCAAGCTCCCGTCTCAAATAAGCTCTCGCCCGCTAGACGCCCCGTATTCGTCGAGCCCAGATCGTCAAGCGCAACCAAATCGTCGAATGAAGGCCAACGCGGGAACGCTTGCGCTAGCACCCATATCGGCTTAAAGAAGCTCTCGCCTATAGGCAGGCGAGACCGCTCGCGTCGGGCTCTGGACAGAAGGCTCTCGGCTAAGAGCTCTCGCCAAGTGGGGCCCAGGGCCTTGGGTAAAATGACCAAGTAACCCTCGGGTGAAATTACCCCAGTACCCTCAGGAAAACAGCGGGATTCGGCTATTGGCAGATCAACTAGGGGCATTTAAGTAATCTCAGGACAGCAAAGACTATAAATAGACTCATAAGGGCTCTTTGGAGAGCAAACATTCATTATCCTCCAACTTCTAGTGCTTTTGGCTTTGGAGGGGAAGCTCTGGGATCTTCCAGGTGTGAGGTGGGACCTCCCTGCTGAGGCTTTAGGTCAGTCTTAGGTCCTTTGCAGCTAGTCGAGGGTTGAGGCTTGAGAGAAGTAGGTGTTGGATGCACCCCTATTTTTGAACTCCCGTTGAGGTCATTTTTGGCTTCAACAGTTCTGGTGCGGTGAGCGTGGAAAGCAGCCGATACAAGAAAGCCTTGAGTTTTGTCTCATGGCTAGAGGTGAAGGTGAAGGGTCAGGTTCTGGAGGCTCCCCCACCCGGGGAGAGGAAGCGACAAAGAGGATGCTGGATGAATTCAGGCGAGAGGTCCTGCAGACGATCAGCATGGCCTTCTCGGCCAGAAGTGAGTGGGCCACACCCCAGGTTCCGATAGAGGAGGTCCCGCTCCTGGGCGAGAATGCCCCTGGACAGCGCCCGGGGAAGGAGGTCCCGACGGAGGCTGGCAAGAGAGACGTAAAGGCGCGTGAGCTCTTCCCAGGCCAGAGCCAGCGCTCGGGCAAGGAGGCACTGACATATTTGGGAGAGGGAGGCGGTAGTGCGAGAGCTTCTCCCTGGGCACGGTCTCGCAGATCAGGCCAGCCAGCCGAGGCCGCGGGACGTGCCCTCTCACCAGGCAGGAGGCGAGAGCCCATTTAGCGAGCTCATCATCTCAGCTCCGGTACCAGAGGGGTTCCGGGAGCCTGACATGTCCTACTGCTCAAGGAAGGATGACCTTGTACAACACATGCAGTGGTTTGAAGACGTCGTATCGATAAGGCAGATGACAGATGCCTTTAAGTGGAAGCTATTTGCCATCACATTGAAGGAGAAGGCTCGGGGCTGGTTCCACTAGTTGCCAGCAAGATCAATCTACTGTTTTGAGGATCTGCGGAGAAGTTTCCCGTTGAGGTTCTCAACCTCAAAGAAGCGGAAGAAGGAGACGGAGTGCCTGTTTGCGGTGAGGCAGAAGTCGGATGAGACACTGGGTCACTACGTCGACCAGTTTCAGGAAGAGATCCTCCTGGTCTAGGAGGTCCCAGGGTACGCACTGATGCTAGCCTTCACCCTGGGGCTGAGACCGGGATTCTTTAGCATGGAATTGAATAGAGTGCCCCCCTCTCCTTTGAGGAGCTCATAGAGAGGGCGTCAAAGGAGATAGACTTCGAGAGAGAAAACCCGGCATTCGCCCGGAAGTTGGCCAGGCTGGCGGAGGACGACGTGAAGGAACCAGCGGCAGAAAGACAAAAGGAGCCAAGGGAGTAGAGGGAGCAGAGAGAAGAAAGGAGAAGGGAAGAGCCCCGAAGGCATGGGCAGCAGCAGGGAGAGGAGGGGCGGCCGTCCCTTCGGCCGCCGGCCGGCCGCGAGGAGGCCGGCGCGCAGGATCTCAAGTGGCGGTTGGCGATCCTGCTCATGAGAGTTACGATTCGACGCGATAAAGTTATGATCACGCGTGTGGTGGTTGCGATTCAGTGCGAGGTGGTTGTGGCCTGGATCTGACATGGTGATCGCTCGTGAGGAGGTTTGAACCATAACCCCCACTTCATTAGTGAGGGAGTGAAAATTTTGATTATGCTCAACCCAATTTGTTGAAACCGAGAAATCGATCTCTGTGTAGCTCGAGATCCCTAAAAAGGGGTGACCTCACACTTACTCCACTCAGGTGAATGTCACAGACCAAAAGCTCAGGAAACTAGGAACAGACCCTCGGCTCAAGCGTGGAGTTCACACCACACACCTGGAAGACCTTGCTGATCTCCCCCTCCTTATCCAATGCTTTCTAAAAATGGTGATCTGTGTGATCTAAACAAAGCGATCATATTCATTCAGTCGGCGATTACAAAGTGAAATTACCGGCTTACCCCTCTCCAAGCATATAAATAGACCCATAGTCCTTCTCATTTCTCTAACTTCGGAACTCGGATCTCTACGGAATCCTTCACTCTCTTGCTTTCTCTCTCCCTTCACAGGTCCGTCGTCGCCGCACCAGCCGCCAAAACAAAGTCCACCACCAACAAGCTCGTTTCCAAGTCAAAGACCGTCCACAATCTCGTCCTCGCAATTCAACGCTCGTAGGAAGTCAGCCACACGTCACCCGCAATCGACAGCACCCCGAGCGCACTGACTGCAGAGTTCCTGCCGTGCCAGCTCAGTCGTCCACCAGTGATCGTCCAAAAGCGCGCAACCATTCTCCCGCTCACCAAATACAGTCTCTCTCTCCCTCATTCAAGCTGTAACGAGACGCGGTCTGTCGCTCTTAGTTTTATAAAAGCAACATTGTAATTTTAACTGATCTAGTGGAGTTCCTGTTGATACAGCTCCGACCGTGATTTTTCACCATATTCAGAAGATTTTCCACGTAAAAAGACTTGTCTCGATGACTTTTTTGTGTAACCGACTGCTCAGAGAGCTAAGACGGTGTAGTTAGTTTGATCTATCAGGAGTGCAGTCGCGTACTATAACAGGTAGATAGGCCGAGCTACAAATTGGCGATTATGATTTAAAAAACAACAGACGTGGACAATCGATAACAGTTCGACGATCATCAAGTGCAATCGACCACATGAACAAATGGTCGAGGAAAACGCTTTGCGGTTTTTGATAGGCTTTCGACCGATGCCACTATGAACACATGTTATGGTCAAGCAAGCAAGCCTCTATAGGCTCAAGCAATGCCCCCCCCCCCCCCCCAAAAAAAAAAAACTTTAAGGTTCTGTTCGTTTCGCGGGAATTGAGATGCAGAAATTGAAATTGACTTCAATTTCAATTTCCATGAGAATTGAAATGAATTCAATTTCAAGCTAATTTTATGACCGCCGAAAAGTCACAATTAGAAATGACAATTGAATGTCAATTCCAAAGCCTCAGTTCCATCGAAACGAACGGCACCAAAAACATAATGTTATTTTGAAAAAAAAAAATTCAATTCAATTGTTAGAAATGTAATTGGCTATTTGTATATATATTTCCAAAGGACCAAAAGGTCTTACATATATAGGAGAAGAACAAGGTGAGAGATCACATTTAGACAATGTGAGACTAAACTAAAGGAGAAAAAAGAATAAATAAATAAATACATTAACAATATTTTAACACGCCCTCTCAAATTCACGGTGGATCATGAACCGAGAGTTTGCTAATAAGATAACAGAATCTTGCAGTTGTGAGAGACTTGGTGAGAAAGTCTGCAACTTGTTCTTCAGAGGTAATGAACGGTAGAGAGATGATGTTGGCGAGGAATTCCTGACGAGTAAAGTGACAATCGATCTCAATGTGTTTTGTCCGTTCATGGAACACCGGATTGGAGGCGATTTGAATGGCGCTTCGATTGTCACAAAATAGGGGAGTGGGGCCTGTTATCTGGACACCAAGGTCGCGAAGAAGACGACGAAGCCAAACTATTTCAGCAGTGGTGGAAGCCATGGCACGATACTCAGCCTCCGTGCTGGAGCGCGCAATGGATTCCTGTTTCTTACTACGCCAGGAGATCAGAGAGTCGCCCAGGAAAACACAGAACCCAGTAGTGGAGCGACGAATGGTGGCATCCCCCGCCCAGTCAGCATCCGAAAATGCTCGGAGGGTGAGTGGCGAAGTGGCAGAGAGAAATAACGAGCGACCGACAGAGCCGCGTAGGTAGCGGAGTATCCGGAGTACCGCGGCATAGTGAGCAGAGCGAGGAGCTTGAACAAATTGACTGACGAAGCTAACAGCGTAAGCAATGTCCGGTCGAGTCATGGTGAGATAGACCAGCATCCCGACGAGGCGCCGATAGCGGGAGGCATCGGGCAGCGGTTCCCCATCTGTAGGAAGGAGTTTCAGATTTAGCTCAATGGGGGTGTCAACAGTGCGGGTGTCAGTGAGAGCGGCCACGGAGAGAATATCGGAGATGTATTTTTGCTGAGACACCAGAATCCCGCGGTTGGAGCGGGCAATCTCTAACCCAAGGAAGTAGAGAAGGGGGCCCATGTCCTTCATCTCGAACTGACTGCGGAGGTGGTTCTGAAGAGCGGCAATGGTGACGTGATCATCTCTAGTGATAATCATGTCGTCAACATACATGAGCAGGATGGCGCAACCCTGAGCGGAGGTGCGGGTAAACAGGGCATGATCAGTCTGGCGTTCAATGAAACCAGCCTTGAGAACTGCAGTGCGGAAGCGCTCAAACCAGGCACGAGGAGCCTGTTTGAGGCCATAGATGGCCCGGCGGAGGTGGCAGACATGGCCAGGGGGTGCGGAGAGACCCGGGGGAGGTGCCATGTAGACAACCTCAGTGAGATCGCCATGAAGAAAGGCATTGGTGACATCCATCTGATGGAGGGGCCAATTGCGGGCAGCTGCGACCGCAAGTAGGGTGCGGACGGAGGTCATCCGGGCAACCGGGGCAAATGTTTCGTCATAATCGATGTCATGTTCCTGTGAAAACCCGCGAGCAACCAAGCGGGATTTATGGCGCTCAATAGAACCGTCCGGACGAGTCTTAACTTTGAAAATCCATTTGCAGCTGATAGGAGTAACACCGGGAGGACACGGAACAAGATCCCAAGTATGAGTCCGGCTAAAGGCTTGAAGTTCAAGCGCCATGGCTTGCTGCCATTCGATTTTGCCAACTGCCTCTTGGTATGACTGGGGCTCCCGGTGGGCGTGGAGAGCGGTGAGGAAGGCCTGAAAGGCAGGGGAATAGGAGGTAGCCGCGGTGAGAGCGGAAGGGGTGTCGTAGCGAGCAGGTGGATGGCGATGGCGAGCAGGATTACAGCGAGGAGGTGCAGGATCCACGGTTGCAGGGGCGGACGGAGCGTCAGACAGAGCCGTATCAGGAGCAGGAGCAGGAGGAGGGGGGTGTGGGCGTCGGAGGAGGAGCCGATGTGGAAGGAGGGACCTCGGGCAGAGAACGAGGTGGAGATAGGGGAGGATTGGCAAGGTGAGTCCGGGGGCGAGTTGGTATAGAAGGAAGAAGCGAAAGAGAAAGCGGTGGAGCAATGGAGGGTGGGGAGGTGAGGTGTGCCGGTGGGGAAGAGAAGAACATGTCATGTTCGACGAAGGATACATGTCGAGAGATGCGAATGCGACGAGCCACCGGATCGTAACAATGATAGCCTTTGTGGTGGGGGCTAAGACCTAGGTGAACACAACGAGTGGAGCGAGCGGAGAGTTTGTTACGTTCAGGAGGGGGAAGGAGAACGAAGCAGGTGCACCCAAAAGTGCGGAGAGAGGCATACTGCGGCGGGCGGGAATGAAGGCGTTCATAAGGAGTGACGCCAGAGAGGGTCGTGGAAGGAGTGATGTTGATGAGGTGAACAGCGGTGAGAACGGCTTCGGCCCAGAAGGAGGGAGGAGCGGAGGCAGAGATGAGGAGAGTACGAGCTGTTTCGATGATGTGGCGATGTTTGCGTTCAGCAACCCCATTTTGTTCATGGGTGTGCGGGCAAGACTGTTGGTGGAGGGTGCCATGCGAGTGGAGGATATCGCGCATGGTGGAGGAGAGAAATTCTTGAGCGCAGTCAGAGCGAAAGATCTT
The DNA here is from genome assembly GCA_039583875.1 of Platanthera guangdongensis. Taxonomy (NCBI): domain Eukaryota; kingdom Viridiplantae; phylum Streptophyta; class Magnoliopsida; order Asparagales; family Orchidaceae; genus Platanthera; species Platanthera guangdongensis. Next base: position 232,291,646 of record CM077163.1, read on the forward strand.
AATGCGACGCTCAAACTGAGTGTGAAGCATAGCGGTGAACGTGCGATACGCAGCGGGTATGTCAGAACGATTGCGAAGGAGATAAACCCAAGCACAACGGGAAAAATCATCAATAAAACTCACATAACAAAGATAGCCAGAATGAGAAGCAAGTGGCGCAGGGCCCCAAATATCAGAGTGAACTAAATCAAAAGGGGCTGTCGTTTGAGAAGCACTACTTGTAAATGGTAGAGCAAGGTGCTTTGACAAACGACAGCCGGTACAAACAGAGAGGGGGGAAGGGGAGACACGACCCAAAGCTCCAGAGCAGATAACACTTCGGAGTCGATCAGGAGACAGATGTCCTAAACGTCTGTGCCACAAGTCGGCATCAGAGACAACAGAGAGGGCCGAAGCGGAGGTTGGTGGGGGGGGGGGGGGGAACATGAAGATACTCCAGCTGATACAGGCCACCAGCCCTACGGCCCCGTCCAATCCTCTGAGCTGTCCGGGAATCCTGCACAACACAATCAGAAGAAGAGAATAAAACCGTTAGACCGAGATCACAGAGGGAGCTGACAGAAATGAGGTTCATATGTAGCCGAGGGGCATGGTGGACGTTGGAGAGAGTAAGGCGTCCAAGAGGGGCAGAAGTCGGGGTGATGGAGCCAGATCGCAGAATAGGGAGAGAGCCCCCATCAGCAGTGGTGACCTGAAGATAAGGGGGGAGGAGGTGCAGTTGGTGAGGGTGCGGGAGTCGGAGGTGAGGTGGCAGGAGGCCCCAGAGTCGAAATACCAAGGTGCAGTCGGAGGAAGGCGAGCAGCAACAGTACCAGAAGCAGCTGAGAGACTGTGTTCCGCAGAGGAGCTGGCAGAGGAGGCAGATTAAAATAGCGGAGACCGGAGGATCAGATCCTCTAAGCGTTGCAGAGGATCGGTAGCAGCAGCAGCAGTGTGGTGAGAGCGAGACGGACTACGACCGCGTCCCCGACCACGGCCGTCACGGCGATGGTCAGAAGCGCGGTATTCATCAGACTGAGGGGGACGAATAGGGCAAGCAGACTTCATGTGCCCCACCTTCTTGCAGTAGTGACAGGTAACAGCACTGGGACGCGGAGGAACGACAAGAGCATGATCAAGTGGGAAAGGGGGCTGGAGAGCCACGGGAGGTCGGAGACGAGTCTCTTCATCGAGCAGAGCAATCAGGGCATCATCCAGAGTAGGAAGCGGGACCCGGCGAAGGAGCTGAGCAGCAAGAAGAGAAAACTCAGGACGCAGAGCAGCAAGAAACTGATGAAGATGGCCCTCGGAGAGGTGGCGCTGAAATTCCAATGAGCGAGGACAACCGCAGGGCAAGGGAATCAGAGAATCCAGTTCGTGCCAGTAGGCACTCATCATAGTGAAGAAGTCCTGAATGGAGCGACCGTCTTGGCGGCAGCCTGAGAATCGCAGATAAGACGGTGACGCCGAGCTCCACCACGGGGAACGAAATGGTCACGGAGATATTCCCACATGGCACGGGCGAAGGAAGGCGACCGATAGACGTGAGAAGCGGGCGAGCAACGGACTCCAGGAGGTAAGCCCGGATAGCATGATCGCGCCGGTGCCAAAGAGTGAAGGCATCGGGAGAGGCGGCGTCGATAGAAGGTGTGGCGGAACCGGTTGCGGCGGCGGGCTTGGCGGCAGGGGCAGGAGGCGCACCGATGATGTGATCCCAAAGATCACGGGAGGAGAGAGCGGCCTCAACGGTAAGGGCCCAGTCAGGCCAGTCGTTAGTGCCGGCGAGCTGGAAGGACGTGGCCTTCAGCGGAGGCGAGATCAGAGGAGCAGCCATGGAGTCGCAAGGAAGTGGGCGGACTGGCGGGCTGGGGAGGGGCGGACTGGCGGACTGGCGGGCTGGGGAGGGGCGGACTGGCGGGCTGGGGATGCGGGTTGGGGCGGACTGGGGAAGCGGACGGGAAGCGGACTGGCGGGCTGGGGAGGGGGGGGGGGGGGGGGCGGACTGACGAACTGGGTTGGGTGGCGGACTGGGGTTGCGAGCTGGCGGACTGGGGTTGCGAGCTGGCGGACTGGGGTTGCGAACTGGGTTGGCGAGCTGGCGGACTGGGGATGCGGGCTGGCGAACTGGGTTGGCGAGGGGGGGGCTGGCGGACTGGGGAGGTGGCGGGCTGCGGGTGAGGTGGCGGACTGCTGGGGAGGTGGCGGACTGAGTGGTAGTGCGCGAGGGGGGGGGGGGGGCGGACTGGCAGGCGGTAGGGGTGAGCTGAGGGGCGGACTGGCAGACTGAGGTGCGAGCGTGTGGGCAGACTGGCGGACTGGCGAACTGACGGACTGGGTGTCGAGCGGGGGGCGGTGGGGAGGGGGGGGGCGGGGGGGCAGGGGGGGGGGGGGGGTGGACGGGCGGGCGGGTAGAGCGAACAGGGAAGAGCGAGAAGGGGAGGGACGCATGGCGGACTGCTGGAACAGGAGGTGGCGGACTGCTGGGGAGGTGGGGACTGCTGGGGGGGCAGACTGAGCGGTAGTGCGAGCGGACTGAGCGGGCTGAGCGGGCAGTAGGCGGACGGGCTGGCAGAGGCGCGAGCAAAGAGGCGAGCGCGAAAAATTAGACCCGCTCTGATACCATGTTAGGTTTGGCCTAACTCAACATGAAAAACCGGCTCAACAGGTGAGGGTTGCCTTGCCATATAAACAGATCAGACCAGAGCGGATTGACGGTGTGGGACTATTATTAACAATTGTTAGGTTTGGCCTAACTCAACCTGAAAAACCGGCTCAACAGGTGAGGGTTGCCTTGCCATATAAACAGATCAGACCAGAGCGGATTGGCGGTGTGGGACTATTATTAACATTCCCCCTCGCCCATAGCATGGATTGACCGGACGGAACCGGGACACAGAGCTCATGGGCGGACCGGACGGAACCGGACAGAAACTGGCTCTGATACCATGTTAGAAATGTAATTGGCTATTTGTATATATATTTCCAAAGGACCAAAAGGTCTTACATATATAGGAGAAGAACAAGGTGAGAGATCCCATTTAGACAATTTGACACTAAACTAAAGGAGGAAAAAGAATAAATAAATAAATACATTAACAATATTTTAACATCAATTATCAAATTTACCGACGTGTGCTTGTAAAACTTGATGGTGGCATTCTCGAGAAAAAATCTCAACAAATTTATGCTCCATTTGCGGGAATTTATTTTCACCCATCAAGCGATTACGACCACATGAACCAGACCTTGGTCCTTATATTTTATGCCGTCATAACCGGTTAATAAGTCCCAGCCAAACGAAGCCTTAGACACATATTTCTTCTCCAAGTTGGATAAGCTGGCCACGTACGTGATCCTCCATCTTTTCAATTAAATTAATAAAGGCTTTGTTAAAATTAATTTGACCGAAAATTTGATCAGATATCGCGTTTTGTTGGGGGTCCGATAGGAGATTAGATGGACAAAACTTCACTAATACAATTCTCATTAATATCATCCATAGATAAACATTGCTCCTTCTGGGAAAGAAATATTTTTTGCAAGTAAATGAGGCAAAATTGTGAAATTGGTTCTTATATTTTAGGAGCGATGATATTATCATCATATTTTTGATTATCCGCACTCAAAATTTATATTTTTCTGAACTTTTAGAATTCCTATTAGCAAGCAATGCGCAAAAATTATTCATTATTCACACTCGTTCCTCTCGTGCTTCCGCCTCCCCTTCAAACCATGATTCCGCTGACGGCCCTTCTCTCTTTCCGTCTGGCCTGAAGGGCTGCAAATCCGGCAAGTGCTGCTACTCCATTTCCCGAGTAGTGTTCTTTAACCCGGCACGTTATCCTCCATTATCTGACGACTATCTTTTTCACATCCGACATTCTTTCTTCCTCTTATCGGCGGTGCTTCTCTATTCCACAATTTTCAAGCGTTCTTTCCTCCTTCAGGCGGTGTTGTTCTGCTCCTCCCTTTTTCCAATTTTTAAGTGCCGATAATTTTCATGCTTGCGAATAGTCAATTTTTAAAAATAGTATTTGCGGATTACCAAAAAAATAGTAATAGCCAAAACAATTATCACCGCCCGATTTTAGTGATAGTTTGAGATGGGTCCTTCAAATTTTTTTAATACGAATCCCTAAATTTTACTAATGAGTAATGATAGGTCTTTATTAATTATTCCGGATGGAAATGTGACATGAAAGCTGACATGGAAAATAAATTAATTAACTTAAATTGAATTATTTCTACCCTGTCAAATAAGATTTATTTTTTAAATTAAGCCCCACCTTTTTTTCAGGAGCCTCATTAGTCCCCAACTGGCATGAGGGCTGGGACCCAAAAATCAATTAAAACAATCCCTGTTTTTAGTTCGATTTTAAAACAGGCTGATTAAATATTAAAACAATCCCAATTTTAAAATAGGGATTATAAAACCGTACAATTACAAATATAATATTATCAACGTCACGATTTAAATTAAGTTTTAAATTCATGCTAAATTAAATTGACAAAGACCCTGCTTAAAAATAATTTTTTTTCTTGGTTGCTGTCATAATTATAATCCAATCAAATATACATTCTATGATAATGACATTTTTGTCTAAACTTGTCCAAGCAAGAAATCCCTATCAAACTGGAAAATGAATGTGTTGGAGCACCGTTCGATCGAACTCCTGTTTTTTTTTTACTTTTCCTTTTAAGGCATCGTTTTTTAGCCTTTGGATTATGAATCCAAAGACTTAGATAGCATGCACACATGCCCCTATGTGTGCGCACAACGCGCCTAATATTTCTGGTCAAACTGAGCCATAGTCTTCGTAGAAAGTCATGAAAGAGTCTGAAGAGAAAGCAGTAAAGTGCAAATCCATGAATTCAGTTTGCTAGTAGTAGCAGCAGCACGGGTCGACTCAATTATAGGAAGATGCTATAAATATATATCAGAATAATATATATAAACTCAAGTTTTTTTAAGCGTAAAAAAGCTTGAATATGCAGATGCAAATGAAGAATGGTTGGAGCCAAATCATTTGGCATTCCTAGAGAATGTCGATCGATTGGAGATGCTCTTAACTATATGAAATTAGAGTTTTCACTGAAATATGGCACCTACTCTCCTAAGCCTTTAGGAATTAATTAGGAATGAAAAAAATAAAGAGTAAATTAGAAAAGACTAATTCATTACATTAGGCCAAATAACAATATGTGAGCTCAAGCTCTACAGACTCGAACTCAAATCAAGCTATTTTTGAGTTGATTCATCGAGCTTTTAACTCGGCTCAACTCAACTCAACTTACATTCCTAGAATTGGCTCCCCAGAAATCGACGGAGCAAATCCGAACACGGATCCGACGGAGATAATACGACCCGTTGAATTTTCACTGAACCCAAGGGCAAGAGGTTCTCCCCCCCCCCCCCCCCCCCCCCCCCCCCCCCCCCCCCCCCCCAAATGGTAATGGGTTGCGAATAATTGCGATCGCACGGATCCCATCCCCACCGTCCAAATGGGAGCATTAGTGCAATACGGCCACGTGCTCTACGAGCAAACACAACTCGGGGGCGTGCTTTAGACCGTGATACCAAAAAACTTTTGTACCGCAGTCCCCCTAAAGTTAATAAATTAGGGGGAAAAAAGACCACGTGATTAGCTAGGCTGGTAATAATCATAATGATTAGAAAAAAATAAATATACGACTGCGACCACTCCACGCAATTATTCCTTCTATTAATTATCACCACGATGCGGCTTATATAAATAAATAAATATATATATATATATTAATATTATTAATAATATAAATAACCAGCTAGGAAATCGCATAAATGTGTGGGATTTTATCGGGGTGGGCAAATCGGGCAATGCCAGCTCACAGTATCATCGGGGACCATCATCGTCCGTACAATATTGCAAATAATGAAAAAGACAACTTAAGAGAGTTGATATTAGCACCGTAAAATCGGCTGTCAGTTGTTTTTGGCTATCCACAAGTATTGTTTTTTAACTTGATTATTCAGAAACATAAAAGATATTCACACTCAAAAATTGAAAAAAAAGGAGTAGAGCTTCACCTGTTGAAATTGTTGAAGGGGTAGTGGATGTGGGCGGTCTGAGGTGGCAGACCACACAGTTTGTCACGACCGTTGCGGCCTCGCGGATTGAAGTCGGCGGATAGCCGGGTTGATCTCTTCTTCCCTCCGGCAGTGTGGATCAACAAACACCCTTAGTGAAGTAACTAGGCGGTTAGGGTTGTCTAACCACGGTTGTGGCGGACTCATCTGGAGTTCGCCGAGTGCGACATGTTTGTTCTTGCAGACTCATCTGGAGCTCGCCGAGTCCGGCTGTCTTCTGTGCTTCCGATCTGGTTTTGAGATCGTGGAGATTAGCACAGTTGTTTCTTTTGTTGATCACGGAGTTACCGCGATGTCTGGATAGGTGCAGTTCGCAATTGTGTGGACTGGTGTTGGAATTCGGCATTGGCGCGGTCTTGTTCTCAGGTGACGCGGTTATTTGAAGACCGCGGAATTTGCTCGTCGTTGACTTGGTCACGGGAGTGTCAAGTCTGGTTTTTTTCCTAGTCCGCGGAGATCGCCTAGTGCGCGGTCTGGCTGGATCCGCCAAGCTGCGCGGATTGGATGTGGAGTTCGACAGTTCATCATTAGCGCGAGGTGGATCAGGACGCGTGACTGAGATGACCAAGTCCACACAGACTGATGGTTTTATCTGCTCAACTATGCAGACTGTCGGAGTTGTACGTATTGTCTTGCGGTTTGGTTTGTAGACATAGTTGTGTCCTCACTTCTTTGCAGATAGTGTTTTCTTCTGTGGCAGACTGATGTTTGTATCCGCACTTATGCTGATACGTGAAGCTAGCTGCAGGATTGACGGATAGTTTTCTTATCGCTCTGGGTGGTGGTGGCACTCTTCCCCATGCCTATAAATAGGAGTCCCCGACTCGTCATATATGATCGAAAACAGTAAGAACTCAGCACGAGCTTAAAACTTGTGATTATGTTTTTCTAACCGGCGCGACTAAGTGAGGTTGGCTATCTATGTAGGTTGTGCGGCTAGTATCAGGCTACTAGACAACAAGTGGAAACTTAGGCTCTATTTGTTTGGGCGTTTCACTGCTCTGTTTTGTGCAAACGCCGCCTGAAGGAGAGTAAACAAATGAACTTCCGGCGGTGTTTGCTCAGTTTCCACCCGCCCTCCTTGAGAAATGCCACCTCCCCCTCCTGTTCGAACACTCCGTTTGGAGCAGCCACCTCCCCCCTCCGGTTGGAACACTTCGTTTTCACCCGCCGGATCAACCCGCCACCACCAAACCAAATGGAGCCTTAGTGTGGAACAGTTAGTTGTTAACAGTCAGCGGATAACAGAAGGTCACGGTTTCTGCGACTTGAAGTCACCTTACTCGGGGTTGCAGATAAAGTTTGGAATTCGCCCGGCTTATCAGTGAGTTGTGTTACTTGATCGTCAGCATTCGATAACAGACAATCCACGCGGCTAGTTGCGGACATGCGACTTGGCCGGTCTTGCCGGAAAGAGCTTGCAGCTTGATCAGTTTGTACGGTTACAGTTTTTGTCCGCGTGGTTTCTTCTTTGTCTACATTTGTATTTTTCTGATTTCCTTGAGTACATTGGCGAAATCATGTGTCGCAATGTATGTCTCGCTTTGTAAATCAGATTGAATTACAGTTTATGACTCTTGTGCTTCTATTGTGCTGATTACTACTTAGCTTCTGGTGTGGTTGAATGTTCTTGCGACATTTCTTAGCTTCCAGTCATAAATTTTTACATTGTATTAGAGAAGTGTTGAGGAATAAGAAGTGATTCAACCTTGTAAGTGTGCTTTCCTCATTGAAGTTCAAGTTAATTAAGAGATAGCAATGGAGGCCGGTTATGCAAGAAGTCTTGGAATCGAACTCTTGACGCAGACCAACTTTAAGAAGTGAAGGTCTTGCATGGGGAGTTATCTGATTGGTGAGGACCTTTGAGAAGTCGTCAATGGAGATGACAGGCAAGAAGTGGTTGTTGTCACCAGAAATGTTGATGTGGTAAGAGCTTGGAGAAAGGCAAATGCTAAGGCAGAGTTTACTCTCAAGCGAGCAATCTCACCGGATCTGTTCGATCACATCATCGGGTGTTGATCGATGGCTGAAATCTGGATGGCCTTGTAAGGCCTGTTCAACAGGAAGAACATAGCCCAGCTACAGTTCTTGGAGAATGAGTTGGCTAAGGCCACTCAGGGAGATATATCAGTGTCATTTTTCTTCTTGAAGATAAAGAACCTTTGCGATGAGATTTCGACGTTAAACCCGAAGGAGCCCACCTCAGAGACAAAGCTGAAGAGGCACATCATCCACGGTCTGTGGAAGGAGTATGTAGCATTTGTTACTTCAGTACAGAACTGGGCCACTCAGGCATCTTTGCTCGAGCTGGAAAATCTATTAGCTTCGCAAGAGAGCTTGGTAAGGCAGATGTCTGGGGTGTCGATCTCAGGGGGATAAGGCTCCTAAGCATGATAATGGGAAGAAGCGGAGCGGACCTCAGTGCTACAAGTGTAACAAGCTTGGCCACATCTACAAGTACTGCAGAGTGAATCTTCAGCCAGGGCATGCTACAGAGAAGGAGGAGCCTGAGTCAAAAAATGGGGAAGGAGGATGGAGGAGTGCCTTCATGACGGGCACTTGTGTTCATGCACTTTCCTCCATTAATTACTAGGAGGACTGGATCGTGGACTTAGGGTGTGGTCATCACCCCACCAGGGACGAGTCTAAATTCTCTTTTCTATAGAACTACAAAGGTAACAATGTCATTATTACTGCTGATGATATTGTATATGTAGTAGAGAAGGAGGGGATGGTTTCTTTAGGCAGTAATTGGTGGTCACTCACTTTGAGGATTGTGTATCACGTGTCGGGAATGAAGAAAAATTTCTTCTGAGTGACCAAAGTTGTTAATGATGGTTATCACATTCTGTTTGATCCAATAGAAGTGAAGTTTCTTAGAAACGTATCAGCTGTGAAAGCTGACATCACTCATGTCAGATGGAGTGTGAAGGAATTGTTCGTGTTGGAGATAAGCTCCTATATTGATAAGATGAGGGCGAATGACATTGTTACTATCTGACACGAGAGACTGTGTCATGTTAGGATGGATAAGCTAAAGGTTATGGTGTAAGAGGCCTGGTTTATGGCCTGTCTAGCCTTTCATCTTTTGGCGATGGTCATGTATGTACGGGATGTTAGTATGGTAAGACTCATTGTCTTCCATTTGACATATCACAGACTAGGTATAGATTGTAACAGCCCAAAGTTCTGAAACGGGAAAATTTGGGTGACACGGCCTGGGACACGGGCGTGTCCCAGGGCGTGTCAGGTGGACACGGCCTGCGACACGGGCGTGTCGCAGGGCGTGTCAAGGCAGTGTCGACAGTCGACTTAGGTGTCGACGATTTTTGCTCGACGATCGTCGAGAGGAGGCACACGGCCTAGGACACGGGCGTGTCCATGGCCGTGTCGTTGAGTGTCGAGTGTCGAGATCGTCGAGTGTCGAGATCGTCGAGTGTCGAGTGTCGAGTGTCGAGATAGGTGACACGGCCTGTGACACGGGCGTGTCACAGGGCGTGTCAAATCGGAACGACGAGCTCAGCCCGCCGAATGATTTTGACAGGGCGTGTCTGGGTGCCGTGTCTGGGCACACGGCCGGGGACACGGGCGTGTCCCAGGCCGTGTGAAGTCTCGGGATGATTTGGGTTTTTTTCACCCAGGTACACGGCCACAGACACGGGCGTGTCTGAAGGCGTGTTGGTGACACGGCCCATGACACGGGCGTGTCCCATGGGCGTGTCACTGGTTTGGATAGGTCGGTTGACCACCGCTTGAGGCACACGGCCAGGCACACGGCCGTGTTCGAGGCCGTGTCGGGTCAAAATGTGTGTTTTTGGCAGAATCGTGGCCGTCCATTTCTTCAGTCTGAATCCAAGGGCTGAAAGCTCTTCTTCTTTTTCCTTAAGGGCCGAATTCAGAAAAGAATCCTCACTTTGAATTGGCCTTCATCTTTCTTCAAGAGAGAGAGAAAGAGTGAGAGAAAGGAGGAGGAAGAAGGGAAGGGGGCTGCTGTTGGTGGTGCTGCGGTTTACCGGCGAGAGATCCGAAGCCAGCGTTGCGGAGGAGACGATCTTGCGAGTCTTGCAAGCTAGCTTTCAAGCCATGACACCGAAGCGATCGTCAAGGGTAACGACTTTTCTTCCTAGCCATGTGAAGGCTTCTATTTTGGCATATCTTTTGATTCCCCCACCAAGAGGTGGCTGCTTTTGGGAGTCATTTGGGTGATTCTTGAAATCCCCTTTGTTGTGCATATAGATCCGGAAATGGAGTACGGAATAGGCATGCTGTGTGAAGCCCATCTGGACAGGTTGGTCTGGATTGGTGATGTTGCATACGAACCGGAGAAGACTCCGTGATACCGTGTAGTGTAAGGAGTCTCGGGTTATACCTGCGAAAAGGAGTAGCAGGAAGTACTGGGGTGGTAGCCCAGGAAAATAGCCTTGTGATGGTTTTGGGTCCAACCTGTGAATGAGGCACAGGTAGTACTGGTGAGACCAGGAAAGGCCCTTTTTGTGATGCTTGATGTCATAGGGTGTCCACCTGTGAAGCGAGTCACAGGAAGTACTGGCATGCCCAGGAAAGACCCCTGACATTTGTGCTTGTGCGGTGTCCACCTGTGAAGAGAGTAACAGGAAGTACTGGTGTGCCCAGGAAAGACCCGCTGTTATTGTGAGAAAATGGGTGTAAGGCTTATGCCCAGGCTTAAATGCCAGGAACAGGATTGGTGAGACTGACCCGCGCCTTTGATATAGCCATGAGTACGCTGTACTCGGAGAAGGCAAGGCGATTTGAGCAACGGGGGGTGGAGGATCCGACCTGCGCTATGTCCGTCCGATGTGAGACCAAAGGTACGGTCTGTTGGAGCGCATAGCAAGAGTCTTCGGCCTGCGCGCCATGACACAATGGGGGGCTACGGGCCATCCCGGTGTCCGAGGACTAACTCCGGCTGCACGCCATGGAGTAAATGCTCAAGAGATTTACCGTTGGGTGATAACCCTGATACGGTGGTGGGCAAGAGGTTGCCAGAACACCAAGAATGTGCCCTGAGTGCACGGACCGTTGGGCCGGGTGGCGAACGGTTGTGATGGTTTGTGTGCGTGAAAGCACATTTTGATATATTGCCATACTTGTGATATGATATGCCTGCAGGGATAAATACCGCTGCCCCGAGAGAAGGGGTAGGGTCGTTATAATTTGGTCAGCTGAACGCTGACCGTTGCTTTTGTTTGCCACCGGTGGGTGGATTGTCCCTTGCACAAGTGCTGGAGAGCCGAGCGGGACGCATAGAGGTTGATGCTCCTGCTGGTGTTGCTGCTGCTGCTGTTTAGCCCTCGAAGGCTATGTTTGAGATGTGTGTTTTCTTTTGTTGTGGCCGGCCTGCGCGCCCATAGTTGTAGCCACTGTATGAAAGCTATGTAAGGCCATAAGGCCAACACTTGTTCTTATTGTAAGACATTCCTATATGTATATAAAATGTGGAGTTTTATGTTTGGACATTCATGAGGAGTTCAAGTAGTTTAGGCTTCCGCTAGAATGCATGTGATAGGTGCGATGCGCTACTCTGGTATCATCCTGTACCTTCACCGACTGTTTTGTGGTATATCCTGTGGGGCCCCGGCCGGACCTTCTAGAATATATCATATGAACGGATGGGGTTGTTACATTTTTGGTATCGGTTGTTTTGGTCTTTCCCTCTCGAAGTCGTGGTCGACTTCTTTTGTGGGGTGGCGAGCACGTGTTTGTGCAACCCAAAGTCTACGAATGAACTCCTGAATGTCCATGATAGGAATGCAAATTGGTTTGTTTGAGGAACCTGCGTGTTCCTATTTTGTGTTGTTTGCTTGGGTACGACCGCTAATGTATGTGTCTTGTCCACCTTTAGGTGACACGAAGTGGAGCTGGGCCGTCTGAGCCCCAGCGTTCTGATGAGAGTAGGGCACCAGCTGAGGTGCCTACACCTCCACCGTCTGCAGAGCATGTGCGGTTAGTTGCGGAGGCATTATTTACCATGATCCAAGGCCAGCCACTTAGGCAGGAACAAGTGGATGTTAGGCCAGAACAGGTGGAGGCAAGGCCGGAACCTGTAGTGGATGTGGCTCCTCGAGGAGCTGAGAAGCAACTAACACGGTTCATGAGTTTCCATCCGCCTACATTTTCGGGAGCGGGTACTCCGACGCAGGCAGAGGATTGGTTATCGCGCGTCAAGAGAGTTATGGCGGCGATTGGCACGGCGGAGCGTCAGAAGGTTACCTTAGCTACATTCTTGCTTGAAGGAGAAGCTCGCTTGTGGTGGGATGAGATAGAGTTACATCATTTGGCGGGTCGTCCGTTAGCTCAAGTCTCCATGGATGAATTCTCTCGATTGTTCCTAGCAAAGCACCTTCCTGTGGCTCAGCGGATAGCCATGGAAAATGAATTCCAACGGTTGACTCAAGGTGAGGGCAGTGTTGACGCGTACCTGCATGAATTTACGCGCTTGGGGCGGTATGCGGGTTCGATATTTGCTGATGAGCAGCGGAAGACCAATAGGTTCTATGAAGGCCTGAGGGACGAGTTGAGGTTCCTTGTGTCAAGTTCTGTGAACCAAGGTTTCCAATCATTGGTTGACACTGCAACCGCGTTGGAAAAGGATATGAAAAGGGTGCAAGGAAAAAGAGCTTTGACTGTGACGCAACCGGAGTGGAAGGCGCCCCGATCTGGGAAACCATTCTATAAGAAGAAATGGGGTAAGAAGTCCAAGCCGAGTGGACAAGCTCCTTCATCAGTTGCAACGGGAGCAACGTCAGGGGCTACTTCCAAGCCAGATACTCGGGTCTGCTACAATTGTGGCCGCATGGGGCATATTGCGCGAGATTGTCGGATGCCGCTGAAGAGTGAAAAGAAGGCGGGAGCATCGTATGCGGAGAAAGGAAAGGCGGTGGTGGATTCCTCTGCCTCGCAAGCGCAACCCCGGGTCTACAATCTTGGCCTGCAGGAGGCCATCAAGCAGAGTGACGTGGTCACAGGTATGAGTTTAGTTTTGCTTATGCTAATGTTTGTCTGCTTAGCTTAGTACCTCTTTGTTTGCGATTTGTATGTGTGACATGGTTGTCATAGGTTTTGTGATGATTCGGGACACGCTGGCGCGAGCACTGTTTGATACAGGTGCATCGCATTCTTTTCTGTCTTGTGATTTTATAACGCGGCTTGGGATACCCAGTCGTGCAAAGACAGATAAGGTCAGAGTGGTGTTGCCGAATGGCTGTTGGATGCTTGCGGATCAAGCTTGCGATGTGGCGGTTCAGCTAGGAAGTCGGGATTTTTGTTTAACCGCATTTGTTTTGCCAATTTCGGAATTCGATGTGATTTTTGGGATGGATTGGCTTGCGGAACAGCATGCTATGATTGATTGTCAGTCCAAAGAAATCACGTTGGGCCAGAATACCGAACAGGAGACAAAGTTCGCGGGTATGCGAGGAGTGGGCGGGACATTGATGTCTGCACTCCAGGTAGTCAAGGCTGTTCGGAAGGGTGCGGAGTGTTACTTTGCACTAATGCAGGCTGTTGAGCCTAAGGCCAGTGTGTGCGAGGTTCCGATTGTGGCAGAATTTACAGATGTGTTCCCACGAATCTCCCTGGGCTACCACCCCAGCGGGAGATTGACTTCACGATCGAGTTGGTGCCAGGTGCGAAACCTGTGGCCCGCTCGCCATATCGCGTCGCGCCAAAAGAGATGGCGGAATTGAAGATTCAACTGCAAGAAATGCTAGAGCAAGGGTATATACGCCCAAGTATGTCACCTTGGAGCGCGCCTGTGCTTTTTGTAAAGAAGAAAGACGGTGGATTGCGATTGTGCATCGACTACCGTGAACTGAATAAGCTGACCGAGAAGAATAAATATCCGATCCCCCGGATTGATGAGTTATTTGATCAGCTGGTAGGTTCTACTGTCTATTCGAAGTTGGACCTGAAGTCTGGTTATTACCAGTTAAAGATTCGGGAAGGTGATATTCCCAAAACTGCATTTGGAACACGCTATGGGCACTATGAGTTCACAGTCATGCCCTTTGGACTGTGCAATGCGCCCTCTGTGTTTATGGATTTGATGCACCGCATTTTCCGTGAGTACCTGGATCTGTTTGTGATAGTGTTCATTGATGATATCCTGGTGTACTCAAAGTCGAAAGCTGAACATGAGATTCACTTGCGGTTGGTGTTGAACACGTTGAGGCAAAATCAGCTCTATGCCAAGTTCTCGAAGTGCGAGTTTTGGCTATCGTCAGTAGCATTTTTGGGCCATGTGGTGAGTGGAGCGGGCATTGCAGTGGATCCAGCGAAGATAAGAGCCATACAAGAATGGCCAATATTGTCTTCCGTGGCCGAAGTCAGGAGTTTCCTTGGACTTGCGGGCTACTATAGAAGATTTGTGGAGAACTTCTCGCGGATCGCTTTGCCGCTAACCACACTGACGCGGAAGGATCAGAAGTTCGTTTGGACGCCAGAGTGTGCACGAGCTTTTGAAGAGCTGAAGATTCGGTTGACCACGGCGCCGGTGTTGTCTTCGCCATGTGGGACCGATGGTTTTGTTATTTATAGTGATGCCTCAGGGAGCGGCTTAGGCTGCGTTCTTCTGCAGAATGGAAAAGTTATTGCTTATGGCTCACGCCAACTGAAGGTGCACGAGCGAAATTATCCCGTCCATGATTTGGAACTAGCGGCGGTGATTTTTGCACTGAAGCTGTGGCGACACTACCTTTATGGCGTGAAGGTGGAGATCTATACGGATCATAAGAGCCTCAAGTACCTTTTGGAGCAGAAAGAGTTGAACATGCGACAACGAAGGTGGTTGGAGTTCCTTGGGGACTACACTTTCGAGATTCACTATACACCCGGGAAGGGAAATGTTGTCGCGGATGCCTTGAGTCGGCGAGTTCCGGCTAGAGCGAATTGGTTACAAAGGCATGATGAACGTCTGATCCAGGAGTTGGAGGCATTGGAGATCTATTGTGTTGACAAAAATTCCACTGCCATTGTGTGTTTGAACTGGACCGAGGTGCAATGTGACCTTGCGGACCGAGTTCGACGGGCAACGGAGTTGGATGAAGATCTCTTACGCTATGTGAATGAAGGGCCAGAGGGCAAATTTACCTGGATTGACGGTCTGTTGCGAAAAGAAGGCCAATTGTGCATCCCAAATGTGGGGAAACTGAGGGAAGAACTGATGTATGAAGCACATTATACGAAGTATTCCATTCACCCCGGGAGCACAAAGATGTTCAACGATATGAAGAAGCTTTTCTGGTGGCCAGGACTTAAGAAAGATGTTGCCCTTTACGTGGCCAAATGCCAAACATGTGCGATGGTGAAGGCGGAATGCCAAAAGCCGGGCGGATATTTGAAGTCACTGCCGATCCCAGTGTGGAAATTTGATGATATTTCCATGGATTTTGTGCATGGGTTGCCAAGATCGCAGCGAGGAAATGATTCCATTTGGGTGATAGTTGACCGGCTAACCAAAGTAGCACATTTCCTTCCGAACAGGCGGGATGATTCAGTTGAAAGTTTGGCAAAGTTATATGTTGACCAGATTGTGCGGCTTCACGGTGTTCCTCGGAGCATCGTAAGTGATCGAGATGGGCGGTTTACGTCAAATGATTGGAGGCTAGTTCACCGACTGTTGGGCACGAAATTGACTTTCAGTACGGCCTTTCATCCCCAAACGGATGGCCAAACTGAACGTACCAACAGAACAATGGAGGACATGCTCCGAATGTGCGCCCTTGATTTCGGAAAGAAATGGGAAGATCATCTCTATATGGTCGAGTTTGCATATAATAATAGCTACCAAGCAAGCATTGGGATGGCACCATATGAAGCTCTATATGGCAGGAAGTGTCGTACTCCCTTGGCTTGGGTAGAAGCGGGTGAAGCTCGGATTGTTAAACCAAATGAGGTGGATGAAGCAAACTCAACCATTCAGACTATTCGAGAGAGATTGCTGATTGCTCAAGATCGACAAGCGAAGTACTACAACGCCAAGCACCGGAATGTCGAATTTGCGGTTGGCGATTGGGTCTACTTGAAGATCAAGCCATTCAAAGGTGTCTCCAGGATTCGACGATTGAAAAAGTTGAGTCCAAGATATTTAGGTCCTTTTGAAGTAGTTGAGCGAATTGGCGAAGCGGCTTATCGGCTAGCTCTGTCGGCGGACTTGGGTGGATTACATGATGTTTTTCACATCTCGGTACTGCGGAAAGCCGTGAAAGATCCAGCTCAAGTGATCACGGATGATCGTGTGCCGGTGGAGTATGGGCTAACAACGAAAGTTAGACCCATTCAGATCGAAGATCGAGCCGAGAAACAGTTGCGGAACAAGACGGTCGATATGGTAAAAGTCCGGTGGGACAACTGCGGCCATGAAGAACTGACATGGGAGCGTGAGCAGACCATGCGAGAAGAGTTCCCTGAGCTGTTTGTGTAAATTGGAGCGAAAAAGTTGTAACATTAAATTTTATATGTTGTAACCTTTTTCTTGCTGGTTTCTGTTGCTTTCCTGTCTCCAAATTTCGAGGACGAAATTTCCTGTAGGAGGGGAGGATTGTAACAGCCCAAAGTTCTGAAACGGGAAAATTTGGGTGACACGGCCTGGGACACGGGCGTGTCCCAGGGCGTGTCAGGTGGACACGGCCTGCGACACGGGCGTGTCGCAGGGCGTGTCAAGGCAGTGTCGACAGTCGACTTAGGTGTCGACGATTTTTGCTCGACGATCGTCGAGAGGAGGCACACGGCCTAGGACACGGGCGTGTCCATGGCCGTGTCGTTGAGTGTCGAGTGTCGAGATCGTCGAGTGTCGAGATCGTCGAGTGTCGAGATCGTCGAGTGTCGAGTGTCGAGTGTCGAGATAGGTGACACGGCCTGTGACACGGGCGTGTCACAGGGCGTGTCAAATCGGAACGACGAGCTCAGCCCGCCGAATGATTTTGACAGGGCGTGTCTGGGTGCCGTGTCTGGGCACACGGCCGGGGACACGGGCGTGTCCCAGGCCGTGTGAAGTCTCGGGATGATTTGGGTTTTTTTCACCCAGGTACACGGCCACAGACACGGGCGTGTCTGAAGGCGTGTTGGTGACACGGCCCATGACACGGGCGTGTCCCATGGGCGTGTCACTGGTTTGGATAGGTCGGTTGACCACCGCTTGAGGCACACGGCCAGGCACACGGCCGTGTTCGAGGCCGTGTCGGGTCAAAATGTGTGTTTTTGGCAGAATCGTGGCCGTCCATTTCTTCAGTCTGAATCCAAGGGCTGAAAGCTCTTCTTCTTTTTCCTTAAGGGCCGAATTCAGAAAAGAATCCTCACTTTGAATTGGCCTTCATCTTTCTTCAAGAGAGAGAGAAAGAGTGAGAGAAAGGAGGAGGAAGAAGGGAAGGGGGCTGCTGTTGGTGGTGCTGCGGTTTACCGGCGAGAGATCCGAAGCCAGCGTTGCGGAGGAGACGATCTTGCGAGTCTTGCAAGCTAGCTTTCAAGCCATGGCACAAAAGCGATCGTCAAGGGTAACGACTTTTCTTCCTAGCCATGTGAAGGCTTCTATTTTGGCATATCTTTTGATTCCCCCACCAAGAGGTGGCTGCTTTTGGGAGTCATTTGGGTGATTCTTGAAATCCCCTTTTGTTGTGCATATAGATCCGGAAATGGAGTACGGAATAGGCATGCTGTGTGAAGCCCATCTGGACAGGTTGGTCTGGATTGGTGATGTTGCATACGAACCGGAGAAGACTCCGTGATACCGTGTAGTGTAAGGAGTCTCGGGTTATACCTGCGAAAAGGAGTAGCAGGAAGTACTGGGGTGGTAGCCCAGGAAAATAGCCTTGTGATGGTTTTGGGTCCAACCTGTGAATGAGGCACAGGTAGTACTGGTGAGACCAGGAAAGGCCCTTTTTGTGATGCTTGATGTCATAGGGTGTCCACCTGTGAAGCGAGTCACAGGAAGTACTGGCATGCCCAGGAAAGACCCCTGACATTTGTGCTTGTGCGGTGTCCACCTGTGAAGAGAGTAACAGGAAGTACTGGTGTGCCCAGGAAAGACCCGCTGTTGTTGTGAGAAAATGGGTGTAAGGCTTATGCCCAGACTTAAATGCCAGGAACAGGATTGGTGAGACCGACCCGCGCCTTTGATATAGCCATGAGTACGCTGTACTCGGAGAAGGCAAGGCGATTTGAGCAACGGGGGGTGGAGGATCCGACCTGCGCTATGTCCGTCCGATGTGAGACCAAAGGTACGGTCTGTTGGAGCGCATAGCAAGAGTCTTCGGCCTGCGCGCCATGACACAATGGGGGGCTACGGGCCATCCCGGTGTCCGAGGACTAACTCCGGCTGCACGCCATGGAGTAAATGCTCAAGAGATTTACCGTTGGGTGATAACCCTGATACGGTGGTGGGCAAGAGGTTGCCAGAACACCAAGAATGTGCCCTGAGTGCACGGACCGTTGGGCCGGGTGGCGAACGGTTGTGATGGTTTGTGTGCGTGAAAGCACATTTTGATATATTGCCATACTTGTGATATGATATGCCTGCAGGGATAAATACCGCTGCCCCGAGAGAAGGGGTAGGGTCGTTATAATTTGGTCAGCTGAACGCTGACCGTTGCTTTTGTTTGCCACCGGTGGGTGGATTGTCCCTTGCACAAGTGCTGGAGAGCCGAGCGGGACGCATAGAGGTTGATGCTCCTGCTGGTGTTGCTGCTGCTGCTGTTTAGCCCTCGAAGGCTATGTTTGAGATGTGTGTTTTCTTTTGTTGTGGCCGGCCTGCGCGCCCATAGTTGTAGCCACTGTATGAAAGCTATGTAAGGCCATAAGGCCAACACTTGTTCTTATTGTAAGACATTCCTATATGTATATAAAATGTGGAGTTTTATGTTTGGACATTCATGAGGAGTTCAAGTAGTTTAGGCTTCCGCTAGAATGCATGTGATAGGTGCGATGCGCTACTCTGGTATCATCCTGTACCTTCACCGACTGTTTTGTGGTATATCCTGTGGGGCCCCGGCCGGACCTTCTAGAATATATCATATGAACGGATGTGGTTGTTACATAGAGCACCGCTGGAATGCATCTACGGTGATCTAATGAGACCTACCATAACTCCCAGTCTCGGCAGTAGCAGGTATATGCTGGTACTTATTGATGACTTTTCCATGTATACTTGGGTATATTTCTTGAAAGATAAGTCAGAGGCGTTCGAGATGTTCGTGGAGTTTAAGGATCTCATGGACGGCTGACTCGGTCTGTGGATCAAGAAGTTAAGAACTGATAATGGTGGAGAGTTCACTTCACATGAGTTCTCTAACTTCTGTAAAAAGTTCGACATCCATAGGAAGATTAAATATGTGCATACTTCACAACAGAATGCAGCTGCAGAGCGAAAGATCCATTATTTGACGGAGACTTGCAAGTATTGGCTTCATACTAAAGGTATTCCTAGGGCCTTCTAGGCAGAAGAAATGGTCTGTGCGGCATATGTCATTAATAGGATGCCTCTTAGTCCAAACAACATGAAGTCTCCTCATGAGTTTATGTTCAAGGAGAAGCCTAGTGTTGAACATCTTCGGGGGTTCAGATTGACCTGCTACGTGCATATTCCAGACACTCTCAGGACGAAGCTAGATACAAAAGAAAGAAAACTAATCTTTGTTGGATATGATGAGAGGAAGAAGGGCTGGAAGTGCATGGATTCTGCAACGAGAAAGTTCATCATCTTAAGAGATATTGTCTTCGATGAACTTACATTATACGAGAGTAACTCATCTGTGGAACTACATGAGAGAAGGTCAGACGGAGGCCAGTAGAAAGCTGCTCAGGATATTCTGGTGTAGTTTCATGTGTCGCCAGGTGCTCCGGTTTTGTCTAGATCTGGGGCAGAGGCTTCTGAATCTGAATCTAGAAATAGGGGGAGTTATACTCCTGATATGCTCGGGATCAGAGCTAATATAGAAGAAGCAGCGGGAGTGGTGGATCAGGGTCAAGCCCTGCGGAGGTCCAAGAGGACTATTATTCCACCAACGCAGTATAGGGATGAGAACATGGTGAGTTTCATCTCATGTTTCTTTGTAGGTCCCTTGGATAAACGAGAGCCGTCAAGCTTTGAGAATGTCATTGGCATAAAGGAGTGGGAAGATGGCATAGATGAGGAGATGACCGCCCTCAGGATGAATGAGACTTGGGATTTTGTGCCCAAGATCGATGACATCAGTCCTGTTATATGCAAGTGGGTTTATAAGCTGAAGAAGAAGGCTGACGATAGCATCGAGCGGTACAAGGCTCGCTTTGTAGCTCGGGGGTTCTCACAGTAGTATGAGGAGGACTATGAAGAGTCGTTCATTCCAGTGGCTAAAATGACTTCAATTCAGGTGGTGATCTCCATGACAGGTTGTCAAGGAAGGAAGATTTGATAACTCGATGTAAAAAATGCTTTCCTTTACGGCGAGATTGACAATGATATCTTCATAGTGCAACCACCTGGTTATGTTTCTAAAGATCATGCAGGGCACACCTGCAAGCTGAATATGTTCCTCTTTGGTCTGAAGTAGGCGCCTCGAGCATGGTATGAGAAGATCACAGAATACCTCTAATTCTGCAGATAGTTCACTTCAGACTCAGATTCAAATCATTTCATTAAGAAGAGGGGGTGCTTCAAGTCCTAATGTTGTTGTATGTTAACGATGTGATCGTCACGGGAAACTCAAGAGAGGAGGTAGCTAAGCTTAGGGCTGAGCTGGCTATTCAGTTCAAGACGAAGGATCTGGGTGAGCTTCACCATTTCCTTGGACTCGAGGTGTAGAGGAAGAAGATCAGTGTGCTCGTTTCTCAAAAAGGCTATGTGTGTACAACCCCGTGTCCGGCGAGCGGGTCCCGGCAGGGAAGTCGAGCGGACCTAGACGCGCGACCCGCACCCAAGCGACAAACAGATATACGGCAGAAGAGCTGGCCCGCTCCCGCCCATTTCAGGCGAGCGAGCCGGGCGAGGCGAGCGAGCAGGTCGCGCAGAGAATCGCTGACCAAAGCGGACGGGTTCGGCGACCCGCGGCTAGCGAGCCGATCAAGGGGGTCGCGATGGCCGCCTGCCAGCCCCTACACGCGACCTGGTTGCCTACCCGCCCCGACAGAAGACAGGCAGGTCGCGGCGGTCCGGCTCGCACTCGCCCAGGAAGAATAGGCGGACCGCTGGAGCCAGGTCGTGGCCGCTGAAGCCAGGTCGTGCCCGCCTCCCGCGGAGGGGGATTGGAGGCGAGCTGACTCCCCAGGGGTGCGAATAGCCCCTCAGAACGGCGGAGCCACGCTGTTAGCAGACCAGGCTGGACTGCACATAGCTACTCAGGACAGCAGAGTTTGGTTGTTGGCAGACCCAACCAAGGGCCTTTTGGTATTTTCAGGTCAGTTCTTTTGGTTATTGACAGTTCAGATTCCAAAAAACTATAAATAAGACCCAAGGGGTACCTCAGAGGGGACGCTTTCAGTGCCTTCTGGCTAAGGAGGGGAAGCGCTCAGAGATCTTCCGGGTTTGTGGTGGGACCTCCCTGCCGAGCCCTTGGGTCTGTTTCTTCTTGTCTTCTTTGTTGTTTTTCTTGCAGGAGCAAAGTAGGCGCGAGACCACCCCTTCCCCAAGGGTCGAACTCCACAAGAGGCCGGATTCTGGTTTCAACATTTTGGTGCGGTGAGCGTGGACAGTGGTCAGTGCAGAAAAGCTTCGGCGAGCTTAATGACGGGAGGACAAGGATCTGACAGGCAGGACTCGCCGCACCCCCCCCCCCCCCGCCTCGCGCAACGGTGGGGATGTTGGAGGACTTCAGGAACGAGGTGCTGGGCCTCGTCAAGATCGCACTCGGCACACAGACCAAGTACTCGACTCCGGCAGCCCAGATCGCGGCCGCCCCTCTTTGGGCGAGGACGCCCCTGGCCGGCGAGCTGGAAAGGAAGTGGCCGAGGAAGGCCGAGGATGCGAGCTCCTGGGGCGCGAGCTTTTCCTCGGCTCGGCAAGCCGAGGCAGGTTCGGCGAGTTGGGCTCGCGAGACTCGCCGGCTCGCCCGGTGGGGGGAGGCAGTCCTTTCAGCGAGCTGGTCTCCTCAGCTCCAGTCCCAGACGGGTTCAGGGAGCCCGAGATGTCTTACTACACTGGGAAGGGAGACCCGGTCCAGCATGTCCAATGGTTCGAGGACGTGGTCTCCATCCGACAGATGTCAGACGGATTCAAATGCCGGCTCTTCGCCATCACTCTCCGGGAGAAGGCGAGAGAGTGGTTCCACCAGCTACCGGCCAACTCTATCTACTGCTTCGAGGACCTGCGCCGAGGATTCATGCTGAGGTTCACCACCTCGAAGAAGAGGAAGAAGGAGTCCGAGTCTTTGTTTCACATTAAGCAGGGGGTGAACGAGACGTTGGGGAGCTATGTGGATCGATTTCAGGAGGAAGTCACCCAGGTCCAGGAGATGTCGGGCCATAGTCTGATGATGGCCTTTACCCTGGGCCTGCAACAGGGGTTCTTCCGAATGGAGCTGAAGAGAGTTCCCCCTCTCTCCTACGAGGAGTTGATGGAGAGGGCGGCGAGAGAGGTCGACGGGGAGGCGTCGAATCCGGAGTTCGCAAGAAAGCTAGCCAGGTGGGCCACCGAGGAAGAGAAAGAGTCGAGAAGGGAAAAGGCACAGGAGGAGAGAAGGGGAGAACCTAGGCAGAGGGAGCAAAGGCAGCTCCAGTGGCAACAACAACCGAGGTGGGGGCACTAGGAGCCCGACCGCCGACTGGGCTGGAGACCTGAGTGGCAGGGGCAAGGGCCACCAAGAGGATACTACGAAAGGGGACACCATCAGGGGAGGCAAGATCAGTTTCACCCCCCGGGCTGGAGGCAGGGCCAGAGGCCCCGGCTCCCCGATCAGGAGGAGGCCATAGCCATAGCTTTGGGAGAAAGGAGGGGGATCATGAGGAGGAGGAGAAGGGAGGTCAGGGTGGAGCTGCCCTATTGCGACTTCCATCAGGAAGAGGGGCACGCAACAGCCACGTGCCCGGAATTCTTGGAGATGAGAGGGAATAGGGAGCGGCGGCAGCAGCAGGAGGAGGCGCGGCAAGAAGTGAGGATCGAGGAGGTCCTGCCTCGGGCGGAGGAGGACCGCTGCGAAGACTGGGTGGATGTCGGGACCCGAGGAGGGATCAGAGTGATCCACGGGGGAGTGGGGATCGAGGCTTCCCGCAAGGCAAGCCTCTACACCATGTACCGGCAGAGCGTCGCCTCTACATCCCAAACCCCGCCGCCGGAGGAGAGGATCACCTTCTCCAGGAGTGATATGCCAGACCACGAGGATCCGTTCTGTGATGCGTTGGTCATCAAGGCCGCCATCGAAAATTTCACCGTCTCTCGGATCCTCGTGGACAATGGGAGCTCCGTCAACATCGTCTTCAAAAAGGCGTTTGATGCGATGAAGGTGGAGGCTAAGAGGGTGATGGCCTCGAACGGGCCCTTGTTCGGATTCTCAGGAGAAAGGAAGGAGGTAGAGGGAGGAGTTGGCCTCCATGTCACCCTGGGGGGGCAGTCCCGAAACTGCAAGTTCGTCATTGTGGACGCCCCTGGCAGCTACAACGCCATCTTCGGGAGGCCTCTCATCAGCGCCTTCCGTTGCGTCCCCTCGTCTTTCCATCAGTGTTTGAAGTTCAACGCTGAGTGGGTCCAGGTCAGGGTCAGGGGAGACCCAAAGGTGGCGCGAGAGTGTTATGTCACTGCGGTGAACACCATCTCTTGGCAGGAGGGAGCCGAGGAGATGGGACGGAGGATGGAGGAGGTCGAGCAGAAGGCAGGAGGGGAGGAGCCAGAAGCGAAAGATCACGCAGGAGGGGCAGCAGGAGGAGATCAGGAGGAGGTAGCCGAAGTGAGGGGAGCGGGAGAAGAGATGGAGGTAGAGGTCCCCGTCCCGGAGGAAGGGGATGCTGAAGGATGGGCAGAACAATCCAGGCTGGAGGTAGCAGAGGAAGTGGTGGAGCTGGAGGTGCTCACCCGAGGGGGGAGGATGGAAAAGATCCGCGTCAGCGGGGGGCTGACCCCGGAGGACCAAGGCAGGATGCTGGAGTGCATCCAAAAGAACGTGGACATCTTCACCTGGAACGCCGTGGAGATGCCGGGCGTTGACGCGGATGTGGCCTGCCACCGCCTCAACCTGGACCCGGGAACACGCCCCGTTCAGCAGAAAAAGAGATCCACGACGGACAAGCTGGCGGAGCCCATCAGGGAGGAGGTGACAAAGCTTCTCAAGGCTGGCTTCGTGTCCGAGATTCAGTACCCCGGCTAGGTCTCCAACGTTGTGATGGTTAAAAAAGGAGACGGCCGCTGGCGATTGTGTATCGATTTTTCCTTACTTAATAAAGCTTGTCCTAAGGACTGTTATCCTTTGCCTCGGATCGACGCGCTGGTTGACTCAGCCGTCGGCTTTTCTGTAATGAGTTTTTTAGATGCCTTTTCAGGTTACCATCAGATCAGGATGCACCCCCCGGACATCAAGGATGTCTCGTTCATCACAGGGGACGGCTGCTACTGCTACAAGATGATGTCATTCGGGCTGAAGAATGCTGGGGCCACTTACCAAAAAATGATGGATAGGGTCTTCAAGGAGCAGAGGGGGAGGAATCTGGAGGTATACATGGACGACTTCATGATCAAGAGTCGGGATGTAGACTCCCACCTCCGGGACCTGGAGGAGACCTTCGCCACCATGCGCAGATACAAGATGCGGTTGAATCCCCTTAAGTGTGTCTTTGGGGCCAGCCGGGGAAAGTTCTTGGGGCATATTCTCACCCCCGCGGGGGTCGAGCCAAATCCAGACAAGGTCAAGGCTATCCTGGAGCTGGGGTCCCCGCAGAATGCCAAGGAGGTCCAACGGTTGACCGGGAAGCTAGCAGGGCTGAGTCGCTTCCTTTCTCGGGCAGGGGAGAAGTGCTCCCCCTTCTTCAAAACGCTGAGGGGTGGTCGGAGGTTTGAATGGACCAAGGAATGCGAGGAGGCATTCCAGGCCCTCAAGGCGCAGTTGACACAGGCTCCGCTGCTCCAAGGGCCGAAGGAGGGGGAGGATTTGTTCTTATATCTCGGGGTCGGGGCGGAGGCTCTGAGCTCCGTCTTAGTTCGAGAAGAGGGAAATAGACAGCTCCCTATCTATTACGTCAGCCGGGTCCTGAGGAAGGCCGAGCTCCGGTATCCGATCTTGGAGAAGCTTGCATTCGCCATAATCATCTCGGCTCGGCGACTGCGACCTTACTTCTAGGCACACTCAATCCGGGTGGCGACCGACCATCCCCTCCGCAACATCTTCGAGGGGGTGGAGCATTCAGGCCGGCTGGATAAATGGTCGGTGGAGCTGAGCGAGTTCGATGTCTCCTTCGTTCCGCGGCTCTCGATCAAAGCTCAGGCGATGCCCGACTTCCTGGTCGACTACGTGGTGGAAGTAGCAGAGGAAGAGCTCACCCGCCCGACTCCCTGGACAGTGAGGGTGGATGGAGCCTCAGGGAGGCATTCCCTTGGAGTGGGGGTGGTCCTAGAAAGCCCTCAAGGGACTCGGATTGAGCAGATGGTGGTGGTGCAGTTTCCCATTACCAACAACCAGGCCGAGTACGAGGCCGTGATAGCAGTGCTGCGCCTGGCCAGGGAGCTGAGGGTGCTGGATGTGGAGGTCCTCACTGACTCCATGGTGGTGACTTCCCAGATCAACGGGGAGTTCGAAGCAAGGGAACCCACCCTGAAGTCATACTTGGCCAAAGTGAAGGGGGTCATAGGCACCTTCCAGACCTTCCCCATCCGACGCGTGCCAAGGGGAGAGAATGAACAGGCCGACCAGCTAGCGAAGCATGGCCCCCGGGCGGGGGGCACCATCACCGACCTGTTCCGCCCCTCCATCGAAGAAGGGGAGCTCATGGAGATCGACCAGCAAGCTTCGTGGATGGATCCAGTAGTAGTTTTCCTCTCCACGAGAGAATATCCAGAGGGGGTAGACAGGAAGAAGCTGAGGCACAAGTCAGCTTACTACCTCCTTAAGGATGGGCAGCTATACAGGAAGACCCTCTCCGGGATGCTGGCTCGCTGCGTAGCCGAGGGCGAGGCGCAGAGGATCTTGGAGGAAGTCCACTCTGGGGAGTGCGGGAGCCATTCCGGGAGTCGGACCCTGGAGGGAAGGATAGTCAGGCAAGGGTATTTCTGGCCCACCCTGGGCCGCGACGCCGCGGAGTTCGCAAGGAGATGTCATAAGTGCCAGCTGTTTGCCACCCTCCAGCTACAGCCGGCCCAACAGCTCAAGAGTATCACGGCCCCCTGTCCCTTTGCAATCTGGGGAATGGATTTGGTTGGACTGTTTCCCCAGGCCAGCGGTCAGAGAAGGTTCCTCCTAGTGATGATCGACTACTTCTCGAAGTGGATGGAGGTGAAGGCGTTGGCCAAGGTGACCTCCCAAGTGATCAGGAACTTTGTTTGGGGCGAGATCATCTGTCGCCATGGGCTGCCCCAGGCCATCGTCACAGACAACGGACCCCAGTTCGCCAGTGCTGAGTTCACCAGCTTCTGCGAGCAGCTTGGAATCAACCTCAGGTTCGCCTCGGTCCACCACCCCAGGAGTAACGGGCAGGTGGAGGCCGCGAACAAGATCATCGTCAATCTCCTCAAGAAGAAGGTGGAGAATTTGAGGAGGAGCTGGGTAGAGCAGCTCCCTGCAGTTCTTTGGGCCCTGAGAACCACCCCTAACACGGCTACGGGGGAGACCACCTTCAAGCTCTCCCATGGGTGCGAGGCGGTGCTTCCCGTAGAATTTGAAGTCCAAACGCCGCGAGTCGGGGCGGCCAGAGAGGGCCGAGAGGAATGGCGAGCCGAGAACGAGGGGGAGCTGAGACTCTCCCTTGACATGGTGGAAGAATTGAGGGACCTTTCGGCCATCCGACAGGAGGAGGTAAAAAGAAGGATGGTCAAATACTTTGACAAGCATGTTAGGGTCAAGCAGTTCGCGGAAGGAGACCTGGTGCTGAAAAAGGTCGACGCGGCAGGAAGGTCAGCGTCCGTAGGGAAGCTCAACCCCAGCTGGGAGGGGCCGTTTATTGTGAAGGAAGTTTTGAAGTCGGGGGGCTATCGGCTCCAAAATGTAGAGGGCGAGACCCTGAGTCTCACCTGGAGTGGAGACGACCTGAAAAGGTTTTTTCCCTAAACGCCTGTAAGCTACACGTTGGTTATAATGAATTCCTTTCCCCCCCCCCCAGTATTGTCATAGCCAGCTTGCATAAGAGAATTGGAATGAATTTGGACCCCGAGAAGATCCCGCTGTCAGGCTCCCACCTAGCTGGCAGGGCCGGAAGTCACTCGGTGTCATCCCTAGCCTCGAGAAGATCCCGCTGCCAGGCTCTCACCTAGCTGGCAGGGCCGGAAGTCACTCGATGGAATGAATTTGGACCCCGAGAAGATCCCGCTGCCAGGCTCCCACCTAGCTGGCAGGGCCGGAAGTCACTCAGTGTCATCCCTAGCCTCGAGAAGTTCCCGCTGCCAGGCTCTCACCTAGCTGGCAGGGACGGAAGTCACTCGAGGGAATGAATTTGGACCCCGAGAAGATCCCGCTGCCAGGCTCCCACCTAGCTGGCAGGGCCGGAAGTCACTCGGTGTCATCCCTAGCCTCGAGAAGATCCCGCTGCCAGGCTCTCACCTAGCTGGCAGGGCCGGAAGTCACTCGATGGAATGAATTTGGACCCCGAGAAGATCCCGCTGCCAGGCTCCCACCTAGCTGGCAGGGCCGGAAGTCACTCGGTGTCATCCCTAGCCTCGAGAAGATCCCGCTGCCAGGCTCTCACCTAGCTGGCAGGGCCGGAAGTCACTCGATGGAATGAATTTGGACCCCGAGAAGATCCCGCTGTCAGGCTCCCACCTAGCTGGTAGGGACGGAAGTAACTCGGTGTCATCCCTAGCCTCGAGAAGATCCCGCTGCCAGACTCTCACCTAGCTGGCAGGGCCAGAAGTCACTCGATGGAATGAATTTGGACCCCGAGAAGATCCCGCTGCCAGGCTCCCACCTAGTTGGCAGGGCCGGAAGTCACTCGGTGTCATCCCTAGCCTCGAGAAGATCCCGCTGCCAGGCTCTCACCTAGCTGGCAGGGCCGGAAGTCACTCGATGGAATGAATTTGGACCCCGAGAAGATCCCGCTGCCAGGCTCCCACCTAGCTGGCAGGGCCGGAAATCACTCAGTGTCATCCCTAGCCTCGAGAAGATCCCGCTGCCAGGCTCTCACCTAGCTGGCAGGGCCGGAAGTCACTCGATGGAATGAATTTGGACCCCGAGAAGATCCCGCTGCCAGGCTCCCACCAAGCTGGAAGGGCCGGAAGTCACTCGGTGTCACCCCTAGCCTCGAGAAGATCCCGCTGCCAGGCTCTCACCTAGCTGGCAGGGCCGGAAGTCACTCGATGGCAATGGACTGCGACCCAGAACGAATCACGCTGTCGGGCTCCCACCTAGCTGGCCAGGCCGGAAACTACTCGAATGGTGTTAATAGCAGGTCGGAACCTCAAAAGCTAACCAAAAAGGGAGGGGTCTAACATAACCCCCCAGCCCCAAGAAAAGCGGCCGAACTGAGGCGAGTACCTGGGCGAGAACCCGCAAGAGGTTTGATAACTCAGGCAAAGGACGAGCCGGCTCGCCTCGCTTGATGGGCGAGCAGCCGCATCATCAGGGCCGGGCCGCAGAGGCAGGCCGCCCCGCGCGGTAGTAGCAAATATACAAATGAGGCAGACGAGAAAGCAGTTATAAAAGCAATAATAGATGAAAAATCATGAAGTCTAGGCACAGCCCGCGCGTACATCTCAAAACAGCTAAACGTGCATGATACATAGATCTAATAAACAAATGTCAAAGAAGCGGGGGTGACGGGGTATCCGGGGTGAGAAGTCCTAAAGGCGCTGGAAGGACTGGTCTCCAGGGTCCGGTACGGGGAGGAACAGCGCCGGCACCACGTCGCCCGCCGAGAGTTCCGCCGCCTCGCTCTTGAGGAGATCCGCGCGTCGCAGCATCTGCATAGTATACTTTGCGACGCTGGCTACGTTCTTTTGCATCAGCACCTCCAACTCGTGGTCAGAGTGGTGTGCGAGCGGGCAGCCCCTGTTATCTGGCGGGGGGACAGCGACGACGGCCTCCAGCTCGCGTACCCGTGCTTCCAGCGCTGACTTGTCCTGAGCAAGGGTGGCGATCTCAGCACCCATCCGACTGGCCGTCGCGGCATCCTGAAAAGAGGAAAAGGGAGTCATAAGGCAGATTCGCGAGAAAGGGCGGTTGTCGAGGGTGAGCACATACCACCCCGCCCAGGTACTACGCGAGGGACTCCTATGCCGCGTCGGCCCGCCTCCTCTGAAGGTTTGCGTCTTCCCGAGCAAGCTTTTGGGCCTCCTCCCTCTAGTCCGCCAGCTCCTTCAGGGAGGTGGCATTCCGCTCCAGCTGGGTGCAGCGCCTCCCTACCATATGAGCTAGCTCCAGGCCGCGTAGCTGGGCCCGCGCGCTCTCGTGAACCAATACTCGCGTCGCCTCTTTGTCGTAGATGGTGGCGTCTTCTCGCGAGTACAGGCCGAACGAGAAATTATACGCCTCACCGCCGATGGTGTCCTGCTCCAGCCAGCTCGGCAGCAGAGTCGAGACCACTGCGCGGTTAAACTCCTTGTCCCATGATAGGAGCGGGACGCCAAGCTCGTCCAGGTATTTCTCGTCGTAGCCGAAGTTGCGATGCCCTCTCGGCACCGGCTTCGCGGTGGTTTGCGACCCATCTGGCGGCCCTGAAGTACCCGCCGCTCCGGCGGGGATGTCGCTGGTCGAAGCGATCACGGGAGGGTAGCCCTCGGTCGGCAGATCTGCCGGGGCCTTGCCTTTCCCTTGGCTAACAGCGGGTTGCCGACCCGAAGTCTTCGCCACTTTCGGCGGGGGAGTGTGATGTCCGCCGCCCGGCCGCCTCTTGGCCGGGACCGACTTGGGGTCGCGCTGAGCGGCGTCCGCGGCCTGCGCATGGGCGAGAACCCCGGGGGCAATCCGAGCGCTCTCGTAGGGGGGATGAAGAGGGATGTCCCGCTCGCCTGCCAAGAAGAGGGGATGAGACAGAGGAGAAAAGGGCAAGGCAGAGCAGTGACAAGTGACAAACCTCCCCCTGGTGGGACGGCGGCAAGGTCATCAAGATGGCAGCGCAGATACGCGACATCGAAGTTCTTCACGGCGAAGAACCCGCACAAGTCAGCCTCGTGGCCCCCTAGGCTGTGCGGACGGTAGCTCGCCTCGCTGAGCTGCACCGGCGAGAAGGGGACGTTGCCGAAGTCCCCTTTGACGAACAGGAACTTCTTGAGCCAGTTATGACTCTTATTTACCGTCTCCCGCACCTTGAGGTGGGCGCTAGAGAAGTAGGCGGTACCATCCCGGTTCGCCCGAAAGGAGAATAGCTTCCGGAAAACAGCGAGACTAAACTCGACTCGCTCCTCTCGCAGAAAACAGGCGAATACCACCATAACGGCTATGGAGTTCGGGGTCATCTGACCTAGGACGACCCCGAAGTACTTCAGCACTTGGCGTACCTCGGGCCACAGGGGAAGTCGCAGGCCCACCTCAAAGTGAGCCAGGGGTATGGCGAGCTCATCCCTGGATAAATCGTTGATCTTCTCTGTTTCCCCGGGCCGTCTCGCCGAAAAACTAGGAGGGACGTGGTCGCCGAGAGCATCCAGGTACTCGTGTTCCGAAATGACGGCGTGAGGGAAATCGTGCTCTGAGAAGGTCCAGGCGCACTTGCTTCGACCGTCCGCATCGCCGCCGCCACCGCCCATTTCCACCGAATCGCCACCAATCGTGCGAGACAGATCCAGAGGGCGAGCACGAGCCGAGCTTCGCGGAGAGCAGGAAGCGGGAGAGTGTTTTGAACCGGTGAAAGAATAAGAACCGGCAAGGCCTATTTATAGGGTGAGAGAAAGGGTGGGAAAGTTCCCGCCGAATGAAGGGGTGCGTGTAGCCAAAAATCAGCCCGACGGTTCGACTTCCCAGCGCGCAACCGCACCGAAAAGGCCGATCAGGCGCGGTTCTCGCCCGGCCGCATCCGCGCAAGACTTGAGCGGGCGAGTCTCGGCCCGCACCCGCCCAGGATTCCGCGCGAGTAGGGAAACTCCCGGCTGGCGAGCCACATCGGCTCGCCCTCGCCCCGATCGGCAGGACGGGTAGAGCGAATCCTTTCCCCGACCCGCCCCACAGAGAACAAAAGCAATCACACGGTAATTTTAATACACATCAGCAGCAAAAATTAGGCCCGCACGCGGGCAAAAAGAGTTGCGAATCGCTACAGGTACAGGATAACTTTGAAATAATAGCAACTCCGCGATATCCCGGGAGCAGGGGGAAAAAGGCTGGATCAGTACTCGATCCACTTCCACCTGCCCCGCCGCTTCGTTCCCGATCGCGGCAGCACGCGAGGATAGTGGTAATCGCAAACCGCCACCAACTCCCGCTCAGCCAGGCCGACTTGCTCTGAGGCATTCCTAAGACGCTCCTCGGCTCGCGTAATGTGCATGCCCGGTGAAGTGACATCGTCGTCTTCTGCTGCGCGCGGTGGTCTCTCCAAGGCCGCGAGCCGGGCCGCGGTGTCGGCTTTGTCTTGATCGACCCTCTTCACGATCTCCTGAAGCAGCAGCGTGTGTTTCTGGAACAGCCGCGTCACCTGCCTCTTCATCCCCACCGCATCGAGCGGGTTGCCCAGGTAATCAGAAACACTGTCCACGTCGGGCGGAGGCGAATACCCTTCGCTCATCTCAGTTTCGGAGGAGACCATGTTGTAGCATACAAAAGGGCGATTCAGAAGGAGCGAGCGAGAACAAAGCCAACGGTGAGCACTAGCTTACCAGGGGTTGGCACGTCGTTCGCGCCGATGGATGGGCGAGAGGAGCCCGGCCGACCCTGAAAGGCTTCTCCCTCGAGGGCCTCAAGAGATTTCCCCAGTCCGTGGGGAGCCGGCGAGCGAGGGGTTTGCGGAGGTGGGCGGTCCAGACCTGGGGAACTAGCGACCCTCTCAGGCGACAAGGGAGGGGGCGATCCTCTCCCCCGTTCCCCTCCTCTTCACAAGGGATTGCCTGCAAGACAAAATATCAGAGGTGCAGCGATAAACCGAAGAAGGTCACGTACCCCAGGAACGACCTCAACACCCGCCGCCGAGCTGGAGCCCGGACGGTCGCCCGCCGGAGACCGCCTAACAATCTTTCCCTTCGCCGGCCTAAAGAGAGGGCCGGGAGACCCACGTGCTAGCCAAGGGGCGGCCTCAAGGGCCTCCTCCCGAGTCTTCTAGCCCGCTGCCGCCAGGCGAGCTCGCACCTCATCAATGACCGGCATCGAGAAACTGTAGTCTGTTCGAGGAAAATGAGGGGATCTGGGGAGCCCCCCAGGGCTCAGCGGTATATTTATAGCCGGACAGTTGGGCCCCACCAGAAGATTCCCTGCCAGCTCAGCACAGTACTCGCCGAACACGCGGGTTGGATGATTCTTTCTGAGCTTGGATCAAGCTCAAAAAGAGCGGGGATTGTGTACAACCCCGTGTCCGGCGAGCGGGTCCCGCCAGGGAAGTCGAGCGGACCTAGCCCCGCGACCCGCACCCAAGCGGCAAACAGATATACGGCAGGAGGGCTA
Organism: Platanthera guangdongensis; assembly: GCA_039583875.1. NCBI lineage: Eukaryota > Viridiplantae > Streptophyta > Magnoliopsida > Asparagales > Orchidaceae > Platanthera > Platanthera guangdongensis. Next base: position 232,324,388 of record CM077163.1, read on the forward strand.
GCCCGCTCCCGCCCATTTCAGGCGAGCGAGCCGGGCGAGGCGAGCGAGCAGGTCGCGCAAAGAATCACTGACCAAAGCGGACGGGTTCGGCGACCCGCGGCTAGCGAGCCGATCGGGGGGTCGCGATGGCCGCCTGCCAGCCCCTACACGCGACCTGGTTGCCTACCCGCCCCGGCAGAAGACAGGCAGGTCGCTGCGGTCCGGCTCGCGCTCGCCCAGGAAGAATAGGCGGACCGCTGGAGCCAGGTCGTGGCCGTTGAAGCCAGGTCGTGCCCGCCTCCTGCGGAGGGGGATTGGAGGCGAGCTGACTCCCCAGGGGTGCGAATAGCCCCTCAGAACGGCGGAGCTACGCTGTTAGCAGACCAGGCTGGACTGCGCATAGCAACTCAGGACAGCGGAGTTTGGCTGTTGGCAGACCCAACCAAGGGCCTTTTGGTATTTTCAGGTCAGTTCTTTTGGTTATTGGCAGTTCAGATTCCAAAAAACTATAAATAAGACCCAAGGGGTACCTCAGAGGGGACGCTTTCAGTGCCTCCAGACTCTCGTTTTCAAGTGCTCTCTGAGGGTACCTTAGCTCGGCTTCTGACAAAGGAGGGAAGCGCTCAGAGATCTTCCGGGTTTGTGGTGGGACCTCCCTGCCGAGCCCTTGGGTCTGTTTCTTCTTGTCTTCTTCGTTGTTTTTCTTGCAGGAGCAAAGTAGGCGCGAGACCACCCCTTCCCCAAGGGTCGAACTCCACAAGAGGCCGGATTCCGGTTTCAACAATGTGGAGCTGATCGTTAAGCGATTCAGCATGCGGGAGGGGAAGAGCAGCTCTACTCTACTAGAGGTCAATCTGAAACTTCGGCGGGATGCGTAAAGAGTTCTTGCAGATCCTTTGGTATTTCGGGCTCTCGTGGGGAGTCTTATATATCTGAAAATCATTAGGCTGGATATTTCTTATGGTGTGGACCGGGTTAGTCGGTATATGGCGGCGCCGCGGAAGCCTCATCTTGTGGTGGCTAAAGGTATCCTGAAATATGTCAAGTCTACCCTAGGGATGGGTCTCTTTTATACTAGGTACATGAGCTTCAGCCTGTACGGCTACACGGATACTGATTATGGAGGAGATACAGATGATCGAAAGTCTACGACTGGTTACGTCTTCTTCACGGGATCGACAACTATCTCATGGTGTAGTAAGAAGCAGGATTCAATGTCTATCTCCATTATAGAAGCGGAATACAAGGCTTCAGCCTTGGCAGCTCAGGAAGCCATCTGACTTAGGAGATTATTGGATGACATCTGTGATGAGGTGTGGAGTCCTACTCTGGTTCGCGGTAATAATTAAAGTGCTCTTAAACTGGTCAACAATCCGGTTTGTCACTGTTGAAGCCAGGAAAATTCTCAATCTTAGAAATCGGATCAAGACAGCCTAAAGTTACTAGCCCACAATAAGGCTAGGTGGTTAAAGTGACTAGGATGAAGAACGAAAGCGACAAACAGGACCCCAGATGCTGCGTCAGGAAGGTCCCACCACGTACCCAGATGCTTGAAAGAAGCAACCCCTCCACAACCAAAATTGGTCGAGCTGGGTACGAGGGAGATTAGCTGGTAACAAAGTTGCAAGGTCACGACCTAGTCTATAAGGAAAAGGAATCCAAAGTCTCAGGTGGCGTCCAAGAAGGAGAGCTCGCGAGATCCTTGCAGGGATTTTTCATCCCTCACCTCGTACCCTTGGGGTCCTATTTATAGGGAAATCCTGAGAAGAGGGGGGAGTGTATTTATACCCCACCCCTTTGGCCACAAGGCGACTTCCTGCAGGAGGTCGCACGGTTGGGCGATTAACTCACCTAGTCGTCTACCTGGCGAGTATGCGAGGGGAGCTCGTCTTACTCGCTCAGGCCTTCTATATGCTAGCGCGTCAACCTTGACCTCCATCTTGACTTGTTGACTTTGACTTGTGCTGACCTAGCATTGGTGGGGCCCCTCCTCGACGACATCACTTTGCACGAAGCACATCAAGATCGTGCATCACTTTGTTCAAAAGACGGTGCTGGAAGGATCTTTGATAGTTGATTACATGTAGTGTCGGGATAATGTAGCAAATATCTTTACAAAGCCATTGCCAAAGGGGTCGTTTATTCGATTATGGTTCGGGCTGGTCTCCACTTCCCACTTCAAGGGGGAGTGTTGAAATTGTTGAAGTGTTAGTGGAGGTGGGCGGTCTGAGGTGGCAGATCGTCAAGATCGCTGCGGTCTGGCGGATTGAAGTCATCAGATAGCCGGGTTGATCTCTTCTTTCCTTCGGCGGTCTGAATTAGCAAGCACCCCTGATGAAGTAATCGGGCGGTTAGGGTTGTCTAATAGCAGTTGTGGCAGACTCATCTGGAGTTCGCCGAGTTTGGCATGTTTGTTCTTGCGGACTCATCTGGAGCTCTTCGAGTCTGGTTGTCTTCTGTGCTTATGGTCTGGTTTTGAGATCGTGGAGATTAGCACAGTTGCTTGTTCTATTGATCACCTGGAGACCGCGCTGTCTGGATAGGTGTAGTCCGCAATTGTGAGGAATGGTGTTGGTATTCGACATTGGTGCGGTCTTGTTCTCAGGTGACACGGTTGTTTGGAGACCACAGAGTTTGCTCGTTGTGGACTTGGTTGCGGGAGTGTCAAGTCTGGTTTTTTGCCTTATCCGCGGAGATCGCCTGATGCACGGTCTGGTTGCTGGATCCGCCGAACTACACGGATTGGATATGGAGTTCGGCAGTTCGTCATTAGTGCAAGGTGGATCAGGACGCATTGCTGAGATGTCCAATTCCACGCAGACTGATGGTTTTATCCGCTCAGCTATGCGGACTGTCGGAGTTGTCCGCATTGTCTTGCGGGTTGGTTCGTAGATAGATTTTCCGTATTTCTTTGCGGACAACTCATTCTTTAATGACGGGCTGATGCTTGTATTCGCACTTGTGCGAATACGTAATGCTAGCTGCAGGATTGACAGATGGTTTTCCTATCTCTATGGGGCGGTGAAGACACTTCTCCTCACGTCTATAAATAGGAGTCTCTGACTCATCATATATGATCGAGAACACTGAGAACTCAGCCCGCGCTTAAAACTTGTGGTTACGTTTTTCTAACCAACGCGACTAAGTGAGGTTGGCTATCTATGCAGATTGTGCAGCTAGCATCAGGTGGCTAGACAACTAGTGGAAGGTTGGTGTGGAACAATTCGCGGATAACAGTCAGCGGATAACAACAGGTCACGGTTTCTGCGACTTGAAGTCACCTTACTCGGGGTTGTAGATAAAGTTTGGAGTTCGCCCGACTTATCAGGGGTTCTGTTTCTTGATCGTCTGTATTCGATAACAGGCAGTCCGCGCGGCTAGTGGCGGACAGGGGACTTGGCCGGTCTTGGCGGACAGAGCTTGCGACTTGAGCAGTTTGTGCGGTTACAGTTTCTGTCCGCACGGTTTCTTCTTTGCCTATAGTTGTATTTTTTTTTTGTTTTCCTTGGATACATTGGCAAAATCATATCTGCAATGTATGCCTCACTTTGTAAATCAGATTGAATTCCAGTTTATGACTCTTGTGCTGATCACTACTTGGCTTCTTGTGTGGTTGAGTGTTCCTGCGACCTTTCTCAGGTTCCAATCAAAAAATTTTACATCACCGATTGGAAGAGGAATGGGTGCTTGAAAATCACGGAATACAGGAGCACCGCCGCTAAGAGGGAGAGAGATTGCCGAATGTTGAAAAGATAACCGTCAAATAATGGAGGACAACGCGTCAGGATAAATAACGCCTCTTGGGAAATGGAGGAGCACTTGATGGATTTGGAGCCCTTCCGGTCGGACGGAAAGATGGGAGGAAGGGTCGCCGGCGGAATTACGATTTGAAGGGGAGACGGAAGCACGAGAGGGACAAGTGCGAATAAGGAATAATTTTTGTACAACACTTGCTAATAGTAATTCTAAAAGTTCAAAAAACTAAAATTTTGAGTGCAGATAGTCAAAAATGCGGTGATAATATCAGCTCCCTAATTTAATTGGAGTAATGCTAATAGTACCATATTTAATTAGAACAATGTTTTAATAAGAATGCCAAAGTGATATTTTAACAAGGCAAAAAATACAACAATTGTATAGCTTTAAACCTTACCAAAAATGTTTCATAAACATTTTTACCAGCTTCACAGCCTACACCTAACAACTTTTATGAGAAAAATGTGAATTTTATGTTTATCTGTACTATATTATTAAAAAGGGAAAACATTCTTTGAATAAACATTCAACTATTCACTTGACTCTTCTTTATTACAAAAAATTAAATCTCATTAATTTATGTATTTTTTAAAAAATTTTAAAATATGTGTTTTTATATACGCAAAATCTCTTACCTACAATAAAAAAAATGTGCTCTCACCGTCGCTCGCAAACCCACATGCACAAGAAAAAAAGCGATGGTCGGAGTATAGCATTTGGTGGTTTGCAAGCGGCGGGAGTGCCGTCAGATTGGGGGCAATTGCATGACTGAAGTACTGTCGTGTGAGACATTGGGGGCCCGGCCCGTGCACTAACACGATCGTGGTACTGTCGCGCTTGGTCATTTGGGCTGAGCCCCGTGCCTGTCACTAGTATACATATATACAAGTGATAATGCACATGTTCCATATGACTGCGACAGTTCTCTTGTTCTACATTCCATGCAAACAAAGAGAATATGGAGATAATTGGATATAATTATGCTTGTGTAATTGCTTGAAATTGCTGTCCGATCCTCCTAATTTCATAGGGTTAGGGTTTTTCACTCCCAAAACAAGTGACGGCTGCTGCTACTGGCCAAAATGCTAAGAACATGTTTGAAGCATGTAATTATCAATGAGAGGCTCACATTAACACATAAACTGAGCCAAAACATTCACAAAATTGTACGTAGTGACAATGGGACTGAATTCATTTGTTTGAAAAACTATTTTCTTAAACATGGTATAGTGCATCAAACCTCCTGTACGGGAACAACAAAACAAAATGGGCGGATTGAGCGCAAACACTGTCATATACTTAATGTTGCGTGTGCATTACGGTTTCAAGCACATCTTCCTATAGATTTTTGGGATGAATGTGTGTTAACAGCAAGTTATTTGATAAACCGCACTCCCTCTGTGATTTTGGGTGACAAAACACCGTATGAGGTGCTTTTTGGTACAACGCCGTCCTACGATCATATACGGATTTTTGGTTGTTTATGTTTTGCGCATATTCAGTTGTTCGGTAAACATAAATTTGCGAGTCGAAGCAGGGGGTACATTTTCGTGGGGTATCCCTATGAAAAAAAGGAGTGGAGATTATACGATATTGAAAAAGGCGAGTACTTTGTTTCCCGAGATGTGTGATTTGTGGTACAAGAATTTTCTTTTTCCAAACATTCCACCTACTCTGCAAATTCCTATTCTAGCTCTGACCAAAATGCTAAGAACATGTTTGAAACGTGTAATTATCAATGGGAGGCACTCATAGAACAGGAAGTGAATGTGACTGATCTAATTAAGTGGGCAAATAAATGAGGTCAATGAAAGCTCCATAACAAGTGAACAACAATGTGATGATAATGAGGAAGTGGATAATGAGGAAGTTGGATTGGGATGTGGTGATCACATTCGGAAGGCACCGCCATATTTGAAAACTATGTGACTAATACCGCCAAGTGTATAGCCTCTTCTTCAAGTTCACTCGTCCAACCAGTCTCCTCAGGTACGTGTTACCCCTTAATGCGCTATGTGAATTGTGATAATTTCTCTCCACGACACCGGGTTTTCTTAACAGCTATTATAGCCGGGCCTGATCCTACGCATTTCTCGCAAGCTGTCAAATGCAAATTTTGGAGGGATGCCATGAAACAGGAAATCCAGGCTCTCAAGAAACATGAAACATGGACTTTGGTGAACCTTCCTCCTGGAAAAAAGGCAATTGGATCTAAATGGGTATACAAGACTAAATACAACTCTGATGGGACTATTGAAAGACATAAAACATGCTTGGTCATCATGGGAAATAAACAAATTGAGGGAATGAATTATAACGAGACGTTTGCTCTGGTCGCAAAACTGGTACTTGTTCGAATTTTCCTAGCAGCGGCCACTGCTATGAATTGGGAATTACACCAAATGGATGTGCACAATGCTTTCCTCAATAGGGATTTAATTGAAGAGGTCTATATGAAGTTGCCCTTGGATTCTCATATTCCAATCCAAGTAAGGTGTGTCGTCTTCACAAATCACTCTACGGGTTAAAGCAGCCTCCCCGATGTTGGTTTGCAAAATTGGTCACTGCTCTTAAGTCATATGGCTTTCAACAATCTTATTATTATTATTCTTTGTTTTCCTTTTGCCCTAATGGGGTTTGTTAAATTTTCTCAAAGTGATCAGCAAGATAGCCCAAACTCCAAATTAATATCTTCGGTACTACCCAGTTCACACTTTGATCTAGCGGAAAACCCGGGAGCAAGCTCAACACATCAAGCACATGGAAGAACAAGCAGATCTTATATTCATTAATCTTCTTTACAAGGCGAGGTATACGTAGCGAGATATGATTTCGCTAGTATACAAGCTACCACAGAAAGCACAAACAAAAACAAGCCGGGCGGACAGCTCTGGAAACCGCCGAGACCGCCGAAGTCGCCAAGACCGCCGAAGTCGCCAAGACCGCCGAACCCGCCCGAGCTAACGCTGAAACACGCCGAATAGACACGAAGTCCGCCGAAGCTGCGAGGTCGCGCGGACACACCGTTATTCGCCTCCTGGTGATGAACTGAAAAACAGACCGCCTACCCGCCTGCGCTTGGCGGACAGGTTATTGGAACTTGCAAACGTTGGAGCAGAGAACTGACAAGCCGCCGAGCGACCTGCTGAAACCGCAGAGACCGCACACTTCCAAGTACTTGGCCGAAGTCAAAGCCAAACTTCTGGCTCCTTGAAGCTACCCGCGCGACCTGCACACAGCAAACCGCCAGCTCTACTCAACCTGCGCGGACAAAAAAATGCAAACCGCAGCAATTTGCCCAAGCCCCACTTACTGTTCACTCAATTACTGTAGATGTGACAGGGGGGTTCTATTTATAGGTGAGGTGAGGAGTGTGGTCACCGCCCTAGAGTTAGAGACACTGCCCTAGCCCCCGTGCTAGCAAAACACCGTCCGCCGAGTCCGCAAGAGCTTAGCCGGTTCCAAGGATCAACCCGCCAGGAGCAAGGCAACTTTGGGTGAACCCTCATTAGTCCGCCCAGGCTATGCAGACAAGCCATCAGCCCACAAAGCCTCCAAACACCGCAGGACAGCATCCCCCTTCAGTAACTGTCCGCACAACAAAAGGAAATCCGCAAATCACCACAGCAACGCCTCAATCCGCCACAAGCCCACGACCAAAGGCAGTCCGCCCGGTCAACAGCGGGCTTGGCGGAAACTGCGGATACCCTGGTCTTGTCACAGAGTGTGACCAAGTCCAGAAACACCAAAAGTCCTAGCGCAAGTTCGACGGACATAAATCCGTCCGCCGAACAACCAAGCAACACAGACCGCCAAATCCTGCCAAAGCAAAGCAGTCTGCAAGCTACTCGCACGCCTGCCCAACGCAACGGCCATCTGCCGGACTCCACATACAGTCCGTCACAGCAACAACAGGGCTGTATACCAGAGTTCGGCAAGGCCTCAGTCAAACTCTAAGGCCAGTCTGCAACAGCGGACACCGCAGACACGCCAGTCCGCAAGCCTCCCGCGGATAGCACCCAATCCGCCGGTTAACACTAGCTTGTAACACGGCCACTGAGCAAAGTACACCAGTCCACGAACCTGTATCCGCTCAGGCCGCTCCTTGGCTAAACCAATCAGCCAACGTATTATCCACAGATAACAGGCCGCCCAGTCCGCGGACTAAATCCGCACAACCCGCTCAAAAGAACAGCCAGCTTTCACTAGACCTATCACCATGCCGCATAACAATAGTCCACCCAGTCCGCCTAGTCTGTCGACGCTGTCCGCCCAGGCCGCCCGGCCTACCCCATCAACCACTTCCACTTCACAATTTTCAACACTCCCCCTTGAAGTGAGAAGTGGTGATCAAGCCCAACAAGCTACGCAACCGCTCAAAGGGCCCCTTCGACAGTGGCTTCGTGAAGATGTAAGCAAGATTATCTTCACTCCGAACATGCCCGACCAGCAGAGATCCCTCCAAAACCTTCTCCCTTATGAAGTGATGATCGATCTCTATATGCTTGGTCCTAGCGTGACACGCTGGATTGTTTACCAGCTTGAGAGCACTCTCATTATCACCCTGGAGTAAAGTCGGCCCTTGCACTTCTTCATGAACATCCTCTATAAGCCTCCTCAACCAGATGGCTTCCCGAGCAGCCAAAGCCGAAGCCTTATACTCTGCCTCCGTAGTTGAGACTGACACCGAGTCCGGCTTCTTGCTACACGATGAGATGCTAGCTGAACCGCAAGTGAACACATAACCTGAAGTTGACCTCCGATCATCCGAATCACCGCCATAGTCAGCATCCGTGTACCCAAGCAAGGCAAAATCCGAGTCCCTTCTATAGAGAAGTCACATGTCAGAAGTTGACTTGACATACTTCAAGATGTGCTTTGCCGCCACTAGATGAGACTTTCTTGGTTCAGCCATAAACCGACTTACTCGGCCAACATCGTAAGCAATGTCTGGTCTTGTAATCGTTAGGTAGATTAAGCTCCCAACAAGAGCCCTGAACACCAAAGGATCATCAAGAACCCTTCCCTCATCTCGTCGAAGCTTCTGCCCCTGTTCTAGTCTTCTCCAAACTGTTGTGAGAATCCTCGAGCAACCAGGCAAGCTTTGAACCTATCAATGCTCCTATCAGCCTTCTTCTTCAACTTATACACCCACTTGCAAGTAACCAGAGTAATGTCATCAACCTTGGGCACAAGGTCCCAGGTTTCATTCTTCTTGAGGGCAGCAATCTCCTCCTTCATGGCATCTTCCCACTCCTTAACTCCAGTGGCCTCGTTGAAGTTTGCAGGCTCTCGCTCATCCAGAGGACCTGCAAAGAAGCAGGAGACAAAGCTCACTGCATTCCCATCACAGTACCGAGCCGGAGGCTTAATAACCCTCTTAGATCTCCGAAGGGTCGGCTCCTTGCTCACTGCTTCCGTTGCTTCTTCGGGCTCAACTCCTACTTGGGGCAAGCTTTGAGCAGTGCTCCCCCTGCTTCCTGAGCCAGAAGGCTTAGTCTCGGAGTTAGAAGCAACAGGAGCTGCTGGTGAAACAACAAGCTCCTCTTCCAGGCCTTCAGCAGCCACCAAGGGTTCTTCATCAACCTTGCTACTTCCGGTTAGCTCAACCGATCCACCTCCATATGACGTCAGCTCATCGAAGACAACGTCTCTTGACACCACGAACTTCTTCGTCGTAGGGTCCATGCATTTCCATCCCTTTTTCCGCTCATCGTAGCCAACAAAGACAAGCTTCCTTGCCTTTGCATACAGCTTAGTCCGAGAAGCATTCAGGACATGCACATAGTAAGTTGAACCGAACACCCGAAGGTGTCCCACACTTGGCTTCTCCTTCAGCAACAACTCAATAGGAGTCTTCATGTTGATCGGGCTGAGTGGTATCCTGTTGATGACATAAGAAGAACAAGACATCCCCTCCGCCCAAAAGGACCTTGGGATATCTTTCGCATGAAGCCAGCATTTGCAGGTATCCGTCAGATGACGGATCATCCGCTCTGCTACTCCATTTTGTTGTGGAGTGGGAGCACAAGTGAGCTCTCGTTGGATCCTGTGCTTCCTGCAGAAGTTAGAAAACTCGGAGGAAACAAACTCACCCCCGTTATCTGTTCTAAGCTTCTTGATCCGCATGCCAAGCCGGCCTTCCACCAACTCCTTGAACTCCACAAACAAACTGAAGGCTTCTAACTTCTCCTTTAAGAAGTACACCCAAGTATACCTTGAGTAGTCATCAATCAAGACAAGCATATATCTGCTTCCACCAAGGCTGGCCGTGACAGTTGGTCCCATCAAGTCGCCATAAATGCACGTCAATGGTAGCTTGCTCCTTTTTTGTGATTTATCAAACGGAAGACGATGTGCCTTACCGTATTGACATCCCGCGCAAACATGCCCCTCACCAAAGGAGGATAACTTAGGCAGACCTCTCACCAAACTTCTACCAGTCATGGCCTTCAGCTTGTCCATGCCTACATGCCCCAGCCTCTCATGCCAGATAGCAGCGCTATCGTTGGCTCTCATATGATTAACATAAGAATTGGTTGCAAGAACAAACAAGTTCTTAACCCTCCTCCCTATATGAGCGACATCAGCCTTAACTGTTGATACGTCGCGAAGGAACCTCACGTCTGTTAGCCCAAACAGAACGTGATAACCAGCATCTACCGTATTGGTCACCGAGAAGAGGTTCTTCTTCATGCCCGGTACGTGATACACACTCCTTAATGTGAGTGGCCCCTGATCACTATCCAAAGACACAACCCTCTCTTTCTCTACTGCATAAACAGTATTATCAGCAGTGATAATAGCTTCATTACCTGAGTATGCTTGCATGGAGGAGAACTTTGATTTATCTCCGGTGAGGTGATGACCACACTCGAAGTCCACGATCCACTCGTCGTTTAAGTCCTCAGCAGACAAGGCACGGACACAAGTGCCCGTCATGAAAACTCCGCCCCATTCTGCTTCCTCACTCCTAGAGCAAGCTTCCTCCTTTCCTGCAGCATGCCCAGGCTGCAGCTTGACCTTGCAGTCCCGCTTGAAGTGCCCTCACTGATGACACCGGTAGCACTTCAAGTTCTTCTTCCAGTCTTTAGGAGCATTGCTCCTCTCCGGCTGATATGAAGTTGAATGCTCCTTCTCACTAGCGACCTGCTTCTTCTTCTTCTTCTCTTCCCATCCTTTCTTCTTACCTGAGAAGATAGCTTCACTGCCTTCCTGATTGATATTAACTCCAGCCATCTGCCTTGCCAAGCTCTCCTGTGATGCCAGCAGGTTCTCAAGCTCCAGTAAAGATGGCTGAGTAGCCCAGCCTTGAATAGATGTCACAAAGGCAACATACTCCTTCCGCAAGCCGCGGATTATGTGTCTTTTCATCTTATCCTCAGATATAGGCTCATCAAAATCAAGTGCCGACAGCTTAGCACACAAGCTCTTCATCTTTAAGAAGTATTTCGAGATGGAAAGGTCTCCTTGAGTTGTTCTAGCCAACTCATTCTCCAGGAACTGAAGTTGCGCCACATTCTTCCTATTGAACAACTCATCAATGGTTGTCCAAATATCAGCATCCGACTCACAACCAATGATGTGATCAAACAGTTCTGGTGACACGGCCCTCTTGAGAATAAACTCCGTCTTAGCATTTGTTTTTCTCCAGAGCCTAACCTGCTCAGCAGTACCAAACGCAGCAGTGACTTCCTATCTGTCGTCACCACCGACGACTTCCCACAGCTCCTCGCCAAGAAGATAACTCTTCATGCACGACTTCCACTTCTTGAAGTTAGTCGGCGTTAAGAGTTCAATGCCAAGACTCCTTGCATAGCTCTCTTCCATTGCAACAACTGCTTGGATAAGCCTTCAGAAGCACAGAGCACCAACACAGGTTGATCACCACTCAAACACAGAGCACAACACTGGTTGAAGACCGCTCAAGCAACTGAACCTCCCTCTGATACCATGTTAAATTTTCTCAAAGTTATCAGCAAGATAGCTCAAACTCCAAATTAATATCTTCAGTACTACCAAGTTCACACTTTGATATAGCGGAAAACCAGGGAGCAAGCTCAACACTGTGAAAACCGAACAAAAACAAACCGAAATGGTTTTAACTGAAACTTTATTATCCGAAAAAGGTATCTATTACAATGGTATAGCCTCCCTTTTATAGAATGGAGGAGATGAGAGAGATTATAAATAATCAATGTGGGACTAAAAATTTACAAGTGTATGCGGTTTTACAAAAGACAAACCGGACAAGTCGTGCGGTTAGACAAACCGGCTAACCGCTTGATAACCAACAGGAGGAGAGATCAAACCGCCACAGGAGACCGCTAGGCCGCTCGGTCTCCTAGTTGCCAGAGACAAGCCGCCTGACCGCTGGGATACCAAACAGCAACAGCCCGGCACACAGACCGGCTAGGAGAAACCGCCAGACCGCCCGGTCTCCAAACAGCAACAGACCGCGCGGTCTCCAACCTGCAACACTCCCCCTCAAGCTGGAGCATAGATATCAATCATGCCTAGCTTGTCGCAGATGTGGAAAAATGAAGCAGACACCGGTTTGGTGAAGACATCTGCCAACTCGTTGTCGGAAGTGACAAACGGAGTGCAAATTTGTTTCTTCAATATTTCTTCCCAAATAAAATGACAGTCGACTTCTATGTGTTTTGTTCTCTCATGAAAGACCGGATTTTTGGAAATGTATATCGCGGCCTTATTGTCACAGAACATAGGAAGAGGATAGTTGTAAACCTCTCCTAAGTCAAGCATGAGAGACCGCAACCACTTCAACTCACATGTAGTTGATGCCATGCTGCGATATTCTGCCTCTACACAAGACCTGGAAACTACAGACTGTTTCTTGCTCTTCCAACTCACAAGATTGCCTCCAACAAACGTGCAGAAACCTGATGTCGATTTGCGGTCCCCTTTGTCATCTGCATAACTTGAATCAGAATAAGCTTCAACCCTTAGGTGACCATTCTTCTGAAAGAGGAGTCATTTCCCCGGTGCAGCTTTAATATACTCTAATATCCTCAGTGCAGATTGTAGATGACACTCCCTCGGAGCTTGCATGAACTGGCTCACCTTGCCAACAGCATAAGAGATGTCGGGTCTGGTTACCGTGAGATATATGAGCTTGCCCACCAGACGCCGGTATCTCGTAAGATCGGAGAGAAGAGGCGAGTCATCTGTCCAAGTTTTGTCTTCTCCAGCAGCCATAGGACAACGTGCAGGTTTAGCACCAGTCAGTCCTGCCTCCTTTAAAAGATTAAGAGCATACTTCCGTTGGGAAAGGACCATGGAGTTGGGCTTTCTAAAGATTTTAATCCCCAGAAAGTATTTGGGGGAGCTCATGTCCTTTGTGACCAGATGTTGGCGAAGGTGTTTCTTGGTCATCAATACCCCATCCTGGTCATCGCCAGTAAGAAGAATGTCATCAACATAAACCGCAAGAACAACAAGACCAGAGGCGGTTTTCCGAACAAACAAGGAGCGATCTGCTGAGCTTCTTGTAAAACCAATGGCCGCAACAATGCCACTGAACTTGTCAAACCAGGCACGAGGACTCTGCTTGAGGCCATAGATAGCCTTCTTTAGCCGGGATACCCGTGTCTCCCCTGAGCAACATACCCAGGAGGTTGCTCCATGTAAACATCTTCCTGCAGATCACCATAGAGGAAAGCATTCTTAACATCGAGCTGCGAGATAGGCCAATCCCTGTTGACAGCCACAGAGAGAAGAACCCTAATAGTGCTGAGACGAGCCACTGGAGAGAAAGTGTCAAAGTAATCAACGCCATAAGTTTGGGTAAAACCCTTGGCAACCAGGCGAGCCTTATAACGATCCACACTGCCATCCGGGAGAAACTTCACCACGAAGACCCATCGACAACCAACAACATCTGTGCCGAAAGGAGGAGGAATAAGGGTCCAGGTACCCCGTTCAGTGAGAGTAGCAATCTCCTCATCCATGGCAACTTTCCAATGAGGAATAGTAAGTGCCTCCTGGTAGGAACGGGGGGTGGCAGTGGCCGAGATAGCCAGTGCAAAAGCTCTGCGAGATGAGGTAAGACGATCGTAGGAAACAACTGCAGCAAGCGGGTGTTGGGTACATGCCCGAACCCCTTTGCGAAGAGCAATCGGGAGATCCAGGTCAGCAGGTGCCTCAGTATCCGGAGTATCCGTGGTGGAGAGAGCTGGCCCGGGAGTAGAGAGAGATGGCAGCGGAGTGGAGGGAGAAAGCGGAGTAGAGGTTGGAGATGATGGGGATGGTGAAGATGGAGGAGAGGGTGGAGATGGCGGAACATCAGTGGGAGCAGAGGGAATGGATGGGTTGGTATGAGAAGTAGGATCAGGAGGAGGAGAGGAGGAAGCAGGAGAGAAGTAAGATGCATTGGCAAAGAAGGTGACATCCGCAAAGACAAATTGCTTGCGGGTAACGGGGTCAAAGCAACAATAACCTTTCTGAGTGGGAGAGTACCCCAGAAAGACACATTTAGTGGCACGTGGTGAGAGTTTATCACGGGTGACAGCGGGAGAGTACACAAAGGCGGTGCACCCAAAGATGTGCAGAGGAAGAGGAAAGGGATCCTTGTCCGGATAAAGAATGGAGAAGGGGGTAGCACCGTGGAGAACTGTGGAGGGAAGGCGATTGATGAGATAGCAGGAGAGGAGGACAACATAGCCCCAATAGGAGCGAGGAACATGCATTTGAGTCAGCATAGTGCGAGCGACATCAAGGAGGTGACGGTTTTTGCGTTCCGCCACCCCATTTTATTGTGAGGTGTAGACACAGCTTGTTTGACGAATAACACCATGGTGAATACAAAAAGAGGAGAAGTCTTGGCTAAGATACTACTTATCATTGTCCGAACGAAGGATTTTAATAGACATATCGAACTGAGTCGTAACCATAGAATAAAATGAGGTCCAAACAAAGAACAGCTCGGAGCAATCCTTGAGAAGATACACCCACGTACACCGAGAGAAATCATCAATGAAGGTGACAAAATATGAACTACCCCGACCGTTGGTGAGGGTAGGAGCGGGACCCCATATATCAGAGTGAACGAGGTCGAACGGACGGGAAGAGCCCCGACTTTGCGTTGGTGGGAAGGACGAGCTGTGATGTTTGCCAAGTTGACATGCATCACAGTTTAGAGGAGGATGATGAGGAGGGAGGTGGGGCAGGAGTTGGCGCAGAATTCGGGGAGGAGAATGTCCAAGGCGAAGATGTCATTGGAGAAGATCTGTAGAGGAGGAGGAGAAGGCGGATAGAGCAGAAACGTTGTCGAGGAAGTAGAGGCCACCACTCTCAGTCCCGGTAGCAATCGTCCGTTGGGAGTCCGGATCCTGAAAAGCACAAGAGGTAGGGGTAAATATGACAGAACACCGTAGTTGCTTACATAAAGAAGTAACCGATAATAAATTACACGGAAACTTGGGCACATAGAGGGTATCAGCCAGGCAGAGAGATGGAGTGACTTGAACCATGCCCGTCCCATGGACTGGAGAGGAAGATCCATCCGCAACAATAATTGGGGGCAACTGAGCATGTGTTTCAAGAAGAGAGAAACATTGAGGATTGCCTGTCATATGATTTCTTGCACCAGAGTCGATTAGCCATCTGTCGCGAGTAACAACGTGAGCACTACCAGAAGAGGTGACCACCGAGGCGGAGAGGCTGGAGGAGGGAAAAGCCATGGAAGCAAGAGAGGAGCAAACCGCGACGATAAGAACAAGCCGCGAGAAGAGAAAGAAGCCGACGGTTAAGTGAAGAAGAGAAGAGAGCACCAAGCCGGGCGAACAGAAAACAGGTCGTGCGGCTAGGAAGGCCTCTACCAAGAAGTAGAACAAAGCAAAGGGAAAGAAGTCGCATGGCTTGAAAAAGTCGGGCGAACAGAGGAGAACAAGTCGCACGGCTAAAGATGAGGTCGGGGCGACTAGCAAGCAGGAGCGGGTAGAAGGCAACAGTCACAACGACTTAGAAGTAGACGGCTGCGAATGAGGAGAGCGCGAAAACAGGTCGCAAAAAAGAAGGAGCAAACCGCGCGGACACAATCAAGCCGCGAAAGCAGTGAGAGCGCACACAATCAGGAGGAATAGATCGAGTCCTCTGATACCATGTGAAAACCGAACAAAAACAAACCGAAATAGTTTTAACTGAAACTTTATTATCCGAAAAAGGTATCTATTACAATGGTATAGCCTCCCTTTTATAGAATGGAGGAGATGAGAGAGATTACAAATAATCAATGTGGGACTAAAAATTTACAAGTGTATGCGGCTTTACAAAAGGCAAACCGGACAAGCCGTGCGGTTAGACAAACCGGCTAACCGCCTGACAACCAACAGGAGGAGAGATCAAACCGCCACAAGAGACCGCTAGACCGCTCGGTCTCCTAGTTGTCAGAGACAAGCCGCCTGACCGCTGGGATACCAAACAGCAACAGCCCGGCACACAGACCGGCTAGGAGAAACCGCCAGACCGCCCGGTCTCCAAACAGCAACAGACCGCGCGGTCTCCAACCTGCAACAAACACACCAAGCACATGGAAGAACAAGCAAATCTTATATTCATCAATCTTCTTTACAAGGCGAGGTATACGTAGCGAGACATGATTTCGCTAGTATACAAGCTACCACAAAAAGCACAAACAAAAACAAGCCGGGCGGACAGCTCTGGAAACCGCAGAGACTGCCGAAGTCGCCAAGACCACCGAACCCGCCCGAGCTAACGCTGCAACACGCCGAATAAACACGGAGTCCGACGAAGCCGCGAGGCCGCGCGGACACACCGTTATTCGCCTCCTGCTGATGAACTGAAGAACAGACCGCCTACCCGCCTGCGCCTGGCGGACAGGTTATTGGAACTTGCAAACGTTGGAGCAGAGAACTGACAAGCCGCCAAGAGACCTGCTGAAACCGCAGAGACCTCACAATTCCAAGTACTTGACCGAAGTCAAAGCCAAACTTCTGGCTCCTTGAAGCTACTCGCGCGACCTGCACACAGCAAACCGTCAGCTCTTCTCAACCCGCGCTGACAGAAAAACACAGACCGCAGTAATTTGCCCAAGCCCCACTTACTGTTCACTCAGTTACTGTATATGTGCCGGGGGGTTCTATTTATAGGCGAGGTGAGAAGTGTGGTCACCGCACTAGAGATAGAGACACCGCCCTAGCCCGCGCGCTAGCAAAACACCGTCCGCCGAGTCCGCAAGAACTTAGCCGGTTCCAAGGATCAACCCGCCAGGAGCAATGCAACTTTGGGCGAACCCTCATTAGTCCGCCCAGGCTATGCGGACAAGGCATCAGCCCGCAAAGCCTCCAAACACCGCAGGACAGCATCCCCCTTCAGTGACTGTCCGCACAACAAGAGGCAATCCGCAAATCACCACAGCAACGCCTCCATCCGCCACAAGCCCACGACCAAAGGCAGTCCGCCCGGTCAACAGCGGGCTTGGCGGAAACTGCGGACACCCTGGTCTTGTCAAAGAGTATGACCAAGTCCAGAAACACCAAAAGGCCTAGCGCAAGTTCGGCGGACATAAATCCGTTCGCCAAACAACCAAGCAACACAGACCACCAAATCCTGATAACTTCTCAATTGAAGTTATCTAGTCCCCTAGTTTTACATAATTGTTGTGATAAATGAGAAGAAATGACTTAAATTAGTATAAATGTCCATAAATTAATAGTCATTTTATTCACGCTTAATTAACATATTTTGATTATGTTTTTCTTATTAGAAATGACGTAGAAATCGAACCGGCAAAGTAAGTGCAGGAATTGTAGTTTGGCTGTGCAGTTGTTACAGAACCCTGTTGCAGTTGTTGTAACAAGTCTGGGCGTTTTTAAAATTCGAATTTCGAATTTTGCGCCAAAACTAAATATGGAAGGAGGCATCTATTGGAAAGGGGCTGCTCGTTTTTAAGAGGGGATTTTTCAGTCCTAAAGAGGGATACGAAATCAGGGGGAGGAAAAAAAGGATTGGAGGCCATCATCTTGGAGAAGGAGAAGAACGGCTAGGGTTTGAAGGCATCGGCAAGGAGAAAGAAGGCTTTGGAAGGAGATCTGATCACAAACTCCTGCACTTTTAATCTCTTTAATCATGTCTAGTAAGATCTATCTTGTTTGGTTCTCCCTTTCCATTATGAACTAATTTCATAAGTCTTGTATGTGAGAGTACCTTGTGGTGTTGTTATGTTTTGATGTTAACTTTCCCTCTATGAATGGTTGAAAACTATTTTTCTTGGATCTATATTTATTTCATGGAATGTTTGGAGTAAGTGTTCTTCTTCTAGATTGCGTAACAAGATTCGAGAGAGGAGTTACGTTGTTTAGAGTTGAATCCTCTATTTTGTGCGGCGAGATTCGAGAGAGGAGTCGTACAAATCTTTAACCAAAATTCCACTATCATACTTCGTCGCGAGATTCGAGAGAGGAGTGACGAAAGTGCAATATAGATTATGAGATAGTGTTGGAAAGAAAGAGATTTCATTTCTCGCTAGCGAACTTTGAGTTGTGTGTGTATGTTATTCTCATTTCATCTAAGTTAGAGATAACTAGGGAAATAGGGATAAATGGATTTCGGAGATCGAGAGATAAAGAAATCTATTTTCAACTCATCGCAGGATAGTAATTAAGCGTTCATGAGGGTTTATTCTAAAGACTCATCACAACAAACAAGTGAAATCACATACGAGACTATTTCTCCAATTTGATAAAAGTATCTTAAGTAAGTGTTAACTAGTTTTAATTTTGTTAGTTTAAGTTTCTGATTATAAAATTAACCCACTAAGGAAAAAGTATCCCACTTGGATTCACGGAACGGGTAAGACTAGTAATTACGAGCACTAATGTTGCACTTCCTCTAGGAACGATAACTCAACTCATCATTTTATTACTTGATTCGACACGTGCACTTGCGTGATTACGTAGATCCATTTTGGCCGTATCAAGTTTTTGGCGCCGTTGCCGGGGAAGCACAACTGGTTTAGTGTTTTATTTCTCGTAATATTAGTTAAACCTTAGTAGTTGGAGATCAAGTATTTTTGTTTTTAATTATTTTTCTTGTCTTAGCACTTATTTCGAAGCTCGGTGGTGTATGTCAAGGTATAGAAACCCGGAATTATTGCCACTAAACTTAGAAATAGAGCGCACCTGTAGACAAAATCGAAGAAACTATAGAACGGAAAACATTGATCATCCTGAGATGGATAATAACGGACAACAAGTTATCGATGACATAGAGGGTCACGTGAACCATAACGGGCAAGTGAATCCAAATAATTAACACGTACCGCCTCGAATGACCTGTAGGGATTACAACACACCTTTTAGGGGAGGTTTGCACACGAGTATTGCCCGACCACCTATAGAAGCTAATAATTTCAAGATGGACCATTTCATTATGCAACAAGTTCAACTAAATAGACTTGGGGGTCTTAACCATGAAGATGCAAACTCTCATTTAAAAACCTTCTTAACAATATGCGACATGTTTAAGGCAAATGGTGTGTCCGCAGACGCAATTCAACTAAGAGCATTTCCTTTTTCCTTAGAAGGTCGAGCAAGGGATTGGTTGGACTCTTTACCTGATGATGCTATCACCACATGGGCCCAATTAGAGGATAAATTTTTAAATAAGTATTTTCCACCTTCTAAGACGGCTAAGCTGATTAGAGATATCACTACATTTATGCAACACCATGGGGAGACTCTTTACGACGCATGGGAGCGTTTTAAGGAGCTGTTAAGAAAATGTCCATACCATGGGTTAGCACAACACCAACAAGTATCCACGTTTTACAACGAGTTGCAAACTGCAACCATGATTCTAGTAGATGGAGCCGCGGGAGGTTCCCTAATGAAAAAATATCCGGAAGATGCGTATACCATTTTAGAAGATTTAACGTCTAATAATTATCAAGCATATGAAAGACAAGCAACAAGTAATCCCGCGGGGGTGCACCATGTAGATCAAATCACATCATTAGCCGCCGAAATGGCATCACAATTCAACTTGATTAACAAGAGGCTAGATTCATTATCTAATCCTGCGCCTAGTGCACCACTAACGGTGGAACAATTAAATCTATTAACGGAGGAAGCCAACTATATAGGAGGACAACAAAGGCAAATTCCACCGGGATTTGCTAATCATTATCACCCCGAGTGGCGACATCACCCTAATTTCTCTTGGAGAAATAATCAAGGAGTGAACCAATCGCCGGGATTTCATCAAAATCTGAATTCCACCCAAGGGAATCCTCAAAACAATCCTAGGAAGTTAACTGATGAAGTCATTGTGGGGATGTTCCAAAAGAATGAGTCTAGGATTGGAGGGATTGAGTCATCTCTAAGATCTTTAGAGACCACATTGGGGCAATTAGCAACCACGTTAAGCAAAAGGCCGATTGGATCATTACCTTCGGATACCATGCCTAACCCAACAAGAGAGGAACCTCCTAATCATTGTAATGCAATCGCTTTAAGGAGTGGGGTGGAAATTCAAAGTGGAGATGGGTTGTTAGAAAAAACTAGAGATGATGAGAGGAAGGAACAAGGAAATGAACCTAGGGGGATGCAAGAAGAGGAGCCCGTAGAAGTTAAGGAACCGGAGATAGTTGAAGTCCAACCACTAAATAATAAAAAGAAAGAAATCATCTATCCTCCACCTCCCTTCCCATCTAGATTAGCGAAGACAAAGCTCGATAAGCAATTCCAAAAGTTTATGGAAATCTTTAAGAAATTAACTATAAATATTCCGTTTGCTGAGGCTCTTGAACAGATGCCTAGTTATGTCAAGTTTATGAAAGACATCTTATCCAAGAAGAGGAAATTCGTTGAGAGGGAGATAGTCGCCCTAACGGAAGAATGTAGTGCAATATTACAAAAGAAACTACCTCAAAAATTAAAGGATCCAGGTAGCTTTACAATACCATGTTTGATAGGAACGACATTTTCAGGGAGAGCATTGTGTGACTTGGGAGCTAGCATCAATCTGATGCCCTTATCTATTTACACAAAATTAGGCCTGGGAGATATTACACCAACATCTCTTACTCTACAGTTGGCAGATAGGTCTTTAGCTTTTCCTAAGGGAATTGTTGAGGATGTACTGGTTAAGGTGGATAAATTCATCTTCCTAGCCGATTTTGTGGTGCTAGATATGGATGAGGATAAGGAAGTGCCTATTATTCTAGGAAGACCATTTTTAGCCACAGGACGCACCCTTATAGATGTACAAAAGGGAGAGCTAACAATGAGAGTCAACGAAGAGGAGGTAACCTTCAATATCCTTAAGGCCATGAAATTCCCTGAAGATAGAGAAGAATGCTATGTAATTAAAGAGGTTGAGGTGCCCTCTAGGTTGACACACGAGGAAGAAGATTTTGATCATAGATTGTTAGACATTTTAGTTAACGACGAGGGTGAAGAAGATAAAGTAATGGAAGAAGTTGTTCACATACTCAATACATGTGAAGGGTTGCCACCATATAAGAGTTTGGAAGTGATAACTAGGACAAGCGAACCAAGAATGATAAAACTTTCTATCGTTGAACCACCTAAGTTGGAATTAAAACCACTACCCGAACACCTTAAGTATGTGTTTCTAGAGAAAGATAACACCCTTCCGGTCATAATCAATGCATCATTAAGAATGGAAGAGGAGTTCAAATTAATTGAGTTACTAAGGGAGTTTAAGGAAGCGATTGGTTGGACTCTTGCCGACATCAAAGGGATTAGCCCATCCATTTGTATGCACAAAATTCTATTGGAAGATGGGGAGAAGGGATCCATCGAACATCAACGAAGGCTTAGTCCTCCAATGAAGGAGGTGGTGATGAAGGAAATCATTAAGTGGCTGGACGCGGGCATTATATATCCTATTTCAGATAGCAAGTGGGCAAGCCCGGTGTATTGCGTACCAAAGAAGGGAGGGATAACACTTGTTAAGAATGAAAATAATGAACTTATACCTACTAGGGCTGTCACGGGATGGAGGATATGTATTGATTATAGAAAATTGAATAAGGTGACTAGAAAAGATCATTTTCCGTTACCATTCCTTGACCAAGTCTTAGATAGATTGGCAGGTGGCCAGTATTTTTGCTTCTTGGACGGATATTCAGGATACAACCAGCTTATGGTTGCACCAGAAGATCAAGAGAAGACAACATTTACATGCCCCTTTGGTACATTTGCATTTAGGAGACTACCATTTGGATTATGCAACGCTCCCGCCACATTTCAGCGTTGTATACTGGCAATACTATCAGACCTCATCGCTCGAGGCATTGATCCGACAGAGTATGGAATCGAGGTATTCATGGACGATTTTTCCATCATTGGTAAATCGTTCGAAGCATGTTTGGCATGTATGGGAAGGGTATTGGCCCGCTGTGTTGAGACTAACTTAGTACTGAACTGGGAAAAGTGTCATTTTATGGTACGTGAGGGCATTGTATTAGGACATAAGGTATCGAGTCAAGGACTAGAAGTAGATCGAGCAAACATTGAAGTGATAGAAAAACTTTCTCCGCCAACGAATGTCAAGGGCATTCGTAGTTTCCTCGGTCATGTCGGATTCTATAGGCGGTTCATTAGAGATTTTTCAAAAATCACAAAGCCTTTATGCAATTTACTCGAGAAAGATACACCTTTTATTTTCAATAATGAGTGCTTAGAAGCATTTCAAATGTTAAAAGAAAAATTAATCTCGGCACCCATTGTCAAGGCACCCGATTTCTCATTACCCTTCGTTCTCATGTGCGATGCGAGCAACTATGCGGTGGGAGCCGTGTTGGGGCAAATGCACGACAAAGTTTTCCACACCATTCATTATGCTAGTAAGACCCTTATTAATGCCCAAGTGAACTACACAACTACAGAAAAGGAACTCCTAGCGGTGGTTTTTGCGTTCGACAAATTTCGCGCTTATCTGATTAGTTCTACAGTCATAGTTTACACGGACCACGCGGCAATCCGATATCTAGTGGAGAAAAAGGAGGCTAAACCTAGACTTATTAGATGGGTTCTACTCCTCCAAGAGTTTGATTTTGAGATCAAGGATCGTAAGGGGGCAGAAAACCCGATTGCCGACCACTTATCGAGATTAGAGAATGGGTGTGAGAAAGACGTACACGTTGAGATTAAGGAAAGTTTCCCAGATGAGAGTTTACTTGCAGTCACAGAAGGGAGTATCCCGTGGTATGCTGATTTCGTTGACTATATAGTTAGCAAGGTTTTTCCACCGGATTTTAGCTACCAACAAAGGAAACGATTCCTTCATCAGGTGAAGTTTTACCTATGGGATGATCCGTATCTATTTAAAATTTGTGCTGATCAAATTATTCGTAGTTGTGTGCCCGAGATGGAAGTTCATAGTATTCTAGAAAAGTGTCATGCATCACCCTATGGAGGACACGATAAGGGAGACCGGACAGCGAGGAAGGTTTTAGAGTCAGGATTCTATTGGCACACCTTATTCAAGGACTCTCATCACTTTGTAGGACAGTGTGACCGTTGTCAACGGGTTGGAAATCTTCAGCGGGGAGCAAGCATGCCCATGAATGGAATCCTTGAAGTAGAAGTCTTTGATGTATGGGGGATTGATTTTATGGGCCCCTTTGTCAACTCCGATGGAAATTTATATATTTTGCTAGCAGTAGACTATGCGTCGAAGTGGATAGAGGCGATAGCTACCCAAAGGAATGATGCCAAGGTGGTGCTAAAATTTCTACGGTCTAACATCTTCACTAGATTTGGTACACCGAGGGCAATAATTAGTGATGGAGGGGCGCACTTTTGTAATTCACAATTTAAAACTTTATTAAAGAAATATGGTGTAACACATAAAGTAGCTCTTGCCTACCATCCGCAAACCAATGGCTTAGCCGAGGTGTCAAATCGTGAGATCAAGACCATCTTAGAGAAAACGGTGAATGCAACGCGCAAGGATTGGTCACGAAAGCTAGGTGAAGCATTATGAGCCTATAGAACGGCTTTTAAAACTCCAATCGGATTAACACCATATAAAATGATCTATGGGAAAGCGTGTCACCTACCGGTGGAGTTGGAAC
This sequence comes from Platanthera guangdongensis, assembly GCA_039583875.1. NCBI lineage: Eukaryota > Viridiplantae > Streptophyta > Magnoliopsida > Asparagales > Orchidaceae > Platanthera > Platanthera guangdongensis. The sequence goes on from CM077163.1 coordinate 232,348,209, forward strand.
ATAAGGCGTATTGGGCAATTAAGAAATTAAATTTTGACTTCCAAGAGGCGGGCAATAAAAGGCTATTGCAAATTAATGAATTGGAAGAAATTCGGTCCAACGCATACGAGAGTGCCAAACTTTATAAAGAGCGAACAAAAAATGGCACGACGCAAGATTAACGGTGAAAGAGTTCAAGACCGGGCAATTGGTATTGTTATTTAACTCAAGACTTAAATTATTCCCGGGAAAATTAAAATCGAGATGGTCGGGACCATTCATAGTGACGCAGGTGCACCCGTATGGGGTAGTCACGATTTGCAACAAGAAGGATGGCTCCGAATTCAAGGTAAATGACCAAAGACTAAAGGAATATCATATAGATATTGATCGTCGGGAGTCGACGATCGTGAAATTGCAATGACGGGTGACGAAGAGATACGTCCGGCCGAGACGTTTTAAAGGAGGCGCTTGGTGGGAGGCAACCCATCGTATCGTATAATATATATATATAAATAATAATAATGATAATTATATATATTCGTTTATTTTCATTAAGTAAAAAAAATGATGTGTTGAAGGAAGCAAGACCATATGAACTTAGTTGCTTTTGCTCAATAATTTTTAGGAGTGAAAATGCTGGAGGAGAGAAAAAAAAATTGGACAAAAATCTGTAGGAATTTAGAGTAAAATAGATTCTGTAAAACAGAAGGCAGTTGTTACAACGCTACAAAAACATGCGTAACGGATTTTTTATTTCTGACTGCTTCTTCATGGATGCCGCGGAAGTCCTCCAGCCGCCGGTTCAACTGAACCGGCGCGCGTGAATCGCCACACCGGCAGTTGGGGTTAAATTAAATTAGGTTAATTTAGGTTTTGAAATATAAACGCAATTATTTTAAAAAAAAAACCGGTTTAATGTTTCATAAGAACTCCTTAAACCATTTGCTGCCTTTAATAATTAGAAATTGGCTTATTCCCTCATCCCCGCCGAGCTCTAGGGCAAGAGTGGGAGTGGAGACTCCAAAGGCATATCGGTGAACGGCGGCCTTGAGATCGGCGAGGAGCAAGCGGCGGAAGCTCCGCCTGGCGGCGATTTCCACCCGGGCGGCGGCGGCCAAACCCTGGCTCGTAGATTTCGAACCAGGCGGCGCCTTTATCTGGGCTGTTGCGATCAAGAGAGAATCGCCACGGGGTGAGTTCTGGGGGAGGATCTCCGAGGTTGTTGAAGGTAAACCCTTTAATCCCCAACACGTTGTAGAATCCGACCCACATTTTAGTCTTCCTGATTTATGGTTAGGTCACTGTCGAAGTGGGAGGCAACCGGCGAACGGCTTTGACGTGCCAAGGGATTTTGGAAGCAAGCTACAGTACGTAATCGGAGTTCTGGACATGTGAGGCGGACGGCGAGCACATTACCTCCATCTGAGTTCAACGAGAGCAGTGCAAGGGCTTCTAATCACATTCCCTGAAAAGATCTGAGGTATAAATCCTAACCTTGCAACTCATGGATAAGAGTAATTAGTAGAAAATTTATATATTCTCCTATGTTGTGTGCTGTGTTTAGCTAGGACTATGTCTTCTAAACGAAGGTCTAATAAGAAAAAGGGGAAGGAGGTTGTTAGAGAACAAGCTGTAAAATTTTCGAGTGAGGCAGCGGAGTATTGGTTTCGCTCATTGAAAACGCTCCCTTTCATCTTTGAAAGAGGATTTAAAATGGAAAAGAGGGCTTAGAGTGTAACATATGCTGAACAGATCACGACACTCCAGTGGGAGGTCGTCTGCCATCCGAGGACTGAGGCTATTCTCCCCATGGTCTATGAGTTTTATGCAAATGCTAGAAGCATAGAGGGACAAGTAGTGACTGTTAGAGGGAAGGCGGTTGAGTTTTCTGCAGAGATGATTAGTGATATGTTCAATTTGGAGGATCATGGGTATGACGACTATGCTGAAATTCTTAATAAGGTATCTCTTCAGGAAATGACGGATACAGTGTGTTGCACACCGACACCAGAGTGGGCTAGTAAGACACATAGAGTACTGAAGACATCCTGTCTAACTAGGGAAGCAAAAGTGTGGCTGCTGTTTATTAATGCTAGTATCATGCCCACTCGGCACCCGAACACTATTACATTGGATAAGGTGGCGTTGATCTACGGTATTATTAAGGGCCTATACTTTGATTTGAGAAAGATTATTTCATTGCAACTTTGGCAGAAAATTAGAGAGGATAAACCTAAGCAGCTATGGTTTCCTACCCTCATAACTGAGTTATGTCTGCAAGCTGGTGTGGAAAAGGATGAGGAGGACATGGTTACACCTGTAAAGCGACATATTACTGAAACGGTTGTCGAAGTCAACGTCAAGGTTGCTGCGGAAACACAGGAAAGGGGACGTAGTTGGAAGAAAGGGGGTGCAGCTCAGACTTCACAGGCACCAATAGTGAAACCAATGCGAATTGATATTCCAGTGGTCGACCATGGCACTGATCCCGACCTGTTGATGGAGCATATTGAGTACATCAAAGCCTATCAGCGATGTCATCATTTGTTTGCAAGGGAGCAATTTGACGATATTCGTACCAACATCCGTAAAATCATGGAGAAAAGAAAGATTCCGGTGTCTGAGCTGAATCTTAGGATGATGGGGCAGTTCGACGACAAAGGCTTCCTCTTGACTTGTGACAAGTCTAGAGTTGATCCAGCGATGAAAGCAAACGCGGACGATGATGACGAGGACGATGACGACGAGGAATACGACGAGGAGGCAGAAAATGATGACGCCGACGATGACGATGAAGCGGATGACGACGAGGACGAGGACGACGACAAGGAGGAGTAGGAATACCCCTTTATTCTTGCATGAGCTCTTGCATTTTGCTGCAGTTTTTTTTTTGGGCTATGTTTGGGGGCTATAACATTTGACTGTATTTTGGACTATATTTCTGGATATGTTATTGGGCTATGTTATTTGACTATATTTTGGGTGCTTAATATTTTGTGGGCTGGTAACTGTGCTCGATTTTGGATGAACAATACATGGAATTTATATAGGTTGCTTTGAACGTTAATCGTTCATGTTTGCCATGTTTGCCATGTTTGCCATGTTTTGAAAACCATGCCCAATTTTTGATAAATGATTATACCGGGCAGTTGTGCTGTTACATGCTTGATCATATCTTATGCCCGATTTCATGCTGGTATGCCCATCAACATAAAACAAGTATTATGATATGCAGTATGTGGCTCGTTGTGTTTGTTTTAATCTCGTTATTTACTGCAATATTTCTAATTCTCATACTTGAAAATACCTTCCGATTACACCTGCATTTTAGCTTATTACTTGGACAGTTACTTTGGGAAATTGTGTAGAATGGATTGTCTCCAGGTTTGGTACACATGTTAAGCGTGCAGATCATTAGGACACATGAAGTGACAATCTATGCACGAGGTTCCTACTACGAACATTTGGCCAAAGTATCTTTGCGGGCACTCCTACTTCAGGAAGTTTTTTTTTATACAGTTCAATTCCGCTCTTTTATATGATTTTGAACGTCGTACTGTAACTATTTTGCAATATCATAGTCCAACAATAGTTTTGCTAGGGACTAGCAAATCATTTAAGTGTGGAGGTGGGGGTATTACAACCTCTACCATTTGGATGAATCGTTAAACCACGTTTTGAATGATCTTAGTTCTTGTTTCATTTAATCAATAGATTATTCTAGATATATTCAATGATAATTGATTGGTATGGCTGAACAGTCCAAGAGTTCAAGTAGTGAATTTGAAATTAGTAAGATTTTTTGTGATAAAGCTCACTTAAGCATTTTTGTCTTTATGCACAAAATTTTTGTTTACTTCCATGACAAGCTTTTGATATTAAACTCTACAAATAACGGGAGGGGCGAGCAAGAACTAAGTCAACGATGTAAGTCAAGACATGTGCTGAAGTAGTTATTCCATTTTGATCTTCACTAGAATAATTGAGCTTGAACTTTTTCATACATATGATTTCATGCCTACATTCCCTATATTTCGACTAGTTGTATCTTAGTAAGTTAGCCATTTATGGGTGTTAAATTTGTACAAACAAATGATTGAACTTTATAGTGATATGCGGCCTAAGTATATGCTCACATACTCGAAATGATCCCAACTATGATGATATAAAAAATATAGAGAAATTTATGTCATAGTGATATGCGGCCTAGGTATGTGAAAACGTACTTGGAATGATCCCAACTATGAGTAAAAAAAAAGAGAGAAAAAAATGTGGCTGAGCATCATAGTGATATGTGGCCCCGGGTATGTGCACTTATACTTGGAATGATCCCTACTATGAATAAAATATGTTAAAGAATATATGTTATTAAACCCCATAATACGGTGAATTACTAAGACTATTAACTATGGAGTGTCATTCCATTTTCAAGGTTATCCATAAATTTTTAACCAAGCCAAGTTTATCATATTTTCAATTGAACTACTAACTCATGTGTATGCTAAATCGAAGCTTAACCTATTCTTATCCTTTCCAATAAATGTTGAGGTTCAATGAGAAAAATTGCATGGGAGTAATTTACTTTTAAAGAAAAGCACGCACCGCACTAAGATACTTATTTGAGCATTATCTTCTATCTAACTAATGAATTTGTGAATTTTGAGCTCTTGTTGATTTCTAAGTCTATCAGTTAAGTAAAGTGAATTTCTGGAGTAAGCTTTGATTAAGTTATTTTATAAGAAGGATCATTTGAATTTGCATCTTGATAGTATATCTTCATCCAATCCATTGATCTGAATTATCTTTGCTAGGGACTAGCAAAAGTTCAAGTGTGGAGGTGTGATAACTTCTCAATTGAAGTTATCTAGTCCCCTAGTTTTACATAATCGTTGTGATAAATGAGAAGAAATGACTTAAATTAGTATAAATGTCCATAAATTAATAGTCATTTTATTCACGCTTAATTAACATATTTTGATTATGTTTTTCTTATTAGAAATGAAGTAGAAATCAAACCGGCAAAGTAAGTGCAGGAATTGTATTTTGGCTGTGCAATTGTTACAGAACCCTGTTGCAGTTGTTGTAACAAGTCTGGGCATTTTTAAAATTCGAATTTCGAATTTTGCGCCAAAACTAAATATGGAAGGAGGCATCTATTGGAAAGGGGCTGCTCGTTTTTAAGAGGGGATTTTTCAGTCCTAAAGAGGGATACGAAATCAGGGGGAGGAAAAAAGGATTGGAGGCCATCATCTTGGAGAAGGAGAAGAACGGCTAGGGTTTGAAGGCATTGGCAAGGAGAAAGAAGGCTTTGGAAGGAGATCTGATCACAAACTCCTGCACTTTTAATCTCTTTAATCATGTCTAGTAAGATCTATCTTGTTTGGTTCTCCCTTTCCATTATGAACTAATTTCATAAGTCTTGTATGTGAGAGTACCTTGTGGTGTTGTTATGTTTTGATGTTAACTTTCCCTCTATGAATGGTTGAAAACTATTTTTCTTGGATCTATATTTATTTCATGGAATGTTTGGAGTAAGTGTTCTTCTTCTAGATTGCGTAACAAGATTCAAGAGAGTAGTTACGTTGTTTAGAGTTGAATCCTCTATTTTGTGCGGCGAGATTCGAGAGAGGAGTCGTACAAATCTTTAACCAAAATTCCACTATCATACTTCGTCGCGAGATTCGAGAGAGGAGTGACGAAAGTGCAATATAGATTATGAGATAGTGTTGGAAAGAAAGAGATTTCATTTCTCGCTAGCGAACTTTGAGTTATGTGTGTATGTTATTCTCATTTCATCTAAGTTAGAGATAACTAGGGAAATAAGGATAAATGGATTTTGGAGATCGAGAGATAAAGAAATCTATTTTCAACTCATCGCAGGATAGTAATTAAGCGTTCATGAGGGTTTATTCTAAAGACTCATCACAACAAACAAGTGAAATCACATACGAGATTATTTCTCCAATTTGATAAAAGTATCTTAAGTAAGTGTTAATTAGTTTTAATTTTGTTAGTTTAAGTTTCTGATTATAAAATTAACCCACTAAGGAAAAAGTATCCCACTTGGATTCACGGAACGAGTAAGGCTAGTAATTACGAGCACTAATGTTGCACTTCCTCTAGGAACGATAACTCAACTCATCATTTTATTACTTGATTTGACACGTGCACTTGCGTGATTACGTAGATCCATTTTGGCCGTATCAAATCCTACCAAAGCAAAGCTGTCCGCAAGCTACTCGCACGCCTGCCCAACGCAACGGCCATCTGTTGGACTCCACACACAGTCCGTCACAGCAACAGCAGGGCTGTATAATAGAGTTCGGCAAGGCCTCAGCCAAACTCTAAGGCCAGTCCGCAACAGCGGACACCGCGGACACGCCAGTCCGCAAGCCTCCCGCGGATAGCACCCAATCCGCCGGTTAACACTAGCTTGCAACACGGCCACTGAGCAAAGTACACCAGTCCGCGAACCTGTATCCGCTCAGGCCGCTCCTTGGCTAAACCAATCAGTCAACGCCTTATCCGTAGATAACAGGCCGCCCAGTCCGCGGACTAAATCCGCACAACCCGCTCAGAAGAACAGTCAGCTTTCACTAGACCTATCACCAGGCCGCATAACAACAGTCCGCCCAGTCCGCCTAGTCCGCCGACGCTGTCCGCCCAGGCCGCCCGGCCTGCCCCATCAACCACTTCCACTTCACAATTTTCAACAGGGTTCGCTGTCATATCCTAGTGTACGTTGATGATTTAATAATTTCCGGAAATGATGCAGAGGCCATTTGCATATTTAAGAGTTATTTGCATGGTTGCTTTCATATTAAAGATTTAGGACTTGAAATATTTTCTTGGCATTGAAGTGACACGTAGTCCACAAGGATTATTTTTGTGTCAACATAAATATACGTTGGACATCATTTTAGAGGTTGGGTTGCTTGGTGCTCAACTGACTGGGATTCCTCTCAAACAGAATCACAAATTGGCTCTTTCTGACAGCGCTCCCCTCCACGATCCAAAACCGTATCGTCGTCTTATCGGGCGATTAGTTTACTTGACTATTACAAGACCTGAGCTCTGTTATTGTGTGAATGTCTTGGCTCAGTTTATGCAACACCCACGAATTGATCATTGGGATGCCGCTCTCCGAGTTGTTCGTTATTTGTAATGTCACCTTGGTCAAGGCATTCTACTCCATGCCGATAGCGACCTTTTGTCTCACTGCCTACTGCGACTCTGATTGGACAAGTTGTTCGTTGACTCGTTGATCCCTAACTGGGTATTTTATTCTTCTTGGGAATTCACCAATCTCATGGAAAACCAAGGAACAACAGATGGTGTCTCGTTCCTTGGCCGAAGCAGAATATCGTTCTATGACATCTACTTGTTGTGAAATGAAATGGATCAAGGCTCTATTACTCACTCTTGGCGTCGATCATTCCGCTCCAATCCGTCTATTTTGTGATAGCCAAGCCGCCTTGCATATTGCTGCTAATCCCATGTTTCATGAGCGGACTAAGCACATTGATGTTGATTGCCACTTTGTCCGCGACGAGATTTATGCAGGAAATATTGTTACGGCTCATGTCTCCTCCTCAGATCGCTGATATTTTGACCAAGTCTTTGGGCAAGAAACAATTTGATCATTTTTTTCGCAAGTTGGGCATTCACGATCTTCATGCTCCAACTTAATTGAGGGGCGTATTTCGGGACATACATTTTGGTTTTATGTTTATTTTATTGGGCTTGCTCTTTATGTTGGTGTAGCCTTGTATGTTGCCTTGTATATATATTTATGGAGAATCTTGAGATAAATGGGTTAGGATTTTTCACTCCCAAAACAAGTGACTGCTGAATGGTTAGTGTGTCTGCATAAATTCTTCCATCTTCTCCCTTTTTAATCTGAAACCGACATAATTTTTCATCAAACAAAGATAATCTTTTCGCTTTCATTTGGTCAGCTTTGGGAGGGCATCATTTTGCCAGCTTTCAATGTTTCAGTTACCTTTTTTTATTCTGGTTTACTTTTATCTGTTCAATTCAAGTTTACTTTAATCACTTAAAGTAGTCATGTTTCTTCAAACTATGCAAATGGGTTAATGAGCACAATTTCAAACTATTGAGTTCTGTTGAAGTTGATGAACATTTTCGGTTCTCTTGTTTGTTATATTGGGTTAGTCCACATGAGCTTAAGGGAATCGAAATATGAATCATTTGGAAATCTTCGGAGTTAAAGACAACGAGGGTCCTGCGTACAACATTCCCGATGTGTGTGTATGTGTGGGGCACCCTGACCCATATATCGACCAGAGCTCTGGTCAATATCAACTGGAGCTCTAAACTTCTTAATTTCTCTTTTTTTTTTTTCAATTTCTCATGACTACTTCTAAATTATTTGCTAAAGATGCAAAGATCACCAATAATGCTAATAAAATAAATTGTTAATTATAAGGAAAATAAAATGTTGTCTTTTTCATTTGTATTTTTTATTCATGGATAATATAATTTCTAGTGAGGTTATATTTCACCTATCGCAGTGTGTGCTTGTGAATTGTGACTGTACAACCCCGTATTCGCTGAGTGGGTCCCCTCCGGCAGGTTCAGGGTATTGTAGGACATTCAAGCCCATAAACTCCATATTGACGAGTGAGGTAGGTTATCCTGCACTCGCCCAGTGCCCAAAGGGGCATTCGCGCGAATCAAGGGAAAGTCAGACCTTTTAGGCGAGTGTGATCTTCCTGATGCAATCGCGCCATACTCGCGCCTCAGCGCGCATGTAGGGGTACATCTCGCCGAGCCAGGCGAGTAGTTGCCCGAGCTAGCACTCGCCCTTCAGAGAGAGGCTAGGAGGCGAGTGTGCGGCTCCCCCAGCACTCGCTCCTTTAGGCGAGTGGTGCTCTCATTGATCATTCGCTCAGTGGGGTACAGAGGCAAAATTACCTGGATGCCCCCAAAGGGCTGCAAATAGCCTTCCAGGATAACTGAGTTTGGCTATTTACAGACCTGATTGAGCTGCATATAGCCGTTTGGAATAGATAAGTTGCGTTATTTGCAGGCCAGGATTATAAATTTATAAATAGGCTCAAGGGGGTACCTCATAAGGCATGCTTTCTTGTTTTTTTGGTCTTCTAGAACTTTCTGAGGTGTCATTGGCTCAGCATTGGCTAAGGAGGGGAAGCGCTCTAAGATTTTTCGGGTGTGTGGTGGGACCTCCGTGCTGGAGCCTTGAGTTAGTTTTGAGTTCTAAGTCTTCAGTCAATCAAGCTCACTAAGAGAAGTAAGTGTGTGGTCACCCGCTCCCCAAGGGTTCGAATTCCATAGAAACTGGTTTCAGGTTTCAACAATGACCTAATAATTCATATATCTGCTCATTTTTGAGATTCATAGTCAATTGCTTTGTCACATGTTTCGCCGATTTTTTGAGCATCGAGCCCACAACCTGAAACAGATGCTCTCGGCCGATATTTGTTGAATATTCGTTGTGTATGACTCGATGTTGGAGGTACTATAAATGCCTATTCCAAAATATGATGGAGCATTGTAGAATGTTTGGAGCGGCCGCCCTAATAGTTTCTCCTCTACACCTACTTCACCATTCATGTGCTGCCCTTGTTCATGGATTACCTATGCTCGGAATGCAGTGGCGCTAGTCTCGTCACGTAAATCACTTCTCACAGTTAACTCACCAAATCGAGATATGTATTCAGACACAGATAGTTTGACCCGACGCAACGTGCGAAATTGATCCAACAATTTGTCCCAATAGGAGGCATGGAGATATTAGTCCTTTAATTGATGCTTCAAGTTCTCTCAATAATTAATAATGTAGCATCCATCTCGATCGAGTGATCTCTCTAATCTAGTTCATAATATCTTCAGAAAATGATAGTCGTTCTCTGAAGCTAACTCGCTAAAGGCCTTCGGGTCCAAGTGACAGTTCAAGATAGGAGCGTCAATACCTATACGCCGCGTGATATCCTCAACATGTTGGGCTCCTTTACAAGACTCAAAGTATCCATCATAGTACTCGTCACAACATGTTTGAACCTATTTAAAGAATTGAATACGATAGTTATGCTCTATTTGTTTGGGCGTTTCGCAGCTCCGTTTTGTGCAAACGCCGACGGAAGGAGGGTAAACAAATGAACCTTCGGCAATAAATGGAGAAAAGAAAAAGAAAAAATAGGCGAGTACACGTTAGAGCGGACGGCGAGCAGGATTGATCCAATGGCAAGATCGCAACTCGCTCTCCTTTCTCTAGAAATACTATCCGGACCCAAAAATTATTTAGCCCTCAAACAACTAATCTAAAGTTTTTAATTACCAAATGACTACATTCATATTGAAATCTTCCAAAACATGTTGATGTTAATGATTTGTATGGTGAGAGGTAGTTGCTAGTTGGGGTGCAGTTTGCACACAGGGAGGAGTGCCGTGGTCGACATTTAGGCTGTGTTTGGGGTACTGGCGCCGTTTGCTCCGTTCTAGTTTTAAACTGGGCTTTTTTTGATGGGAGACTGAAGCCTCTCCGGTCCAGCTGAAAAGAGAGGCATCATTCCGGTTTGAAACGGAAACAGAGCCAAAACGAAAATCCGAGACAACGCCAAACACTAAAATCTCATTTTGTTTGGACTTAAATTGAGGAGAACAGGGGGCCAAACATAGCCTCAGCCAGCGAAATTTTTTCCGTCCGCTCTCGGGAGTCCAGGTTGATCTCTAGGAGATTGAAATATGATCTCTCTAGGAGATGAAGCTAGGCTTGAACGGGTTCACCGCACTCTTTATGGTTTGTTAGTTTGAATAATTCCACATACATCTAAAATCCACCTAAATACCACAAAAAACTGAGTTTCACACACAATAAAATAACTTAATTTTTATTTTTTGTGTGTTTTAGAGTGTGAAAAAGGTAAAATAATATATTTTATTGTGTATGAGGCTACTTTTTGTGATTTTTAGGTATGTATAGGTATTATTTAGGTATGTAATTTTTAGTTTTGATCACCATCATTAAATGTTCCACGTGGCAGCACAACGGGAAACCGAACAGGGATTTCGGAAAGGAGCCCGGACGGAAAAATTAGCCAAGGACCAATGAGGGAGATGCTGAAGGAGGAGTAAGGAAATGATCATTTCAAATCAAGCCGGCTCTACTCGAAATAATTTTGATGTGAAATCGGATTTAACTCAAAAATGTTGATTTTGAGCGCAGCAAAAGTAGGTTGACTCAAAAATCAAAATCAGCCCTTTTAAAAAAAGCTGAAGATCATAAATACGTAATTATTATTCGAAGGCAGAGTACGGGCATGTTAAAAGAAGAAAAAGGTTATTTTTTTTGCTGGTGCGTCTTGTCATAAGGACATTTGCGTCTGCAACAATGAATTATTATTATTATTATTATTATTATTATTATTTGCTGGGGCGCGTGTGTACGGGCTAGTGTATTATAGAAGCGATTGGTGCTAGGCCCACCAACTGCGTATTAGGTATCGTGGGCCCCGTTAAGGCCCACATGACTAGGTTTGCTTTGTTTAATGTTAATGTGTGTACGGGGCCTTTGTTTTTCACCTTTGACTATACTCCTTTGACCATTGACATTATTCGGCTCTCGGCTGTTCCCGGCGCCATGCATCATAACTGTTTCGCCTGTGACATTAATTATTATTATGAAAATTTAAGGGTATTTAAGGGTATTTTCAAATCAAACGGGCAAGACTCGGATCAAGTCCGTATGAATCTGACCGGACAAGTCACGTGCGTGAGCACGCAAGTTCCGAAAGCATCTTAGAAAGAGGTTGAACCCGCGCACGCGCACGGCTGGGCCGCGCAGGCGCGCCCGGCCAGTGCGCGAGCACGCCCGGCCAGCGCAAGCCTGTCTGACATGCACGCGCCAAACCCCGCACAGCCAACACGTAGTTTTGATGCGGTACAGTTTTGAATGTTTACAAACCGAGCGCGATGAGAATTTCGAATCTTGGAAACAGCAAAAAAGGCATCGCACCGACTAATGAAATATTTTTTTGTTTTCATGAACATATGACATATCACATACATCTAAATAAAAGTATGACTTAAAAATTATTACCTAATGATAGTAATTCACTAATTGTATTAGTGCTTATATCAAGCTAGCATATATGCACACAGGGGTGGACATATATAAGGGCAAGAGTGGGCGGGCGCCCACACTGGGAAAAAAAATTCTTTTTCGCTAAACTAGGGTTTGCCTCGGGAGTGCAGGTGTGAGCGTCGGGTCTCCTTCCTCTCCTTGCCGCTGGTCGTCGAGTCTCCTTCCTCTCCTTGCCATTGGGTTACCCTCATCTCCTCGCCAGGGTATTCCTCCTCTCCTGCCTGGGGTTTCCATCATCTTCCGACTCGCCGGCCACCGGGTATCGTATTTTTTACGGGTTCCTTTCTGATTTCAGACGCTGGTCCTGTCGGCAACCGGCAAGGCCCGTTAACCTCGCATTTTGTAAGGTTTTTTTTTTAATTTCAGCTTCGTCGCTCGACGCCTGGACTGCCGCTACTCGTCAGCCGCCCGAACTTTCATCTGTTGTTGGGTCTTTCACTCTTTCATCTTTTCCAGCCTCCAGGGTCTTTCTTCTCTACTCAGACACCCGGGGTTTGATTCTGAAATAATTTTTTTGGTCTTTTATTGTTGAAAACTAACTTGTTTTACATGCTTCACTGTGTAATAGTGAAGCTTGCACTATTATTACCTGTTGCAATTGCAAATGTAGAAAGAGATGTTTCTGCAATGAAGATTATCAAGTCATCACTACATAATCAAATGAGGACGAATGAATGAATGTATGTTTAGTGACATATATTGAAAAAAAAATATTTTCGACGATCGCCAATGAGGTGATAATGAAATGCTTTCAAAACATGAAAACTCGACGAGAAGTTTTGTAAGCAAGATTATTCTGGAAACTGCATTTCTTTTGTGTATGATGTTTCAACCTTTTTTTTGCAATTTGAAGTTTATGTTTCATAGATTGTGTTGTGGTTGTCTATTTTTGATTTAAAAAGGATTTGAAGTTTATGTTTCATAGATTGTGCTATGTTTGATCATTCTTTGCATTGCAAAAATATTTTTCCAAATTTTTAGATCCGTCCACACAGAAAAAAATTTCCGTATCCGCCACTGCATGCACAGGTCTACCCAATCAGAAAGCACATGAAAATTGCAAAATATTCTTAAACCTGATGCGTATACATTATCTTCAAAGTTATTATAACCCATGATTGATTTTGTAGTACTTATATTTTGAAAATATACGTACTACCTCCTTTCATAATAATATAACTCATGTAACTATGTTTTTGATCAAATTATACACATTATTTGACCTCATATTATCTTTTAATGTCTATGTAAATAACATTCTAAAAATCATACCCAAACAACATTGGCCAAAATCCCACCACCCACACCCCTACTTAAAGTAAAATTGTCTAAGAATTTACCTCAAATTTTGCCATAAATAGAAGTTCAACAACTATTTTAAACTTAGGCTAAAATTGAGAATTATTTCAATCTTTGCCAATGTGCTGAATTTACAGCATTGGCCTCACGACTGAGCGTTTCAGGCCAATGTAACATCTGTTTTTATAGTAAGGGTAAAAGAGTCATTATATATAAAAACTGAAATTTTGACAAAATCTAATATTAGCATAAAGAAAATAATTATTATATCTCTAACAGGAAGCTAAACCTTATGGGAGTAAAATAATAACCATACCTTTAGACACAGATATGGTAGGTAAGGACTGATTATTTATTTTATTACCAGGTGGCAAGATGGAATTTATTTAATGATGGCACCTGCAAATTTTTATTTTTATTTTTGCAAAAATGTCAATCTAAAAAACAAAAAATGCTCTCACATAATCAGATTATAATTAAAAACAACATAAATACCAAGAATCCAAATCTTAGGTTATAATTAAAAACGCCTCAATGCGGTGCCAAATGAGTCCTTATATGCAACGAAATACTCCCTCCTTGGCGTAACCCTAGTGGACCCACAAAATAATAGGAGTCGTTTGATCACTATCCCGCATCAGACTGATTTTATTCGTGCGACTAGGGCACCAACAGCATTGAGGCGTACTTGACCAATAGAGCACAAGCATCCACGATCGGCCATTACCCTCGATTTCACTTCTCCTCGCTCATCCCCTTCCATGTAGGAGTGTGGCGGGACTGCTATCACGCGTGATCCGGGGGGGTGGTGGGGTGATCGAAGGGTTGCGAGCAATGGGTGTGTTGTTTGGTCAGGGCACGGTCATAACTGAGATACTGTCGCGCAGGGCACATGGGCCTCCAGCACCGCATCACTAGTAGAAATAATTAAATAAATAAATGGAGTAAGTGAAAAAAAGAGTCAAAAGGCGGGAACATGACTTGCATCTTATAAAGGAGGTTTTTGCAATTTCAAGACATAAGAGGGGAGACCCATTTTGTAAACTTGACGGGAGATCCTCGCAAATGACCCAAACCATTATTCAAGCATCAAAAGTCAACAGCAAGTCAACAGCAAGTCAACAGCAAAAGTCAATAGCAAAAGTCAACATAAACAAAAGACCGGACATCAAAATTGCACAAAGAATAACAGCATTCTCATAATCCGAGACAATAATCCGAGACAATGACAATCGTGTAGCCGCATGAATTACTCGAGAAACAGCGAATAAAAGAGAGGGTGCTCAAAGTCAGTGTGAGAGAAGATCAAGGCTCCGTTTGACGAGGTGGTGGCGGTCGTAAACGTATGGGTTAAATCGTCATTCGCTAATGATCACCTAATAAACATCATCTGTTTGAACATAAAAGTGGATTAAGTTTCTTAGGCTGAACGTTAACGAATGACAATTTAACCTCCATATTCGTGACCGCCACCACCATGCCAACAGAGCCCAAAACCAATTACAAGGAAGCTTTGAGCTGCTTTCCAAATTCCAAGCTTTGGAGACAACCCCTCTTTATCATTGAATACAGAGAAACAGTTTGATCTCAGTGAAACAAAACAAAGGCAATTCAAAATTTCTCTAACTGCAAGCTATCATCTGAGTCGCAAGAACCCACAAAATTTACAGTTACTGCCGGTGATATCGTCGACGTCAAGTGAGAATTACGGTCCAACAAGCCTTCAATAGTCCTGAGAAACTACCTCATTTTTAATCAGCAGAGCTTTGGCCTCCTCCATATTCACATCGCTGTTCAAATAAAATAATCACAAGTCAACATTTGAGGAACAAATGAAGATGCACCGGTGGAGGATAGAATAACTATAGAAAATGATGAAATTTGTTAAATTTAAATGGGGGGAATAATTACCAAAACTTACCCTCAAAGTTAGCAATAATTACAACTTGCACCCCTATTACTAACTAAATTGCAAAAACTTCGCCTGTAAGTTTACATTTCATAATATTCATGCACAAAAATATCGCTTTGTGTAAATTTTCAGGGGACGTCTTTTTGTGCATGGATGTTATGAAATGTAAACTTACAAAGGAGGTTTTTTGTAATTTCAAAAGTAAGAGGGGTGTAAGCTGTAACTTAGCCAACTTAGAGGGGAGATCCTGGTAAATGGCCCTTTAAATGGGATTAGAAAATGAGCATAGATCTTGAACTTGGGTCACTTTTTAAAATGGGCTCATAGCATATACCTGTCTGGGGCTTCAGCTTTGGTGATCAAAGTGATATTTTTAGTTGAAAGCAGATCAAAGAAATCTCTTAGATCCAATGTATTCTGATTTTTATAGAGATAATGCAGAAAGTCATTGAATTTCTTTGGTTCCTGTAAAATGAAGTAAAATAAAATTTAGTTGCCATTAACATGCAGATAACGATGGCATGGAATCAGAATCATAGGCATCTTAAAGGAGAAACTTTTCTATGAGTGTGGCCTGAGAGTGACAACTGTTCACCATAACGAATTTGTCCCCTTCAAGCGAGAGCTGTCCAAGGAGAAGTGAAGTGAAAACTGAGAATTGAATTATCCCCTTCAGGCGAGAGCTGTCCCAGGAGAAGTGAAGTGGGACTGGATAGTGAATTATGGGCACTGGAATGAGGGACATGAGGGTAGCCTCAAGGCTATGGGTGGAGTTCTGATTGAGAGAACGCTTCCAAAGCTAGGACGTTCAATGGAGGGCAGCTGCCTTCAAGATGAAGGTGGAGAGACATGGCTGAGCTTGGAAGGTAGGAATTGGGTTTCGGCAGTTATTGCTGAAATAGGGTAGTTATTGGCATAGTTGAAAGCGGTTGTTATAAGAATTGTAGGTAGTTATTGAAGGAAACAAGGAAAAAACGTGGATAACGGCGGTTATGAGCAGTTTTTTTGGCTGTTAATGGGTGGTTATTGAGTAATGTGGTAGTAATGGTGAGTGGGGTAGTTAAGAAAAGCAGTAACCTTAGCTTTGGTACCAATGATCCATAGAATCGACACTGTGGGAAGAACGGGAAAGCCCAAAAATTATCTACAAATTATGTGATGCCGAAAAGTCAGCCTCTTGACCTCTATTTATAGATGTAGAGGAAAATCTGAAAGGCATAGATTGTCCGAAACTTCAACCTCTAATAATACATGAAATAAAAATATATACATAAATATATCTCGGCATCGCTCTTAAAGCAACCACGAGCTTGATTGGCACATACGATGATCCTAACACTCCCGCGTATGTAGACCCGTATGGGTTCCGATTAGAGTCAACCAGCTCCTTGTTTGTGACGCTCATCAATTCTCCTCGGTTTGAGAGCATTCAACTCTACCAAATAAAAAAGATTATTGTTACCTAGTGGGAGAAGAGAGGAAAGGAGAGGGAAGATAGAATCCAAGAGAGACCCTCTTGGGCAGCCCTAGGCTCAAGATCACAGATCACATTCATCCAAGATAAACGATACAATAGCCGAAGGTTGGGTATTAGAACCCTCCCAATGGCAAGGCGGTAGGCTACCTCGTCAAAACACGATACCACCGTGAAAGGACCATAGAAAAAGGTGTATAACTTGGTATGTAAACACGTTGCAACCAAGGCCTAATAATATGGCAGAGCTTCACAAACAATGAGCCACCGACCCAGAAGTGGACCTTTCGATGTCGTTTGCTCGTCGGAATGTCTTATGTTGCGCTCACTGCACCTCTTGACGTCATTAGTTTGCCCGATTGAGTGACTTTATTGTGCCCACTGCATATGGAACTTCAATTGGTGCAAAATTCCATCCCGATCCAGTAGTTGAGTGTGAAGTGCCTCTACCTTACACTCACAGGATAAAAGTTGTAAAGCGGTATGGGGGCGACCACAAACCACCGGGAATGGTGTCATGTCTTCTGCATAATGAAAGAAGGTAGTGTAGGAGAATTCCGCCAAACACAACTAGTTATCATTATCTCATCGGTGGTCCGACGTGAAACATCAGAGATAAGTCTCCAAACATCGGTAAATAAACTCAAACTAACCGTTGGTTTGGTGGTGGCAGGACGAGTTCATTTGTAACTATGTTCCCTGGAGCTTGAACAACTCCTACCAAAAGGTGCTCATGAAAATTGGGTCCCGGCCATTGACAATCGCTCGCAGAAAGCTGTACCAGGCCTCCTGGGAATGTGGCTTCGTTCTTGGAGCGCAGACAAATCAAACAAGTTGCCACAAATTCCTCCACATGGCGCAACATCCTTTTCCAGTAAAGGGTCGCCGCAAGTTGACGGTAGGTGAGGAAGGCGTTGATGTGACCTGCTGCCAGAGTAGTGTATAACACGACTACAAGCCTCGGAATGCACAACGAGGATGGAGATAGTACTAGTAGGCTCCGATAATGCAATTGTCCACCAATGAGGGTGCATGTGTAGGGGGGCACATTCAGCTGATTCAAACTAGCGGGATAAGGCGTTTGTGACCATGTTGGTCTTTCCAAAACGAAACTAGAAGGTAAATTCATAACCCAGAAGCTTCACCATCCAAACCTCATGTGCGCGCGTAGACATTTTCAGGCTCATAAGGTATCCCATACTATGTTGATATGTCCGCACTATGAACTGTCGGCCCAAGAGATATGGTCGTTAATGCTGGATGACTAAAAAGAGCAACATCAACTCGTTCTCATCGACCGACCAAGAGCTCGTGGAGAAGGACCGGATGAAGTAGGCAATAGATTGATTGCTCTGCATTTGGACCGTGCAAATGGTCGTCCCCGAAACATCGCACTCAACCACAAAAGGTGGGAGGAGTCAGACAAGTTGGAATATGTGAACTAGGAGCAAACAAGAGATTAATGTCATTGTTATCATAATATAAACCTTTGGCGCACATTAAGAACATATTGAAATATGAAGAATGGTCGGGTTGAGTTAAATATAAGTCGGACTTTAATTTAACCCAAGACCTTTAATGCATTAATAGATAATAATTAATTTAAAATTAATTAATGTCAAAATCATTAATTCAAATTTTGAACAGATGAAGTACCATTTAGTTTTGGAACTGAATGACCGAATTCCGCATGTCCATTAATCCTCATTTAGTGTTTTTGAAACATCTACATATAAAAGCATTATAGTTTTTGAAATAGCTTGTTACTCTTTACGGGCACTGCTCTAAGAGAGGCTGAGAGAGAAGAGAGGTGAAAAACAAAGACAATTTTATAGAAACGACGCTAGTACTTCGTATCATAGATGGATGATCTTCCTTCCATGAGGCCATTGGACGGATTGCCATGTAATGAAAGAACCATACTATTTCTCATATTCACCAAAGATTTGTATTTCTGGTTCTTTTTCTATTTTTATATATCTTCTAAAGAGAAAATAGAGTTTATTAGTTTAGTATAATAAGAAAAGGATTTGAAAATAGATGGATTCCTCTTTTCTTGTAGATTCACATTGACATAATAGTGCATAACATATGGGAACGACAAAAACTGACTCAGTCAATAGATGAAATTTTGAAAAATAACATAAGAAAAAAAAGGAAGAGAGTGGTTCGAAACATAAGAGTAAAAGATCTGTTTTGTCATTTCTAACAAAATAATTTTTCACTATTATTGTACTTGGTTTCACATGGATCTTATGTGGTATCTATGTTGTCAAAGGCGCACCGAGGCGCAAAGTGCCTCTGGAGCCTAGGTGCAAGGGGCAGGCGCGCAGCTGAGGCACGTGAGGCGCAATAATGGGGGGGAAAAGAAAATTGAGCGAATTGGGCTCCCAATTGCCTGAAATTGAGCAAATTGGGTGCTCAATTCCCTGAAATTGAGCCAATTGGGCGTCCAATTCGCTGAAATTGAGCGAATTTGGCGCCCAATTCCCTGAAAGTGAGCGAATGAGGCGCCCAATTCGCTGAAATTGAGCCAATTGGGCGCCCAATTCGCAGAAATTGTGCGAATTGGGCGCTCAATTCGCTGAAATTTTGTAATTTTTGAAATTGGAACCAAATACTACACAAAAGTTCAAAACGTATATTAAGCAAAACGAGAGTAAAATGCTAACATGAAAAATCACAACAAAAGAAAGGACAATGTAATAAGCACACCAAAATTCAATAACATAAATAAAACGTAAATCAAATATGCAACATCAAATAGTCCAGCCAGAAGATCGAAGTGACAATCAAATAGCGACATCAAGTGGTTCGGTCAGAAGATCGAGAGGCACCATTTGAAAATTAGTCCTGAAAAATATTATTATTTGTATAATCAAAAAACATTTATTAATGTATAATTTAAATAAAAAAAAATAAAGTACTCTGAAATTTAAATAATCTATTACTCACCTATCTACCCATCCTCTGAAAAGACTATGTCTTCATCGTCTTCTCCACTATCATTATAATCTTCTTCTTCTTCGTTGTATTCAAATTCCTCTTCATCGACATTTCTGACTAATGAAGTATTAGCCTCTTTATTGACTAATGGAGTGTTAGTGTAACACCCCGAAACTCAAAAGAGGGACGAGTGACGTTTTGAGCCAAGTTTCAGACTTGGTAGAGGTCACACGGCCTGGGACAAGGGCGTATCCCAGGGCCGTGTCGTGTTCGGTTTCGGCGAGCTACTCGAGTGGTCGACGAAAGACACTCGAGACAGCGAACACGGCCTGAGACACTGGCGTGTCAAGTGCCGTGTCGTCCTCGGGTTCGACGATCGTCTCGAGTGTTCGACGAAAGGTACTCGAGATATCGAACACGGCCTGAGACACGGGCGTGTCCCAGGCCGTGTCCTACTTGGGTAGTTAGCCGAGTTGTGTTGGGGGAGAAACACGGCCCAGAGCCCAGGCGAGTTCGGGTTTGACACGGGCGTGTCAAATGGGACACGGGCGTGTCGAATACCCGTGTTCTCCTGGGGTTGGTGTTGGTCCTGTGTCGATGAAGGAACAAGCCCAGCTACACGGGCGTGTACTGGATGACACGGGCATGTCAATCCTGACACGGGCGTGTCGAGAGCCCGTGTACTTTTCGGGATGCGACGGTTTCGGCGTCGAATGGAGCACACGGTCTTGGACACGGGCGTGTCACAAGCCGTGTTCGGCCCAGGTTTTGGATTTTAAGTGCGAATCGTGACCGTTCGTTTCCTTCCTTTGGGATCTAAGGGTACTGGCTTATCCTGGCAGGGTTTAACCCGGGAATAGGGTTTAGAAACCCTCACTCTATTTGATCTTTCTCTTTCTAAAGTTCTAGAGAGAGGGGAGAGCAAGGAAGAAGGAGGAGAGATCCGGCCGCCGGTGGAGCTTCGGAGCCCCAAATCGCAAGACGAGTTCGGATCTACGGAGGCGAGGACGTTGCGGTGCTTTTCATCCGCATAGATCTTCATGGCGTCGAAAAGGAATGCTAGATAACGATTCTCATCTTGGACATGTGAAGTCCTCTTTTCCCTTGCATAGGAAGCCCGCTCTCGCGAGTTTGCGGTGAGTGTGAGGTGTTCCTTCGGTTAGACATGAATAGTCCCCGTTGTTTTGCATGTCGAGTCCGTATTCGAGAAACAGATATAGGCATGATGTGTGAAACCTACCCGGACAAGTTGGTCTGGATCGGTGATGTTGCATTGCATGAATGGCCGGAGAAGATTCCGTGCAGTTGATTGTTTTTCGGGTTTTCTACACGGTAGATTGCAACAGGGAGCCTTGGGGACTAACTACAAGGTGCACCCAGAAAACTGGGCAGATGCGTGATTCTGCCAACATGGTGGCCTGCGAGCCAACTTGTACATAATAGGGTTATGTAAAGTGTGTGATCGGATTAGGACTCGGGGAAGCGTAACCTGCGCATATGGCTTAAATTGACGTTGCGGTGTGAGCAACGGGTTAGGCGGAACCGTACCCGCTCTGTGTCGTTCGGTTAGAGAGACCTAAAGTACGTGGTACTCGTCGTTGGCATAGATGGAGGGTCTTAGGCAAAGGCCAGAAAGACCATAATGCTCACGGGAAATTGTCGTCCAAGGGGCGGTGGTGAGACCGCGGACTTTGACCGGGTTCACCGAGAATGTGTCATGAGAGCACGGGGTGTGTGGCCGTGCGAGCCTACGCCTGTGATGATGTGTAAATTCTCTATTATATGGCTATGCTAATAAAGTGTAGGGAAAGAGCATCACCGCCCCGAGTTTAGGGGCTAGATCGTTATAATTTGGTCAGCTTAGCTGACCGTTGCTTTTGTTTGTCACCGCTCGGTGGATTGTTGCTTGCAGGTGCTGCGAAGCCGAGTGGCAAATAGCGGGCTAAAATCCCTGTTGCTGAGCCGGCCCTCGAAGGCCTAATTTTGAGTGTTTTCTTTTATTCTCATGTATGACCGACCTGCGTGCCGAGATTTGAAAGACATTTATATTTGAGTAAACTTTTGTAAGGTCATAAGGCCAAGTACTTGTGAATTTATACGATCATTCCGATTGGGTTTATGTAGTGAGCATTCATGCTTTTGGCTGGGTTCTTATTTTGCAACTTTTAAATTGCTTCCACTAGAATGTACTCTGTGTAGGACGTTGGTTATTGGCATGATGGTTTTCATTGCGTAACCTTCCGGTCTGTCTGTGGTATATGGCGTCGGGCCCCGGCCGGACCTACTGCTATATGCTATGTGACGGATAGGGGGTGTTACAATTTGGTATCAGACTACTGGTTTCGGTCAACTTAAATGAATTCGTGGACGAATTCTTTTAAGGGGTGGTGAGCACATGTGTGTGCGTCATCGTTATAACATAAAAGAACCCACGAATGTCCACTTAGGAATGAAAATACACATGTTTGAGGAACTTGCGTGTTCCTATAATTGTGTTTTGCAATTTGGTTTGGTCGCTTAAAGGTGTTTTGTACAACTATAGGTGACCAGGAGTGGTGCAGGGCCGTTAGAACGTCCGGTTTCTGAGGCTAGTAGCGCACCGAATGATATGTCTGCAACACCTCCCTCGGCTGAAACCATACGATTGGTGGCTGAAGTGGTGTTTGCTATGATCAATGCGCAGCCTGCAAGGCAAATGCAGCAGCCTGCTCCTGCGGTGGAGCAGGTACCGCTTCAAGCAGCGGAACCGAGAAGGGTGGAGCAAGTAGTGTTGGAGCCTTTGGTGCCTAGGAGAGCAACTGAAAGACAACTCAAACATGTTATGGGATTCAATCCTCCGGTGTTCTCGGGGACGGGAACCTCATCCCAAGCTGAGGATTGGCTATCCCGAGTAAAGAGAGTACTGACAGCTACTGAAACGGAAGAGTGACATATGACCACCATAGCTACGTTCCTGTTGGACGGAGATGCAAGGCTGTGGTGGGAAGGTTTGAAGTTACATCACTTGAGGGGAAGGAAACTTACGGACGTCTCGATGGAAGAATTTTCGAGAGTCTTCTTGGCAAGGTACCTTCCCTCGGCTCCGAGGATTGCATTGGAGAATGAATTCCAGAGGTTGACGCAAGGAGAGAGTAGCGTGGACGAGTATCTCCACGAATTTACACGGTTGGGTCGGTACGCTAGTGTTGAAACCAAAAACTTGGTCTCTCATGCAGTTCGGGGTCCCTAGAAAGGGGTGACCTCACACCTACTATGCTCAGGAAAACGTCACAGGCCAAAGATCAAGAAGCTAGAAACATACCCTCGGCTCTAGCGCGGAGGTCCCACCTCACACCCGGAAGACCTTTGAGGTCTCCCCCTCCCTAGCCAATGCTTGAGCTAGGGTGTTTTGAAGGATGAGGAGAGAGTGAAGAAGTGATGCTCTCCAAGGCACCCCTAAGGGCCTATTTATAGTTTTCTGGGAATGACTTGCAAATAACCAACCTCCACTGCTCTGAAATTACTGAAATGCCCCCAAATTGGTCTGCCAACAGCCAAATCTCGTTGTTCTAAAGAGCTAAATGCAGTCAACCAGGGGAAGCCCTTCGAGCCGGGCGAGCAGGCGGCTGGGGTGAGCTCGGCGGCCTGGGGCTGGGTGAGCTCGGCGGCCGGGGGCTGGGTGAGCTCGGCGGCCTGGGGGAGCTCGGCGGCCTGGGGTGAGCTCGGCGGCCTGGGGTGACCTCGGCGGCATGCGGTGACCTCGGCGGCCTGGGGTGACCTCGGCGGCCTGGGGCTGGCTGAGCTCGGCGGCCTGGGGTGAGCTCGGCAACCTGGGGTGAGCTCGGTGGCCTGGGCTGGCTGAGCTCGGCGGCCTGGGGCTGGGTGAGCTCGGCGGCCTGGGGGAGCTCGGCGGCCTGGGGCTGGGTGAGCTCGGCAGCCTGGGGGAGCTCGGCGGCCTGGGGTGAGCTCGGCGGCATGGGGTGAGCTCGGCGGCCTGGGGTGACCTCGGCGGCCTGAGGTGACCTCGGCGGCCTGGGGTGACCTCGGCGTCCTGGGGCTGGCTGAGCTCGGCGGCCTGGGGTGAGCTCGGCGACCTGTAGTGAGCTCGGCGGCCTGGGGCTGGCTGAGCTCGGCGGCCTGGGGGAGCTCGGCGGCCTGGGGCTGGGTGAGCTCGGCGGCCTGGGGGAGCTCGGCGGCCTGGGGTGAGCTCGGCGGCCTAGGGGAGCTCGGCGGCCTGGGGTGACCTCGGCGGCCTGGGGTGACCTCGGCGGCCTGGGGTGAGCTCGGCGGCCTGTGGTGACCTCGGCGGCATGCGGTGACCTCGGCGGCCTGGGGTGACCTCGGCGGCCTGGGGCTGGCTGAGCTCGGCGGCCTGGGGTGAGCTCGGCGACCTGGGGTGAGCTCGGTGGCCTGGGGCTGGCTGAGCTGGCGGCCTGGGGGAGCTCGGCGGCCTGGGGGTGGGTGAGCTTGGCGGCCTGGGGGAGCTCGGCGGCCTGGGGTGAGCTCGGCGGCATGGGGTGAGCTCGGCGGCCTAGGGTGACCTCGACGGTCTGAGGTGACCTCGGCGGCCTGGGGCTGGCTGAGCTTGGCGGCCTGGGGTGACCTCGGCGACCTGGGGTGAGCTCGGCGACCTGGGGTGAGCTCGGCGGCCTGGGGCTGGCTGAGCTCGGCGGTCTGGGGGAGCTCGGCGACCTGGGGCTGGGTGAGCTCGGCGGCCTGGGGGAGCTCGGCGGCCTGGGGTGAGCTCGGCGGCCTAGGGGAGCTCGGTGGCCTGGGGTGAGCTCGGCGGCCTGGGGTGACCTCAGCGGCCAGGGATGAGCTCGGAGGCCTGGGGTGAGCTCGGCGGCCTGGGGTGACCTCGGCGGCCTGGGGTGACCTCGGCGGCCGGGGGGAGCTCGGCGGCCTGGGGTGAGCTCGGCGGCATAGGGTGAGCTCGGCGGCCTGGGGTGAGCTCGGCGGCCTGGGGTGACCTCGGCGGCCTGGGGTGACCTCGGCGGCCCGAGGCTGGCTGAGCTCGGCGCCCTGGGGTGAGCTCGGCGGCCTGGGGTGAGCTCGGCGGCCTGGGGCTGGCTGAGCTCGGCAGCCTGGGGGAGCTCGGCGGCCTGGGGCTGGGTGAGCTCGGCGGCCTGGGTGAGTTCGGCGGCCTGGGGTGACCTCGGCGGCCTGGGGTGACCTCGGCGGCCTGGGGTGAGCTCGGCGGCATGGGGTGAGCTCGGTGGCATGGGGTGAGCTCGGCGGCCTGGGGTGACCTCGGCAGCCTGCGGTGACCTCGGCGGCCTGGGGTGACCTCGGCGGCCTGGGGCTGGCTGAGCTCGGCGGCCTGGGGTGAGCTCGGCGACCTGGGGTGAGCTCGGTGGCCTGGGGCTAGCTGAGCTCGGCGGCCTGGGGGAGCTCGGCGGCCTGGGGATGGGTGAGCTCGGCGGCCTGGGGGAGCTCGGCGGTCTGGGGTGAGCTCGACGACATGGGGTGAGCTCGGCGGCCTGGGGTGAGCTCGGCGGCCTGGGGTGACCTCGGCGGCCTGGGGTGAGCTCGGCGGCCTAGGGTGACCTTGGCGGCCTGGGGTGACCTCAGCGGCCTGGGCCGAGACCCCTCAAAGGGGTCGGGGGGGAGACAAATATCTCATTCCCCCTACTAGTATATTTCCAAGGTCAGCCAAAATTGGCCACCACGAGTGCAAAATCTCTCAAAAGCTTAAAAAAACATAAAGCTGGTCCTGCGCCTGCCGAGGGGACTCTACTCTGCGAATACGGGGTTGTACAACTAGCTCTACGTTCGCGGATGAGGAGCGTAAGACGAACCGATTCTATGAGGGTCTGAGGGATGACCTAAGGCTACTGCTCTCGGGGCCTATGACGCAGGGCTTCTTGACCCTGGTCAATACGGCCCGGTCATTGAAAAGGATCTAAGGAATGTGCAAGCGAAGAGAGACTCTGGAGCTAAGAAGACAGAGTTCAAGGTACCGACTACCTCAAAGTCTGGGTATCGTAATTTCCATAAGGCTAGGATTTCAGGTCCGGCCCCTTCTTCCGGTGCTTCAGGGGCAACTACGAGTCGAACCCTGGGCGCATGCTATACTTGTGGAAAGTCGGGACATTATGCCCGAGACTGTTGGAGCGGACGTCCAAAGTCTGAGAGGAAGCCGGGAGCAACCTATGAGGAGAAGGGCAAGACGGTGGAGTCAACCACGTCCCACTATGCTCCGGCTCAACCTAGAATTTATAATCTTGGCCAGCAGGAGGCCATCAAGCAAGCGGATGTGGTGACAGGTACGGTTTAAATTTATAACAAGTTAGTTTTAAATACTTGTTACCTTGCGCGTGTTACCTTACCACTGCTTGTATAGGCTTTGTTTTGATTTGTGATAATCCGGCGAGAGCACTCTTTGATACGGGAGCTTCGCACTCCTTTTTGTCCGAAGGATTTATATCGCACATCGGAGAACCTTCTTCGATGGCAAAGGACAAACTGGATGTGTTGTTGCCGAATGGGTGTTCGATGCACGCGGATAGAGTCTGTGGCGTAAAGATTCGTATTGAGAATCAGGAGTTCGATTTACAAGCTTCGTTACTACCGTTGGTGGAGTTCGACGTGATATTTGGTATGGACTGGCTCTCGGAGTAGCAAACATACACTGATTGCAATCGCAATGAGGTCAAGTTGGGAACAGGTCGTGAGACGACGTTTGCGGGCTTAAAAGAGTCGAGCAAGACTTTGATGTCTGCTCTTCAGGTGGTTAAGGCGGTTCGTGCTGGTGCAGAGCTGTTCTTCACGCTAGTGGAGACTTCGAAGCCTAAGCCTACTTTGGACAGCATCCTAGTGGTATCTGAATACCCTGATGTGTTCCCTGGCAATCTTCCTGGAGCCTCACCTCAGCGGGAGATAGATTTCACCATCGAGCTAGTGTCAGGTGCAAAACCTGTGTCACGCTCTCCGTATCGGCTAGCGCCTAAGGAGATGACGGAGCTGAAGGTTCAACTTCAAGAGTTGTTGGAGCAGGGTTACGTGCGTCCAAGTTCGTCGCCTTGGAGCGCACCAGTCCTTTTTGTTAAGAAGAAGGACGGACTCTTGAGACTTTGTATCGATTATCGAGAACTGAACAAGCTAACGGAGAAGAACAAGTACTCGATTCCGAGGATTGATGATCTGTTCGATCAGTTAGTTGGGTCAACGGTGTACTCGAAATTGGATCTTAAGTCCGGGTATTATCAGCTGAGGATAAGGAAAAGTGATATCCCCAAGACAGCTTTTAGTACGAGATACAGACATTATGAGTTTACGGTCATGCCGTTTGGGCTGACTAATGCGCCGTCAGTGTTCATGGATCTGATGAACAGGACTTTCAGGGAGTACCTAGACTACTTTGTGATCGTCTTCATCGACGATATATTGGTGTACTCGCAGAGTGAGCAGGATCACTTTAAGCATCTGCATTTGGTGTTGGAGACGCTGAGGAGGAATCAACTGTACGCCAAGTTCTCCAAATGCGAGTTTTGGTTGTCCTCGGTAGCGGTCTTTGGTCACATAGTCAGTAGAGAGGGAATTGCGGTGGATCCGGCGAAGATTGTTGCTATACGAGAGTGGCATGTGCTGTCTACGATAGCGAAAGTCCGGAGTTTTCTGGGACTTGCCGGCTATTACAGGCGCTTCGTGGAGAACTTCTAGCGGATAGTGTTAACCCTCACGACTCTGACGAGGAAAGAGCAGAAGCTTGTTTGGACGCCGGAATGCGCACGAGCTTTTGAGGAGTTGAAGAGTCGGTTGACCACGACGTCTGTGCTAAGTTCGCCGAGAGGGACCGAAGGCTTTGAAATTTACAGCGATGCTTCGGGCAGTCGATTGGGTTGTGTCCTACTGCAGCATGGAAGTGTGATATCGTATGGCTCGCGTCAGCTGAAGGTGCATGAGAGGAATTATTCGGTCCATGACTTGGAGTTAGCGGCCGTAATATTTGCCCTGAAGCTGTGGCGGCATTACTTATACGGGGTGAAGGTCGATATCTATACCGACCACAAGAGCCTGAAGTACTTGTTGGATCAGAAGGATCTGAACATGCAACAGCGGAGATGGATGGAGTTCCTGGGGGACTACACATTCAAGATTCATTATGTGTCTGGGAAAGACAATGCAGTTGCGGATGCGTTAAGTCGCGGGGCCCCAGCTCAAGCCAACTGGCTGTCGGTCCATGACGAGTGTTTGGTTCGGGAGTTGGAGGCGTTGGAGATCTCTTGCGTAGACAAACAGACTAATGCCGAAGCACTATTAAACTGGACAGAAGTTCAGTGTGATCTGACTGATTGGATTCGGCAGGCTCTGTATATGGATGGCCACATGAAGCAAATCATGGTTGAGGCTTTGTATGGGTCAAATTCCCAATTTGAGGTTGTGGATGGATTGTTATGGAAGGACAGTCATTTGTGCGTCCCGAATGTGGGCAAAATTGCGGGTGGAATTGTTGTACGGGGCTCATCATACCAAGTACTCGATTCACTCGGGGAGCATGAAGATGTACCGTGATATGAAGAAATTATTCTGGTGGTCAGGACTTAAGAAGGATGTGACACTGTACGTGGCGAAGTGTCAAACATGCGCCTTAGTGAAGGCGGAGTGTCAGAAGCCTGGAGGATTCTTGAAGTCCTTGCCTATTCCAGAGTGGAAGTTCGACGACATTACTATGGACTTTGTGCATGAGTTGTCAAGGTCGCAGAAGGGAAACGGCGCCATCTGGGTGATCGTAGATCGTTTGACGAAAGTGTCGCACTTCATTCCACATAAGAAGGATGATTCTGTGGAGAAATTGGCAAAATTATATGTGAATAATATTGTGCGGTTTCACGGTGTGCCACGCAACATCGTGAGTGACTGTGATGGGCGGTTCACGTCCAATGATTGGAGGTTGGTACAGCAGATGTTGGGAACAAAGTTGAGTTTCAGCATAACCTTTCATCCGCAGACGGATGGTCAGACCGAGAGGGTCAACAGGACGATGGAAGACATGTTTCGCATGTGCGTTCTGGATTTCGGGAAGCAGTGGGAAGATCACCTGTACTTGGTGGAATTTGCGTATAACAACAGCTACCATGCGAGCATTCAGATGGCGCCCTTCGAGGCCCTTTATGGTAGAAGATGTCGCACGCCGTTATCGTGGTTGGAAACGGGTGAGTCGAAGCTATACAAGCGGCAAGAAGTGGAAGATGCAACCTCGTTGGTACGAACCATTCGAGAGAGATTGTTAATCGCTCAGGACCGACAAGCTAAGTACTATAACGTCAAGCATAGGAACATGGAGTTTGCTGTTGGCGACTGAGTGTACTTGAAGATTAAGCCGTTCAAGAGTGTCTCGCGGGTACGGCGCTTGAAGAAGCTAAGCCCGAGGTACCTTGGACCGTTTGAGGTTCTGGAGCGGATTGACGAAGCTGCGTATCGATTAAAGCTATCAGTGGAGCTATGTGGTCTACACGACGTATTCCACATATCGGTGTTGCGGAAGGCGGTGCAAGAGCCTTCGCAAGTGATTGCTGTCGATCAAGTGTCTGTCGATAATGGGTTGACGACGAAGGTCAAGCCCGTTCGCATTGAGGACTCGGAAGTCAAGCGATTGTGTAACAAGGAAATCCGGATGGTCAAGGTCCGTTGGGACAACTGCGGTCGGGAGGAGCTTTTGTGGGAGCGAGAGCAGACCATGCTTGAGGAGTACCCAGAGTTATTCCACTCAGGTACCGTTTAAGTTTTGTTTATATCTTTCCTTTCTGAAATTTCAGGACGAAATTCTTTTAAGAGGGAGAGAGCTGTAACGCCCCGAAACTCAAAAGAGGGACGGGTGACGTTTTGAGTCAAGTTTCAGACTTGGTAGAGGTCACACGGCCGGGGACACGGGCGTGTCCCAGGGCCGTGTCGTGTTCGGTTTCGACGAGCTACTCGAGTGGTCGACGAAAGATACTCGAGACAGCGAACACGGCCTGAGACACGGGCGTGTCCAGGGCCGTGTCGTGCTCGGGTTCGACGATCGTCTCGAGTGTTCGACGAAAGGTACTCGAGATATCGAACACGGCCTGAGACACGGGCGTGTCCCAGGCCGTGTCCTACTCGGGTAGTTAGCCGAGTTGTGTCGGGGGAGAAACACAGCCCGGAGCCCAGGCGTGTTCGGATTTGACACGGGCGTGTCAAATGGGACACGGGCGTGTCGAATACCCGTGTTCTTCTCGGGTTGGTGTTGGTCCTGTGTCGATGGAGGAACACGCCCAGCTACACGGGCGTGTACTGGATGACACGGGCATGTTAATCCTGACACGGGCGTGTCGAGAGCCCGTGTACTTTTCGAGATGCGACAGTTTCGGCGTCGAATGGGGCACACGTCCTTGGACACGGGCGTGTCACAAGTCGTGTTCGGCCCAGGTTTTGGATTTTAAGTGCGAATCGTGGCCGTTCGTTTCCTTCCTTTGGGATCTAAGGGTCCTGATTTATCCTGGCAGGGTTTAACCCGGGAATAGGGTTTAGAAACCCTCATTCTATTTGATCTTTCTCTTTCTAAAGTTCTAGAAAGAGGGGAGAGCAAGGAAGAAGGAGGAGAGATCCGGCCGCCGGTGGAGCTTCGGAGCCCCAAATCGCAAGCCGAGTTCGGATCTACGGAGGCAAGGGCGTTGCGGTGCTTTTCATCCGCATAGATCTTCATGGCGCCGAAAAGGAATGATAGGGTAACGATTCTCATCATGGACATGTGAAGTCCTATTTTCCCTTGCATAGGAAGTTCGCTCTCGCGAGTTTGCGGTGAGTGTGAGGTGTTCCTTCGGGTAGACATGAATAATCCCCGTTGTTTTGCATGTAGAGTCCGTATTCGAGAAACGGACATAGGCATGATGTGTGAAGCCTACCCGGACAAGTTGGTCTGGATCGGTGATGTTGCATTGCATGAATGGCCGGAGAAGACTTTG
Source organism: Platanthera guangdongensis (assembly GCA_039583875.1). Lineage (NCBI taxonomy): Eukaryota > Viridiplantae > Streptophyta > Magnoliopsida > Asparagales > Orchidaceae > Platanthera > Platanthera guangdongensis. Next base: position 232,378,856 of record CM077163.1, read on the forward strand.
TGCAGTTGATTGTTTTTCTGGTTTTCTACGCGGTAGATTGCAACCGGGAGCCTTGGGGACTAACTCCATGATGCACCCGGAAAACTGGGCAGATGCGTGATACTGCCAACATGGTGGCATGCGAGCCAACTTGTACATAACATGGTTATGTAAAGTGTGTGATCGGATAGGGACTCGGGGAAGCTTAACTCGCGCATATGGCTTAAATTGACGTTGCGGTGTGAACAACGGGTTAGACGGAACCGTACCCGCTCTGTGTCGTTCGGTTAGAGAGACCTAAAATGCGTGGTACTCGTCGTTGGCATAAATGGAGGGTCTTAGGCAAAAACCAAAAAGACCGTAATGCTCACGAGAAAATGTCGTCCAAGGGGCGGTGATGAGACCGCGGACTTTGACCGGGTTCACCGAGAATGTGCCACGAGAGCACGGGGTGTGTAGCTGTGCGAGCCTACGCCTGTGATGATGTGTAAATTCTCTATTATATGGTTATGCTAATAAAGTGCATGGAAGGAGCATCGCCTCCCCGAGTTTATGAGTGAGATCGTTATAATTTGGTCAGCTTAGCTGACCGTTGGTTTTGTTTGCCACCTCTCGATGGATTGTTGCTTGCAGGTGCTGCGGAGCCGAGTGACAAATAGCGGGCTAAAGCCCTTGTTGCTGAGCCGGCCCTCGAAGGCCTAATTTTGAGTGTTTTCTTTTATTCTCATGTATGACCGGCCTGCGTGCCGAGGTTTGGAAGACACTTATATTTGAGTAAACTTTTGTAAGATCATAAGGCCAAGTACTTGTGTATTTGTACGATCATTCCGATTGGGTTTATGTAGTGGACATTCATGCTTTTGGCTGGGTTCTTATTTTGCAACTTTTAAATTGCTTCCGCTAGAATGTACTCTGTGTAGGACGTTGGTTATTGACAGGATGGTTTCCATTGCGTAACCTTCCGGTCTGTCTGTGGTATATGGCGTCGGGCCCCGGCCGGACCTACTGCTATATGCTATGCGACGGATAGGGGGTGTTACAGTTAGCCTATCTAATGACCAATGGAGTAAGACTTTTCATCTTTGAAATGTTCATTTTCTCAAGTGTCTTTGTAACCGTAGGAACCGCATTTTTTCCTTTCGATAATCGTGTGGGATAAATTTCTTCTTCAACACCAGTGGCACTAACAACTGTGCCCCGAGTTAATAACTCATCATCAAAGACCAAGTCCTCCCGCCCAGCTTCAGTATCATTATCTTCTTCCATTCTTCCCATCAACCATTCATTGCTATCATCAATATCTGTCAATGGAATTGGATCTATGCGATCACGTGCATCATATCGACGTCTCAACGCTCGATTGTACTTCACAAATACTAAATCATTCAAGTGTTGTTGAGCTAGTTTGTTTCTTTTTTTGCTATGTATCTGCAATAAACAGTAACCGTATAAATAAGTTATCTTTAATCAACGTTTTAAAAACCGGACCGGAGATGGAACCGGTCTTAGGAGAGGTTCATGGTTCAACCAGTTGGATCGGTTGAACCGTTTTTGAACCGGGGTTGGACCGTTTAGACAAAAGTAACTAATATTATAACATCATGTATGTACTATGAAATACTATGAATATCATTATATCAAAAATAAAATATCTAATGCAAACATATCATAAATATAATGTCACACAATGAGATATAAAGTTAAAATAGACAATTAAACATCATGTCTAGAGTCTAGACTTAATAGCTCTTAATAATTAATATCATAGTTTTCAAAATTAAAGTACTCCAAGTCTCCAACTCTTTCAATCATAGTATATCATCAATATCATAGTCAGCAAATAATTCTCCTCCAAAAGCTTCAAGGTCAACATCTTCAATAGCATTCTGAGTAGACTCGTCTACACAAATAATTTAAATTAAAATCAATTGCATTATATAATAAATATAACACTGACACACATTTATCTAAGAAACTGAAAAAACTTACCATTTATTTGTTCATGATGTTGTCCACTTGGTTGAGTCTCCGCATCAATTGGTAAAGCAGATTCCCCATAGATATCATTTTTCAATTCATTATAATTAAGTTCTGGAGTAGGCTCTTCCTCAACTACCCAAAAATCCATTGAATCAATACTAGTATAATCAAGAGGATCATATTTCTTTTTCTTAAAATATATCCTGCCAAAAAAACCATATTATACGAGTCAAACGATCAATTGAGTTTAGCAAATTAACGGTTAAATATTCATACTTATCCCTCATGTTAAGATTGTAACGAACATAAACTAAATCATTGAGTCTTTGATGCTCAAGATGATTCCTTCGTTTTGTATAAATTTGCTCAAAGACACTCCAATTTCGTTCACAACCAGAGGACGAAGAGGTCTGACTAAGAATTCGAATAGCCATTTTTTGCAGTTGAGGAGCACTTGAACTGAACATTCTCCACCATTCATCTATAAAATGAGAAAAACAAAAGTTAAAAGTTAAAACTCAAATTAAAAAATTAAATGTACGTATGTTAAATTGTTAACTATGAACTCATAGTCTTACTACATACCCGGTTGCATTTCCTTTGACATTTTGATGGCAAGGGGCTTTCCAAAGCTTTCAAGTTTGTCTCGATATATTCTAACTCCATTCATCGCAATTGAAGCTTTATTGCAAATATCCATATTGCCAATAAGATCAATTAAGCCTTGCACAACTTCAGGCTTATTAGAATAATTAGCTGGATCATATTGGAAAGCAGGGTTCAAAAAATATGTTGCAGAATGAATTCTTTGGCGAAGCTGGCGATCCCATCTATCTTTGATAATAGTTGTATATGGCTTGTACAACCGCTTAACATTTTTGAATATACCTTTAATTGCTTTTCTAGCACGGTACATACCATCATAAACATAACCAATTGACGGCTTTTCATCGGAATCAACAATCTGTAATAATCGTATAAGTGGGCCGGCAACCTTTGTCATTATCAAACACATAATCCAAAAGTTATTATCTAAAATAACAGCAACGACATCTTTTCCTTTGCTTAATTTTGCAAGTTTTGAGTCAGTATAGTACTTGCTAGTCACTAAAGCTTGTAAATCATGTTTGTGCTTAAATATACTTTTCAAAGTAATAAATGTGGTTGCAAATCTTGTAGCTCCTGGACGAACAATTTCTTTCCACTCTTCCCGTTTTCTCAACCAAGATAAAAGAAAAATATGGTTGTAAACAAACACGGTAACCTTTGAAGCTTTTTTTGTTATTTCACTCATATGCGATAAGTTTCCAATGTCCTTTAAAATCAAATTTAAGCAGTGAGCTGCACATGGAGACCAGTAAATGTTGTCATACTTTACATGTAGTAACTCTCCCGCTTTTTTGTAATTTGCAGCATTATCGGTAATGATTTGAACAACACTAGATGGACCAATCCACTCAACTACTTCTGAAAACAACATGCATAAAGTTGTAGCATCTTTTGTAATATCAGATGCATCCACTGACTTATAAAATGAGATATCGCGAGGTGAATAAACTAAGAAATTAATTAACGTTCTACTCCTCTTATCCGTCCAACCATCAGCCATCAATGTACACCCAGTTCCTCTCCAACACTCTCTATAAGAGTATAAGAAGTCTGCATTCTTCTTTGCAATCCCTCAATAAATTAGTTCTCATCATATGATAAGAAGGCAACTTATAACCAGGACCAATTGAAGCAATTGCATCAATAGCTTTTTGAGCAAAAACAAAATTTAGTGCATTAATTGGTATGCAACTATCAAAGAACCATCTAGATAAGCACATGTCAGCACGATGTACTACTTCCTTCGAGGCCAATACACTCATTAACGATGGTTGTGATCCAGCAGATGTCCTAGGAGCGAAGTAACTTTCAACTTGATCAAGTTTTCGTTTACCTTTATCATGTATACTTGATTGTTGTGACTTAACAATGGATGATGTTCGCTCATCACTTACCAGATCACCATATGGATTTACACTACCCAAAGATTCTTGTGATTCTTGTTTTTTGGCAGTAATCTCCTTTAAATTGTCTAACATCTGATTTCTAATATCATGATCAACTTTTTTACAAGCCGTGATATTTCCCTTCACTCCCGCTAGATGTTGTTTCATTCTATTAATCTCTCCTCTCTTATAAACCTCGCCACAATGTAAACATTTATAGTGCTTTATTTTTTTTCCATCAGAACTCTCAATTAGTGTAAAATGATTCCATGCGGGATCATTTTTTTCACGAACAGATTGCAAAGAAGGATTAGATGCCTCTGATGGAGTTTCCATTCTCTGCAAATCACACATCGTGCTAAGAAATATTGCAAGCTAAAAATAGTACAATACACAAAATAATTAAAAATCTATTCACTCCGCTTGACCATCTACCGGCCAATACTACGGAGCAGTTCTACAAATAATCATCACATCATCACAGAGACTACATGTTTTGCTTAGCCACTACTTGACTAATACTTCAAAGCACCCCTAAAATTTAAAGTGCATGGATATAAATAGATATAGTTAGTAAGTTACCTCAGAGCTCTCTTTACAAATATCTAATTGAATTTTTTTTTCTGAAGGTGAGCCTTCTCAACAATGGAACTAATACTGCAAAATTGCAAATTGAAAAATACTAATAAGAAAAGAGGTAAACATATTTGTATGTTGAAATTCTCATCTAATGAAACATCAGTGTATTTCACTATTTCTAATTATTAACATGATTTATTTGTAATCATTGTACATAGTACATACGCACATATTTGTATGCTCGACACGGAGCCTGATGACCAATGTACTATGACTTTCACTGTACATAGTACATACACACAACCACAAACCAAACACATCACACACACGCTCACACACAAAAAATAACACATTACACACATACTGCAGTGTTCGCACAAGACTGGAGTTCTTTCCCGGGTTTTGGGTTTTTTTTCTTTCATTTACAGGGCTTCACGTCCAAGGCCTATTCATAAGCATGCCACTCCAATATACAACAGTCAATTCTAATTCAACAAAAAACTTCAATGTACAAGGCATGAACAACATTTTTGGAATCTACATGAACAATATTTTTGGAATCTACATGAACAACCCTTCAATTTCTACTCTTATATATATATACCCATAGCCTATAAAAATCTACATTCAATCAATCATTGAAATTTTCACAAAAATGGCAAAGAATCATAGGTTTGAAAGGGGGAAAAGATATACCTGCTGACTTTCACTGCTGCAATTCAGGGAACAAGAATCAATATGCATGTAGAGGCGAGAGCAAATTTGGGCTCACTGCTGCAGATTTGAATGAGAAAGAGAGGTGAGATATTTGTAAAAATAGGGCAAATGCAAAGCTTTGAGGAATGGCAGAAAAGATGCAGAAATCAAAAGGAGAAGAAATGTGTGAACTACAGGAATAGGGAATCAGGGTACCTGGCCGTCTTCAGGCAGTAGATCCAGAAAAGCAAGTGGGAGAAGATGCAGAAATCGTGAGCGCCAGAGTCGTGGATGCCGCGGCCGCCAGAGTCGCGACTCGCGAGCGCTCGACTGGTATCGGAGAAGATGCTGTCAGAGTTCTTCACTTCTTGCCTTCTTGGGTTCTTCCTCGCATCAGGAGAGAGGGCGGAGGAGTCACAGGAGGGGCTGAGCGGAGAGCCCTAAACCTAAACACGATGAAAATGAAATGGAGGCATACAGGATTTCCGGCTTTCGGCTTTTCAACTTTACCGAGTATCGAATTGCTGGCATTTTAGGACCGCCCGGTTTTTGGAAAACCGGCCAGGTTTCCGGTCCACCGGTCCAACCTCCCGGTTCGCCGGTTCTGGGCCGGTTTTCGACTGGGGCGGTTTTGAACAACCGTCCGGACCGGCCGGGGAACCGGTTGGCGGTCCAACCGGTTGAACCGGCCGGTCCGGTCCGGTTTTTAAAACATTATCTTTAATATATAAAATATAAATCACTGATAAATGATAATAAATTTTAAAAGCTTACATGTTCAAAAAAAACTCCAATTTCGCTCACAACCCAATGCACTACATGTAAGACTAAGCACTTTTATGACAAATATTCTTAGCTTTGGAGTTGAAGCACCATAAGATTGTCACCACACAGCTGTTAAGATAGTAAATATTTAAATGTTTAAAAATCAAAACAAACTTGTATGAATATTGTGTAATTTACCTGGGAACTTAAATTTTCTATGCCGAATTGCAAACTTCATTCCAAACAGCCCTTCAACATTTTTATATAGAGGTAATTGGTCAATAATTTTATCTTGTTTTTCATGGCTTGGAATCAGTCTTTGCATTGTCTTGTATAAGCCCTCGATAATTTCTCTATCTTCTGCAATAATGGGATTTGAGTAGAAATATTCAGGATAAATAGTGACCCGCGGCATGAAAAGGTCGATGAAGTTCGCTTTCCCATCTTTATCCATAATTTTTAGGACATCCATATATTTGTCCTCCTCATTAAAAGAACTAATGATCGTCTCTTTAGCTCTATCCATCGCTTCATAAATATAACTCATGACAGATTGACAGGTCTTTTCTCACCGTCCACTAATCTTAATACGTGGACTAAAGGACCAAATATTTTTAAAATATTCACTATACTTCTCCAAAAAGAAATCATTAGTATTGTTAGAATAACTTGTATTGGGCCCATGTTGTGTTGGCCCATTTATGCTTCTTCTTTAGTCTCACATCTTGTATAGGATTTGTTCCCTCTCTTTCTCTCCTATATATTTGTATACTCTTTTTGTATTTAGATACTCAAGAAATATACCTCAGTTTCAGGCCTTTTCTACATGGTATCAGAGCCAGGTTCCACCTCTCGCGGTCTGTTTTGATCCTAGCCGCCTCCTCCCGCGGCTTGTTTCTCGCGGCCTGTTTTGGGTCTAGCCGCGCTTCCTGGCGGCCTGCTTTTTCAGTCCGCTTCCCTCTGCTCTTGTTTTCTCCCCGTGGATCCACCTTCTTCCTTCCCCCCCTTCCTGCTTTTATAGCCTTTCCTCTCTCCGTGGGACCACCTTCTTCTTGTCCGCTGCGGCCTCTTTCCTATTCGCGGCCTCATTTCTATCCGCCGCGGTCTCTTTCTTCTAACCGCTCGAGCTCCTACTCGCGGATTCTCTCTTCTAACCGCTCGAGTTCCTACTCGCGGACTCTCTCTGCTAACCGCTCGAGTTCCTACTCGCGGACTCTCTCTTCTCACCGCTCGAGTTCCTACTCGCGGACTCTCTCTTCTAAACCGCTCGAGTTCCTACTCGCGGTCTCCTTCTTCTGTCCGCCGTGCGGGCTGTCTCCTTCTCTTCAGATCTGCCTGACCGTGCGGGCTGTCTCCTTCTCGCCTGCATCTTGGTCGCGATCTTCTCTATTCTCCTCAGTCCGACGCGACTTGTCTCAGTCCGACGCGACTTGTCTCAGTCCGGCGCGACTTGTCTCAGTCCGGCGCGACTTATCTCAGTCCGGCGAATACGATCTGCCTGACCGTGTGAGCTGTCTCCTTCCCGCTTGCATCTTGGTCGCGATCGTCTACCGTCTCCTGGTCGCCCGACTTGTCTCAGTCCGCCCGGCTTGTCTTAGTCCGCCCGGCTTTTTCTCTTTCCGCGGCTTTCTTCTCTACCCGCCTAAGGGTTGCGGCCTGTCTTCATGAATTCCTCTGGTAATTCTCCCAGCTCAGCGGCCAGCCCGCCCCCTGTTCATCCGGCCTGTCCTCCAGACCGCCCGGCTTGTTCTGCCGACCTCCGTGACGAGCTCCGGATCACAACTATTTCTCTCTCTGGCAAGAAGAACTTTATTCCTTGGGTCCATTCTGTTCGGCGGGTTCTCCGGGCTAAGGGACTTCTCCCGCACCTTACTCAGACACCTCCTTCTACACCTACGGATGAGTGGCTTCGTAATGACGGTCGTGTTCAGACTTGGATTCTGAACTCCTTAGATGGTGAGCCCTATCAAATGGCTATGTACCACGACACCGCTAAGGCTATGTGGGATGAGCTCCATTCCTTGTATTCTGGCCGCGATAGCCTCCAACATCTTTATGACATCCTCACTGATCTCTTCACTCTCGACGCTGGCGGCGCCTCAGATATGACATCTTTTGTCGCTCGGGCTAAAACGCTTGCTGAAGCCTGGATCCAGCACCAGCCGCCGACCACTGATCTTGCCGCTCAGCGGGCTCAGAAGGAAGCTGCTTGCATTGTCATCCTTATGGCTCGTCTTCCTTCTCATCTTCAAAGCCTTCGTGCTCAGGTCCTGGCCGCTCCTACTACGCCCTCTTTTTCGGATGTCTGCTCCATGCTTCTCCGGGTCTCGCCTCCTCCAGATCCTCCGGCTCCTTCTCCACCGGCTCTTCTTCAGCATGCCCCTCCGCTCTTACCCTCTCCTCCCACTTCTACTCGGGGGGGACGGTCGGGCTCGCGGGGCCGTGGCCGTGGCGGCCGTGGCCGGCCAAAGTGCTCCTTCTGCGGCAAGGATGGCCATCTTGAGGTAGCTTGTTACAAGAAGCTCGGTTACCCCCCTCGCCCGACGGCTTCTGCCGTTACTGACGCTCCTCCGGATCTCGAGACCGTCCGTCTTCAGCTCCAGCATCTCCAGGGGCTGCTCAATCCCCCCTCGGCTTCCGTCGCCTCCGTCTCCCACACAGGTACTGCTTGTCTCTCCCACAGCCCGGGTTGGATTCTGGACTCTGGCGCTACTCATCACATCACTTCGCAACGGCCTGCCGAGTACTCAGGTTCTCCTTATCCGCAGTCCATCACCGTGGCCAATGGGGCGCTGGTTCCTGTCTCCGGCTCGGCCGATCTTTCTATCCACCCCTCCCTCCCTCTTCGCTCGGTTCTTCATGTTCCGAGTTCCCCTTTTAACTTACTCTCTGTTGGGCGTCTTACGCGTGACTTGGATTGTTCTGTTATATTCACTTCCTCGTCTTTTGTTATACAGGATCGGCGGACGCGGACTACCATTGGTAAAGGTCAGCTGCGGAATGGGCTCTACCTTCTCGATACCTCTCCGCTCGCTCTGTCTTCCGTCTCCTCCACTGCATGGCATCGCCGCCTTGGTCATGCCCCTCTGTCAGTTCTCCAGCGGGCCCTTCCAGACCTTTCTTTTACGTCTTTTCAGTGTGATTCATGTATTCTCGGCAAACAGTCACGTTCTTCGTTTCCTTCGCATTGTACTCGGAGTACGGCTCCTTTTGATCTTGTTCATTCGGATGTTTGGGGACCCTTTCGGATTCCTAGTACTGCTTTTCTCACGCACCACGTGGCTCTACTTACTTCGCGAACGCTCCGAGCTTCCCCGGGTGTTTCGGGCATTTGTCCTCGAGACCCGGACACAATTACATACCACCCTCAAAACTCTCCGTACTGATAACGCCCGCGAGTACACCAGCCACGAATTTACCACCTTATGTACGGAATACGGGATTCTCCATCAAACCTCTTGTGTGTATACCCCGCAACAAAATGGGGTTGCCGAACGCAAAAACCGTCATTTATTGGATGTTGCCCGCTCCCTCATGATCCAAATGCATGTTCCTAAAGCCTACTGGAACTTTGCGGTCTCCACTGCCTGCTTTCTCATTAATCGCCTCCCTTCCTCTGTCCTCAATTATGCGACTCCCTTCAGCATATTGTTTCCCTCCACTCCAGCTTTCCCTCTCTCGCCCCGTATCTTCGGCAGCACCTGCTACGTCCACTGCCTCGGGCCCGCCTCCGATAAATTGTACCCTAGGGCGGCGAAACACATTTTTGTTGGCTACTCCCACACCCAGAAGGGCTATGTTTGTTACTCACCCGCTACCGGCAAGGTCACTGTTTCTGCGGACGTCACCTTCCGGGAAGATGAACCGTTCTTTCCTGCTCCCTCCCCTCCTGCTTCCCCCCCGCCTCCTCTCCCGCCGTCCTTCCCTCGTCCCGTTATTCCTGCTACTCCACCCCCCCCCCCCCCCCCCCCCCGCTCTCTCCTACCCCCGCTCCTGCCATCAAACCACCCGTTATCCGGGTCTACACTCGCCGCCCTCCCTGTTCTGTTGCCCCTCTGCCGCCGACCTCTGCCATGGACACTTCGCGTCCCTCTGATCAGGTAACGCCCCCCACTGCCCATCCTCTGGAGGCCTACGTCTCTCTTCATCGCCTCTCTCCCCCTCTACACACCTTTGCTACTTCACTTTCTTCGGTTTCTGTTCCTAACTCTGTACAGGAGGCGCTTCAACATCCGGGCTGGCGGGCAGCCATGGAAGAGGAGATGTCTGCTCTCTGGGCTAACCAGACATGGTCCGTTGTTCCCCTCCCTCCGGGTCAGCAACCGGTCGGGTGCAAGTGGGTCTTTGTCATCAAACATGCTGCTGATGGGACGATCGATCGTCTGAAAGCTCGCCTTGTCGCTCGCGGATTCACTCAACAACAGGGGCTCGACTATGAGGAAACTTTTTCTCCGGTCGCCAAGCTTAATACCGTTCGGGTCCTCCTCTCTGTTGTTGTTCATCGCCAGTGGCCTCTCTTTCAGCTGGATGTTAAGAATGCTTTCTTGAATGGGGATCTCCAGGAAACGATCTACATGCAACAACCGCCCGGGTTTGAGACCACGGGGGAGTCTCAGGTTTGCCGCCTTCACAAGGCTCTGTATGGTCTCAAACAATCTCCCGGGGCCTGGTTTGAGAAATTCAGTAAAGTACTTCGAGCTGTCGGCTTTAGCCGAAGCTCGGCTGACTTCTCGCTCTTCACTCGTCACCGACCATCAGGGACGGTCCTTCTATTAGTATATGTTGATGACATCATCATCACAGGAGATGACTCACAAGGGATACATGCAGTCAAAGCACATCTGAACTCGGTCTTTCAGACAAAGGACCTGGGGACTCTGCGATATTTTCTGGGTCTTGAGGTTGCCAGGCGACCGGACGGCCTTATTCTATCTCAACGGAAATACTGTACTGATCTTCTTCATGATGTTGGCCTCTTAGGGTGTAAGCCATGTGATACCCCTATGGATGTAAACCACAAGTTGTGTGCTCAGGCCTCTGACTCGGATCTTCTTCTCCAGAACCCTGAATATTATCGACGACTTGTTGGAAAGTTGATCTATCTTACTGTTACCCGACCAGATATTTCCTTTGCTGTGGGTCTTGTCAGTCGATACATGCACTCTCCTCGCAAGTCTCATCTTCTGGCAGTTGAACGCATTCTGAGGTACTTAAAAACAGCCCCGGGTCAAGGACTTGTGTACCAGACTTCCTCGTCTGCTCCTACCTTAGTGGCATACTCTGATGCGGACTATGCGGGCTCTCTTGATGACCGGCGGTCCACTAGTGGTTTCTGCACATACTTTGGGGGACATTTGGTTACATGGAGAAGCAAGAAACAAGCCGTCATTGCTCGCTCATCGGCTGAGGCAGAATACCGCGCAATGGCTTCTGTTGTATCCGAACTTACATGGCTTGAAAGTCTTCTCACTGATCTGGGTGTAAAATTACCTTCTCCTGCTCTACTCCTTTGTGATAGCCAAGCGGCTATACATATCGCCAAGAACCCAGTCTTCCACGAAAGAACGAAGCACATTGAAGTCGATTGTCACTTCGTTCGAGAGAAAGTTCAAATGAAGAAGTTCGTTTTAAAGCATGTTCCAGGGACAGAACAAGTTGCAGATGTCCTCACAAAGGCTCTTCCCAAAGCATCCTTCTATCAATGCTTGTCCAAGCTTGGTGCATACGATTTGTACGCTCCAGCTTGCGGGGGAGTGTTAGAATAACTTGTATTGGGCCCATGTTGTGTTGGCCCATTTATGCTTCTTCTTTAGTCCCACATCTTGTATAGGATTTGTTCCCTCTCTTTCTCTCCTATATATTTGTATACTCTCTTTGTATTTAGATACTCAAGAAATATACCTCAGTTTCAGGCCTTTTCTACAAGTATAATACTCAGCACTTGTTTACCTGCGCTTTCCTTTGCCCACTTGCTCGAAGACCACTCAGGTGAGGTGAACATCTTTCTTAGATTGTTTCTCTGCTTGCGAATGCGCTGAACTGTAAGAAAGAAGTTGCAAACCTCGTCATAGGGCTTAACAAGCTCCACTTGCCCCGTAAAGCTCCTTAGCATGTTCACAACTTCAGGCCGAACATAAATATAGTCATTTACGGTCATTGCCTCTTTAGTGTGTGGCTAATGTTGGGAGTTTTTCCAATATCCTCCAGTATTAGATCAATACAATGCGCTGCACATGGCGTCCAATACAAATGTGGACGTTTCGCTTCCAATAATTTACATGTTAGAGTGTTAGTTTGTTGGGTATGAAAGTATCATACAATCGTGTACACAAAAAATAAAAATTGAAGATGATTAAAATTAGTAATGAATAATTACTAATTTACCTACTAGCACATTATTGTTGGCACTATCTGTAACAACTTGCAATACATTCAACTCTCCAACTCTTCCAACCACTCTATCTAGCAATTCAAACAATTTTTCTCCCGTCTTCGAGTAGTCAGATGTATCGACAGAATTTAGGAAAAATGTTCCTTTTGGTGAATTGACTAAAAAATTAATTAACGTTCTCTATTTCTAATATGTTCATCCATCAGCCATAATAGAACATTCAAAGACCCTCCACTCATCCCCATATGTCTTCATCGTGTCTTTCACTGCATTAACTTCATCATTTAGCAAAGGAACACGAATCTCATGGTAACTCGGTGGCTTCAATCCTACTCCAAACTGTCCAATAGATTCCACCATTATCGCAAAACTAGAATGTTTTACAGTATTGAATGGGATAGCTGCATCGTACATCCATTGAGATATATGTTTACAAGCTCGTCCTTTCAACTCCTTCTTGCAAGCTTCATTAATAGAAATTTGTTTCATCTTTTGTTCCTCTCTTTTTTTTGCCCCTATATTGTCAACCTTTGGAGCAAAAAACACATCTATTGATCATTTTGTTCGAGGCCTCTTGTAGAAGCCTTTTTTATGAATCTTGTCCACATTGGCTTCTATTTCTTCATCACTGTCAAACGTGTCGATATCTGCAAAGTTAGGCAATGCCTGATTGTCTGTATTGCTCATACTTGCTTTTTTCTTCATGTATTCTTGAATTTCGTTGCGCACATGTGGGGGCTTTTCAGACAAGCTTTTGCATTTCTAAATCCTCCAACAATATGTTGTTTAGCACGACAAATTCCGTCCTTCGTGACTTTATCACAGAAAATGCAAGTCAAGTCGTTTTTATTGGCGGAAGAAATCTGACGCACGTACTTCCAGCATGGATCAATCCTTGATTGGATGAGATTAGCATCTATTTTAAGAGCTGGAAGAAATCTGACGCACGTACGAAGCATGCAAAAATTTGGGCCAGTAAAAAAAGAAATAACAGAATTAATTTTATATGTTCATAATACAAAAACATTATTGGTGTACTTAAGCAAATAAAAAGAATAAACATAATGTCACGTTGTATGACACCACTGAGTTGCATTTAACAGCTGAGATTAGTACAAACAACCCGATTTTAAAAGAAGATAAATTATTCCATATGCATCAATCTCAAGCCATATACGAATAATGTCGGAAACAATATGTGACCTTAGTTGGTGTTTTTTCTAAAAGTGTGATGTACATAGAGAGTTTTGGTGTGCCCTTAACACCATTCTTAATTTATAATAAAATTATTTTTGGTCAATTGAGAATAATGATTTTTCTACTAAAACAAACAATAAAATATATATTCCAAATATTGTAACAGAAGTTAAGTTCAATAAAATGTTCATGGACTTTGTTGACTAATTTACAATTCATCATTTCCCTGGTAGGTTCCCAGATGAACAAGTTTCGTTAAGAGTGGTGTTAGGGGAACACCAATTTTGGCTATGGACACACCCTAAGTCAAAATTAAAACAACTTAAAAAGCCAAATTTCTCTCTTAAATTTATGATGGATTTTAGGTTTATAACTTATCTTGCTATTCTCTACATGGTATTGTTGCCTTTGCGGAACTAATGTCAGAATAACACCAATATTGAACTGATTTACAGTGAACTGGAAGCCCAGTTCACTGTAGTTTCATCCAGTTCACTATAAAACAAATAAACAAATAAAGTAGGAGATGAGAGGATGCATCACAAATAATGACTAGCAACAATTAAAAGAAGAAAGAAGAGAAATGGAGAATGATTCTTGCAATTAAAGGAGGAGATGAGAGGATGCAGGAGTTTTCATGACTCCGGAAAGAAGAACGGCGTCGACAGCCGGCTAATCCTTCTTCTGCGTCTCCGGCGAGAAAATGACTCCGACGAGAAGAGCGGCGGCGAATCCGGCGAGAAGAAAGGAGCAGAGTGAAGGCGTCTGGGACGGGAATCGGCAGTCGGCAGTCAGCGACTCAGCGGGAAGAAGCTCGATTCTAAACCCTAAAAGGCCAGCGGAAATGAATTGGTATATAAGGCCGCGCCTGATTTGCTTGAACCGGTTTTTAGGTTAAAACCGGTTCAGGCAATAAGGCGCGCCTGAGCTGCGCCCGGTAGGTGCGTGAGGCGCGCGCCTAGGCGCGCCTATAGTGCGCCTGAGGCACATCGCCCGCCTTAGGCTTGCTAGGGCGCACCAGCTTGCGCTCCTTGCGTTTGGCGCCTCAGGCGCACGCCTTGACAACACTGTGTGGTATCATGATTTTTGCTTCGCATTTGATGTCCTAAAAAACAAACAACTACTATACAACACCTATTCGTCAAGGGTCGGCGGTCAACGATCAGCAGTCAATATAAGGGAACAGTTAACGAGCAACACCAGTACATGAAGACCCGATTGGTATTCAATGGCCAGCAAGGACGGCAAGGGGACCTTTAGACGCAAGCAAGGATTATACTCGCCAGGGAGCGTGACCACCCATCAGCGCATGCGAGATCCAAATCTCATTTAGTACAGGCGAGCTCCGAACAGTACCAGTGGCAAGCAATAACAATACTCGCCTAGCAGGCGACTTCTGACCAACACCTCAGATAATCGCTAGACGATACTCGCCAGTAACTGAGCCAGGTCGCCCGATGGCAGAAGCCGATAATCGCAGAATTGGGTCTTCTCGTCGGAGACATGAGGGGTACAAGAATATGGACTTCGAAATCTTGAAAAAAATCTTGACCACCTCTTTTCTTGAACTTTTAACTGAGCCTTTGGATCCTTTCCCCGAAGAGTCAAATTCCAAGCTAGTGTCCCCCTTGTACGCTGCTCGGTCATCTTTGGTTGTGTAGGGGAAGTTTATTCTAAGCATCTGGGTACGTGGTGGGACCTCCCTGCCGCAACACATGGAGTCCTTTTGATTGTCCCCCTATTTCTGCGTTTTAACCCGTTTAGCCGTCGAGCCCGACCGCTAGACCAGTAACCTTAGGCTACCTTGATCTGAATTTTTGAGTTGGGATTTTCCCGGCTTCAACAACTACAATTGTTTGTTGCAATGTGGTGAACGTCGTGGTGGTCTCCAAAGGCCAACAAAATGTCTTACACAGAAGATTCACCTAAGTCATAGCTAGCTTGTCGTAGTTGTGGATAAAACAACGATAATACATTGTCATTTGTCAGTCTAAGGATGCCCCTCGCCTCCTGTAAGGAGCGTGGCAGCGACCACTCTAGCCCGCAACTATATTGTCCGAGTCCATGGTGATACCTGGGATGAGATCGTGTGGCCCAAATAGGAGACTTTGTACTGGGCAAATGCACATTTATTGGGGTTGACCGTGAGGGAGTTACGTTGTAAGGTCTCCAGAGTAGCCTCGGGGTGACGCAAGTGGTCCTGCCATGTAAGGCTATAAATGAGTATATCAACAAAAAACACGAGGACATATTTACATAGCACCAGGTAGAAATCATTCACGGTTGCTTGGAAGGTTGTTGAGACATTTGTTAAGCTGAACGACATGACAAGGAACTTGTAGTGCCTTCCATAAATATGGAACACAATCTTTTGAATGTCCCCTGGACAAACGTGTACTTGATGGTGGCCAAAATAGAGGTCCAATTTGGAGAAATACGTTGTCACCAGAGCTCATTCAAAAGCTCTCGAATCACTGGTATCATGAATTTACATGTAATGGTTGTCTTGTTTAACTCCCTGTAGTTGACGCAAAAACGTCAGATGATATCCTTCTTTTGTACCAGTAATACAGGACGGGAGATGGATGGCACTGGGATGGATCAAGCTTGCCGCGAGCATAGACGTAACTAGGCACTCGATCTCATCTTTCTACATGTGGCCATACCTAGAGGCAGACTGAGATCGACCGCACAAAATGGTATGCAATGTTCAGTGGATCTTTGCAGCGGAAGAACTCGGGTCTTAGCAAAGACATGGAGAAATGACCCCAAAAGATGTGTTAACCGAGGGAGATGGGGAGACCCCTGGATCTTTGTTGTGTCTAACTAGATCCCTAAGAGTTGCCAGAGTAGCGCACAGAAATCCATTAGTGAGTCCTCTATAGAGGGCAGTGGATACTGACATATGTTAGAGGAAAGCGTCCCCTGCCAAGGTGCATGGCCAACGAGCCCACTCAAAAGTCATATGCATGCGCGCCCAGTTGTGGCTCACATTTTGTCCACGCCTTCCGGGGAAAAAAGTAAAACTTGGTTATGACACGGTAGCCGCCCAGTTGAAGTGTCAACAACCGACATAGGCCATAAGTCGAGGATCAACGACTATCTCCCATGTTGAAACCGAGAAATCGGTCTCAGTGAAGTTTGGGGTCCCTAAAAGGGGTGACCTCACACTTACTGCACTCAGGCGAATGTCACGGACCAAAGGCTCAGGAAACTAGGAACAGACCCTCGACTCTAGCGTGGAGGTCCATCCTCACACCCGGAAGACCTTGGTGATCTCCCCCTCCCTAACCAATGCTGAGCTAGGTGCCTTGGAGGATGAATAAAGAGGATCAAGAAGTGATGCTCTTCAAGGCACCCCTAAGGGTCTATTTATAGTTTTCTCAAACCTAGGGACCAAAAGGTCAAAAATACCCCCAAGACAAATAGGTCCTGGGCAAATAGAAAACATCCACACCCGGGGGGAAAGAGGTAATTCCACCCTCAGGGGCACAATGGTAAAAACATGGCCAAAAGAGCTCCGGGGGTGAAAAGAGGCTAAATCATGCCCCTCACCTTGGTATCGGGCGTGCGGGAGAGTCCCGTAGAAGAACCGAGAGCTGGGGGTGAGGCCCTGTTCCTCCGGTCGCGCCCCGCCAGACAGCGAAGCAGGGGTGAGACCCCGGCCTCCGGCAGGTCTCACCCTGCCAGGCCGCGAAGCAGGGGCGAGACCCTGGCTTCCGGCCGGTCTCGCCCCGCCAGGCCGCGAAGCAGGGGCGAGACCCCGGCCTCCGGCCGGTCTCGCCCCGCCAGGCCGCGAAGCAGGGGCGAGACCCCGGCCTCCGGCCGGTCTCGCCCCGCCAACCCGCGGAGTAGGGGCGAGACCCCGGCCTCCGGCCGGTCTCGCCCCGCACAGGGCTAGGGTGTCGGGGGCAGGACCCCGGCCTCCGGCCGGTCCCGCTGCTCTCACCCCACACCTAGCCAGTCGGGGCGGGTGCCGACCAACTCGCCGCACCCGCCCTGTGAAAGGGGCCAGGGGGAGGCAGATTTTTCCTCCCCCTACTAGTATATCATGCAGATTCACACAAAATTGGCCTCCAGGAGTGCAAAACTCACAAAAAGCTTAAAAATGCGCACCAAGTCTCACGCCTCATTTGGGGGCCTCTTTTCGCGAATACGGGGTTGTATACAATCCCCGCTCTTTTCGAGCGAGTTCCACGCTCGGAAAGAATCATCCAACCCAATGTATTCACTGCGTAGCCTTCTTGGAGCCGAAAACACTTGGCCCCACGGAGGGGGTCAATCTGTCAAGCCAGCTAATGGGAGTCTGGGTGACGGACGGCCTTGGGGTAGAAAACAATTGACCTTCCCGAGGGGTCAACCTGTCATGTCAGCTAATGGGAGCCTGGATGACGAGACGGCCTCGAGGTAGAGAACACTTGCCCTCCCCGAGTGGTCAACCTGTCATGCCAGCTAATGGGAGCCTGTGCGACGAGACGGCCTCGGGGTAGAAAACACTTGGCCTCCCCGAGGGGTCAACCTGTCAAGTCAGCTAATGAGAGTCTGGGTGACGAGACGGACTCGGGGTAGAGATCAACCTGTCCTGCCAGCTAGTGGGAGCCTGATCAGCAGAATCATCTCGGGATAAGGCCTACTCGCCCCTCCGAGAGATCAACCAGCTCTGTCAGTTAGTGGGAGCCTGGTCAGCGGAATCATCTCGGGGTAAGGCCTACTCGCCCCTCCGAGAGATCAACCTGCCCTGCCATCTAGTGGGAGCCTGATCAGCGGAATCATCTCGGGGTAAGGCCAACTCGCCCCTCCGAGAGATCAACCTGCCCTGCCAGCTAGTGAGAGCCTGGTCAGCGGAATCATCCCGGGGTAAGGCCTACTCGACCCTCCGAGAGATCAACTTGTCCTATCAGCTAGTGGGAGCCTGGTCAGCGGAATCATCTCGTGGTAAGGCCTACTCGCCCCTCCGAGAGATCAACCTGCTCTGCCAGCTAGTGGGAGTCTGGTCAGCGGAATCATATCGGGGTAAGGCCTACTGCCCCCTCCGAGAGATCAACTTGCCCTGCCAGCTAGTGGGAGCCTGTTCAGCGGAATCATCTCGGGGTAAGGCCTACTCGCCCCTCCGAGAGATCAACCTGTCCTGCCAGCTAGTGGAAGCCTGGTCAGCGGAATCATCTCGGGGTAAGGCCTACTCGCCCCTCCGAGAGATCAACCAGCCCTGCCAGCTAGTGGGAGCCTGGTCAGCGGAATTATCTCGGGGTAAGGCCTACTCGCCCCTCCGAGAGATCAACCTGCCCTGCCAGCTAGTGGGAGCCTGGTCAGCGGAATCATCTCGGGACCTTTCATGGATCACAAATGTTTTTTGGCGGTCCTTATCATCAATCATAGTTGATATAATGCAAGCAAAGTTCATTACAAGAGATGATCCACTTCTTCCCTACCTCCCTCTTTCCTCGTGCATCATCGGATCCCTCCCCGGGTGCCCACATCAACTCTGTCCTCACATCTCTCCCCTGCCGCCTCGGGTTGGACTTCTTCAATCCACACCGGATCTTGCGATTGTTGAGGCTGTGGTGTCGGAGCTCTTGTCCTTCTCAACTCCAGGAATCCGGGGCAAGTAGTTGCTCCATGACCCTCCTCCTGGTGGAACTTACAATAGGGTAACTCTACTCTGACTCTTCTTCTTCCCGCGTGGTTCCTCCTCTCCCTTCAACCAATCACCATCGTTTGTTGCGGTGGGGGTAGGAGCTTCCTAGTGGCTTGCCCTTGGAAGTTGAACCTCCCTTGGCCTCCATGAAAATCCCCCCACCTTGGATGAGACCTCTTCCTGGACCCTGAACGGGTCCTCCATGTTGCCTCCAACCTGGCTCCGGACCTTCTTGAGGTCCCTGGAGCCCCTGAGCTCTCTGCTCCTCTCTCCTTCTCCCCTCCTGATGCCTCGAGCCACCTTGCTCCTTCGACTCTGCCTCTGTTAACCTTGTCAACTTCTTGACAAATGTTAGGTTGGCCGCCTCAGTTGCTATCTCCTCTGTCGCCCTTTCCATCAGCTCCTCGAAGGATAGGGGGGTCTTTCGGGTCAGACTCATCTTGAAGAACCCCTCACGCAACCCCACTGTAAACGTCATCTGAAGGGCATACCCCGACATTTCCTAGATGTCCAGGATCTCTTCTTGGAACCTGTCCACATATTGGGCCAACGACTCTTCCGCCCTCTGTCTTATCAGGAAGATGGACTCGGGACTCTTCTTTCTCTTCTTAGAGGTAGAGAAGCGAAGCTGAAAGCTTTGGCTCAAGTCTTTGAACCCGTAGATAGATCCTATTGAGAGTTGATGGAACCAGTCTCTAGCTTTGTCTTCCAAGGTAATCGCGAAGAGGCGACACTTGAACGTATCTGTCATCGGCCTGATAAAGACCGTATCCTCGAACCACAGCAGGTGTTGAAGAGGGTCGTCTTTCCCGGTATAGTAAGTCATGTCATGCTCCCTGAACCCCTCGGGAACTGGGGCTGAGACAATCAGCTCGCTGAAGGTGATCCCTTGCATGGCGGTCTCGCGTGTTCCACTCGCGCGACCTGCTCGCATAGGAGGCTGGCGCTCGCCTAGCTGGAGAATAACTCCCAGCCGGTGAGATCTCGCTTGACCCCATCTCCCATCCTCTCCTTATCTGGTCTTCTTCCTGGTACGCTTGCCTCCACCCCCCCTGGGGTCATCTCGCCTAGATCCTTGGGAGTCGACGCGTCAAGAGGGGGGGGGAAGGTAGCTCCTGGGGGGTTGGAGTGAAGCTGTCATCCCGAGGAGCAATACTTCGCAGCATCTCCATGATGCCTTAGATGGACGCCATGAACTCTTCCCTCCCTACATAGAGTGTTGGGTTGGGGGTCTCGAGGGAATCATCACTACCTCCCTGATCTCTAGCCATGACATTCTCCTGGGATCTTCTATGTTGGTCACTTTTCAGGCTCACCGCACCAAGATGTTGAAACCGAGAAATCGGTCTCTGTGTAGTTCGGGGTCCTTAAAAAAGGGTGACCTCACACTTATTGCACTCAGGCGAATGTCACGGACCAAAGGCTCAGGAAACTATGAACAGACCCTCGGCACTAGCGTGGACGTCCCTCCTCACACCCGGAAGACCTTGGTGATCTCCCCCTCCCTAGCCAATGCTGAGCTAGGTGCCTTGGAGGATGAAGAAAGAGGATCAAGAAGTGATGCTCTCCAAGGCACCCCTAAGGGTCTACTTATAGTTTTCCCAAACCTAGGGACCAAAAGGTCAGAAATACCCCCAAGACAAATAGGTCATGGTCCAATAGAAAACATCCACACCCGGGGGAAAAAGGTAATTCCACCCCCGGGGGCACAACGGTAAAAACATGGCCAAAAGAGGTCCGGGGGTGAAAAGAGGCTAAACCATGCCACTCACCTTGGTACCTGGCGTGCGAGCGAGTCCCGTAGAAGAACCGAGAGCTGGGAGGCAGCCTGTTCCTCCGGCTGGTCTCGCCCCGCCAGGCCGCGAAACAGCGACGAGACCCCGGTTTCCGGCCGGTCTCGCCCCGCCAGGCCGCGAAGCAGGGGCGAGACCCCGGCCTCCGGCCGGTCTCGCCCCGCCAGGCCGCGAAGCAGGGGCGTGACCCCGACCTCCGGCCGGTCTCGCCCCGCCAGGCCAGGGGTGAGACCCCGACCTCCGGCTGGTCTCGCCCCGCACAGGGCTAGGGTGTCGGGGGCAGGACCCCGGCCTTCGGCAGTCCCGCTGCTCCCACCCCACACCTAGCCAGCCGGGGCGGGTGCCGACCAACTCGCCGCACCCTCCCTGTGAAATGGGCCAGGGGGAAGGCAGATTTTCCTCCCCCTACTAGTATATCCTGCAGATCCACACAAAATTGGCCTCCATGTGTGCAAAACTCTCAAAAAGCTTAAAAACACGCACTAAGTCTCACGCCTCATTTGGGGGTCTCTTTTCGCGAATACGGGGTTGTACATCCCAAGTATACGAAGAACCCTAAGGGAGCTTCATTTATCATTGTAGCTCCATTTTTTACGATAGTCACTGATACGTCTCTCTCAAACGGGACCTAACACTTTTAAGTATAAAGAAAGAGTATGCGAGGTTTATTTGGTCATTGATACAAATTCCAAACTACCGTCTCCACTCCAAATAAAGCTATGTATTGAATGATATAATCATATTGAAACATTCTTAGGACAGCTCACACAATTTCTTCTAAAATAAAAACTTGCAAGTAGTCATGCGCTACCAAACAATAAAAAATCTTAAGAAATAACAGAAAACAACATATTACCTCATATGGATGACATAATGATCTTCAAATCTTCAATAACAACAGCACATAAACAGGCAGAAATGTTCTAATGATATTAGAAAATTTAATTATTTCATGTTAATTTGGGGCCAACATGATCTTCTAAAATTTTAGACAATACTTGCAAACAATTTGGACTAATAATTTCCATGAAGTTAATAACAAACTAACACATTTACCTGCTCCTGAATGCAACCGTCACGAAGAGCTAATAAACATTCAATTGCTTTTTGATAGTTGTCTCCTTTATAAGAATTTTCCAAGAGGCCATAAATATGATCTTGCATTTCTTTGATTGCTCTTTCAACCCACTTCGATCCATCTCGGCGTGCCATCATTTGCTCAAAATCTTTAAGGGGTGTGGAACACCCAATTTGCTCCACCTTAACTGAAGCGCCAGAATTTTGATACTCAACTGCTTTAATATTTGCAGCCGCATCCTCCACATTTGAGCCTGAAGGTTTCTCTGTTAATGCAAGAGTCCTAGGTTTCCTTTTCTGCACGAAAAAGGTACAGTCAACCAGTCTTGTATGTCATACTCAAATTAATTCTTTGGGATTTTAAGATTTAAAGTATAAAAGTCAACCTTTGGATTATCCTTCAGCTCAAACTGCCTTCTGAGATTATCAAGTTGAGATTTTTGCTCAGAAAGAATACCGGGATCAGGTGCAGTTATTCTCAGAAGGTTTGCATCGAGCCGGGGGATCTCAGCATCAGGACACTTCGATTTTAAATCAAGGGCCTGGTAGAATCTCTGCAAAAACAAAAAAACAGCATTAAATCATGGAAAATATAAAATGAGGAAAGATAAACGTGCTAAATATTATTAGCCACTCGCATAAAAAATGAATTAAAATTTTGATAAAATTACAATAGAACAACTCTCACTTTCGACGTGTATTTCCGATAAATTTCTTCGGCTTATGCAGTATTCTTCAGATAGAAACAACTCCAGATGCCTAATACATGGTCACAATAAAATTGAATGATGCAGATGCAACAAAATATACAATTGTATATCTGCCTAATTTTTTCTGTGAAAAAAGGCGTTATTAAATCAATATAAATAAAGGGCAGAATCGCATTAAGTGATGCTGTCAAATTACATAAGCTCCCGCCTATAACACTTGTGAAAAATCACTTCCCCAATTTTAGAATATGATTCAATAAACCCCCTTGCGATTGCACCTAAGCTTCTTATTTATAAATTCTCAACTGAGGTACAAACAACAAGAGTCACGATACAATATGATGCAACTAGATGTGGTGCAGTTGTGTCTGTAACTAAGAGTAAGCTCAGATATGCCAAGTTGGACTAAAGAGGGATCCTTGTGAAGTCATCCTGGAGAGTACCGAGGTAGACGTCTACAGCAGACAAGTCTAGGGTGTCAAGATGTTGGTTGAATACAGCTGCCGACTTCTGAGTAGGGTGTTGAGTTGTCGATGGATGACTCTGAAAGTACTAACTTATCATCAATTTATGCAGTTAGTCCTGAGTTGTCCAATGGACCTGACACGGACGGCATTTTGTATATAGATTTTTTTGGGGCATGAGAATGTCCATATTGTTCAAGTCCAAGCACTTCCATTGAAATCTATCGTGACAAAGTGTTTCCGACTAAACAACTAAAAAAGAGCACCCTTTCTTTCCACAAGATGAATCGGCTCCCCCTTCCATTGCAATCAAACATACCAATAAGTACAAGTTTTTGATGATTAATGCACAGCTATACTTTGATGGGGATCGACCAGATGATGGATCGTGAGTTTTGATATCTTCCATGTGTTTGTTTTATATTTTTGGTGTTTTATTTAGTAAGATTGGACAATCATCGTGTGCGGTCAATCATAGTTGTCCAAGAGAGTTGCTACAAGTCATGTTTTAATGTTCTATTATAAATAAAAGGTAGGAGCAGTCGTCACGGCGATCACAGATTTTGGAGAGTTTTTCCTCAATCTTGTTAGTGATCCGCGGAGCCGGCACCACAGCCCTAGGTGCGGAATCCTAAGTAATAATGTTTCTTGTCATTTTCTCCTCGTTTCCCAGTGTGCTGCCCACCCATCACCGTTTTCCTGCAGTAATTTCCAATCTAAACAGCCATCACGTCCCCCCACAGCCCCTACCTCACCAACGGTATCTCCCCAAAGCAGTAACCTGTTATAAACCCACTCCAAACACCTTCTGCAGCAGCCTTCTCCAATAATATGCAGTTTAACCACTCCAAACAGCACCTCATAGCAGTTGCCAGTTGAATTAAATCATTATTTGTAGCATATTGTAAAAAAACTCATTTATTTTTCTTGTTTTGGAGTCTTCATCCATTGTGTATAAATAGAGGGTGTTGCACTGAAATTAATGAAGAAGCTCATTATTTCTGCTTGATTCCGTCTGACTTGGCATCGGAGTTGCGGTCTCATCTCGCGATTTCTGCGTCCGCACTTCTTTCCGCGGCCTAGCCTCTTCTTCAC
This sequence comes from Platanthera guangdongensis, assembly GCA_039583875.1. Lineage (NCBI taxonomy): Eukaryota > Viridiplantae > Streptophyta > Magnoliopsida > Asparagales > Orchidaceae > Platanthera > Platanthera guangdongensis. The sequence goes on from CM077163.1 coordinate 232,403,211, forward strand.
GCGATTCCTGCAGTCGCCCAGTGCGGACTCGTCAAAATTTTGCGGTTTCTCTTCTTCTTCCCGCGGCTTCGTGTGACCTCGGCAAGAGCTCCGGTCTCGCCACCTGGAGCGGCGGCCTCATTAGGATCTCGCGATTTTTATTCTTCTTTCTATGGCTTCATGCGACCTCTACGGTTTCTGCGAGCTCGTCAGGATCTCGTGGTTTATTTGTTTGCTTCATGTGACTTCTCCTCTGCTTGCACGGTCTTTCCTCAGCGGGTTGTGCAATTTGTTCGCAATCTTTCCACCAACTCAGCGGTCAGTGACCGTAGGTCGTGCCCGACGCACCTTTCTCAGCCAGAAAAGTGTGATCTCAGCTTGAGTGTGGGCAATGCAGCCTTCTTCCTCGCCTCCAAAGGTTCGTGCGGCTCCTTCTGCTTGTCCAGCCTTGGTTGTGCGGCCTCCCGCGCTCTCTGTGTGCGCCCTCCCTAGCGTCGTGTGGTCTAGTTCCTCATGGCTAACTCCTTGGACTCGAGCGTGCAGCCTCCTTCCTCGCTTATCCCTCCTTCGAGCCGTGATTCCCCCCGTTCTCATGGTGCCTCTGGTTCCCTCCATATTACCATTGTTCCTTTGGATGACACCAATTACCTCGAGTGATCTCGCGCAGCACAACATACTATCTGCAGCTATCAGCTCTATGGGTACATCGACAAGACTCTTGTTAAGGCCCCCAGTACTGATCCGGGCTAGCGAAAGTGGAACGCTGACAATTCACTTGTTGTCTTGTGGTTGCTTCACTCCATGTCCCCCTTGGTATATCGAAGCTACATGTTGATGGACTCGGCCATTGACATCTGGACTCGGGCTCGTGAGACCTAATCACAGCTTGGTAGTTCTACCCAGGTATACGAGCTCACTCAGCGTCTCCTGGAGCCCAAACAATGCACTTCTTCTGTAGCCGCTTACTTCTCTGAGTTTGAACGCCTCTACCAATAGTTGGATTACTTTAAGGATTTCACTCTCGTTTGCACTGTTGATGCTCGAGCTTTAAAAACTAAGGAAAACCATTATCGTCTCTACATCTTTCTCATGGCCCTTAATATAGAGCTACAACTTTCTCGTGGCCCTTAATATAGAGTTCGACATGGTACGCACTCATGTTTTGAATCGACAAACTCTCCCCTCTCTTCAGGAAGCAATTAATATGGTATTAGGGGATGAAGTTCATCATTGTTCTCGCAACTCCAATCATGGTTCTGATTGTTCCGCCCTTGCTGGCCTTCTTTTCGCTCATCCCCCCTCTTCGACTCTCAAGATGTGCAATTACTGTGGAAAACAGGGTCATACCCGGAGCTCCAGCTTTTGTCGCCATCCTCATCTTGCTCAATCGTATAAAATCACTCGTGATTGTGGCCCTCTCGCCCACCCAATTCTACATCTACTTGCGAAACTGAAGTTGCTCATGGTCGGATTCCCTCTGACAGTCTTTCCTCGAAGGAACTGGATGTTTTGTGTCGTCTCATGCGCACTCAGGTTTCTTTCCCTTCTGCTGCATTCGTCACTGCTGGTTAAGAGTGTAACAGTTCAGTTTGGTTTGGTTTTTAAGCAAAACCGCAAATTGAACTACCCTCTTATGGTTCCAAAAATCTAGAACCAAACCGAACCGCGAAGACCAATGGAACCAAACCGAACTGAACTGTATGGTTTGGTTTGGTTCGGTTAGAGTGGTTTTAAAAAATACGAAAATAGAAATCTGTTAAAATTGTACAAAATTTAATATACAAATATAAAATTTAATGTAAGTCCTCGATAGTTTTTTTTTAACAATTAAATATGGTTTTAGGGGGGGTGGGTGGGTGGGAGCTGGAAGAAGCAGGAGAGGGGTCGGAAGTCAGGTAGGAAAACTTAAAGCATAAATTGAAGAAACGGCTAAAGATTCCAAAATTATTTATGATTAGATATAATTAAAATTTTATAATTTAATATCCATATGATTCGGTTTGGTTTGACTCAATTTGGTTTGACATTCAAAATCGTAAACCGAACCACAGTTTTTTAAAAATTCAAACCGTGATCGAACTGCAGCCTACTAAAACTGAACCAAATTGTGCGGTTTGGTTTGATTTTGTTTGGCGGTTTGGTTGGTTTCGAGTTACACCCCTACCGCTGGTTCGCTCAGTGCCCAGTCTGCCACCGCAACTTCCTCAGAGTGGATTATTGACTCCGGGGCGACAGATCGCATGACAGGAACATCGACAGGTTTTCACTGCCAATGGCTCACTCACCAATTGTTGGTGAGGGGACTGTTCATTGTTCCTCTGTCATGCCCCTCACTGAAGTGTTGTATGTTACTTCTTTTTCTCACAATCTATTATATATTAGTCTTCTGACTACATCCTTAAGCTGCTTTGTCATTTTCTCTTCTGATAGCTGTGTTTTTCAGGATCTAGCAACAAAGCATCATATTGGCAGTGGTAGTAACTGCGGGGGGTTGTAGATCTTGGATCATCCTCCGGCTCAAGATCTCTTTAGTACCCCTCCAAATCTCTCTAGTCCTCCACATTCTTCACCTGTGGATGTGCGTCGATGACATCAACGTCTTGGACATCCCTCCACCAGCTATATTCTCAAGTTATTTCTTATATTCTCAAGTTATTTCTCAAGTTATTTCTTATATGTTTTGTTTGTAATGAATGTGAACTTTCTAAACATGTACGATATAGTCTGAATCACTTTTTTCTCCTAGTATGGTTCCTTTTGATATTATTTATACTGATGTTTGGGGACCTTTTGTGACATCTATTACTTAATACGAAAATGAAATTTAATTGCAGGGCCTAATCGCGAGAGAAATTGATTGAGCAAACGTCACGGCGAGGTACGAATTTGTTATGATTAATTGTTGAGTGTTAGTGTACAAATTAATCGAAGTTATTGGAAATTTTCTTTACGCGAAATTGAGACGTTGCGGAAGTTGTATTCGCATGAAACTAGGAAATAAGTCGTATTGGCTTATGTAAAAGCCGAACAAAAACAAACCGAAATGATTTTAAACTAAACTTTATTATCCGAAAAAGGTATCTATTACAAAGGTATGCCCTCTCTTATATAGAATGGAGGAGAGATGAGAGAATACAAATAAGAGATGTGGGACTAAAAATTTACAAGGTAAGCGGACTATACAAAACAAACCGCACAAGCCGCGCGGTTAGACAGAATGACTAACCGCACGGCTACCACAAGAGAAGAAGAGAGGTCGCCTGTGAAGACCGCTAGACCGCCCGGTCTACAAGCCGTCGACACAAACCGCCAGACCGCGCGGTCTTCAACCCGCCAAGACAGACCGTCCGGTCACCAACTTCAACACTCCCCCTCAAGCTGGAGCATATATATCGATCATGCCCAGCTTGTCGCAAACATGAAGAAATGAGGCGGAAACTGGCTTGGTGAAGATGTCAGCCAGCTCTTTATCAGAAGTGACAAAAGGAGTGCAAATTTGTTCTTTTAAGATCTCTTCACGAATGAAATGGCAGTCGACCTCAATGTGCTTTGTTCTTTCATGGAATACCGGATTTTTGGAGATGTATATGGCGGCCTTGTTATCACAGAACATAGGTAGAGGATGGTTGTACACCTCTCCTAAATCTAGCACGAGAGCCCGCAGGCATTTTAACTGACAAGTGGTTGACGTCATACTGCGATACTCAGCTTCTGCACTGGACCTGGAGACAACAGACTGCTTCTTGCTCTTCCAGCTCACCAGATTTCCCCCAACAAAGGTGCAAAAACCTGAGGTTGACTTGCGATCCCCTTTGTCATCAGCATAACTTGCATCTGAGTAGGCTTCAATCCTCAGATGACCATTCTTCTGGAAAAGTAATCCTTTCACAGGCGCTGCTTTGACATACTCCAAGATCCGCAAGGCGGACTGTAGATGGCACTCCCTAGGTGCTTGCATGAATTGACTCACCTTGCCCACAGCATAGGAAATGTCGGGTCTGGTCACTGTGAGATATATGAGCTTACCAACCAGACGCCTGTACCGCGAACTATCTGAAAGAGGAGGCGAATCATCTGTCCAGGTTTTGTCTTCTCCAGTTGCCATGGGGCATCGGGCAGGTTTTGCTCCAGTCAATCCTGCCTCTTTTAAAAGATCAAGGGCATACTTACGCTGAGAGAGAACTAAGGAGTCGGGCTTCCGAGAGATTTCGATCCCCAGAAAGTACTTTGGAGAGCTCATATCTTTAGTGATCAGATGTGGGCGAAGACGTCGCTTTGTCAGGGCTACCCCTTCCTGGTCATCGCCAGTGAGAAGAATATCATCGACGTACACAGCAAGAACAACCAGCACAGAAGGAGTTTTGCGAATAAAGAGAGAGTGATCAGCAGAGCTTCGCACAAAACCAACAGCTGCCACAATGCCGCTGAACTTGTCAAACCAAGCTCGAGGACTCTGCTTGAGGCCATAAATTGTCTTCTGCAGCCGGCATACTCGTGTCTCCCCCTGAGCAACATACCCAGGAGGTTGCTCCATGTAAACGGCCTCGTGAAGATCACCATAAAGGAAGGCATTCTTGACATCCAGCTGAGAAATCGGCCAATCCCGATTGACGGCCACAGAGAGAAGGACCCGGATAGTGCTGAGACGAGCCACGGGGGAGAAGGTATCAAAGTAATCAACCACATAGGTCTGAGTAAAGCCCTTAGCAACAAGGCGAGCCTTATACCGATCCACAGTGCCTTCGGGGCCAAATTTGACCACAAAGACCCAGCGACAGCCAACAACATCAGTACCGAAGGGAGGAGGAACAAGAGTCCATGTACCCCGCTCCGTGAGGGTCGCCATTTCCTCATCCATGGCCAGCTTCCAGTGGGGAATAGCAAGGGCCTCCTGATAGGAACGAGGCGTGGCAGTGGCAGAGATAGCCAGCACAAAGGCCCTGCGAGAAGGTGTAAGACGATCATATGAAACAACAGCAGCAAGGGGGTGTAGGGTACATATCCGCACCCCTTTGCGAAGAGCCACAGGGAGATCCAGGTCGGCAGCCCCCTCGGGATCCGGAGCGTCTGTTGCAGAGAGAGTTGGCCCGGGAGAAGAGAGCGACGGCGGCGGAGAGGGTAGAGATGGAGGTGGAGAAGTGGGAGAGAGAGGTGGAGGGAGAGGAGGGGACGGAGAGGGCGGAGGGGTGGGTATCTCGGTAGGAGACGAGGGAACGAAGGGAATAGCAGGAGAGTCAGAAGGCGGGGAAGGAGGAGAGGGAGAAGCCGAGAAGTAGGAGACATTCTCGAAGAAGGTAATGTCAGCAGAGACGAACTGCTGACGAAGAACAGGGTTAAAGCAACAATAGTCTTTCTGAGTGGTGGAGTACCCCAGAAAGACACATTTGGTGGAGCGAGGGGAGAGGTTGTCACGGGTGGCAGATGGGGTATGGACAAAAGCAGTGCATCCAAAGATGCGGGGAGGGAGAGGAAAAGGCTCCTTGCCCAGATACAGAATGGAGAAGGGTGTTTTCCCGTGGAGAATGGTGGATGGAATTCGATTGATGAGGTAGCAGGCGAGGAGAACGGCATAGCCCCAATATGAGCGAGGGACATGCATCTGGGTCATCAATGTGCGAGCCACATCGAGGAGGTGAGTCATCAACGAGATGGTGGCGTTTGCGTTGTGAGCGAAGAAGAAAGGTGAAAGAGACGCTCCAATCCGGGTAGTTGGAGCCAACAAGCTTGGAAACGGTCCCAAGGTTCCCGGAAGGAGTAGAAGGAAGAGGCGGAGCCGGATTGGTGACAGGGGTGGTGGCAGTAGAGGCATCAGAAAAAGCCATAGGAGCTGGAAACAAAGGAAGCCGAGCGGTTAGGCAACAAACCGCGCGGATAGGAGAAAGAAGGGCGGCAGCGGTCACAAGGAGAGAAAACCAGCGTCCAGAAAAGCCACGACCCAGCTGCAGACACAAACAGAGGGGAAGAAGTCGAACGGCTAGAGGACAGGCCGCGCGAACAGAAGCAGGACAAAACAAGTCGCTGTGATGATAGGAGAAAGAAGGGCTGCAGCGGTCAAGGGGAGAAAACCAGCGGCCAGAAAAGCCACGACCAAGCTGCAGACACCAGTAGAGGGGAAGAAGAGGCCGCGCGGACAGGGAGCAAACCGGCGCAACAAGCCGCGCGGACACCAAGACACAGAATCAGGAGAAGTAGATCGAGTCCTCTGATACCATGTAAAAGCCGAACAAAAACAAACTGAAATGGTTTTAAACTGAACTTTATTATCCGAAAAAGGTATCTATTACAAAGGTATGCCCTCCCTTATATAGAATGGAGGAGAGATGAGAGAATACAAATAAAAGATGTGGGACTAAAAATTTACAAGGTAAGCGGACTATACAAAACAAACCGCACAAGCCGCGCGGTTAGACAGAAGGGCTAACCGCACGGCTACCACAAGAGAAGAAGAGAGGTCGCCTGTGAAGACCGCTAGACCGCCCGGTCTACAAGCCGTCGACACAAACCGCCAGACCGCGCGGTCTTCAACCCGCCAAGACAGACCGCCCGGTCACCAACTTCAACAACTTAATTGAAATTTTAGTGGGATTTTCATCTCACGGTAAAATGGCATAATAGCCAAAAAACCATGATTTTAGCCCCCGCAGTTTCCTTAACCGCATCTATTCACGTTTTCCCCCTCCCGGGCGCACGAGAGAAGCTGTGACTGCCGCTCGGTTTCCTTATTAGCGTGAGAGTATCACACAGTTTTTAAATCGAGCCATAATTTCTTCCCCGCCTCTAGCGCACGCACACGACGCCACCGACCGGCTCACCTTGCTTCACAGACAACTTCTGCGAGCTTTTCGCCTCTCGTTTTCATCGTTGACGCCAGGCGCATGCCCCGGAGGCTGGAACCCTTGGTGTCACTTCCTTACGCTTGTGGAACCTCGTCGACCGGAACCATGGGTTCCTTCTCCTTCGACGACGAGGTTGGTTGACTGCTTAGGCTTCAACGATCCCTCTTCTTATTCGATTGCACCAGGCGCATAGGAGCCCTCCTCTTCCTGTCTGATGATGGACGCCTAGGAGCTTTTTCTTCTTTCAGAAACCCTTAACACCTCCTGACCACTCGTAGTGGCCGTCGATTCATTCCTGGGAGGATTGGCTTCCTCTCGACATTTGTCTCTTCCGACTTAACCAGGTAAACCTCATGCGTGCCCATATGAATTTTCCTTCATCATTCTCATTTTCCTTTCTCTTTTGACCAAATGAAGATAACGAAGACTTTGTTTGGTTCTCTTTTCCACAGATCTAGAAGTCGAGGGTCTCTCCCTTCCCCGTCAGCCCTAGTGGTACTGAGATTTACTAGTCATGATCACCTTCCTCCAGTAGACATTTTTTTAAAGGTAACCCATTGGAAATTTCAGATTTCACGCGTATGTGAATGACGGAATCGCAAATTTCAGAATTTCCGATTAAGTCCTACCTTAATTAATGGCTCCTCTAGGTGAGTGACGGAATCGCCAATTTCAAATTTAGGACTAGGCGTCCCCGTTGCACCAATCATTATCCTCCACTGTAAGGGGAGTGGTAAGCCCTTCTTCCCGTGTCATGAAATGGTTTCTTTGGACTTCTGAAGAGTATTGATTTAAGATTTAACATCTTCCCCTTTTATGTCCTGCGAGGTGAATTGGGGTAAGAGAGCTCGTGGTAAATTAAAAATAATTCCTGCATGCCCTTCAAAGTATAATTGACATCTACGTCGTCGCGTCTTGTGTACGAACGTCGCAATACCTCGGTAAGAAATTCGACTCATTTTAGTTGGACATATCATTTTATATAATTCATGAATTAAATAATGTCAGTATACGTACATAAAGATAAAAAATCTTACTGTTACAAATCAAGCCTACAATGAATAAGTAAGATATATTGAATAAGTATCAGATCTCGTTTAGCCTTAAAACATGAACCAGATGTTAATCAAATTAATATAGCAGGACTTACAGTCTGATCATGAAATTATCAGTTTAACACGTGAACAGAATCAGTTTAAAATGTTAGAAACATTTAGGCAAAAGTACAAGATTAAACAACATGAAAATTTTAATCTAGTGGACTCAAGTTGGACGTTACACTATGAGATCAGATCAATCCAAAAAATGGCGAGAGTGATTCACCCTCATTCTTTTGGTGGAGGCACGCCACCGTACTCTCATGGCCAGCAGCCACCAAACGAGTTTCAGACTTAGGGTCGATAACCCTTGATTCCAGTCGTAGAATCCATCAAACATGTGTTTGTGTTCCTCTCGAGGGACACTCAGTTCAGGGCACCATCAGGTTTGTCACTCAGACTCCAGTTTTCAGTTTGTGCGCAATCGCCATTAATAACAAGAATAAATAAGACAAACATGAAGTCTGCTAGAACTTACAGCAGACGCGATTCAGAAATTCCAGAAATCATTAACCAGCAGAAATCAGGAAATGAGACAACTCATAATAAGTCAAATACGTGAGCAGATCAAGAGTACAAAATGACAAGATTAATATTATTCAAAGTTAAATATTTTCTATACAAGAAAAAGTTTGTTTGTGTTCTAGGAGTAGTCTTTTTTACTCTCCAGTGGGCCTGACCCAGTTCAAACTTGTTTTTACATGGGTCTCAGGTCAAGGAATTCGCATAGGATGGGCAGTGCGGTCTACACCGTTATTAGTTCTCTTTGGTTGTACCTCCCTTTTGTTGTACTTTTTATTTTCAGACATTATGTATTTATACTTCATACTTTGATGTACTAGGCTATTCTAGATTTTAATATTTCAGTTTCATATTATATTTTAAGTTCTAGATGGCTTTGTGAACTCAAAAATTGAGGTACTCTTAACCTTAGTTTTTCTTACTCTACTTCCACTATAAGATTTCCTTTAGTACTTTAATTATGTCTGTTATGCACCAGTTTTACTACCGTTGTTTAATTTACTTCTTATCACAGGGCCCGATTGGACTGTTGATTTGTTGTTAAACTAGATTGAGGTGTTACACCTCCCGTTTTCTCTCTCTTGTTACCGATGGTTTGTGACGTTTATTGGCTGCTTCTCTCGCTCTACGCGGGTGTATTTATTAAAATAGAAAAGTGAGGTCTTTGATTGTTTTTTGTATTTTTCACATGAAGACCTATCCGAATATACTCCAACAACAAAGTTGCTATCAAAATTACGCATGATCCTGTTCAACATGATCGAACAAGACATGTTGAAATTGATAGACAATTTATTAAGGATCACCTAGAAAAGGCAATGTTTGCACTTTGTTTAGTCAATCTCAAGATCAACTTGCAGACATCTTTACCAACCTGAGCTGTGACTTGTTCAAAGACAATATTATCAAGCTTGGAATGTTCGACATATACTCTCATTTGAGGGGAAGAGTTGAATTAAAGCATTATTTGTAGCATATTGTAAAAATGCTCGTAATAAAAGGCCCATTTATTTTTATTGTTTTGGGGTCTTCACCCATTGTGTATAAAAAGAGGGTGTTGCCCTAAAATTAATGAAGAAGCTCATTATTTCTGCCTGATTCCGTCTGACACCGCCTCCCTCCAAATACCCATCCCACTTAGCAATTCACTTCTCTAGCCCATTCGGGATCAAATTACTCCCTGTTTTGGCAGCCAACCAGCCTATTTCTTGCAAGAACAGACAGAAGCAGCCTTGCTCCCAGCCTGGCTGACCCTCCCAGTACCAATATCCTGTAACCCGATCTCTCCCAAAACCACTCCAGGGCATGGTCAACCCCATCCAGCCTGACTATACCCCCAATAGCCCCTTTCCAACTCCCCACTCTAGCCCACTTCTCTCTATACAGCCCCCATACCACCTACCTCATCATCTGGGACATCCACCACCACATCTATGACAACCTGATCTTCGTGCCCTTGCCTACGACCCCTTGTGAGTTTAATTGTATTATTTATTTCATGGAATACAGAATTCTTGGCAATATGAATAGCAACTTGACTGTCACAGAAGAGAGTGGACGAAGAGGGGAGTCTCACACCCAGATCACTCAGAAGATTCTCCAACCATATGAGTTCTGAAACGACATAAACCATGATCGATATTCAGCTTCCGCAAATGATCGGGCAATCACAGTTTATTTCTTACTCTGCCATGTAACAATATGTCCACCAAACTATGTCTAGTACCCACTTGCAGATCGGCGATAATCAAGAGAATTGGCACAATCAACATCAGAGTGGACAACAAGATATAAAAGGAGAGATTATACACAAGACCTTGTCCCAAAGTAGTCTGCTGATACTAGAGGATGCACTCAACAGCCTGAAGATGGGAGATTTATGGACCATGCATAAAGCGACAAACCACAACAACGTCAAAGGATATTATAGGTCTCGTGACTGTAAGGTAAATGAGCTTGCCCACAAGACATCAATAGTACTCCGGGTTAGGGAGTAAAAAAGAATTGGTTGCACGAGCGCGAAGCTTATGGTTAGCATCTATAGGAGACCAACGAGCTTGCATTCAGAATAGTTGACGTCATGAAATAGGACAAGACAATACTTTCGTTAAGACAAAACGAGATCATCAAGTTGACGAGCCACCTCGATGGCAAGAAAATATCAGAGAGACTCCAAATACTTAGTCTGAAATGTGGATGACAGGTGTTTCTTAACATAGTTTTACCATTGAGATCATCGCATGTGATGAGAATATCATCAACATACACTAAAAAAAATCATTGTCGAGCGGTGACGAGTGAATAAAGAAAAATCAGTCGAGCTCCGAGTGAAGCCAACATCTCAAACAACCTGACTAAACTTATCAAATCAGATCCGAGGAGACTGTCTGAGACCATAGAGAAATTTTTTATAAAGGTGACATACAAGAGACTCCCCCGTAGTCTCATAACTAGGAGGTTGCTACGTGTAGATAGTCTCAACGAGGTCTCCATTGAAGAAAACATTTTGGAAGTCGAGTTGATGTAACGACCAATGCCCGACAACCAGGGAGATCAACACCCGACAGTATTTAGCTTTGCGACAGGTGAGAAGGTGTTTTCATCGTCGAGGTTGCATTGCTGAGTAAAACCACAAGACATGCTTCTAAACATTCAATTCTCTCATCAGGCTATGATGTTAAAGATGCGCCTAAGGCTTAAGGCTCATCAGGCTCAGAGGTTTGCATCTTTGTGCGCCTTATTTGCGCATTTGGAACATAAAAACGCGCCCGAGTGAGATTTTTGTTGTAATTTTTTTGTTTGTGAAAGATATGATGGGAGTGATAACATTGATTCTATTTTTAAGAGATATAAACGATAGCAATGAATGATTAATTGGTATATGAAAATTTTGATCGAGAAGATGAAATATGTTTGATGTTGATTATTTAAAATTAATATGGTAGCACCTTGCCTTCGTCAGGTGCGCGCCTGCACCTTGAGCCTTGCGCCTAGGCTCCAAGAGAGACAAGTCTCAAGTGTGATTAGACCAAAGGGATGTCATTTCCTCATTCATGGCAACCCGACACCCCAGATATCAGAGAGCTTACTGTAGAGAAGAAGGGATGAAAATACAAGACAGAGAGGTCGCAAACCTGTGAAGCGTCGGCGATAAGTGATACAAAGAGACATAATTTGAAAGAAGGTGGGAGGTAGAGGATGGTGCCTGATCAGCGGCATGCGAAGCATCAGTAGGAACTAGGGCGGGGCGACTTCCGTAGGGCATCAGACTGAGGATGTCATGGGTGTAGACATGAAGAGGAGGAAGTAGCGAAGGGGCACCGCTGGATAAGTGGGTAGCAGAGGAGGAGAAACAGTGAAGGTAGGCACGTGAGGACGTGGAAGTCCTGAGGAGGAGGTGATATGAGTTTCAGATTGGTGGAATGGTTGATTTTCAAGGAAGGTGACATCGACGGAGGTGACAAGTTTCCGAGAAGATGGAGAGTAACAGATGTAGCCCTTTGGGGTATGAAAATAGCCAACAAACATATGCATGGTCACATAGGGAGCTAAGTTATCCACGGCAGGGCCAAGATGATGAACAAAGCAGACACATCCGAAGACACGAGGTGTCAAGGTAAAGGGAGAGGTGATGGGAAAGAGGGTGAAAAACAGTGTGGCAAAATTGAGAACAAAAGATGACATGTGATCAATGAGGTAGCGGGCAGTGGACGCAACGAAATGCCAATAGACGGTGAGAACCTGTATTTGAAACAAAAGGGACCTGGCAATCTCGAGGAGATGACGTTTTTTCCACTCGACCACACGGTTCTATTGCGGAGTATAGGGACAGGAGATTGGTGGATTATGCCAAAGATATTACAGGTGGCCTAAAAACTATGATTGGGATACTCACGAGAATTATCGATTCGGAGAATTTGAAGGGAGCGCAAGAACTAAGTTTTAGTCTCAGCGATAAAAAAGTGAAAGATCCGCAACAACTCAGAGCGATTGTGCATCATATACAGTCACATCATTCGAGAATGATCATCAACAAAAGAAACAAAATAATGATAATCGAAGACACTGGCCACTTTATAGGGGCCTCAAATATCTGAATACACTAAATCAAAAAGAGCAGTACTACGAGTCCAGTGAGGAGAAAAAGTAGATCAATATTGTTTCCTGTAAATACAAGATTCATACTAATTACTGAAAATCAGAAAAAGAAAAATTTAGAAGAGCTCGCTTGAGAACGGGAAGAGGAGCATATCCAAGATGTCAGTGTCAGCCAGTAGATGTGACGGGGGAGAGAACTGAGGGTGGAAGATCTAGAGTGTACAGTTCGTTAGAGAGTTGCCCCATACCAATAATATTATGAGTCTGTCGATCCTGCATCACAAAAGAAGATGGAGAAAGTGTGACTGGGAAATCAAGGTCCTGAGTTAAACGACTGATAGAGAGAAGATTAAATTGAGATCAGGGTATATGAAGAACAGAGCGGAGAATAAGAGATGGAGTGAGAGGCACATCTCCAAAATAGCAGACCGGGGTGGTATCATCATTGGCCACCGTGATAAACTTCGGAGAAGAGGTATCTGAATATCGAGAAGGTTTATGTAGGATGATGTGATTGGTAGCCCCAGAGTCCACTATCCACATCAAATTGTGGGGGAAAATAGGTAATACCTTTATAGGAAGTAGAGGTGATGGAGTCAGATGCCCGAGTAAGCATCCCCCGAGGTTGCTGAAGTTCCTCGCACAAGATATCAACGGCAGAGTGAGAGGAGGGAACATCCACGACAGGAGAAGCATGAGGTAGTGTAATGGATGTCGGTGGTGGAAACCAATGTTTCTTGAAGCAGGTGGCCTCAGTATGATATAGCGGCCAAAATAAGTACACAGACGATTGTCTGGCCGAGAGGAGCGATTACGATCAACATGTCTGCCTCCGAGAGAACTATTGCGGCCACCCCGAGACCAGGAGGAGGCCGCATAAATGGGGAGTGTTGTAGAAGGGAGGGAGATGGAGGCATCACGGCTTCAGGAGGCGGAGTGACTTTAAGGACTGTGGAGCACATGTTGGAAAGAGACGGAACAATGCGAGAAAAGAGGATGGTTGTTCGGACACTGTAAAGATGGGGAGGTAGCCGCGCCATCATGAGAGCAATGCCCATAACCTCCTATTGCACACGCTGAACAACAAAATCCAAGGAGGGGACAAGTACTGAAGTCACGCCTCAACGAGGGTCTTGTACATGATGACAAAGGAGGTCAGGTCACTAGTCACACCAGGGTCAACCGCCTGGAGCTGAGTAAAGATATCAAAGAGATGTTGGAGACTGTCCTGGCCAGAGTAAAAGTACTGGAGCTCGTCCCATGTGGCTTTCGCAGTCTGGTGGTACATGATCATACGATATGATTTAGTATCCATAAAATTGAGAAGCCAAGACTGAACCCGACAATCATCACGGAGCCACTGTTCCGTAGGTTCAAAAGGGGGGCACAGGTAATATGATGAAGGAGCCCTTTTGATGTAAAATAGGGTTTGAATTGAACAAAACACGCGGGCCGAGTGGCCAAATCCAATTTCGCACGCGATTTTCAACGTCGTCGCGAGAAGCCTTGAGATGTTCGTAAATTTTTGTCGGGTGGAACTGCTACGCGTTTTAGGGTTCTACTCCTCAGCGAAATCTACACGACCACAAGCCAAAAATACAAACAATAATTTATGGAATACGATATCGGTAGCAGAAGAACGCAACGGCAAGCCCAGATTATTTTAAGCAAAGCATAAATTTACACTAAAGGCAAGAAGCAGCGAGTATACCCAAATGATTTGGCAGCGGAATAGGGACCCCTCCAAACCGTGACACACGTGCCAGAACACACGGGCAGTGATCGGGTCTAGCAACCGGAAGAGAAGCTTGCAATCGACGGTGCTAAACGAACCCGAGTCGCCGGAGAGAAGATTTCCGGAGTCGACGGCGCTCGGTGGATTCGGCGTCCAATCGCGGCGACGTCGCTGGGCAAAGTCCCGCGGGAAGAGATCGTCTGTAGCGGCACGGGAGGTTCCAGGCAATGGCCTCGTGGTACCGCCAGGAGCGAACGGGGAAGTCGGTGACGGAATGGAGCCTTGAGCGCGATGTCGACGTCGCCTGGCGTATCGATGGCGATGCTGAAACCCTCCAGGCGCGGGTTGATGGTTGAAGGGCGTGAGGCTTGACCGAGATAGGCAGAGAATGAGATTTATTTCGTTCTCTGTCTTTTTCCGGGGTGGTCCTCTTTTGCTTTGAACTCATCCATTTATAAAACATCATTTTGTATTTTAAGCATGAAATCCTCCTTTTTTTTCTAAATTTGTAGAATGAGATCTCCATAATATATTTTCTAATTGCTCTTAATTTGAAATTTGAAATTTGAATGAGATCTCCATAATATATTTCCTAATTGCTCCTAATTTGAAATTTAAATTTACGTTTACTTAAAAAGGCCTGGGCTTGCCGTTATCGTCCTACTACTAATAATACCGGACCATTTTATTCAGGGTCTCAATGGCCGGTCAAACCACGGAGCCAACGAACGGGCAAGGAAAATAACATCAAATAAAGTGCGCGGGAAACATAGTAATAAGACACAGAAAAAAAAAACTTTGATGCACTAGAGTGATGTACGGGTTGCATCAATTCCCCCGGGGTTGAAAGAGCTCGACCCCGACGAGAGTTCACAAAGGCTGGCAATAGAGAGATCTGGGCGGCGGGTCCGCAGCTCATCGGTGCTGATCCATGAACTGTCAGTGATGTCTCGTCCCCGCCAGGAGACCAAGTAGCGCTGGTACGTCCCCTGGCGTGTACGAAACTCTCGAACATCAAGAACCTGATCTATCTCCTCAGTGCTTGGCGTCTGTGCTGGAGCTAAGTCTGGTGGAATCTCTGGTGCTGTCATCGGAGGGCTCGGGCTGAAACTAGGAGGCTCTCCGTAGAAAGGCGTCAGATCTGCCACGTTAAAGATCGGAGAGGTCCCGAACTCAACGGGCAAGTCTAGGAGGTAAGCATTCTCGCCTATGCGCTTTCGGACTTGGAAAGGCCCAAACTTCCTCTGTTGTAATTTGTGGTGTGTACCCGGAGTGAATCTCTGCTTTCTGAAATAAGCATAAACCCAATCTCCTTCTGAAAAGTATAACTCCCGGCGATGTCGATCGGCCATGCTTTTATATTTTTCAGAAGTTGCTCGCAATTTATTAGTAATAGATTTATGCAATTCTGTTAAATAATCAACATGGGCTTGCGCATCAAAAGAAATACGTTCATGATTCGGGAGGGAGTGGCGATCAAGTAAATGCGGTATAGGGAAGCCGTAAACAATCTCGAAAGGAGATTTATCTGTGGAGCGATTAGTAGAATTATTGAATGCAAATTCAGCTTGTGGCAATATAAGATCTCATTGTTTCGGATTCTCCCCCGTCAAACACCTAAGTAGATCCCCCAAACTCCTATTAACGACCTCAGTCTGCCCATCGGTCTGAGGGTGATATGCGCTGCTAAATTCGAGTTTGGTACCAAGTCGGGCCTACAGTGTATTTCAAAAATACCCCATAAAACGAGTGTCCCTATCAGAAGTGATCGACCGAGGAATTCCGTGTAGTCTAACGATTTCTTTAAAGAAAAGTTGGCAACGTGTACAGCGCTAGAAGTCTTTCTACACGGAATGAAATGCGCCATCTTCGAAAATCGGTCTACAACTACAAAAATAGAATCGACCTTCCTCTGAGTGCGAGGAAGTCCTACCACGAAGTCCATCGAGATGTCATCCCATGGTCGCTCAGGTATCGGTAAGGGAGTGTATAATCCTGTGTTTTGAGCATGTCCCTTATACAACTGACATGTGGTGCAGTGTCTAACGAACTCAGTGATATCTCGCTTCATATGTGGCCAATAGTAACGAGCGCTGGGAGATCTAACAATTTAGATTGGCCTACGTGTCCACCTAACCCAGACGAGTGGAGCTCTCTAAGTAATGTCTCTCGAAGTGGTCCTTCGCAGATGCAAAGGCGCGTGCCCCTAAACAGATAACCCTCATTAATGACGTACTGTGTGGTGGGATCAGTCTCACTGCGCTGACATGAGCTCCAAATATTGTTAAAGAATGAATTAGTGGCGTATTGGTCACGCTGTGAATCTAGATCAATAATGCGCGGCTGCAGGGCGACTAATAAATGTGTGTGACGACTAAGGGCGTCGGCTACGCGGTTCGTGACTCCGGGTTTGTGCCTCAGGTGAAACGTGAACTCCTGCAGGTAAGCAGCCCACTTGGCATGGCCTGATCTCCTTCTGGGAGTTCAGATACTTGAGAGCCTCATGATCAGTGTTCAGCACAAACTCGCGCTGAATCAGGTAGTGTCTCCAATGACGGAGAGCCTGAACGATAGCATAAAACTCTAAGTCGTACGTGGAATATCTAGTCTTTGCCTCGTTCAACTTCTCACTAAATAATGCAATGGGGCGACCCTCCTGACTCAAAACTGCGCCAATACCAATGATCGATGCGTCACAGTCAACCTCAAAAATTTTCTCAAAATCGGGCAGCGCTAGAACTGGTGCACTCGTGAGTCTCTCTTTAACCGAAAGAAATGCTCGCTCGGCTTCCTCAGTCCAAATAAATAGACCCTTTTTTAGACAATCCGTCACAGGTGCTATCAAGGTACTAAAGTTTCGAATAAATCGCCGATAAAAAGATGCTAGCCCATGGAACCCTCGAGCCTCAGTAATCGTCCTAGGGCTAAGCCATGATTCTATCGCCTTGACCTTCTCTCTATCAACTCTAATACCCTCAGAAGAAACGATATATCCTAACAAGGTCAGGCTGTCAGTCAAAAATGTGCATTTCTTCAAATTTATATATAATTTATTGTCACGTAATAGATCTAAGACCTGTCTAACATGAATCATATGTTGATCCTGATCAGTGCAAATTCCTATGAGTGGCCTAAGCACTTGATTCATCACTCGCATAAACGTACTGGGAGCGTTGGACAGGCCAAAAGGCACCACTAGCCACTCGTACCATCCTTCCTTCGTTTTGAACGCAGTCTTCCATTCGTCCCCAGGTCGAATTCTAATCTGGTGGTACCCACTTTTTAAATCAATCTTGGAAAATACTTGGGATCCACTAAGCATATCTAGCATATCATCCAATCGGGGAATCGGAAAGCGATATTTGATTGTAATTTTATTTATCGCTCTACTGTCTACATACATGTGTCATGTCCCATCTTTTTTTGGAACTAGGAGTGCAGGAACGGCGCATAGACTCATACTCTCTCTAACGTGACCCTTCGAAATCAGATCGGTCACCTGCCTATGTAGCTCCTCATGCTCTTTCGGACTCATGCGATAGTGGGGTAAGTGTGGTAGGCTAACTCCTGGGATAAGGTCTATGCAGTGTTGTATGTCTCTCATCGGGGGTAGCTGATCGGGAAGCTCCTCCGGCATGATCTCAGAGAACTCTTCTATGAGGGGACGCACCGTATCAGGAATGTCTAATGTCGTGGGGGTGATATCGATACCGGATAACATATAGACGACCTCACTATCCCTCATCTCCTCCTGGAATTGGGGCCCAGTCAGTAACATGGTGGCGGAGGGAAAGGATGTCGCGGAGACAGTGGTAGAAGGGGGCGAAGTCCTTTTTGGGGCTTTGGGAACAAGACCATTCTTCTGGGGAAGAAGAACGATCTTGCGCCCATTGCGCTCGAAGGAGTGAGAGTTCTTCACACCATCGTGAACTACGTGTCTATCGTACTGCCAAGGTCGTCCCAGCAGGATGTGACATACCTCGATAGTAGCGACATGACACCACACAGCGTCCTGATACATACTGCCTATGGAAAACTCTACGAGACACTGGTGCGTGATAGGAATGGTTGTGCTACTAGTGACCCATGATAGACTATAGGGTTTTCCTAAGGGTTGGGTTTTTAATTTCAGCTTTTCAACCATGCGTTGAGAAACGAAGTTCTCCATACTACTGCTGTCTATAATGATGGAGCAGAACTGCCCTTGTATGCGTGCGGTGGTACGAAAGATGTTGTTTCTCAACCACTCGTCGTCAATAGGGGCCTTAGGAGTCAGGAGACTATGTTGGAGAACGCACACTAACCGCTCAGGTTGTTCTCCCTCAACTTCGTACTCACTCTCTAACTCAGCCTCGGGGGTCGGGTCAATCTGGGAGTCACTAAGAAAAACTTCATACTCAGGATCTGATCCACTCTCAGAATCGACGATGGAGACGAAGTGGCGTCGCGGGCACTCAGGAGACTTATGGACCGGCTTCATACACTTAAAACATCTAAACGTCCCAGGCTGAGGCCTAGTGCCTACAATCTCCTTACCCTTGTTGGGAGGGGCAGGAAGTGCTGGGGTGTTCGTGGGCGCTACCGGTCGGGAGGACCCGGCAGGGGTGAAAGTGTGAGTCGAGGGAGACTTGTCTGTAGTCTTATTTCCAGATGTTCGTTTCTGTAGTGCCTCTACTCTACGTGCGCGACTCGTAGCCTCCCCTAAATCCTTATAATCAAGGAGCTCCAACTGATCTCGAATGGAGTAACGTAACCCGTTCAGAAAACGGAAAACGGTCATGTCATCGTACTCTCGGAGGTCGAGGCGAGACTGCAAGATTAGGAACTCATTTGTGTACTCGTCGACAGATAATTTGTCCTGACGTAAATTATGGAACCTACGATACAGGGTTTGCATGTAATCGGACGGAACGTATCGCTTACGCAGTTGAGTTTTGAAATCGTTCCATGTTGTGATCGGGGGCATACCTAAATTAAACCTACACCGTTCTAATTGTCCCCACCAAACTAATGCGGATCTTTTAAGTCTAAGCGTGGCATACTCAACTTGCCTAGCTTGGGGCAATTGCTTCCAAGCCAGGAATCGATCCATCCGCTCACACCATTCTAGGCAACTCTCGGGCTCTATTCGCCCTTCGAAATCACCCACGTCCAACTTGATTCCCACATCCCAATGGGGTTGGTAACGTGGATCGTTGTGTGCATCCGGGTCGGGGTGTGCGAGTTCCCGAGGTTTATGATCAGGGTCGTTGTCGGTCATTAGGGTAGGTGGTCGGTTGGCGTGCAAGGTGTCTTCAATATTATTAACTGAAGGGCGCAGTCCGTTCATGATATGTGTGACACTACCCATACCGGCGGTAAGCGTCTCGACGGTTTTCATCAAATCACTCATGCGTCGAGCCAAATCTCCAACACTATTTTCTAACTGATCAACTCGTTTCTCCATCGAGAAAATTTTTTTATTTATTTATTTTATTTTATTTTATTTTAATCCCTAAAAAGATATAAAATTTTATTATATTTTATTTTAAAAGAGAGATTTCCCGAGGGGGGGTAAAATACTTAAATGAAACTAGATTTAAATAAAGTTTTTATTAATTTAAAAAAAAATTTTGAACGATGCTAAATAAAAAGATAAAATTTAAGATATATTTTTTAAAAAATAATAGAAAAAATTTAAATTTGCCGGATCGATCGATCCACAGTAGAAGTGGATCGAAAAGCTCTGATACCAAACTGATGTAAAATAGGATTTGAATTGAACAAAACACGCGTGCCGAGTGGTCAAATCCAATTTCGCACGCGATTTTCAACGTCGTCGCGAGAAGCCTTGAGAAGTTCGTTAATTTTTGTCGGGTGGAACTGCTACGCGTTTTAGGGTTCTACTCCTCAGCGAAATCTACACGACCACAAGCCAAAAATACAAACAATAATTTATGGAATACGATATCGGTAGCAGAAGAACGCAACGGCAAGCCCAGATTATTTTAAGCAAAGCATAAATTTACACTAAAGGCAAGGAGCAGCGAGTATACCCAAATGATTTGGCAGCGGAATAGGGACCCCTCCAAACCGTGACACACGTGCCAGAACACACGGGCAGTGATCGGGTCTAGCAACCGGAAGAGAAGCTTGCAGTCGACGGTGCTAAACGAACCCGAGTCGCCGGAGAGAAGATTTCCGGAGTCGACGGCGCTCGGTGGATTCGGCGTCCAATCGCGGCGACGTCGCTGGGTAAAGTCCCGCGGGAAGAGATCGTCTGTAGCGGCACGGGAGGTTCCAGGCAATGGCCTCGCGGTACCGCCAGGAGCGAACGGGGAAGTCGGCGACGGAATGGAGCCTTGAGCGCGATGTCGACGTCGCCTGGCGTATCGATGGCGATGCTGAAACCCTCCAGGCGCGGGCTGATGGTTGAAGGGCGTGCGGCTTGACCAGGATAGGCAGAGAATGAGATTTATTTCGTTCTCTGTCTTTTTCCGGGGTGGTCCTCTTTTGATTTGAACTCATCCATTTATAAAACATCATTTTGTATTTTAAGCATGAAATCCTCCTTCTTCTTTTTTTCTAAATTTGTAGAATGAGATCTCCATAATATATTTCATAATTGCTCTTAATTTGAAATTTGAAATTTGAATGAGATCTCCATAATATATTTCCTAATTGCTCCTAATTTGAAATTTAAATTTACATTTACTTAAAAAGGCCTGGGCTTGCCGTTATCGTTCTACTACTAATAATATCGGACCATTTTATTCAAGGTCTCAATGGCCGGTCAAACCACGGAGCCAACGAACGGGCAAGGAAAATAACATCAAATAAAGTGCGCGGGAAACATAGTAATAAGACAGAAAAAAACTTTGATGCACTAGGGTGATGTACGGGTTGCATCACCTTTGGTTTGAAGTATATGTTACATTGAGTGCTTCGATTCCACAAAATTCATCTTCCGATTGAGGGAGATAGTAGTAAGTTAGTAACCTGAAATTCATCCCGCACTTCAGGGAGGGGAGCCAAGAGAAGAGGCCACATAGGTGCAATAGGGAGGTCGCGCTGAGTCCGACAGTTGAAAATGGGAGGTCGCGCAAACTGGTCACTGAGAGGACTCCGGGCGATTGAAAAAAGGAGGTCGCGCAAACCGGTCACAACATGGAGTCCGGGCGGTTGCAAAAGAGAGGTCGCGCAGAGTCCACACGGATGAGGTTTGGAGGCCAAAGAGAAAGGCCCGCAAGGAGAAGTGGAGGGTGGAAGGGGAGGGCTTGTGGGTGGAGTCTTCACGAAGTCCACACGAATGAGGGTGGGCGGTCTCAGTAGAGTTGTTCGCGGAGAGTAGGGTGGGTGGTTTCAAGAGGTTGTTTGTATGCCATAACCTAGCTCCGATGCCATGTGGAAAACCAAAATACAAATAAAAATATCTATTTTAATTGTCCAGAAATCTACTTATTACACGAATGCACCCCTTTTTATATATAATAGAGAATGTGAGAGAATATACAAATGATGATGTACAACCCCTATTCGTCAAGGGTCAACAGTCAAACTCAACAGTCAACGGTCAACGGTCAGCAAGCAACTCCAACAGTAGAAGACCGGGTCAACGAGCAGTAGCGAACCGCGAGATGATCCTTTCGTATGGGCGAGTATCATACTCGCCAGGGTGAGCAACTACCCAGCAACGCAGGAGAGCATTGAAGCCCCTACCGACCAGGCGAGTACCGATCAGCAAGCAGTAGCGAGTATCAATAATACTCGCCTAGTTAGCGACCTCCAGTGACCGCCTTGCCAGGCGTGCCGAGCAGCGCAGATAGGCGCTAGGTGGAACTCGCCAACAACCGAGTCAAGGCACCGGTAGGATGTAGATGGTGAGTGCAAGGTTGGGCCTCCTCGCCAGGAGACCCCCCCCCCCATGTTTTGTCTATAAATAGGACCTCAGGGGTACCAAGAATGACACCTTGAGACCTTGAGATCCCCCCCCCCATTTTGACACTAGCTTCTCTCTGTGTGGTGACTTCCTCGTACCTAGCTCAACCATCTTTGGTTGTGGAGGAGAAACTCTTCCATGTTTTTGGGTACGTATTGGGACCTACCTACTGTAGCGTCTGGGGTCCTCTAGTCATTTCTCTCTCTCCTGTTTAATCTTCAGAGCCGGACAGCCGAGTCGCTGGGTCGAGTAGCATCAGGCGGCACTTAGATCCGTGTATTTTGGAGTCGAGATTTTTTTGGCTTCAACATTTTGGTGCAGTGAGCGTGGATCGTAGTCGGAAGAGGAAAGTCCAGCAAGGAGGCAGCATGGTGAACGAAGGTGAGCAGGAAGGAGTGGTCAGGAACTCGCAGTGTCTTAGCGAGTATCTTACTCAGGCCGAGTTCACCGCGGAGATCGGCGGGCTCGCGCAGCGTTTGGAGGAAACGGTGCGCTCGTTGTTCGCTCCTCGCCCGGAGGTCCTAGCGATGTCGCCGAGGTGCGAGACCCTATCTGAAGACGTCGCGCCGATAAGGAGGCCCGACAAGGAGCATGTGGTGGAGCAGGAGCGACCAGCACAGTCAAGGAACTTTCCGGCGAGTAATCAGGGGGTCAGGATTCTAGAAGACGAGTATCAAGGGAGGGCCTGGGATACTTGCACAGGCGAATTCGGCGTTCCTCGCCAACTCGCAAGTCGCCACTCGGTTGGAAGGAGCCTGTTTAGTGAGGAGGTGTTGTCAGCTCTAGTCCCCGAGGGATTCAGGAATCCAATCCTGAACTACTACTCTGGGAGGGATGACCCGGTCAGGCATCTGCAGTGGTTCGAGGACGTTGTGTCGATCCGTACTATGATGGACGCCTTTAAGTGCGGGTTCTTTGTCATCGCCTTCGATGGAAAAGCCCGGGATTGTTTCCACCAGTTGTCGGCTAATTCGGTAAACTGCTTCGAAGATTTGCGCAGAGGGTTGGTAGCAAGGTTCGCTACATTGAAAAAGAGGAAGAAGGGGGCAGTGACCCTTTTCCATCTGAGGTGGGGAGAGAGGGAGACGTTGGACTGTTACATTGATCGTTTCCAAGAGGAGGTCTTGGGTATCCAGGAGGTGGATAGCAACACGTTGATGCTAGCCTTGACTTTCGGGCTAAAGCATGGATTCTTCAGCTTGGAGGTCAGCAGGGATCCCCTGAAGACGTACGAGGAACTCATGGAAAGGGCTACCAAGTTCATTCAAGGAGAGACGGCCAACCCCGGTTTCCTGGCTAGGTTGGACCGGGCAACCAGAGATGAGGAGAATGATGAGGAGGACAGAAGGACGCCGAAAAGGCGTCCAAGGCAGTGACAAAAGAATGGAGAAGTGAAGAGGCGAGAGGAAAGAAGGGAGGAGCCGAGGAAGAGAGAGGAGCGTCAGAGGTCGGAGGAGAGGAGGCCTGTCGAGGCTCTGAAGCGCCAGGAAAAGGAAAGAAGGTTCCAGTACCCCGTGAATCAGCCGTCGTGGAGGCCGGCTGGAAGGAGGAATTCTCTGGGGAGGAGAGATGATCGGTATCAGCCAGGAGGGTGTCAGGGAGGAGATCGGAGGGAAGCAATGGCGGTGGCCAGGCTAAGAAATCGTTTCCCTAGGAGGAATTAGAGGATGAGGAACAGGCTCGTGGAGGTGCCCCTGTACTGTGACCTTCATCGAGTCGAGGGGCCAGAACCATGACGTGTCCGGACTTTCTAGAGGCCAGGAGGAGAGCTGGAGGAGTAGGGGAAGAGGTAATCCAGGAGCAGAGAGGTCAGGAGGATCAGGGAAGGCAACAAGGCCCAGATCGCTAGAGGAATGAAAATAGAGTTGACCATGGGACCCGTGGAGGGATCGGTCAAGGAGGAGGCAGAGGGGTCGGAGCGATCCATGGAGGAGCTGAAGAGGAGGCCTCCCGCAAGGGAACGCTCTACACCATCTACAGGAGTGGTGTTGCCTTGGCCTCACAGGCACCCCAGCAGATGGAGGAGATCACATTCTCGGCAGAGGACCTTCTGGGCAATGAGAATTTCTTCCATGACGTGCTCGTTATAAAGCAGCCTACTATCTGTTGCACGGCGGAGAGCTCTATCGTAAGACTCTCTCAGGCCCCTTGACCAGGTGCGTGGCGGAGCTTAAGGTTCCTCGGTCCTATAAGAGATTCATTCGGGAGAATATGGGAGCCACTCAGGAACTCGCACTCTGGAGCAGAGGATCATAAGACACGGTTAGTTTTGGCCAACAATCAAGAAAGATGTTGAAACATTCTCCCGGAAGTGTCTGAAGTGTCAGTTGTTCGCCCCTCTCCAGTTACAACCAGTCCAACAACTCCACTCAATTACGGCCCTTTGGTCGTTCGTCATCTGGGGAATGAACTTGGTTGGCCCTTTCCCTCAAGCCAGCGGGAGTCAGAAGTAAAGTTCATTCTGGTAATGATCGACTACTTCTCGAAATGGATTGAGGTCAAAGCTCTAACAAGACCACGTCCTAGATCGTGAAAAACTTCATTTGGAGGGAGATCGCCTGCAGGTTTGGGATTCCTCTCACCATCGTCACGGATAACGAAACCCAGTTCGCCAGCCTAGACTGTCAGCAACTAGGGACGAATCTTTGATTCGCCTCTATACATCACCCCCGAAGCAACGGACAGGTGGAAGTCGCGAACAAGCTTATCATCAACTTGCTGAAGAAGAAAGTCGCTAATTTGAAAGGGAACTGGGTCGAGTAGCTCCCATCAGTTCTATGGGCGTTGCGAACCACCCCCAACTCAGTCACTGAGGAGACACCTTTCAAGCTATCTCACTGGTCTGAAGCTCTCATTTCGGTCGAATTTGAAGTTCGGAGTCCCCGGGTGATCGCGGCAGAGGATGGAGGGGAAGAGTGGCGCCTCAAAACTGAAGAAGATCAAAGGCTCTCCCTCGATTTCATAGAAGATATCCGGGACCTCGCATCATCCAGGCAAGAAGAGGTCAAGAGAAGGATGGCGAGGCACTTCGACAAGCACGTCCGCCCAAAGCAACTCCAAGTTGGGGACCTGGTCCTGAAGAAAGTGGATGTCGTAGGAAGACCAGTCATCGGAAAGCTTCACCCAAATTTGGAAGGGCCTTTCATCGTCTAAGAGTCACTTGGGACAGGAGGGTACCGCTTGCAGGATCAAGAAGGAGGACCGCTTGGGAATACCCGGAGCGGCGAAGATCTGAAGAGGTTCCATCCCTGAAAAGGGTGAGTTGTAATATGTGTTGTAATCATTTCTTTTTTGATACATATATACTTATCCCTGAAATATTGGGATTCTCCATGTTTGTTCATTTGTTAGATTGTGGATAAATGCGTGACAGCGTTCGCCATCGTCCTCGTGATCGGGTAGGAGGGAATGAGTCGCTCACTCGAGTCCCACAAAATACACGAAGCGGGTGATGAGACTGTGTATCGGGTAATGTAATGAGTCTTCCCAAGACCAAGCTTCAGCGTTGACGGTCGAGATCAGCTCCCCACATGCACGTTGGTTGTTGACCCCCTGATGGCACTTCTCACTCGGCTGTGGGAGTTGTGGGAAAAGAGCCTGGTACCAGCACCTCAACCCGATGGCGAGAATGAAAGTCCTCCGCTGTCATGGGCGTTGTAGAGGCCACAGGAGAGTCGTGAACCCAGAACAGGGTCGAAAGCTACTTTCTTTATTTTTTGATGGTTTGTCATCACTCAGGAAGCAATCCCTCCCGATTAGAGTGAGGAGAGCCAGGATGGAAGCCTCTGGCGTGTGTGTCCTGATGGACCACCCGAGTGTCAATCCCTGTTGAGGTTCTCTCTTGCTCCTCGATCAGGGAGGGAATGGAGGCCTCGGATGTGTATGTCCCGTTGGACCTACTGAGGGCCTTTGCCGTTTGCCAATCAAACCAAGGCATGAGCAACCAACTCGAATTCCATCACCCATAGGGCGGATGATTGGACAGTGGATCGGGTAATGTAATGAGTCTTCCTAAGACCAAGCCTCTGCACTGGCGGTCGAGATTAGTTCCAACCTTGCACGATGGTGGTTGACCCTCCGACCGCACTTCTCATCCGACTAGGGGCGTTGGGCAAAAAAAGGAGTCCGTAGGGGGAAACCCCCTCTCGGCAAGCAGGAGTCGTTTCTTTCCAAGAGGAAAAAAATTTTTACTCCCAAAGAAGCTGACGACTTTTTCACTCCTTTGTAGCGCTCGAGGACCAAGCTAATGATGACTACAAGCACAGGAGCCCTCGTGAAGTGGAATAGACAAAGTTAAGGTCCCGACACGAGCTTCTCTCTAAAAAAAATGATTGCGCTGCAGCAGGGAAGTCGGCATCTCGCTCCCTCGAGCGAGGAGTCCTCCAAGTGAATAAGTCGACGAGGTCGGGATCCCGGCGCGGGCTTGTCCTCTCTTCCATGGCAACTCAACCTTACAGGTCGGCGAGCACTGGTGATGCTCCTCCAGATAAGGTAAGCGAGAATCCATCACAGGTCGCGTCTAAGAGCTTGACGAGTATCCATCGCAGGTCGCGCCTAAGAGCCGGGCGAGTATCCATCCCAGGTCACGTCTAAGAACCTGGAAAATATCCATCGCAGGTCACGCCTAAGAGCCCAGGGGGTATCGGATGAGCGAGTATCAAGATGTTAAACATAAAAGAACGAATGAAACGAGAGGAGAAGCCATGACAAAAGTATTGTCTTTCGATTAATTACAGATATCCCAAAAATGAGGAGTTTTTCGCCTGTTACATCAACCAAACAGTACATGAAAATGAGGAATGAAGGTCGGACAGCTACAGCTCTTCAGGAGGCATCCTCGTCCTCCTCAGTGTCGGAGTCGGAGTCATCAAAACTCGGCGATCGTGGGGGCATCGGAGAATCGGACTCCTCGGCGAGGAGGCCCGGAATTATCTCATCCACGGTAAGATTCTCGGAGCCCGGCATCAGCCGATTCTCGTACTGTAGTGTGGCGAGGAGCTCATCGCCTACCGCCCCGGCGATCTTGCGTTTCATACGAGAGGGGTCCTCCAGAACGATCCAAATCTTCTTCCCGATTATGGAGGTGCTCGCCATAGGTGGTTGGTTCCTCGCGGCCTCCCGCCTTTCCAGCTCGGCGACTCGGACCTGGGATGCCTCCAGCGCCGCCTGGGTCTTGGCGAGCTGCAGCTCCAACGCTGAGATGCGCTGAGCCGCGACCAGCTCGGCCTCCTGCGTGAAGAAAAAGTCCCGTGTCAATTACGTCGCCAACTTACGTAGGGAGTACATAGTGACAAGTGTTTTCATGACCAGAACCACCTCGTAGGCCTTGCTTTTGGCAACCTTTGCCTCGGATTCCCGCAGCAGTTTCTCAAGCTCTTCGATCCTCGGTCGGGACTTGTCCTGTGAGTGAGCTAGTGCATCGATTCGATCACTCTGCACATCAAATCTATCGTCTGCCGCCTTCAGGTTCCTCGCCAGCTGGTGGGTAAGCTCCAAGGATCGAAGCAGTGACCTCGAAGCCAGATTGGAGAGGAAGGAGGTACTGGACTCCAGCAGCACCGCGACGTCTTCTCGGTCATATAAGGCGAAGGCGATGTTGTAGGCATCGTCGTCGTCATCCCAATCCTCGGACCAGGGAGGAGGGTTGGAACAAAGATGGACCTCGTGAGCCCCTTCCTCCCAGGTGACCAAGGGGTGACCAAAGAGGTCCACCCCCTCGCTACCCTGACCAAAATTGGGATGCGAGATTGTCTCCTCAGCCTCACTATTCATGCAGACTTCTTTACTCTTCAAGGCGAACTCCTTATGGCGAGGTCACTTTTTTGACGGCTCGTCGGGCTCAGGGTTCCTCGGAGGATTGGCGACGGAGGGGCGCACAAGCAATTCAACGACGTTTGGCTCTTCTTGAATTGATGACATCGGATGATGCCTCCTCGGCGATGATTCAGCTGTGCACGCCTGGGATTCCAGACCGGGCACTGATGAAGGTGGTTCCTTCGCGAGAGGGAGCGGTTCCCGCGGGACTGTGTGGACGCCTGTCAAAGCAAGATCAACGTTAAACCAATATCTGAAGGTCGCGGTAATGAAGGGCGGGAGCAAGCCAAGTATACATGTGTCTGACCAGATATAGGGAACGTCGGCGGCATCGCGTCGCCAGAGGGTAACGTCAAACCTCCTGCCGACGAAGGCCGATCGCAGCTCATTAGCAACCCCCTCCAAGATGGGGGTGTGGAAGACCTCGTCTGGTGGTTGTTGAGGGGCGAGTAGAATGTCATCAACTGGTCTGCTGACAATCACGAACCGCTCTGTCGAGCGATGCACCTTGTTTACAGTACAAACAGCAATGCATGTGTGGCTGGAGAAGAAGACGATCATGTCTTTCATTGCTCCGATGTTGAAGATCTTCTTAAAGGTTGTCAGGTCGAAGAATATCTCCTCCACCCTCAGAAAGGAGATATACTCGACGATGATCGCAACCCCGTTGGGATACATCTGGGCCGGCATCAGTCTGAAATGTCAAAGGATCTCGCAAAACTCAGGCCATGGCGGCAGCCGGAGGCCGACCTCGAAGTGTCGAATGGGCGGCACTACTCAGCCAAGGAAGGAAGAATCCTCGCGCGAATGGGCGACCTCGAAGTCTCGATGTGCTCAGTAGAGCGAGGTATCCTCGCGTGTAGGCCTTCCTTGGTGGGAGGGAAGAATCTGAGTTTGAAATCTTCAAGGTCTGGAGAGTTTGTGATGGGTTTTTTAAAAATCACGAACTTGAAAGTCGCGATGTGATTAACTTTGCGAGCATGAGCATCCTCGGCGGTAACCATCTTGAAAGCTGGTGGCGAGTGGCGAGTTAGAAGACGCGAGAAAGCCTAAGAGAGCAAAGATAAGCGTTCTGCAAAAACGGCGCCGTTTCACCCCCCGCCCTCCTATTTATAGACAAAAGTGAAAGGGGGTGGGAGTGGCGCACTTTCACATCAGAAGTCGGCAGCGCGCAACCCGCCGACTACTAGAAAGATCTGAGTTTGTACATCTGTCGCGACCTATTCGCTCGTCGTTGGCCCAAGAAGAGACGGCGGCATCGAGAATCGATTCAGCAGTCTACCAAACTCTACTCACATAAACGGTAGGACGATTATCGCTACGTACGAGATCAAGACCAGAGATAATCGCAAATAATTACTCGGTAGAGCGAGCTTCTTATTGAAAGTTCATACAGACAAATAGAAATAGTAATAAAATGATCCTAATTGCTACGAGTACAAGGAAAAAGGAAGAAACAGAAAGGGAGCTAAGGTGCATTCAGGTTCTCAGGTCGATCAACCTGTTGAACATGTCGCCCAGCCCATCCTCGAACGCGCACCCGTCTCACAAGCTCGTCCGCATGGGTCAAAAGCTCCTCGCATCGCCGGACTTCGTTATCCATCCTAGCTAGTCTCCCAACCGACCCGATGCTCGCCCTGATTCCATAGAGCTCATTGTGAAGCAGTTCCTGCCGATGCTCTACCGCTACGAGGCGTTGGTCCATGTGGTTGATCGCTTAGTAGCGGGACTCCGCGAGGTTCATGCACTCCTCGGCCTCTTCCATCTTAGCAACGCGCGTCTCCAATGAACCAAGACGTCGGCAGGGTTCGCAGATCGCCAGCTAGTCGAACTTGATCTCGAGGTCGAGATAGGCCAAGGCGGCTTTTTCTTGATACTCGCGTAGGGGAGCCTAATGGCGTCGTTCAGCGCTCCCCGGGAGAGGCGGGATGACCTACAGACGAACTCGCCGATACCAGCACAAGCGGCAAGAAGAGTAAGTGACAGAAAAGACCCCCGATTAAGAAAGGATCGTTACCAACGAGCGGAGCATGCTGCCGATATTCACAACGATGAGGGGATCGTTCGCGAGGAGGAGACTCAGGCCGAAGAGGGGAGCGATCCCGGTGAGGAGTCCGCCGAGGAGAGAGTCGTGGTCGCCGAGGAGGACTTCGATAGTGCGAATCTCGGCGCCCGACGAAGCGACCATTGCGCTGCCTCATAGTGTTCCGAGGGTTGTGGTGCGGAGGAGAAGCTGTAGCAGATGCTTCGGTTGGGGCCTTCCCCCAAAGGTCCGGTTGCCGGCGGTCGCCAGTAGCCGGTGGTCCGGAGGGTTGTCCCCTCCCATTTTCGCCTGGGCATAAGGAAGGGGGAGGCGGTACATTCTCGGCAACTCCCCAAGAAGGAAGAGTGCCCAAGCGAGGAGGCGTCGAGGTTGGGAGGTTCTCGGCAGGTTGCTGGCAGGCGGGTTGTGGGTTAGCCGCCCGGAACCAAGGTGGAGTCGCATTGTGTGACGGCGCGAGGAGCTTGGCGGAGGGCCTTTGTTTGTTAAGTCACTGCTCGGGCGGGCGGGATCCACCAGCGGTGTATGATCTACAGAAGCACTGGAGCTCGTCGGGAGAAGCGACCAAGAAGTGGGGTCACAGGAACAAACTTTAGCAAGTGTTTACCGTACCGGGTTGAGTAGTCGCCACCTCAAAGGACCGGCCAACTTCAGATGGCGCGGAAGAAGGGGCGGGTACCTCGACAGAGGAAGCGACATAGGAGGGATTTGACGGGGTGGACAACACCTCGGGGGGTTGTACAACCTCGGTTTGCACCGGAAGCGTGGAGGCAGGAGTATTCGGCTGATCTTTTGGGCGAGCAGAGCCATCCGCCGGGATGTCAAGATCCTCGCCCAAACCTAGCTGGCTCGGCAGGTCATTGGTTGCGGTCGGGACGGGGGAAGACACCGCAGGGTCAGCGAGATCCTCGTTTGGCGCAGAAGACCCCTCTACGACGGGAAGATCCTTCTTCGGTTTCTTCTTCTTCTGGCGCTCGCCCTCTTAATCGTTGCCATCCCGATCACACTTTTTGGAGGGATGAAGCCGCATGCCAAGTATATCACCCATGAAGTTGAACGTCTTGGCGATATCCTCAGCGGTGTAGACAATCTCGCAGTAGTCAGAAAACGGCGCTCGGGGGTCATCCCCTCCCCCTCTATTTATAGAGATCGGGGGGTGGGGGGTGTCCACCGAGTATCGTAGAGGCGAGATCTCTCCTAAAGGGCTTTGCCGAATATGGGGTTGGATGTTTCTTTCCGAGCTCCAAGATCACTCGAAAAGAGCGGGGATTGTGTACAACCCCCTATTCGTCAAGGGTCAACAGTCAAACTCAATAGTCAACAGTCAGCAAGCAACTCCAACATTAGAAGACCAGGTCAACGAGTAGCGGACCGCGAGATGATCCTTTGGTATGGACGAGTATCATACTCGCCAGGGTGCGCGGCTACCCAGCAGCGCAGGTGAACATTGAAGCCACTACCGATCAGGCGAGTACCGATCAGCAAGCAGTGGCGAGTATCAACAATACTCGCCTAGTTAGCGACCTCCAGTGACCGCCTTTCCAGGCGTGCCGAGCAATGCAGATAGTCGCCAGGTGGAACTCGCCAACAACCGAGTCAAGGCGCCGGCAAGATGCAGATGGCGAGTGCAGGGCTAGGCCTCCTCGCACGGAGACCCCCCCCCCCAAGGTTTTGTCTATAAATAGGATCCCAATAATACCAGGAATGGCACCTTGAGACCTTGAGATCCCCCCCCCCACTTCGACACTAGCTTCTCTCTGTGTGGTGCCTTCCTCATACCTAGCTCAGCCATCTTTGGTTGTGGGGGGGAAACTCTTCCAAGTTTCCGGGTATGTGGTGGGACCTCCCTACTGCAACGTCTGGGGTCCTTTAGTCGCTGGGTCTAGTAGCCTCGGGCTGCACTTAGATCTGTATATTTTGGAGTCGAGATTTTCTTGGCTTCAACAGATGATGTGGGATTAAATACATTGGGTGATTACAATAAAGGTAACTGCCCCAACTACAATAAGTAGCAACATAGGGTGGTTGCACAAGGGTAACCGCACGGCCCTTATACAGAGCAGCAACACCGGACAATTACACAAGGGTAACTGTCCGGCCTTTATACAGATTACTTAAACATAATCCATGTAACTTCAGACGCAAGTGCAAATACCTAGAAGGAAAACAACTGATTTTGCAAAAATAAATAGACCTGATACAATCTAATAACAGCAAGTCCAAACCTGTAAGATTGGATTTGGTGTCAGGTCAGGTTTCAGTAACTCTAGTTGTCCCGGTGGCGAGAGATCTAGCATTTTCACTAGATTATCCGAAGCCTCCTGCTGCAGTTCATTTGGTTGTCGTGATGCCGGTAAATTATTAAATGACGGAAACTGGAACTCTCTCACATCCTCAGCAAATGGAAGTACATTGAAGTAAAATGAATCTGGCTGCCAAAAACAAGCAATTATGTCATTCTTCAATATGCATGGCAAAAGTAAATGATAATCTAGCTCTGAAGCCTTACCATATTATCGGCAGAAGAGATGTTAGGAGTCAATACACCAATTACAACATTTGTTTGTCCCTGTCTCCATACACATCGCAAAATCGCAGATTTGTTCATTTCCTCCATAGCTCTTGCAAGGGAAGAAACTGCAAGGACTGCTTTTATATTACCCGGTTCAGGAAGAAATATATAGACATCCTTCATGTAATAGTGCCTTCATTAAGAAAAAAGAGAACAATGACAACCAAGGAACAAGGCTGTTAAAACAAACTACCACAAAACATGACTCTTAATAAATAATGTGAAAGGAAAAAAACAACGACCCTCAGAGAGGCTCTCAAGAAAACTCAAACCCTCAACTCTGATTGACACTTGACTTGAGTTCGACTCCTACATCGATAAGAAAACAATTTAGAGTCGATTATCGATTAACGATTTGTATTAACTCGACCAAAATAGATCAAGTTAACTCAAAATGAGGTATTTACATAAATTAAACAGTGTGTATAGGAAAATACATGTATAGTTGAATTAATGCACTTTGTAAAGGCTCACCTATGCTTCCCTTGCTTGTTTTTAATCCCACACATCTAATATTAGTTTGGGTTCTCCTCTTTTATGTATATATAGAGGTGTTGAGTAATGTTCATATTTTAGATTGGAAATAATATTTTATTCCTTTTCTTAACTTGGCATCAGATCAAGTTGTTTTTTTGCCGCTCTGGTTTTTCCCCGAACCACTACGCATCATGCGAGTTACTGTGATCCTCTCGCGCCCCTTACGAGTTTCAACGTGTTTCTCATTTTTGGCCCTCTACCCGTCTATTTATAGCAATTACCACTTTGCTGCCTGCTGCGGGTTCAAGGTGTGAACCAATTACAAGCTCTCTACCATCGATGTGATATACAATCGTTGGGATCTTCTTCTGCGAGCTCTTCACGCTGCAACCTGCGAGCTCTTCGCGTTGCGACCTGCAAGATCTCTGCACCCAACCTTCTCCCTCACAACAACCTGCAAGCTCGATGTGGTCTGTTGTTTCCTTCTTCTACTATGACCAACAACCTCGATGGAATTTTACCTGAAACTCAACATCCATCCACAAACGTTTGTGTAGACCCGCGATAAAAATGGGTACTTGTTGTTCTGGCAGCACCGACAGGGCACGAGCTAACAAAATCTGAAAGCGCTCCAAGTATTCGTCAATTTTGTTTGCTTGAGGGTGATTAGGTCGCCGAGGGGATTGCCTCGCAATGGTGAACCAAAGTGAAGGGTGCAAGTGTCCTTAAGTTCATCCCAAGTTAATTGCATCCACTCTCACAGGAGTTGGGTGAACCACAGTTGGGCAGACCTCATGAGGTGGAAGGATGCGACACCGAGACGATCTTCCCCAAGAGTCTGCTGGTTGGAAAAAAATGCCGCATAGCGTGAGCCACGCAAGAGGGTCTTTGCGGCTCTCATAGATTGGAAAGTCCATGCAGACCGAGCGGAGCACGTTGTTACCGTCCATCCGATGAGCAAAGGAATCCACACGGCTGGTCAAAGGTGGGTCAAACAGAGTTGGAATGTAGTCGTGGAGGGGCTTACATGGCATCCGGGCGAGCATTTGGGGGATTCCATTTTCAGATTTTAGTTTTCTAACATAACCTAGAACATTTTGACCACCAGATTTAGAGATCGGCCTCCCTCATCCATCGTCGCAGACGTCGCACAGCTGGCAACCGACAAAGGAAGCAGTCCCGCAGTCGGATCGACAGGCGTAGAGGTGAGGGATCGTGGATGCAGTAGCGATGCGAGGGGGACGGCGTCGGCAGGTAGGAGTTCGCGAGCAGTGGCGTTGGTGGAACCTATCTCAAAAACCAAGTTGTTATAGGTTCTAGATTTTGATCGAGTGAGTGGCCTTGAAAGGGAGAAATCCCACTTGGGATTGGAGTTCCCCTTCCTAGATCATGGCGGAGCAATGAAAATGGCGAGGAGAGTTCCCAACGGCGGAAGGGAAGAAGCTCATGGTGAACTAAGGCGCACGATGCGAGCACGGGGGTGGGAAAGCTAGGGTTATTAAGAGGAGAATTGAGAGGAGTATTCAGGTAGAAAGAGAGAAGGAGAGAGAAAGAAATTAGAAATTTGATAATGTTTGCCCCAACACAGCCCCCACACCGACCCATATAATGGATCCAAACCGCAGTTCGCGCCCCTCATCTGGGCTTACTACAAGTGAGATAAAAATAATTGAAACGCGCGAAAATAAAAGAGTGTGTGACAACCAAAATAAAATAACGCTCATGCCACCAAATTAAAAGCAACGCTCATGTTCCTGATGCACGGATGTGATGTCTATACGTGCGACCCCACCTTGGGTCTGTCATATCAGAGTCCATAACACATATCTTGTTGATCATGGTATACTTCATCAAACCATGTGTGTTCATACCTTCACCCAAAATGGTATTGTCGAATGTAAGAACAAACACCTTCTCAAAGTCATACGGTGTCTTCTTCTTACAATGAATCTCCTGAAATCCTATTAGGGTGAAACGGTCCTAATTGTTGCTTACTTCATTAACAGCCTCCCCTCCAGCCGTAATATAACTCCATGATTTCTCGTTTGTCCACCAAACGTGTCACCCACATATTGTATCGCCCTCCTTGTGTGTTTTAATGTGTTTGTTTTGTCCATATTCATCAAAACAATCACAATAAATTGGATGCCTGTTAACACAAATGCGTTTTTGTTGGCTACTCCATTACCACAAAAGAGTATTGTTGTTATCACCCTTCCTCTCAACCTTTCTTTTGTACCACGGATGTTACCTTCCGTGATGGGAAACATTACTTTTTCTCTTATCGGGGAGAGATGGACACTAATGCTGATGCTCCCACTATTTCCTTCCCATCGTGGCCATGTATATTCCTCCTTCCACTATTTCAACCATCATGTCTAGTCTTAAACTCACTTCGGTCCCTGTTACAGAAAGGTTTATTCCTCCTCTTCCTCAAGCTTATCAACGATGCAATGCTAATGTTGAGATGACACAACAACTACACTGTTTTGAACCAAGTTCTGATGAAGACCTCTAATGACCTCTCATACATCTGAAAAGTAAGGCGACCTCTGCAAAACACCCTAATGCCAATCATATCTGCTCATATTCCTAACATTTGGCAAGAAACGAAAATATACCAAAATGGAGAAAGGCAGTGGAAGAAGAAATGTTTGTATTGGAAAAAACTCAGATTTAGCAACTATCTCCTCTTCTGACTGGAAAAATATGTTGGCTCAAAATGGGAGTTCCCTATCAAACAAAATCAAGGAGTCATAGAGAGATACAAAGAGTGGTTAGTCGCATAGGGCTATACTCAAACTCCGGGAGTGGACTGCCATGAAACTTTTGCGCTTGTTGTTAAGATGGACTCCATCCGCATTGTTCTCTCTTTGATTGCATGTTTGGGATGGGACCTACAACAACTAGATGTAAAAAATACACTTTTGCATGGCGATCTTGAAGAGGAGTCATACATGAAAGTTCCGCTAGGTTCTTAATAACAAGATCAAAAAAGAAAGTATATCAACTTAAGAAATCTCTTTATGGTTTGAATTCGTCTCTCAGAGCTAGGTTTGGGAGGTTCCAAAAAGTCATGACTCTACTAGGATAAAAACATAGTCACTCCAATCATATTCTCTTTGCTAAGAGGAAAGTGGAGAAAGTGATTATTATCATTGTCTATGTCGATGATATCATTATCACTGGAAATGATTTGGAAGAAATCGTTATCATTGTCTATGCAATGAGTTCGAAGCCGAAGATCTAGGAAAGTTAAAATATTTCATAGGAATTGAACTCGCGCGATCAGATCGTGAAATCTTCATTTCTCAGAGGAAATATGTCATGGACCTTCTAGAAGAAATAAGGATGTTTGGTCGTGCACCGACAGGTGCCACCAGAGAAGTAAAGTGTATAATTGATGAAAACAAGAACGGTGAGAAAGCAAACTCCACGAGTTACCAAACATTGGTGGGAAGAATAATCTACCTTCACATATGTGTGTCCTAATATCACATATGCAGTTGGGATCTTGAGCAAATACATGTATTCTCCCAAACGAGACATCGGGAAGCTGTTATACGAGCTCTATGGTACCTGAAGAAGTTCCATGGATGTGGAATCCTTTGAAGAGCAAACATTTGAATGTTGAAGTATACACAAATGATGATTAGGTTGGAAGTCAAGATGATCGGAAATCCATCACAAGATATTGCTCTTTTGTTGGAGGGAATCTCATGACCTGAAGAAGTAAGAAACAAAATGTGATAGCAAGATCCATTACAAAAACTGAATAAAGAGCAATGCCACAAGGGGCATGCGAGGGATTATGGATTCAAGGACCAGCTGGAGAAAGGCAACATTTGCACTATGTTGTTCAATCCCAAGATCAATTGGCAGATATTTTTACCAAAAGCCTGAGTGTGACACCTTCACTGATAATATCTCCAAATTAGGAATGATCGACATATACTTTCATCTTGAGAAAGAGAGAGAGAGTTGAATTAAAGTCCATTGTAACGGCCCATTATAAAGGCCCATGCTTCCCTTGATTATTTTTAGTCTCACACCTCTAATATTGGTTTAAGTTCCTCTCCTGTGTATATATATAGAAATGTCATGTAATGTTTATATTTTAGATTGGAAATAATATTTTATTCCTGAACTAGTATAAATTCAAAATATGGTAAATCATCTTTCAATACAATTAGCTTGGGTTGGTTCCTCTTAGTTTTTCATTTATTCCAATCAAATATCAAGAGTTTAAAATTGTTGCAATAAATTGCAAAACACAAATTACATAATAGGTTAAGAAAGCCAATTTTGTCCAACCTAACAACTCCCATATCATTAAAAAAAATAACGATTCCCATATCAAGTGGAGTCACTACCCAAAGAACCTCCTTGTTCAGCTTAATTCATGTCATATTTGCAATAGACCTTCAATCAAATTAAATTTCTTTATATGTTTGAGCTAATAGAAGAATTTTATGCGAAGAAACCGAATTAAGTTGAATTAAAAAATAGTACATTGAGCAGTACATTTGATGCAAGAAGTCCATTTTTGGATGGGAATTTATGATGTTTTGTTATGTAAGGTGAGCTTTTACAAACACTTGAATTATAGGGACTTAACTGAGACAATTGAACTGTAGGAACCAAAGTGAACCCTCTTAGATTTGAGTTCAGCTAAACTCATCCTAACTCAACTAGATATCCTTCCTACCGTGATATACAATGATTACACAAGAATATACCTTAAAATACTCGGTGCACATCACAACAGAAACTAGTTATCTCACCGCATTATGTTGGAAGAGTCAGTAAATCCCAAAAGCTTCACACTTTTATCTGGCTTGAACTTCACTGCCTCCCATTCTGCTGAAGATATGGGAACAACTTCGGGTCCATAATGATAACCTCTTATTCTTTGTTCAGGAGGAACAATTTTATCAAGATTTTCCATGTTTTTGTACTCATAATCAATTTTGAGTTCATGAGTAGCAAATTTATCACTTCTTGGTGCTTTGTCAGAATACTTTTTTAAAGTAGGAAATTTCTCCTCTGCTGTTTTCTTGTAAACCCAGACCTGAGAATGAAACACTTAGTACTATTAATCAAAATATAACCAGGTAAACCTAATTCCACAGAATTTTGTCCAAAACAAATTCTAGATGACAAGATTTTTGAAGTTTGAAAATCAAAACTATAGGTTGTAAATGATAATTAATAACTATTAAAATGTTTAATAAGTAGGTGATGGGGATCGCAGTGATTTGATGCTCATTCGGACGATCTGAGTCCATAGATGCGCCCGGATGGTTATTTCGAGTCAATTTCATGTATTTATTTTATATTTTTGGGTTGTTTTGACACTTGATCGGTTCGAACATTTTTGGACGTCCAATTTGGGTGTCCTATTTCTATTATGATGTATTTAAGCATGAAGGGTGCGCCGACTGAGGGGATCGAAGGTTTGTAGCAGTTTCTGCAAGCCGTTGGTCTCACTTCTCCCCGGTGCGAAATCGGAAGACCTCCTCTTAGTGCGACTCCAAGGTAAATCCCCATCCATCTCCTCCTACTCGTCTGCTACCTTCCTCAAGCTGCAAGACATTCCACTTCCCCTGCGCCCACTCTGCATGTCGATCACTTTCGGCAGCCGCCCAACAGAAGTCACTGCCTCCCTCTTCACCTGCTGCCGGCTTCCATTAACCACAGAAAGCCCTCCCAACCCCGGTATTCTTGCAACTGAGTCCTCCCTATCAAGAATCCCTACAGCCGACTCCTTCCCCCTTCACCAAACTGACTCCTTCCCCCTTCACCAAACTCTACCACCATCTCTTCCTGAAGTCTTCCTCTATCTCCTACAGCCTTCAAGCATTTTGTATCCCTCTACCTGAAGCCCTCCCTGCCTCCTACATCCCACAAGCTTTCCCTCTCCCTCTTCTGGAAGACCTCCTTGTCTCCTACAACTACAAATCAGCCTTATCCTTTACCCAAAACTTCCTCCCACAGCCCCACCGAGCCCACACCGGTCCATAAATGACCCATTCAGCACCCAGTGAGACTGCAAGAATCCTGGATTCCCCGCTTTTGACTTATCTGTCTCCACCTGCATGTGTAAGTCGTTACTAGCAGTTTGTTGTTTTCTAATATTGAGTATGTGAACTGTATTTTGTTGGATGTGACATTATAAGTGTTGTTATTGTGACTTCGTTGGATTTGCAGGACCTATTTTGTGCATGCTTAAAAGTACTTGTACCTCATCATTTTGTGTATTAAAATTTGTTCATCTTAAATTATTTTGTGATCAAATGTACGATTTTTTTAGGTCTTTATCTTAAGTGATGGCTTGTGGTTAAATTATAGTTGGACAAAATCATTTGCATGTGCATTAAGTTAACATTTGATTGGAGTGCGTAATTGTTTGGATCATTTTAGGGTCGATGTAGATTTATTGCATTCATCGTGTGATAGCTTGCACCGCATCTCGGGTTAGGGAATTCGTTTCAGTCACTTATAGATTCATCTTGTATCAGATTGGTATCAGAGCTAAGTTTGTGCACTCTTTCGACGCACGGACATTGAGTCTATAGGTAGTATCAAATGGTGTATTATCACGACAATTATTCTGGGATGCAATACACTCCTTTTACATATCATGTCGACCCTTTGTCACGATATGCTAGAGATGATCACCATGATGATAGATCCTCACGTTATCATCATTAAACCTCTCCACGACTTTATGATGGTAAGGCTGACTATTGTTCGGGTCATCATCATTACACTTCTCCATTATTTGAGAAACCAAAGTCTGTATATGCTCGACCACATAGAGCTCCACTGGAGAGGTCCTCATAC
Source organism: Platanthera guangdongensis (assembly GCA_039583875.1). Classification (NCBI taxonomy): domain Eukaryota; kingdom Viridiplantae; phylum Streptophyta; class Magnoliopsida; order Asparagales; family Orchidaceae; genus Platanthera; species Platanthera guangdongensis. Next base: position 232,443,146 of record CM077163.1, read on the forward strand.
TATCATTTTGATCATCCTCGCTCGCTGTCGTACATTCGTATGGATCACGTCCACCCACGAGCACGATATGATTACTTTAGGGATGACTGTCTAAATGACCCTCAGGAGCCCTATAGAGGTCACCATCACCAGAATCACACCACATGTCAAGACCCTCCTGGTGTTTCGCAAATACCTGAGGCTGAATTTCAGCGATTAGTTCTTGATCAATTTAATGGATTGGAGGCTCATTTTGATCACATGAGGTCTGTCTTAAGAAGAATCAATAGGAGAAAGCCTAAGGATTTATGTCAAGCCACTGATGTGTCTAGTAGTGCTCCCACTGACATAAGAGGCCCAACACCTAATTTTGATTCTTGTCCAGATGAGACTCAATTCCCACATGATTTTGGAGTCGGGTCTGAACATGACCGCATGATAGAGGTGGAGAGTGATACTAGTATAACTAGTGAGCGTGATCACGAGAGTGAGGGAAAGCGGCCTAGTGACACTGTAATAGTATATCTATCCTCCGCACATCACTTAGACCTAGTGTCCCCTTCGGCCAGTCCTCAACGCTATACCGATTGTCACGCACTTGATTAGGGCTTCTTCCTTCTCTTCCCTTAGCATTGTCTCGAGACACATCACGACCAAGAGTTATGAGCCTAGTGTCGATCTCTTAGCGGCTTCCCCACACATTTTGGGGACGCCGCCTCTATCAACGGTCTTCACCTGGAGGATCATGACCATATTGATGGATTTTTTGATGAACCCCTGACAAACTTCCAGATGAGCCACCACTCCCTCGTGAGGATCAAGGGGCTAGAATTAACTTCGTTGTGGGTGTCTTACTTGTTCTCATAGACACTATTATTGGTGTTTCCCTCTTAGAGGACCATCCTTTCATTGTTGATCTCCTCGGAATTAAGTCCTCGAGAGGCTCATCTTATGGGTCTCCCTTCCCAAGAAGATTCCCTCTAGTGTGAAAGGTTTGTGTATTCACACTAATCATCATCGTGTTCGTGATGATTTCTCCTATACACCTCCTGGTGAGCCACCTGATAGGATTTATCACTTGATAGGTACCCATCACAACTGTGTGTCGCACTCTTTTGTCACCATCTATGACGTTCCTTCGGGTGATGGTGTCTTTCAAGCTGATTTTTTTGTCTACCACTGGGTGAGCCTCCCGATGACAATTGACACACGATTCAATCTTAAACCAGTGCTACGGTTTTAGGTAATTACTTGAGTGCTCATATGCTTACGGAGTTTTCTACACCCCACTCGAAGAACCTCCTGATAAACCACCCTTCTCCAGGAACCTTTACCTCATGGAGCTTGTTTTTCACCAGTATGTACTATATAGTGCTTGTTGTGTTTCTCATGCATCATTTAAATGTGTATGTTGAGTCATTGGTTCGTTACTTGCACTCATCAAAAACATCTTCCATTCAGTATTCGCATATGGTTTATGAATCAGTTCAAATGATAATTGCAACAAGCAATGATTATTATAAAGCACAAGCAGATAGGTGCAGAAGGGATCGTAATGTTAAAATTGGAGATGAAGTAATTATTCACATACGATCTGAGAGGTTTCCGACGGAAACAACAACAAAATCAAGCGCTCATTGAATGGGTTTGTATAGAGTTACGTGAGGGGTCGGTACCAATGCGTATGAGATTGGCATCCCTCAGAATATGGGGATCAATCGGGTATTCATTGTAGAGAACTAGACTCCTTACTGTGAGGAACACATGTATGTGGATCCCCTCCCCACTTCGGTACCAGAGCCACCACATCTTTCATCTCCTCCTACCTCACCTCAGCCTCAACCTATGGAGTCTCACCATGGGGACCACATTGCACCACTGCCAGTTCCACCAATTAAACTTTCAAACGGAGATACATTTTACTCAGAGCAACCAGCTACCATCAAAGACTTCCTGCATACTGTTGCATATGACTTCACCGTCATGGGCGGGTGAGATGCATTATGATACCTTGTCCTCCGGAGCTACAACCCATTCCCTGATGTTGCTAGGATTTCCCTAGAGGAGCTTGCGCTATATTGCAATGTCGGGGGAGGGTAGGCGGTGGTGGGGAAAACGGTGTGTGTGTGTGTGAGAGAGAGAGAGAAAGGAGAGGGGATTAGGGTTAGAGATTAGAGGAAGGGAAAGACATACATTCATCCAAGATAATAATTACATGGTTTGTTTGCCCTCTTATAGTGGCGAGTAGTGAATACAAAAGGAAATGCACAAAATAGGAAATACAGAAAATACTAAAAACGGCTCAAGCAAATAAAACAACATATTTAATTATCAACATATTTAATATTTAAATATCCTCCACGCCCACCCCGCCTGGGTCGTCCTCGTCGGTCCAAGTCGCTCCCGACGCGCCCGGTTCGTCTTCATCGGTTGGCGCTACGTCCTCCCCACATATCTGTAACAATGTCGCCGTCTGGGACATATGCCTTGTCCCCAAGGCAGTCGCCGGAGTGGCTGCGGCTGAAGTGATTCTGGGGCAACCAGCTGGCATCAGACTCCGGACGGGAAGACCTAGCGACATGGACCATTGCGAGCCAGAGGCCCCCTGAAAGTGGTAGCGGCGACCAAGTAGCTTGGTTGGGTGATTCGGCGCCAGCTGCCGTCTTTTTTCCGGACCAACAAAAGTTGGGCTGGTGGCAGTCCCGTCGGAGGCTGGATTCCATTGGTAAGCGCGGTCGAAAGCTCTTGGTGGTTCGTTGGGAAAGGAAGAGGCACAGTGGATGTTCCCGTGAGGTTCCACAGCTTCGTGGAGAGGCCGACATTTGTGGTCCGCTGGATCGTGCAGAGGGAGCTCAGAGAGCGTAGGGGGCGGAGTTGTCGTCGAGGCGACATGGTTGGCCCTTCTGCATGAACTGTGTGGACATAACCTGTCAATTAACGCACACATCGCCGAGGGTAGCAAGTCAATCCACTCCAAGAATGGCGTTAAGACCGCCTAAGACAAATAAGTAGAAGTCTGCGGTCACGGAACAGGTCCCCACTGAGAGGGAGACGGCAGTGCAACGGCCCAGAGACGGACGGTGGCGCCCATCGCCCAAACGGACTGCAACATCCGGGGAGGGAATTGAGGGTAGAGGGAGCTGCTGCACCAGGTGCTCTGAGATGAGGTTGTGGCTTGCGCCAATATCCACCATGATGATGATCGGGAGATCCTGTAGTGTGCCCGAGAGTTGCATGGTTTGTTCGCTAGGGATCCCGCCCGTCGAGGTGCAAGATAGCTCCACCCGGTGGAACAAAGCTGTGGTGGACTCGAGAGGTGTTTCCTCCGTTGAGAGCTCCAGAGCCTCAAAGTCGGCCAAGGTAACCTCAGGGTCGATGTCGCCGATGATGGCACGAAACTCCTTGACCGCGCAGACGTGGGTAGGAGAATGGGGCTGACGGCAGCGAAAACACAACCTTTTTCTACGGAGGTTGTCCAACTCGCAGTTGGAGAGTCGTTGAGTAGGGGCGGTCGGCCTGGCTGAGCAATTAGAGGAGGCCGAGGGGCTGGTGTTTCTGGAGTAGCGGTGTGACATGGTTGGCCTCCCGGTGGAGGCCTGCCTGGTGGTGGTGGTGGTCGAGGAGACAAATCCGCCTCCACGAGGCGGGCCATGTTGAGGGCCTCTGAAATCGTCCGGGGATGGTGAGTGCGAAGTCGGGAGAGAATGTGGGGCAAGAGTCCTTGCATGAAGAAGCCGAGATAATGATCCGACGGTAAGCCCAGAACATGGGTGATGAGGGACACAAACTCATCGATGTATTCATCCAATGCACCGACTTGACGTACCCCACACAGTCGTTCGATGGCGGAGCCGGAGTAACGGTTGTCGTAGTGGCGGATCATCTCCTACTTGATCTCTGGCCAAGAGATGGTTGGATTGGGCTGTTGTAGCCATCGGGACCAATGTAAGGCGGAGCCGTCGAGACCCACGACGGGGTGGGGACCTTGTCTAGCTCGGGAGTGTGGTGGAGGTCAAAGTATTGTTATGCCTTTGCGATCCACCCAATCGGGTCCACACCGATGAAGGTGAGGAGGTCCAAGGCAAGGACCAGACGGCCAAAGGAAAATGGGGGTGAGGTCTCCCCGTTGTGCGGGAGAGGTGGTGACTCGAGGATGGACGCGTCACTGGTCGGGCATGCGGATCCGCTAGTGGACGAAGCAGCGGAGGGTTGTAACGCATCAAGCTTTGCGTGGATAGCGAGCAAGGAGGCCTACAAGGAGGCCACGATGGACTCCTGGGTGCTGACACGGCGTAGGAGGTCCTCGTTGGCGTCCTCCGATGGACCCTCGGCGGTGGAACTGGTATTTGGCGTCATGGAAACGACAGAAGGTCTACAGTGGCTGGAGGGTTGCAACGGCGCGACGGTGGGGAAAAGCCGCGTGCGGCGCTGGAATGCGGTGTTGCGGTGCGGCTGGCTGGAGTGCGGAACGACGACGGGAGGGCAGTGCTGGGTGTGAGACTGAGCAGCGCTGCGACGCCGGGAAAAAACGATGTGCGGCGCTGAACGGCGGTCGGGAGCAGGTGTCTAGTGGCGGATGCGGACTTGGATCGCGGAACTGAACTGGATCGCGGATGCGGACTTGGATCGCGGAACTGAACTGGATCGCGGGTGCGAAAATTGGTCGGGGTCGCCGAACTGCGTGAGGCTGAGGCGTCATGGTCTGGGCGGGATCGCGGATGCGGAAGTCGGGCGGGATCGCGGATGCGGAAGTTGGGCAGAATCGCGGAGTTTCGCGGTGGGCGCGCTGTGGTCCGTGCGAAATCGCGAAAGTGGAAACCGGACGGAACCGCGGAAACGACAGTAGATCATTAGCGAGGGAGGCAACCGACAGCCTGTGGCGGGCAGGACGGCGGGTCGGACCAAATTGTTGCGATGTCGGGGGGGTAAGCGGTGGTGGGGAAAACGGTGTGTGAGAGAGAGAGAGAAGGGAGAGGGGATTAGGGTTAGAGATTAGAGGAAGGGAAAGACAAACATTCATCCAAGATAAGAATTACATGGTCTGCTTGCCCTCTTATAGTGGCGAGGAGCGAATACAAAAGAAAATATGCAAAATATGAAATATAGAAAATACTAAAAAAACGCCTCAAGCAAATAAAGCAACATATTTAACTAGCAGCATATTTAATTAGCAACATGTTAAATATTTAAATATCCCCCGTGCCGACCCCGCCTGGGTCATCCTTGTCGGTCCAAGCCATTCCCGACGCACCCAGTTCGTCTTCATCGGTCCGCGCCGCGTCCGCCCCGCATATCTGTAACACGCTACTTGTCCCCGGAATATGCCGAGAGCACGACTACCCTCGCACATCGGAGATGAGTGCTTTCAAGTCGGGGTATATTGAAGAATATAGCAGTGATTCGATGCACATTCAGACAATCTGAGTCCACAGATGCGTCTAGATGGTTGTTCCAAGTCGATTTCATGTATTTATTTTATATTTATGAGTTGTTTTGACACCTGATCGGTTTGGACATTCTGAGTCGTCCGATCTGGATGCCCTTATTTTTATTATGATGTATTTAAGCTGCAAGGTGCGCCCGCTGAGGGGATCGAAGGTTTGTAGCAGTTTTTGTGAGTTGTCGGTCTCAATTCTCCCCGGTGCGACGTCATAAGACCTCCCCTTGGTGCAACTCCAAGGTAAATCCCCGACAATCTCCTCCTACCGGCCCGCTACCTCCCTCTAGCCACAATCCCTTCCTCTTCTGAAGCACCCACTCTGCATATCGATCACTTTCCAGCAGTTGCCCATCTCAATCCACTGTCTCTCTCTCCACATGTTGTCGACTTACACCAGTCGCAGAAAGCCCACCCAGCTCTGGTATTCCTGTAGTCGAGCCCTCCCTATCCAGAATCTCTACAGCCGACTCCTTCCCCCTTTACCAAACTCTACCACCGCCTCCTTCCCCCTTTACCAAACTCTACCACCGCCTCCTCCTGAAGTCCTCCCATGTGTCCTATAGCTATCAAACATTCCCTCTCCCTATTCTTGAAGCTCTCCATGCCCTCTACAGTCCACAAGCTTTCCCTCTGCCTCTTCACGAAGCCCTCCCTGTCTCCTACAGCCCACAAACCTTCTCCCACCAACCTGCAACTACAAATCAGCCATATCCTTTACCCAAACCTTCCTCCCTCAGCCCCACCGAGCCCACACCAGTTCATAAATCACCCACTCAGGACTCAGCACCAAGTGAGACTGCAGCAGCCTTGGATTCCCCTCTTTCGACCTACTCTGCCGCCACCTGTATGCGTAAGTCATTATTAGGAGTTCATTGCTTTCTATTATTGAGTATCTAAACTGTATTTTGTTCGATGTGACATTATATGCATTGTTATTATGACTTCGTTGGATTTGCGGGATCTATTTTGTGCACGCTTAAAAGTACTTGAACCTCAATCATTTCGTGTATTAAAATTTGTTCTTCCTAAATTAAATTTGTGAACAATTGTGTGACTATTTTATGTTGTTATCTTAAGTAATTGCTTGAGATTAAATTACAGTTGGACCAAATCATTTAAATTCACATTAACTCATTAAGTTAACATTTGATTGGAGTGCGTAATTTTTGTATGTCATTTTAGGGTCATCGTAGATTCATTGCATTCGTGTGATCACTTGCGCTACATCTCAGGTTAGGGCATTCATTTCAGCCACCTATAAATTCGTCATGCATCCGTAGACAGTAGGATCCTCTAATGATGATTATTCAACCAGAATATCAAAATAAGTCCACAAGCAGTATTATCTAAACCAAGGGTAAAAAAACCATATGCGCTTAAGAAAAAACTGCAGTTATCCTCTCTAACCATAACACGCAAAATAAATGAATAATTAATAAACTTCCAAAACAAAATTAGAATGGAAGGATAACATGGTCAAAGAGTAGAGGTTGCCAGATTGCAACTCAATTATTTTTTTCAAAACAGAGACAAAAGGACAGGAAAACACCAAATTTAAAAAATTCTTTTCAAGGATATCAGAAAGATTCTTCTAAAGCATTATTTTTTTCACAATAAATCCTCCCTTTTTGAAGACAAAATACACTATATCACCTTGATCTTCATGTTTGAACCTAATTCAAGGTCTCCTCTGTACACAGTAACGGGGGAAATGTTTCGAGTCCTAAGAGCACCAAGCAATGATGTCGGCCCATCAACACATACAATTTTTGACGTTGTATTCCTTGAAAATTGATCGAGTAGGTCAACATTCTCATCAACTATCTTCTGTTGCATTGATCTGGCCAGCTTCAAGCTTACAATTATGCAATCTAACCGCACTCCATAAGTTTTCATCATTTGACCAATGGTATTAACCTGATCTGATTTAGAGCCTTCATCTGGCTCCTTGATGGGGTGTTGTGCATTGGTTATAAGACAAATGCGATGCTTCCCCTTGTTTGTAGACCCAAATTTCTTTATCAGCATGTCCATTCCAACAACAATAGCATCAAGAACTTGCTTGTCAAGAAAAACAAGATAACAATGACAGGATTAAACCAACATTTAGTTTGATGTTATTATGCTGCTCTCACGGAGTGACAAGCTACTTCACAAGTTTGTTCTCCATGGCAGTCCACCATGGAGGAGCGCAAGTGTATGTTCAGGACTTCTATTGTAGATGTTCCACACAATTTTGGAAAAGGGTTATTGATGCGGGACAGGAGTCCACCTGGCTACCACCTTGGCATCACCACCAAGGGGCCCACCTGGAGTCAGCACCAGGCGGCTTTATCAGGCCCGCGGGCCGTACGCCCCAACCAGCTCTTCGTCATGGAATTACCACCATGCGGCAGGTTGTTGTACACAATCTTCACTCTTTTCGAGGTTGGCACAAGCTCGGAAAGAAACATCCAACCCAACGTATTCGCGGAGTGTAACTTCTCCACGGGGTCAACCTACCATGCCAGCTATGGGAGCCTGGGTGGCGAGAGCTTCTCTGGGTAACAAACTTAGCTCCTGTGATGAGAGCGCTGGTGAAGGCCTCTTATCTAGGAGGTCTGAGGATCGAGCCCCGGCCTCAACAACCTGCCGCATGGTGGTGATTCCATGGCGGAGAGCTGGTTGGGGTGTACGGCCCGCGGGCCTGATAAAGCCGCCTGGTGCTGACTCCAGGTGGGCCCCTTGGTGGTGATGCCAAGGTGGCGGGCAGGTGAACTCCTGTCCCACATCATAAAAGTGCACTTTATCAAGAAGGTCGGGGGATCTAGCCCTGGCCTCAACAACCTTTCGGATTTCCTGTGGTGGGACCGGAGATGGGTTGGGGTGTATGGCCCGCGGCCTGATAAAGCTGCCTGGTGCTGACTCCAGGTGGGCCCCTTGGTGTTGATGTCAAGGTGACGGGGCAGGTGGACTCCTATCCCCGCATCAGTCATCATGTTAATAGTCAATGAAGATCGACTTAACATAGAATTTCATTTTCTACTGCATTGCTTCCCAAATTACCATTTCAGAACCTTCATCCATAATTTTCAATTGTGTGAAAATACATAATACAAAGTTTTCAAGTAACTTGTCTATGTATGTAAAAGTAGCTATGATTTTATTTCATCCAAAGAACAAAATACAAAGCAACGTTACCAAAGTGATGCCCAAGTCTTGTTTCATGATTCCAAAGATAAAAAATACAATTCAAGGTTTTCTTTGTTTTTTGTAAGAGTGTTGGAAAAAATTAGGGAGATTTAAAAAATGGCATAGATTCGAATTCATATTGATCTTCTTTAGATGCTTCTCCGACAAAATAACATAGAATATGAAATAATTAAAAGGGAAGTTACTCTAGATATAAATGGCGATGGGATAAAAAGGTACAAAAATTGCAAGGAAAATAAAGGCAACCACAACTAATAAACTTAGGATACAATCTCCATTGCAGGTTCCTCTTGGAAGTTCACGCAAAGTATCCACTATGGCATCAGCTACTACTTTAATATCTTGTAGAACCGTAACATGAAGATATCCACCCACCTCAATCTGTAGATCATTTTTTGTCTCTGACAATCCAAAAGTGTTCCCATCAGTATAACAGAAATTAAGAAAGAGATGCAATGCTCTTACCAGTTGTTATCATGTGTTATTCCATTAAATATTTAGTGCACATTTGGTTGTCCACAAGTGGAAGTAAAAATTGACAAAGACAACTCTACAATAGAAGTTTGGTTTCCTAAATAGGAAATGAACCTACTTCCTTCACATATTACCCGTGCTCCCAACCAAACCTACGGAACAGTGGCTCCGTGATGACGGTCGAGTTCAGTCTAGGCTTCTCAATTCTATAGACTAAACCCTACCGCATGTCCATGTACCACGAGACTGTCAAAGTCATATGGGACGAGCTTCAATCCCTTTACTTTGACTAGGGCAGTCTCCAACATTTCTGTCATCTTTACTCAGCTTTAGGCGGTTGACCCTGGTGTGACTGGTGACCTGACCTCCTTTGTCGCCACGTTTAAGACCCCCGTTGAAGCATGGCTTCGGCGCCAGTCCCCCCTCGGATTTTGTTGTTTAGTGGGCGCAGAAGGAGGCTATGGGCATTACTCTCATGATGGTGCGGCTACCTCCCAATCTTCACAGTATCTGGGCAACCATCCTTTCCTCTCCCATTGTTTCGTCTCTTTTCGACGTGTGCTCCATGATCCTTAAAGTCACTCCGCTTCATGAAGTCGTGATGCCTCCCTCTCCTGCCCTTCTATAGCACTCCCTGACTACGCACCCTCCTCCTGGGTCTCGGGGTGGTTGCAATGGTTCTCGCGGTGGCAAACATGTTGATCGTAATCTCTCCTCTCGGTTGGACAATCATCTATGTACTTATTGTAGCCACCCCACATCATACTTAGGCCACCTCCTTCAAGAAACATGGGTTTCCACCACCGACATTCAATACGCCGCCTCATGCTACTCCCGACGTGGATGTTCCCTCCCCTCACTCCGACGTTGACATCTTGCAAGAGGAACTTTGGCAACTTCGGGGGATGCTTACTCGGGACTCCAACTGCGTCGCCTCTTGTTGGATCCAACGAAGGTATAGTCTGTTTTTACCCACAGTCCGATGTGGATGGTGGACTCTGGGGCTACCAACCACATCACCCCACACAAACCTTCTTGGTATTCAGATACCTCTTCTCTGAAGTTTCTCACAGAGGCCAATGGCGATACCACACCGTTTGCGATTCTTGAGATGTGCCTCTCACTCCATCTCTTCTTCTCTGGCTCTTTGTTTTGTCCTTCATGTTCCAAACTCTCAGTTTAATCCTCTTTGTAAATCGTTTAACTCGGGACTTTGATTGCTCACTCTTGTTTTTTGTCTTCTTTTGTCATGCAGGATCAGCGGGCTCGAAATATCATTGGTAGGGGGCGACTCTCTAATGTGTTGTATACTCTAGATCTTCCACCCTCGGTTCTCTCCTCTGTCACATCCACTGACTGGCACCAGCATCTTGTACATGCTCAACAGCCTGAAGATAGGAGATCAGTGGAGCATGCATAAAACGGCTGACCACCCCAACGGCAAAGAATATATAAGGTCTAGTGACTGTAAGGTATATAAGTTTGCTAGTCCCTTATACTCCAAATGTGGGTTTGGACCATCTATTAGCATTTCGTCGTGTCCACTGCCCGCTACCTCATTAATCGCATGTCCTCTTTTGTTCTGATTTGACACACCATTTTTCATCCACTATCCAAAGTCCAAACACCACTCCCTTTTACCCTGACACCTAGTGTCTTCGGCTATGTCTATTGTGTTCATAATCTTGGTCCTGTCGTGGAAAAAATAGTTACCCATGCAACCAAGTATAAGTTTGTTGGCTATTTTCATACTCAGAAGGGCAACATCTGTTACTCTCCACCTCCGCGAAAACTTGTCACCTCCATCAACGTCACCTTCCCTGAAAAATCAACCATTCCACCAATTTGAAACTCCTATCACCTCCTCCCCAAGCGTTCCACATCTTCACGTACCTACCTTCACTAATTCTCCTTTACTACCTACTCCTTTGGATGTGCCCCCTCCCCACCCCCACCCTGTCGCTACCTCCTCTTTGTGTCCACACCCGCTGACTTCTTCGGTCTGATGACCTATGATTGTCGCCCTTGCCTATTGATGCTTCGCAGGTCGCTGATCAGTCACAAGCCTCTACCGCTCACCGTCTTTCAAATTATGTATCTTTGCATCGCTTATCGACAGCTCTACGAGATCCGGGGTGGCGGGCCGCTAAGGATAAGGAAATGGCTTCCCTCTGGGATAATCACACTTGGGACCTTATCTCTCTTCCTTGAGGTCAGAGTGGTCAGACATGTGTTGGATGTATGTGGGTCAACACTGTGAAGTATGGTCCCGATGGGGCAGTTAAACGTATGAAAGTTATCTTTTGGCTCATGGTTTTACTCAACAACGCGACTTCAACTACGAAAAGACCTTTTCACTTGTCGCAAAGCAAAACAATGTTCGGGTCCTGATCTCCTCGGTTGTTCATCGACATTGAATGTTACATCAACTCGACATCAATAATGCTTTTTTGAATGGTGACCTCGTTGAGACTATCTACATACAGCAGCCTCTTGACTATGAGACCATGGGGAGTCTTTTGTATGTAACCTATCTCTCTATAGTTTCAAACATTTTTCTCGGGTCTGCTTTGATAAGTTCAGTCGGGTTGTTCGCGAAGTTGGCTTCACTCGGAGCTCAGCTAATTTTTCTTCATTCAACCATCACCGCCCGACAGGAACTGTGGTTCTTTTAGTGTAGGTTGATGATATTCTCATCACAGACGATAATCTCAATGGTAAAATTATGATCAAGTAACACATGACATCCACATTTTAGACTAAGGATTTGGGGTTTCTAAAATATTTTCTTGGCATCAAGGTGACTCGTCGACCTGATGATCTCGTTGTCTCAATGGAACTACTGTCTTGTCATATTTCATGACGTCAGTAACTCTGAATGCAAGCCTTTTGATAATCCTATGAATGTCAACCATAAGCCTTGCGCTCATGCATCAGATTCAGATCTACTCCTCCCTAACCCAAAGTACTATCGTCGTCTTCTAGGAAAGATCATTTACCTTACAGTCACAAGAACTAATATATCCTTTTTAGTTAGGGTGGTCAGTTGTTTTATGCATGCTTCACAGATTTGTTGTCTCCAAGTTGTTGAGCGCATCCTCTGGTATTTGAAGACTTCTTCGTGACAAGAGCTTGTGTATAAGTCTTCCTCCTCTTTATCACATGTTGCCTACTCTGATGTTGATTATGTCGGTTCTCTTGATGATCGTCAATCCATAAGTGGGTATTGCACGTACTTTGGTGGACAGCTTGTCACTTGGTGGAGCAAGAAGCAAATTGTGGTTGCACGATCATCTGCGGAAGCTAAATATCGATCAATGGTTTTTGCCGTTTCAGAACTCGCATGGTTAGAGTCTTCTGAGTGATCAGGGTGTGAAACTCCCTCTCCGGTCAGTCTCTTTTGTGACAGACAAATTGTTATTCATATTGTTAAGAATCATGTATTTCATGAACGTATCAAGCGCATCGAGGTCGATTGTCATTTTATTTGGGAAAAGGTTCAACTTAAAAAATTAGACATGAGACGTGTCTGCTGCTAAGCAAGTTATTGCTTGTTGACATCCTTACTAAGGTCTTATCTCAACCATTATATCATTTGTTTCTGTCCAAGCTTGACACCTAAGGTTTGTATGCTCCAACTTGTAAGGGAGTGTTGAAGTAATCTGTATAAAGGCCAGACAGTTACCCTTGTGTAACCGCCTGATGTTTCTGTTCTGAATAAGGGTCGGGCAGTTACCCTTGGTGTAACCTCCCGGTGTTGCTACTTGTTGTAGTCTGGGAGGTTACATGTATTGTAACCGCCCGATGTATTCAGTCTCACGTCACCATTTGTACATTTTCTCACCTTCTCTATTCTATATAAAGATAGTTACGCTCGTGTAATAAGCAAATTTCTGGAGAATTAAAATAAATATTTGAATTTGAATTTTGGATTTCCACAAACTGTATAGAATTTCTATTACAAAAATTGGCATGGAACCCACCATACCAACACAAATAAATGGTGTACCAAATATCAACACCTTAGAACTCTTGTCGCTAGCTTCTCGTCGGTGAAGTTGAGGCTTCTCGCTGGGGTATGGAGCATCTCGATATAGTAGGGAGCATCTAGATATAGTAGGGATCATCTTGGTGGCGTTGTGTGGTGTCGAGGAAAGAAGATCAGGGGGGAGAGAGAAGCAGTCACGTGGAATTCCTCGAGAGAGGAAGGCGGGATAGATAGCTATGCGGGTGAGATGCGCGTCTCGGTAATTTTCAGGAGCCTCGAGGTATAGGATGTGGTTGGAGGTGTTATAAGACACCTTGGATGTCCAAAAAACCAGTGGTGGAAGTGTTAGTCTTTCTACTTAAGGAAATAAGTAAATTTAAAACTCATGGGTATGCAGGGAAGGTTGTTTAGTTTACTCCTATGTTTAATTCATACACAAGAGATTGATTTCAGCATCTAGGACGTCATTACGCATGCGATCTCTGATTAGGCCCCTTGCCAAGATCTCATGTCTGATAGGCATGCATCGAGGTGGTATTATTAAAAGGATCCCTGAACAAACTATGTCTTGTAACAAATACTCAGATAGTCAACATGTTTGTCGAAAGAACAAATACTCTGATCTTTGTAACATCCGGAGTCCATATTCGGACTACACAGGGTCGCATGTAGATAGACTCATTTAGGATAAAACTTTTGCTCGTAATTTTTGCTATATTAGGTGGTGGCAAATATGAACATTTCTTTGATAATAATTACACGATTATTAGTGCACACCGTTTAAGTATGATAATATAGAAAAAATAAATGAACCGTTTGAAATCTAAAACCATATTGTATGTTTGTGTGCTCCTGAGTGGCAACTGAGGCGTCCTACCTAGTTATTGTGTATTGTTGGTTCTTAGCTTTGGTATTTCTTCTTGATAGGTTATGAGGTATCGGAGCTTCAAAGTGCTTGAAGAATGGCATGAACTAGTTGTGGTGAAGGAAATCAACAATATCTTCAAAGTGCTTGAAGAATGACATGAATTAGTTGTGGTGAAGGAAATCAACAATCATGACGAAACACGTTGTAAGTCGGCTCCTTGTAGGATAGTGCTGGAACGAGGCCTCTCTGAGGAAACTAAGACTTAGTATTGCACCCATGGGGTGATGGCATCAAAAGAATAAAGGCATTTTTTATTTATTCACACACTTTTCTTTCACATTATATTTGCATTTGGATGCATTTTGTTATGGCTTATTGATTTAACCGACCAATAAAATCATGAATAAATAGATCAGATAAACATACACAGCCACAGAATTAAGGCAAACAATTATTCTCATCATTAAAACATAGTAAGTCATCATGAATTTTTAACTGCTCATAATTCCTTATTATCGTGAAACACTCATGCGCTACTAAAAGGCCATGTGCACGCATCTATGTAGATTGGAAGAAGAAACAAAGAGATGAAATAACATCTTGTTTGTTCCTCCCCGCCAAGCCTAAATCATCAACTACATTCACGCCTCTCATTTGACGCCCTAGCTTCATTTAGGAGTGCAAAAAAGGCATGTCGGACACAAGCCGTGCCTCAGGGAAATCAGGCCTTGGTCAGGCTCGGGCCCTTTTGAAAGGGGGTCTTGCAGTGCTCAAAAATTAGGCCTTGACTGGGCCCGAGCCAGGCTCGGGGAACCCTGACCGGCAGCACCACTAATGGTTAGGCTACAGATTCGATTCTTTTAGATCATATTATTATGCACTTTGTTCATTGTGGTACTATATTCAATGATAGATTGACTATTTATTTATGTTGCACTCTGTTCAATGAAAGTATTTTGCCTAAAGTGGACAAACATCCATATCACCTACGACATAGATGGTTAAAATTATTACAAATATTATATGAAGCCATAAAGGAATACATATTAGTCCTTTAAAAAAAGCAAAGGCCTACGCTAGCCCTAGGTCACCACTTACTTATCACTTGGCAGTTGATGTGCTGCCAAAATTGGACCAGGCTCGGGCCTGGGGCCTGGTCTGAGCCTTGCCCAGGCTAGGCGCCAGGCGGCATAATGCATGGCCCGGAACGGGACGCAGACTGTGTCTACAGCTAAATAAGGGGCCTTACATGGCCCGGGCCTAACCAGACTCGGGTTGGGCAACCGGGCCTGGGCTTATTTGCACGTCTAGCCTCATCCCGCCCCACTCACACCTCCCAACCTAGCGCCCTAACCTCATCCCCTTCTGATTGCACCTCACATATGGTGCACAAGCCTCATCCCTCTTGCACACCCTCATCCAACGCCTTAAATTCACAGACCCTGTACCAAAGCAGATACATTCCATCTTCCCCAAGTCGTCTCCCGCTAAGTCACCCTTTATGATAGGCTCGTTGCTATCGACCCATTGTCACCACAACAACACCATCAAAACTACCTTTATTGATTATCCATGCGGATTAATCTACTCTATAAGAATTTTTAGCCATGTCACCCACTACTAAGTACTAACCACAAAACGTTCTACATGCAAAGCTAACCAACAACCACTTTACAATGCAAATTTCACAGCTCCCATATAGTCCACGCTCACCTTGTCCTCACCCACCGAGTTTGTGCTTGCGAAAAATTATATTTATATTGCTTATAGAAATCTGGGGTATTCTTTAGCTTGTACATATCTCTTATTTCTCGATTTGATTACCTGTCTAGATCATTATGATTTAGTGAGTGATATGATACTGCTTGTCCTAATAACCTAAATTATTCGGTCTATTTTCAAGAGCTTTCATTGTGAATTTATTATGTGGAAGAGTCTGAGTTCTTAAAGTTCAATTGCTCCAATTAAGTACATTAAAGAATTGCCTTTCTTAAATTTCAAATTACCAAGCACAGCTTGTTTAATTTTTTTGACGAATCCAATTGCAACAAATTAGTTCACATTACCTCCTAGCTTAGACTGCATAGAAGCCTCTTCAAAATAATGAGCAAACTTCCCGATTCCCGCTTCACTAAATAAGAAGCTAGACAATGGATTACTGGAGCTGAGGCACGTCTTGACCAAGAATTAGACAGCAGATTGCTTGACCAATGGACTAAACTCGGTGAATGTGATTAGGAGTTATGACAAGATGGGATTAGTGAATATCTTTCGCCAATCATGAGGGAGAGTGTTAATATATTTTGTATAGGTTGTATTTAATAGGTTGAAATGAAATAGAAAGGAAGGATTTTTGTTTTTCCCCCGACAACAAGAAGCCCATTGAAGATAGGTGTGGACTGATCGACCAGTGGGGAGAGGAACTGTGGCGGCATAGTGACTGCTAGAATGAATATCGAGAACTGGGCTTTCGTGTATTGGAAGGTTCGACATCGGTTTCAGTGGGTTGAAAAGCATGGCTTCGGCGACAGAAGGGGCAGTGCTACTACGAAAAAAATTGAGGCAACTGATGGAAATGATCTCGAGTGGAAATGAGTCGAGACACTGGTCGCGGTCAATTGACGTCTTTGGCGCTAGACGCGGTGCACGAGCTCTCGATTGGTCTGTGAGTGTCAGTGTGTGGTCTTGATCCAGGTGAGGTATTTATGAAGGGCGCTAATGGGTGTTGATGAAAGATGCTTTGATATCAAGATGTTAGGTGCTTCCGCTTGAGAACGGGTGTGTTGTCGTGAGAGGGAGAAATCTCGGAAAGGATCCACTCAACCGTTCTTTGACTTAATCTTCCCAATGGTGGAGGATACAACAGGAGTCGAGTTCAACATAGAGAGGAAAAGAAGAGTCTTTCTCAACCCCAAACCCTAAATAAAAAAGATGAGAGAAATGAGAGAAGACCAAAAGGAGAGATTAGATTTTAATGCATGCTTGTCATTCCAAGGCCACCTCACTCACATATATAGTGAGGGGAAAATGTTCCACAATATTTTAATTATGTCACTCATTCGGGTCACATGATACGTGAGTAAATTAGAGTGTGTGTAAAGAAGATATAATGCGAAAAATAAAGATACAGTGCAAAAAAAGATGCACGTCGACCATGGCTATGCATCATCACCCTCCTCGTGGGCCCATAACATTTATTCTCACCTCACAGCTTTCCATGAAGACGTGGATGGTCTGGATGTCCCCTACTTTTGGTACTCCCTTTGTTAAAGCAAATATATTTATACAATTAAAAGGAAGAGTATTGTAACTTCACAGATAAGTGCAACATTGAAATTCACAATTTCAACGCTTTAATCTCTATTGGGTTAAGAAAAATACTTCCATAATAAATTTAAGTTCACAACATTATTCTAACAAAAAAAATGTGTCAAAATGGCAAATAAATATGGTACCCTTGATAGAATGAAAGTTGATACATGGCTATACCAAGGGAAGTGTCAGACCTAATGAGAATATGATAAGAACCTCAAGCAAATGGAATTGGCTTTCCACAAAATTTAAAGGGGCTTTAACATTGCAACAAACCAAAGATGTAATTTGATATGTAACTGCACGCATGGGTTAATATTAACTTCCAAATTGCATTAGATGGACTAATCTTCCTTATTGGATGGAATTCTAAATTCTCACTTCGTACTTAAATCACTGTCCTTGTATTGGAAGGAAAAATGACATTCTTGTGGGTTACCATCATCAAAGAACAAAGTCGTCAGAGAAATAGAAAATTAAGAGGATACATTTCTTATTAAAACAGTAAGAGATTAGAAAGGGAGAAAGGAACAATACCTTCTGTGCCAAACAGGACAATGCCTACTTCATCACTCTTGCCATATATCAGCTGTGCCAGCAACAAAAACACAAAACTATCATGCTTGAAAATAGGAAGAGGGAGGCAAAACTACAGCAAATTAACTCTTTTATTGAAGTATCGTAGAAAAATCCAAATGTTTTTGTTAAACCGTCCTAGAAGCGGCCTCTTGCAAAAATGCAGGGTAAGGTTTGCTTACATTTCACCCTTGTGGTCGGACCCTCCTTGCAGAGGACTATTTTGTGCACCAAGCTGCCCTTTTTATAACAATAATCTACCCCTTCCTCCTTTATTGCTTCACATGCCGTTAGGCCGCACCATACAACTAAATGCCACTGACAATCGTCATATTGTTGTTAATTGTAGAAAGAGCTCAAAAGCTTGTATGTATTTCTTGTGTGTGTAAATACAAAGAGAGAATACAAATATATAGGAGGAAGAAAGAGAGAGAACAATCCTATACATGATGTGGGACTAAAGAAGAGAGAAGGGAGAAAGCAAAAAAAATGGGTCCAATAATGGGCTCTTTACATGGGCTTTTCTAACACTCTCCCGCAAGCTGGAGCGTACAAATTGTATGCGCCAAGCTTGGACAAGCACTGATAGAAGAGGGGCCTGGAAAGAGCCTTTGTGAGGACATCCGCAACTTGTTCAGTCCCTGCATCATGCTTTAGATCGAGCTTCTTCATTTGAACCTTCTCCTGGATGAAGTGACAGTCGACTTCGATGTGCTTTGTTCTTTCGTGGAAGACCGGGTTCTTGGAGATATGTATAGCAGCTTGGCTGTCACAGAGGAGGAGAGCAGGTGAAGGTAGTTTTACACCCAGATCGGTGAGAAGACTCTCAAGCCACGTTAGTTCAGACACTACAGATGTCATTGCCCGGTATTCTGTCTCAGCTGATGATCGAGCAACGACCGCTTGTTTCTTGCTTCACCAGGTAATCAGATGTCCTCCAAAATAAGTGCAGAATTCACTGGTAGATTGCCGGTCATCAAGGGAACCAGAATAATCAGCATCTGAGTATACCACCAATGTTGGAGCTGAAGAGGAGGTTCTGTAGACAAGTCCTTGGACAGTAGTTGTTTTAAGGTATCTGAGAATGCGTTCAACAGCCTGAAGATGAGATTTTCGAGGGGAGTGCATATACCGGCTGACAATACCAACAACGAAGGAAATATCTGGTCTGGTTACCGTAAGATAAATCAATTTTCCAACGAGGCGACAATAATATTCTGGATTCTGGAGCAGGAGATCTGAGTCAGATGCCTGGGCGCACAACTTGTGGTTTACATCCATTGGGGTGTCACTCGCCTTACAGCCTGAATAGCCTGCATCATGAAGGAGGTCGATGCGCTTCCGTTGAGAGAGAACAAGCTCATCTGGTCGTCTGGTAACCTCAAGACCCAAGAAGTATCGCAGGGGCTCCAGACCTTTTATCAGAAAGACGGAACTTAGACGTAGTTTGACTGTCTGTATCCCTTGTGAGTCATCTCCTGTAATGAAGATATCGTCAACGTATACTAACAAAAGAACCGTTCTTGTTGTTCGGTGACGAGTAAACAGTGAAAAGTCGGCCGAGCTCCGAGTAAAACCAATATCCCGAAGGGCCTTACTGAACTTGTCAAACCATACCCGTGGGGATTGTTTGAGACCATACAGATCCTTCAAGAGGCGACAGACTTGAGACTCCCCCGTGGTCTCAAACCCGGGTGGTTGCTGCATATATACCGTCTCCTGGAGATCACCATTCAGAAAGACATTCTTGATATCCAGTTGGAGTAAGGGCCACTGGCGATGGACAGCTACGGAGATGAGGACACAGACGGTATTGAGTTTGGCCACTGGAGAGAGTTTCCTCATAGTCGAGCCACTGTTATTGGGTGAAGCCACGAGCCACTAGACGAGCCTTCAAACGGTCTATCGTCTCATCAGCAGCATGTTTGATGACAAATACCCACTTACACCCAACCGGTTTCTGACCAGGAGGAAGGGGGACAAGAGTCCATGTCTGGTTAGCCCAGAGAGCAGCCATTTCCTCCTCCATGGCGACCCACCATCCCGGATGTTGGAGCGCTTGCTGCACAGAGTTAGGAACAGAGACCGAGGAGAGAGAAGTAGCAAATGTGTGAAGTTGGGGAGAGAGGCGATCGAGGGAGACACAGTTTCCCAATGGATGAGCAGTGGAAGGCGGTACCTGATCAGCAAGACGCGGAGTATCCGTGGTTGAGGCCGACTGCAGAGGGGCAACGGAACCGAGAGGGCGACGAGTGTAGACACGGATAACAGGTGGTTTGGAGGGAGCAGGAGTCGGTGTAGGTGGAACCGGTGAAGGTGGTGCAGTAACGGGGATAACCGGTCGTGGGATGGATGGCGGGAGAGGAGCAGGGAAAAACGGTTGATCTTCCCGAAAGGTAACATCAGCAGAAACCGAGATCTTTCGAGAAGCTGGAGAATAACAGACATAGCCCTTCTGGGTGCGCGAATAGCCGACAAAGATGTTTTTAGCCGCCCGGGGATCCAACTTATCCGAGGACGGCCTCAAACGGTGGACGTAGCAGGTGCTGCCAAAGACACGAGGCGGGAGAGGAAAGGCCGGGGTGGAGGGAAAGAGTAGGCTGAACGGAGTAGTATGGTGGAGGACGGAGGATAGGAGACGGTTGATGAGAAAACAGACAGTAGAGACCGCAAAATTCCAGTAAGGTTTGAGAACATGCATTTGAAGCATGAGGGAGCGGGCTGCATCGAGTAAGTGGCGGTTCTTCGTTTCGTCAACGCCGTTTTGCTGGGGTGTGTAGGCACAAGATGTTTGATGAATAATCTCGAATTCAGAACACAAATCTGTAAATCCATGATCGGTGTATTCGCGAGCATTATCGGTGCGCAATGTTTTTAGGGTGGTGTGGAATTGTGTACGGGTCTCAAGGACAAAGGACCGAAAAACACGGGGAAGCTCAGAGCGATCACGAAGTAAGTATAGTCACGTAGTACGAGAGTAATCATCAATAAATGTGATAAAGTCCAAAAACCAGAAATGCTTGTAATCTTAAAAGGACCTCATACATCGGAATGAACTAAATCAAACAGAGCAGCGCTCCGGGTACAATGCGCAGGAAAAGAAGAACGCAGCTGCTTGCCGAAGATACATGACTCACACTGGAACGGATGAAGAGATAAATCAGGAAGAGCCCGCTGGAGGGCCGGCAGAGGGGCATGCCCAAGACGTCGATGTCACTCAGTGGAAGAGACAAAAGAGAGAACGGTGGGAGAATCTTCAAGAAGGTAGAGCCCGTTCCGCGGTGTGCCTTTACCAATGGTAATCTGCGTCCGCCGATCCTGTATAACAAAAGAAGAGGAGGTGAATATGACAGAGCAATCAAGATCACTAGTAAGGCGTCCGACAGAAAGTAAATTGAACGGAGAGCTCGGAACATGAAGAGCCGAGCGAAGCGAGATCGACGGGTTGAGAGAAAGATCCGTCGAGCCGGAAACGGGAATCGTCGCCCCATTGGTCGCAGTGATAGACTTCGGACAAGGAGAATCCGAGTACTGGGCAGGACGTCGTGAGGTAATGTGATGAGTGGCAGCAGAGTCCACGATCCAGCACGGACTGGTGGATAAACATGCAGTACCTGTGGTGGAGACGGAGGCAATGGTGGCAGAAGGCGGGTTGAGTAGCCCCTGGAGTTATTGAAGCTGGAGACGAACGACCTCAAGATCAGGAGGGCGGCAGAGGAGGTGTCAGCAACAACAGACGCTGACGGGCGAGGAGGATAACCAATCTTCTGGTAGCAGGTCGCCTCAAGGTGGCCGTCTTTCCCGCAGTAGGAACGTCCGCCTCGAGCAGAGGTAGGAGGGGACGGTAGGAGGGATGGAGCCTGCTGGAGAAGGGCCGGGGGAGAAGGAGCAGAAGTATCCGGAGGAGGTGACACGCGGAGAAGCATGGAGCAAACATCAAAGAAAGACGGTGTTGTGGGAGAAGCCAGGACCTGAGTCTAAATGCTCTGACGGTGAGACGGAACACGAGCCATCATGATGGCAATGCAGACAGCCTCCTTCTGAGCGCACTGAGCAGCATGATCATTAGTAGATGGCTGGTGCTAGATCCAGGCCTCAGTAAGGGCCTTGGCTCGGGCGACAAAGGAGGTCATGTCTGAAGCCCCTCCAGTGTCGAGAGCGAGAAAATCAATGAGTATGTCGTAGAGATGCTGGAGGTTGTCTCGGCCTGAGTACAAGGAATGCAGCTCATCCCACATAGTCTTGGCGGTGTCGTGGTACATGGCCATCTGATAAGGTTCATCATCCAAGGAATTAAGGAGCCAAGTCTGGACGCGGCCATCATTGCGGAGCCAGTCATCGGTAGCAGAAGAGGGAGGCGCCTGAGTGAGGTGAGGCAAGAGGCCCTTGGCCTGAAGAACCCGTCGAACAGAATGCACTCAAAGGATAAAGTTTTTTTTCCCAGACAGAGAAATAGTAGTTATCCGCAGCACGTCGCGGATTTAAGCAGAACAAGTCGGGCGGTCTGCAGGACAAGCCGGGCGGTCTGCAGGCGGACTGGCCGCCGGGCCGGTGGAGTTGACAGAAGAGTCCATAGAAGCAGTAGGAGAGAGTCTGGCACAGGTCGGGCGGGTAACAAGTCGCAGCGACTAGAGACTGGCGGGAACGAAGACCGCAGCGGGAAGAACCGAAGACCGCAGCGGGAAGAGCAAGTCGCACGGTCTCAAAGTGCGCACCAGTGATCAGACAGACCGCGACCAAAATGCGGAAAGAAGATAGTCTGCACGGTCTCGGTGAGCACAATAGCAGTCAAAGCAGAGGAGGCCGCGAGACGAACTCGAGCGGACAGGGAGAGGAAACCGCGAGTAGAACTCGAGCGGATAGAAGAAGACAGCGGGTAGAAGAAGTCGTGAGTAGAGAGGTCAGGTCGCGGCGACTAAGCAGGTCGCGTCGAGTAGAGAGGGCAGGTCGCAACAGCAAAGAGAACAGGCTGCGGTGACAAGGAGAAGAACTCGGTCAGGCGCGAGTAGAGACAGGCCGCGGCGGACTGGAGCAGTGTGCAAGGAGAAGAACTCGGCAAAGAGAACAAGTTGCGGCGACAAGGAGAACTCGGCAAGGCGCGAGTAGAGATACGCCGCGGCGGACTGGAGCAGTCCGCAAGAAGGAAAAAAACGGAGCGGTTCCAGAACAGCCTGTGAGAAGAGAGCCCGCAGTGGGAAGGAGAAGTTCGCGGCGGGAAGAACCAAGAGACCGCGAGCGAGAAGAGAGCTCGGTCTGGACTAGAGCAGAAGCCCGCAAGGTAGGAGAGAAGTCGAGCAGGGAAGACAGCCCGCAGCGAACTAAAAAAAGGAGCAACAGGGAGAAGTGGACCCCATGGGACAGAGAGAGGAGGTTATAAGAAGCCTGAGGAGGAGGGTGGAACCACGGAGAAGAAGAGGAAGCGGATGCAGAGATGCAGGCCGCAGAAGCGGATAAGGGGAAGAGCGGACAGGCTAAGCAGGCCGCAGGAGACCGCAGGCCGTAGGAGACCGGAGCGGATAGACTAGCAGGCCGCAGAAGAGCGCAGGCCGCAGAAGAGGAAGGCGGATAGAGGTTGGAGTCCGCTGGAGGCAACGAGTCTCTCCGATACCATGTAGAAAGAGCTCAAAAGCTTGTATGTATTTCTTGTGTGTGTAAATACAAAGAGAGAATACAAATATATAGGAGGAAGAAAGAGAGAGAACAATCCTATGCATGATGTGGGACTCAAGAAGAGAGAATGGAGAAAGCAAAAAAAAATGGGCCCAATAATGGGCTTTTACATGAGCTTTTCTAACATTAGCAAAGGATGCCAACAGACAATCAGTGGCATGTCGCTAGACACCAACAAATAGTTGTCCTAATGACTGATAACGGATGGTCTGATGATTTCCTAGCATCCATCACTAAGAACTATCAAACCTTAGTCATAGTTTATATTTTGGTAGGACAGAATTTTTTTATGATTGAAATTTGAAGGCCCGGGCATTAAACATATGGTATCACCAAGTATATATGCAAAGTGTTAAATATAGATCTTTCCAAGGATGAGCTATATAAAAGAAACTTGTAAAAGCATTTCTATAATTTGCCTTCATTATAAAAACAAAACAATGTTTTTTTAGCATTCTAATAAATTTCATTCTTCAAAGTTTTCGCTTTTACAGATAAGGATGTTTGTACACAATAAACTATAAATTAAACATTTCGCTGTTTTGCACTTTTCCTGTTCACCAGCCATCAGGTAATGACAAGAGCTCCGCGTATTTGGATCCTACAACAACTGTGGGTGACAATGCAGTCACAGAAGGCCACTATCTTGCACCAGAAAGTGTCAAACTGTAAACTGGTTAGTGT
The DNA here is from genome assembly GCA_039583875.1 of Platanthera guangdongensis. Classification (NCBI taxonomy): domain Eukaryota; kingdom Viridiplantae; phylum Streptophyta; class Magnoliopsida; order Asparagales; family Orchidaceae; genus Platanthera; species Platanthera guangdongensis. Next base: position 232,467,329 of record CM077163.1, read on the forward strand.
GGCCATTTTCGAATCTCATCAGAGAGATCAAGCATAATGATGGCATCAATGCATCATTGTCACTAACTTATTTATCTTTTTCTTCTCTTTTCATTTTAAAATAATGAATTGCAACAGTCACTGCTATCTGGATCACTTGAATGCCTAATGGAAATCCATGCATCACGCCTTTGTTAGGTTTAAAACGTACAAGTCAGTGCTTGGGTTGCTAATAACCCAAGCAAGATTGCAATTCAGAAATCTATACCTAGAGTGCACAAGCCAAGGTCCCATGCATTGTTTGATCTATCCCAGTTGTACTTATTAAAAGTAGAAAAATTATTGAACTTGCTTATAAAATGGAGTAAATTAAAAGAAAATTAATGCATCACCTACTAATTATGAGGACACTCTGAGTGCTTATCCACCAAGCTCATTATGAAGATATTAATAATTATTATTTGAATACGCTAAATTTATTGTAACTGTAGTCCTTGTAATATTTCTTTTATAAATAGATAGATCATCTTCTTTGGCCCAAAGCTAAATAAGACTGAACCCTCGTGACACCTAGCCTCCTCTCTAAGCCCCCAACAGTATATAGAGTTCGACCCTTGCACAAAATGAGATCTTATCATCTTGTCCAACTTGTGGCCCTCTTCTTCCACTAATTATGGTATTTGATACAAGGTTTTCAAAAGCATGAAGCCTTAGCACACCTTCAAGGGGCCTCAACCCAGCAGTCTTCCAACATTGATGACCTCACTGCGGGCACTGCCTGCGCCAACTATGGCATTACACGCTCCAATGCCGACCTCCACGCTAAGCACTATCAAATATACTCCTCCCTCGCCAGTCTCCTCCAATCTGTCCAAGCCTGAAATGTCAGTTACTCACACATTCCCCACAATCCTCATCACACTTTATCAATGTCGCCCCGAAACCCTCCAAAAAAACCATCTCCAGGGCCAACAAGACTGGCTGGATTTTCCAAGCTTTGATGATTTTGAACTATTAGGCTTGATCTTCAAATCCACTTATTACTTTGCCCATCATAGAAACAACAACAAATGCATCCTTAACTCCTACATGGAAAGCTTGCCTCACTTCGGTCCTGCATGGTTATTTTGTATGTAGGACTTTCTTGAATTTATTCAACGAGATATTTTTTCCAAACTAAAGCACCAATCATCGGAGCTGAGCCATTGCCATGTCCTCCAACAATCTATCAAGACCACAAAGAAACATTATTAGCTCCATAAAACACTAAGGTTACAACTTACAATAATCTCATTACAAACTAATGTAGGGTAAGCTTGTGAGTGCACTACTATAATGCAAGCCTAGCGTGAAGTGTGGTGGAAGACAACTCTTTTCCCTAACCCTAAATGAAACACATGCAATGACCAACGGCGCTTTTCACATATAGTAATAGAAGAATAATTCGCAAGCAAATATTTTAAAAGCACAAACCAATTGCTTTAAGCAAGCGGGCTTTGATCTTTCCTCCGCGTGGAGGGTAAAGACATGAGGGCACGGCGAATGATTCATGCAAGCAAAGGTGATGCAATGGTAAGACCGACACGGGAAGGATCCTCTAAATGCAGCCCTAAATGCGATGAAATGTAATTTATATGCAAGAGTGGTCCGATTTAAAAATTACAACCGTAATTAATTAGTACAAAATCTTGCAGTTAAATAGGAAATCACAAACTTTGTTGACTAAAGAGAACAAGTGAATTTGCAGACAAACGAATCGCAATTATTTAAGCGTTCACAGAATAAGTTTCGCAAATCATACCACGTTGAATACTAGTAGCAACAAAACAAACATCCACTACAAGTATAAGTGTCAAATAAACAACAATAAAAGTTAAGACTGACTACCACAATTTATGCGTGCCGGCGGCGGCGAAACGAATGTTGAGACATCCAAAGGCGTAGCAACATCTGGGGAAATAGGGGTTGGCTGACTAAAGGTGGGACCCACGACAAGGGAGGAGAAATTGGACGGAATAGGGCTTCGTTGATGGTTGGCTTCAGGTGGGGAGGGCGGAAGCAGGTTGGCTGGAGTCGGGGTTCTGCTTGACGAGGAAGGGACTAGGGCTGGAGTTGTTGGGAAGGCCGGTTAACGGTATGGGTAATTAGGGTTGGTGGTGGGTGAGTCGGACGGGAATGGAGGGGCTTACGGGCTGGGATGGGCGCTGGGGTGGTGGAGGTCGATGGGAGCGGGAGTTGTAGGGAGAAGAAGGGCGGTGGAGTTGCGGTTTAGAGGTTGTGGGATTCCAGTGGCTGGAGCAGTGTAGTTACAGTTTAGCGGGGTTGCGGACTTACAGTGGCCGGAGCGGGGAGTTGCAACAGTGTGCAGATGGGGTTGAGGAGGGATCGAAAAGAGAGTAGATGAGGAGGGTGGATGAGGGATTTACCGGTGTCGCACCGGAGGAGAGAGGGCGAATGTTACGCTCGGGGCCGAGTCGCGGCTGTTTGGAAGACAATACAAGCGTCGGGGACGACAGGAAGATGATAATGTACAACCCCGTAGCCGGGCGAGTGGGACCCTCCCCAAATATCAGCCTAGGGTCATGCTATGAGCGACATTCTGGTACAGTCCCGTTCGGAGACGTGCGAGTGCTCGTGCATTGCGTGGGGGTTTTGTTTGTAAAGGCTATATTTATACATATTAATATATATATATATATATATATATATATATATATATATATATATATAATTATTTATTTATATGGGGAAAATGGAGGGGGATTAAAAGAAAGAATAAAAAAAAGAGAGAGGGAGAGAGAAAGGGGAGGGCTCAGGTGAGAGAGTGGGGGGCAGCAGGTATGGGGGGGAAATAAATAAAGAAGAAAAAAGAAGAAAGAGGGAGAGATAAGGCAGAGGAGGCACGGGTTACAGGAGGGGCAGGAGAAAAAGTGGATCGGGGGAGGATTTTTCTTCTCCCCGCTAGGGCTCGGCCAGGTAGCAGCCCGACGCCGCCGCACCTCCCTCTCTCCGTCCGTTTACAGCCACAACCCCGGCCGCCATCCCCCCTCTCTCCAGTCGCCGGCAAAGCACAGCCACAACCCCGGCCGCCATCCCCCCCTCTCTCCCGTCGCCGGCAAAGCACAGCCACAACCCCGGCCGCCATCCCCCCTCTCTCCCGTACACCGATCACCGGCGGCGGGCTGCATTTGATTTCTTCTTCCACCAAGAAGGGGGCGGGACTTCATCATATCAAGAGGAGATGTTGTCGCTGCTTTTCACTATTAGGTGAAACTGAGATCACGAGCCTTTGTTGGTCTGAATCCACCATCTTTAGATTTTTGGCATTTGGAGGAGGATCCAGAACGACAAATCCAAAGCAGTGACTGTTCAGAAATGCTGTAGATCGATCCACTAATGGTTGATGCCATACTTGCTTCTTTGCACTAGCCACTGCAGTAAATACAAGACTCCTCAAGGAGAATCGCCGCCATGATGAAACATGAACATGAAGCCAAAAAACGGGCAGAAGAAATAAAAAATGGAGCAAGGCTGGCCGAGCCCTAGCTCTCCTTCACCGCCGCAGTCGCCTGGAGCGAGGCTCGGCCTGGAGCGAGGCTCGGCCTGGAGCGAGGCTCGGCCTGGAGCGAGGCTCGGCCTGGAGCGAGGCTCGGCCTGGAGCGAGGCTCGGCCTGGAGCGAGGCTCGGCCTGGAGCGAGGCTCAGCCTGAAGCAAGGCTCGGCCTGGAGTGGAGACCGACCACCGACGCGGCCGCACGCAGCAGAATCGACCCGGAGCTCCTTTCCCGCCCCCGCCGCCAAGCACGCGACAAGGGTAACGATGTTTCAACTTGGGCATGTGAAGCCTTCAATTTCCATATTCGCACGGAAGCCCCTCTCCACCAACGGGTGGGGGGAAGGGAGCTCCCCGACGGGTTGACGTGTACGTCCCCGCAGTTAATTGCATTAGTGCCCGGAAGCGTGAGTACGGGTTTAGGCATGCTGTGTGAAGCCCATCCGGACGTGTGAGCCGGATTGGTGATGTTCTGGGGTTCCCGGAGAAGACTCCGAGGAAGTTGTTTATTTAGCGGCTTGCAGGGAATGCGCTCCGTAGCCCCCAAAAAAGGGGATGTGCACAATATGTTTGGTCCGCTTATGTTGGCCGACCGATGACTAGTTGGCTGCCGCTCGTCGAGGCGTTGGCGTACAGGTGTTGCAGTACCAGGCGGGGAGTAGCGGGCTTAAGCCCAAACTTGTGCTGGCCCTCGAAGGCCTTTTTGTTTATATTTCCGGTCTGCGTGCCGAGTATGGAATTTATATTCCTGTAATATTCTTTTATATCTCTGATGCTCTGTGAATGTAGTTTACTCCCCCTGTCTTGGGCGAGCGGTGTGTTCGTGAACCGCTCCCCCCGTGTGGGCCCCGAGGTATAGATGCCGGGAAGCCCCTGATGGCCCGTTGCCATCCTTTCAGAGTAGCGGAGTTCTGCTATTAGCGGCCCAATTGGGGGCTGCATAGAGTAGGGCTGCTGTGCGGTTTTGCGCCAATAGTAAGGCGGGCGGGGAACATTTTACTTAGACCCGAGGTGGCACCTCTAGTTTGGGAGTGGATCTCGAGATCCTCCTTGGATGTTCCGGTCGGCCAAGAGAGCCCTCCGAAGGTGCCTTAGCTCAGCCCTTGGCTTGGGAGGGGAAGAGTTAGTTAGTCTTCCGGGTATGCGGCGGGTCCTCCACGCTGAGACCTTGGGTCTGTCCCTCGTGTTCCTAGTCTTGTGCCTAGATCGTTCGCTTGAGGGTAGTAGGTGCGCGGTCACCCCTTCCCCAAGGGTCGAACTCCACATGAGACCGATTTTCTGGTTTCAACATTTTGGTGCGGTGAGCGTGGAGAGTGACCAGCACAGAAGAACTCAGGCGAACATCATGGCTATAGAAGTGGAACCAGGTGACAACCAGGGTCATGCGTTGATGCTTTGTGCGTGAGGTCCTCGTACTCGGAGTTGTCCCCTCCCATAGCTGTTGTTTGGATTCCATAGCATTTGGAGTAGGATTTGCACCTATTTGAAACGTTTCTGCCTATGAAAACCCGTGTATCCCCACTTATTACATCAACGAGAAGCCTGGAGGTTCTTATCTTCAAGATCGAGTAAGTGAGCAGCTGAGAGGTATTATGAGCCGGGGTGACCGGAGAGGGTTCCCTCCCTAGCGGTAATATGTTATCTCTTCCTTGTAATTCAGTAGCGGTCAATTTTTCCCTTTATTACCGATTCGCCTCGAGCTTCTGAGGCCTTCAAGGGTTAGCCTCGCGATCGACTCCGGAAGCCAAGCGTCCAACCCGTTCCTTTTAAATAGCCTAGTTCGGACGATGGGACGGTGCCGCGGGACTTTAAGCGCTATTGTAAGACCGAGCCTCTGCACTGACGGCCGAGATCAGCTCCCCCCTTGCACGTCGGCCTATGTCCCCCCGATCGCACCTCTCCTCCGACTAGAGGAATTATCAGGAACGAGCCTAGACGCTAACCTCCCAGATTTGATAAAGGGCCGATCTCTCCAAGCAATCACATGTGACATGGCGGAAAGTGATCTTTGTCATTAGATCAGGATACGAAACGTCCAACCTGTTCCTTCTAAATAGCCCAGTTCGGATGATGGGACGATGCCTCGGGACTCTAAGCGCTATTGTAAGACCGAGCCTCTGCACTGACGGCCGAGATCAGCTCCCCCCTTGCACGTCGGCCTATGTCTCCCCGATTGCATCTCTCTTCCGATTGGAGGAATTATTAGGAACAGACTCGGATGCCAGCTTCCCGATTTGACGACTTCCAGATCATCTCTCTTAGGAATAGAATGCGTCCTCCATTTGTAAAAGCATCGGTACAATTGACTCTCCAGCACCTCTTAAGTAAATAGGATGTCTCCATCTCGAGCAAAATCAAGTCGTGGTAGTTTTGGACCCCGAGCAGATCCCGCTGCCAGGCTCCCACCTAGCTGGCAGGGCCGGAAGTCACTCGGTGTCATCCGTGGGCCTCGAGAAGATCCCGCTGTCAGGCTCTCACCTAGCTGGCAGGGCCGGAAGTCACTCGATGGCGGTTGTTTTGGACCCCGAGCAGATCCCGCTGTCAGGCTCTCACCTAGCTGGCAGGGCCGGAAGTCACTCGGAGTCATCCGTGGGCCTCGAGAAGATCCCGCTGTCAGGCTCTCACCTAGCTGGCAGGGCCGGAAGTCACTCGGAGTCATCCGTGGGCCTCGAGAAGATCCCGCTGTCAGGCTCTCACCTAGCTGGCAGGGCCGGAAGTCACTCGATGGCGGTTGTTTTGGACCCCGAGAAGATCCCGCTGCCAGGCTCTCACCTAGCTGGCAGGGCCGGAAGTCACTCGGTGTCATCCGTGGGCCTCGAGCAGATCCCGCTGTCAGGCTCTCACCTAGCTGGCAGGGCCGGAAGTCACTCGATGGCGGTTGTTTTGGACCCCGAGCAGATCCCGCTGTCAGGCTCTCACCTAGCTGGCAGGGCCGGAAGTCACTCGATGGCGGTTGTTTTGGACCCCGAGCAGATCCCGCTGCCAGGCTCTCACCTAGCTGGCAGGTCCGGAAGTCACTCGGTGTCATCCGTGGGCCTCGAGCAGATCCCGCTGTCAGGCTCTCACCTAGCTGGCAGGGCCGGAAGTCACTCGATGGCGGTAGTAGTGGACCCCGGGTAGACTCGCTGTCAGGCTCCCACTAGCTGGCAGGGCTGTAGGCACACCTGGGGGGTAAGGGAGAGAGTTTGGAGTTTGGATATTTTGCAGGACCCCGAGTGATGCTCGGCCCCGGGTAGACTCGCTGTCAGGCTCTCACTAGCTGGCAGGGCTGTAGGCACACCTGGGGGGTAAGGGAGAGAGTTTGGAGTTTGGATATTTTGCAGGACCCCGAGTGATGCTCGGCCCCGGGTAGACTCGCTGTCAGGCTCTCACTAGCTGGCGGGGCTGAAGGCACACCTGGGGGGTAAGGGAGAGAGTTTGGAGTTTGGATATTTTGCAGGACCCCGAGTGATGCTCGGCCCCGGGTAGACTCGCTGTCAGGCTCTCACTAGCTGGCGGGGCTGAAGGCACACCTGGGGGGTAAGGGACCCCGAGTGCTGATCGGCCCCGGGTGGACTCGCTGTCAGGCTCTCACTAGCTGGCAGGGCTGTAGGCACACCTGGGGGGAAAGGACTAGCTCAGCGTGTACAAGAGAATACAGATGATACGGCTTTGTTGTTTCGCGATATCGCGAGAAATTATATACTCGTTGTAAGTAATGGTATAAGGACAATTCGATAGCAGTGAGCCAAAGGGTATCGAGCGATTCAAAAGGTCAGAAAGGTCGTGGAGAGATCGATGCTCCAAGTGCAGATTTCAGTTTCTCTCAAACTTTTTTTTTGGGTCGGCTCCCACTCGCCGGATACGTTGGGTTGGATGATTCTTTCCGAGCTTGTGTCAAGCTCGAAAAGAGCGGGGATTGTGTACAACCCCGTAGCCGGGCGAGTGGGACCCTCCCCAAATATCAGCCTAGGGTCATGCTATGAGCGACATTCTGGTACAGTCCCGTTCGGAGACGTGCGAGTGCTCGTGCATTGCGTGGGGGTTTTGTTTGTAAAGGCTATATTTATACATATTATATATATATATATATATATATATATATATATATATATATAATTATTTATTTATATGGGGAAAATGGAGGGGGATTAAAAGAAAGAATAAAAAAAAAGAGAGAGGGAGAGAGAAAGGGGAGGGCTCAGGTGAGAGAGTGGGGGGCAGCAGGTATGGGGGGGAAATAAATAAAGAAGAAAAAAGAAGAAAGAGGGAGAGATAAGGCAGAGGAGGCACGGGTTACAGGAGGGGCAGGAGAAAAAGTGGATCGGGGGAGGATTTTTCTTCTCCCCGCTAGGGCTCGGCCAGGTAGCAGCCCGACGCCGCCGCACCTCCCTCTCTCCGTCCGTTTACAGCCACAACCCCGGCCGTCATCCCCCCTCTCTCCAGTCGCCGGCAAAGCACAGCCACAACCCCGGCCGCCATCCCCCCTCTCTCCCGTCGCCGGCAAAGCACAGCCACAACCCCGGCCGCCATCCCCCCTCTCTCCCGTACACCGATCACCGGCGGCGGGCTGCATTTGATTTCTTCTTCCACCAAGAAGGGGGCGGGACTTCATCATATCAAGAGGAGATGTTGTCGATGCTTTTCACTATTAGGTGAAACTGAGATCACGAGCCTTTGTTGGTCTGAATCCACCATCTTTAGATTTTTGGCATTTGGAGGAGGATCCAGAACGACAAATCCAAAGCAGTGACTGTTCAGAAATGCTGTAGATCGATCCACTAATGGTTGATGCCATACTTGCTTCTTTGCACTAGCCACTGCAGTAAATACAAGACTCCTCAAGGAGAATCGCCGCCATGATGAAACATGAAGATGAAGCCAAAAAACGGGCAGAAGAAATAAAAAATGGAGCAAGGCTGGCCGAGCCCTAGCTCTCCTTCACCGCCGCAGTCGCCTGGAGCGAGGCTCGGCCTGGAGCGAGGCTCGGCCTGGAGCGAGGCTCGGCCTGGAGCGAGGCTCGGCCTGGAGCGAGGCTCGGCCTGGAGCGAGGCTCGGCCTGGAGCGAGGCTCAGCCTGAAGCAAGGCTCGGCCTGGAGTGGAGACCGACCACCGACGCGGCCGCACGCAGCAGAATCGACCCGGAGCTCCTCTCCCGCCCCCGCCGCCAAGCACGCGACAAGGGTAACGATGTTTCAACTTGGGCATGTGAAGCCTTCAATTTCCATATTCGCACGGAAGCCCCTCTCCACCAACGGGTGGGGGGAAGGGAGCTCCCCGACGGGTTGACGTGTACGTCCCCGCAGTTAATTGCATTAGTGCCCGGAAGCGTGAGTACGGGTTTAGGCATGCTGTGTGAAGCCCATCCGGACGTGTGAGCCGGATTGGTGATGTTCTGGGGTTCCCGGAGAAGACTCCGAGGAAGTTGTTTATTTAGCGGCTTGCAGGGAATGCGCTCCGTAGCCCCCAAAAAAGGGGATGTGCACAATATGTTTGGTCCGCTTATGTTGGCCGACCGATGACTAGTTGGCCGCCGCTCGTCGAGGCGTTGGCGTACAGGTGTTGCAGTACCAGGCGGGGAGTAGCGGGCTTAAGCCCAAACTTGTGTTGGCCCTCGAAGGCCTTTTTGTTTATATTTCCGGTCTGCGTGCCGAGTATGGAATTTATATTCCTGTAATATTCTTTTATATCTCTGATGCTCTGTGAATGTAGTTTACTCCCCCTGTCTTGGGCGAGCGGTGTGTTCGTGAACCGCTCCCCCCGTGTGGGCCCCGAGGTATAGATGCCGGGAAGCCCCTGATGGCCCGTTGCCATCCTTTCAGAGTAGCGGAGTTCTGCTATTAGCGGCCCAATTGGGGGCTGCATAGAGTAGGGCTGCTGGGCGGTTTTGCGCCAATAGTAAGGCGGGCGGGGAACATTTTACTTAGACCCGAGGTGGCACCTCTAGTTTGGGAGTGGATCTCGAGATCCTCCTTGGATGTTCCGGTCGGCCAAGAGAGCCCTCCGAAGGTGCCTTAGCTCAGCCCTTGGCTTGGGAGGGGAAGAGTTAGTTACTCTTCCGGGTATGCGGCGGGTCCTCCACGCTGAGACCTTGGGTCTGTCCCTCGTGTTCCTAGTCTTGTGCCTAGATCGTTCGCTTGAGGGTAGTAGGTGCGCGGTCACCCCTTCCCCAAGGGTCGAACTCCACATGAGACCGATTTTCTGGTTTCAACAGATAACAACGGGGCTGAACCATCCGGTTCAGCCCCCACTCTCTGAAAACCGCCGAATTGGGGCTGAACCGGTTTGGTTCAGCCCCTATTGGGGCCGGCCAGCCCTTTAGGCCGGCCCCTCCTGGGTTCCGGGTATATATAACCCGGAACCCCTCTTTGGATGGAAGCAAGACATTTACAAGGTATTTTCTTCCCTCCTTCTAACCCTAGTTGTCTTCTTCTCTAGATCTCCCTTTTCTCTAGTAGTTGCTTAACATTTGGTATCAGAGGCACTTCCTTCCACCATGGTGAACACGCGTACGCAAGAGGAGGCTAGCCGATTGGAAGCCCTAGAAGAAAACTTCGTAGGGTTGACGGATTCGGTGGCCGCACTGGAGGGGAACATGAAAACGCCAACACAGCGGCTGGAGGAGCGGATCGACGCCCGAATGGAGGAAATCAAGGCACTGTTAAAAGGAAAAGGGCCGATCAGCGAGGAGAACGGCGGATCGGGTTCGGATGCGGCGGAATCGCGCCATTCGCTCCCGTCCGATATGCGGGAAGCGGGATTTGGCGGAGTCGGAGGCAGCAGTGGCGGCGCGGCTTGGCCTGGCGCAACCGACGACCGCTGGCGGCAGCCGCTGATGGGAGCGGGGTCGACGGGGCCTCCCGCACCGTCTGCGGGTAACGGCGACCCACGCGCGGGCCGCACCCCCTGGCGGCGGAGCGGGGAAGAATCGCTGGCCTTCCAGCGGCCGGCTGCAGCGACGGGGCACGCCCCAGGCGTCCTGGGAGGGATTCTTCCCTTTCCACGGGCTGGTGGACCACCGGGAGGCTTTGCCCACGACAATCCTTGGGCCGGCCAGCCACCACCTCCGCCGTGGGGAGCACGACAATATCAAGGGCATGCTTTCCCGGAACCAGTTGAACAAGGAAGGCGAGAGGGCTACGGCTATGGCCAAGGGTGGCCGGGGAAAGGTGCACAGCGGCCCCACTTGGCTCCAAAATTGACCCGCATGAATTTTCCAAAATACAATGGCGGGGATGCTCTGGAATGGGTCCAAAAGGCAGAATTGTTCTTCCGTTACCCGGATGTACCCGAAGGCCAGTGGGTACAGTTGGCTTCTTTCCATCTGGAGGATGATGCGTTTCAGTGGACGCAGTGGTTCCTGCGCGGGCGGGAGCACGTTCTGTGGGGAGAATTTGTGAAGGGATTTACGGCCCGGTTTGGGCCACTACAGTATGAGGATTTCGAGGCTCTTTTGCAGAAGCTGAGACAGAAAGGCTCCGTGATGGAGTATCGCACTGAATTTGAGAAACTGGCAAACCGGGTTCATTGGGAAGAGAGGACGCTCTTGAGTTGCTTTGTTTCGGGACTCAATGAGCACATTCGGGACGAGGTACAGGCGCACATGCCCCGGTCCTTAAATCACGCCATCACATTGGCTCGTATTCAGGAAGAACGCGTCAACAGGCAGAAGGCTAGAGCCACGGGTAAGCCACCTTCGGCCTCAGCACGACAGCCAGCAGCCGGTAGCAAGCCGACAGTGACACGGTTATCATGGAGCGAGCTTGCAGCCAGGAAGGAGAAGGGTCTGTGTTTCAATTGTGATGAGAAGTTTACACCGGGCCACAAGTGTCAGAAAATACAAGTCTTCATGTTGCAGGAGGAAGAGGTAGAGGAAGTGGTGCATGAGGAGGAGTCGGACGGGGGGTTGGATTTGAGCGAACTTGGGGTGTCTCTACATGCTTTGGAGGGGTGCAGTCCCCCGCTCACCATGAGGCTGACGGGTTGGCTGAATCAGGAGAAGGTCACCATTTTGGTGGATAGTGGGAGCACCCACAACTTCATTCATCCGGTGGTGGCACGACGAGTGGGACACAAGGTGGATACGGGGTCGGCCTTCCAGGTTATGGTGGCGGATGGCAGCAAGCTGCAGTGTGAAGGGGTACTCAAGGGTGTGGCACTTTGGATGCAAGGATATACGGGTTACACCGACATATATCTGTTGCCTATCCGGGGCTCGGACATGGTCTTGGGGGTGCAGTGGCTACGGCAGTTGCGTCGGGTAACGTTTGATTGGGAGCACATGACTATGGAATTTCACCAGGGTGAGACACAGTTCTGCTTGCGGGGCCTCAAATCGTCACCTATCAAGGAAATCTCTCTGCGTAGCATGCAGCGGTTAGGCGAGGAAGGCAGTATGATGGCAATCCTTAGGGAGGTTCAGGCATCGGCTACGGGTGAGCCGGAGGTACCGGTACAGTTATGAACTCTTCTGGAGAAATATGCTGACGTTTTTCAGGAACCTTGCACACTACCTCCTTCGCGGTTTCGGGATCATCGGATTCAGCTTAAGGCAGGGACAGAGCCAATCAACGTTCGACCTTATCGTTATCCTCATGTTCAGAAGGCAGAGATCGAGCGTAGTGTCCGGGAGATGTTGGATGCGGGAATTATTCGTCCCAGTACTAGTTCATTTTCAGCGCCGATCATTCTAGTGAAAAAGAAAGATGGTTCGTGGCGGTTCTGTGTTGACTACCGAGCTCTGAATGGCGCCACGGTGAAGGATAATTTTCCAATTCCGGTAGTGGATGAGTTGCTGGATGAATTGCATGGGGCATTCGTTTTCACTAAGTTGGACCTGCGTTCCGGTTATTATCAGATTTTGATGAAGGAGGAGGATATCCACAAGACCGCATTTCGGACACATGATGGTCACTACGAGTTTCTCGTCATGGCCAATGGGTTGACCGGCGGCCCATCTACCTTTCAGGCTAACATGAATGAGATCTTCCGAGCACTTCTCCGTCAGTTTGTGCTGATTTTCTTTGACGATATCTTTATCTACAGCGCCAGTTGGGAGGACCACGTAGGCCATGTCGAGCGAGTCCTTAGCATTCTTCGTCAGCACAAACTTTACGCCAAGCGTTCCAAGTGCTCCTTTGGTCAGCTTGAGGTGGAATATTTGGGACATTTGGTTTCCGGTCACGGCGTCAGAGCCGACCCCCAAAAGATTCAGAGTATGATATCCTGGCCACGCCCCCTTATGGTGCGGGCGCTTCGCGGATTCCTCGGGTTGACGGGGTATTACCGGCGGTTTGTGAAAGACTATGGGAAGATAGCTCGGCCATTGACTCAGTTGCTGCAGAAGGATGTCTTCTCTTGGACGGGGGAGGCTGAGGAGGCATTTCAGGCACTCAAGCAGGCCATGACCACTACACCAGTTCTCGCTTTGCCTGATTTCTCGAAGGAATTTGTGCTAGAGACCGATGCCTCCGGTGTGGGCATCGGGGCGGTTTTGATGCAGGACGGGCGACCGTTGGCTTTCTACAGCAAGGCTCTTGCCCCACGGACCCTGGGGCTGTCTGCATACGAGAAGGAAATGTTGGTTGTTATCCATGCCGTGGCGCTGTGGCGGTCGTACCTACTGGGCCGACACTTCAAGATTCGCACTGATCACCAGAGTTTAAAGCATTTCCTAGACCAGCGGGTGTCTTCGCCTCTTCAACAGAAATGGGTCACTAAGCTCTTGGGTTATGATTATGAGATTACATATCGGCAAGGCAAGGGGAATGTGGTTGCGGACGCTCTCTCGCGCCTCCCTGAATCTACTGTAGCCCACATCACCAGGCCACTTGTTGACTCTTTGGACGAGATACAGGAGGAGGTGATGCGTACTCCCACGCTCTGTGCCCTAGTGGAGGCCTTGCAGCGGGGCGAGGTCGTGGCAGCCGGCTACCATCTTAAAAATGGTCGCCTTTACCACCATGGCAAGGTGGTTATTCCTCCCGCTTCCGCATGGATGACTGTTATGATGCATGAGTTCCACTCTTCACCTGCTGGCGGCCATGCGGGCGTGCTTCGTACCCTCCAGCGAGCCCGAGCCAATGTCTTCTGGACCAGGATGCGGCGAGACATACAGCAGTTTGTGCGCCAGTGTGAGATCTGCCAACGGCAGAAGTACGAGACGACCTCTCCGGCTGGATTGCTTGTTCCCTTAGAAATTCCGCAGCAGATTTGGGACACCGTTTCCATGGATTTTATTGACGGGTTGCCAAAGTCCCAAGGCAAATCAGTGATTTTGGTGATGGTGGACAAGCTCTCCAAGTATGGACATTTCCTTGCTTTGCCTCACCCTTATACCGGCGAGTCTGTAGCTGCACTTTTTGCTCGGGAGATTATCCGCTTGCACGGTCTTCCTCGTGCTGTCATTTCTGATAGGGACCCTACTTTTCTGAGTAAATTTTGGCAGGAACTGTTTCGTCTGCAGGGGACGTGTTTACGTTTCAGTACGTCTCATCATCCCCAGACCGATGGGCGAACAGAGGTTTTGAACCGGGGCCTCGAGACCTACCTGCGTTGCTTTGTGATGGACGAGCCTCGCACTTGGCCGGATTGGTTGCACTGGGCGGAGTACTGTTACAACACGTCTTATCATTCTGCCAGCCAAATGACCCCCTTTGAGGTTGTCTACGGCCGTCCTCCGCCGACCTTGAGCAGCTACGAGCCGGGGAGCGCGGCTTTGCCCGCCGTTGATAGAGCTCTGCGCGATCGGGACCGCATGCTGGTCACACTGCGCGACAACCTCCGTATGGCCCAGGACCGTATGAAGCTCCACGCTGATAAGCATCGCAAGGAGCGGGAATTTGCAGTTGGTGATGAAGTTTTCCTCAAGCTCCAGCCGTACCGTCAATTGTCTGTCGCTCGTCGCTTCAACCAGAAGTTATCTCCTCGATATTACGGCCCTGTTAGGGGAAAACTACTAAGGAGCAACTAAAGAGAGAGATCTAGAGATTAAGAGGAGATTTAGGGTTAGGAAGAAAAAGGAGGCTACCTGATCATACTTTGCATAAACCCCCAAAGGGGGCTGCCCGGATATATATATATATCCGGGCATGGAGGGGCCGGCCGGCCCCTCCCAAGGGGGCTGAACCCGCATGGTTCAGCCCCTGGCCGGCCGGTTCACTGAGTGGGGGCTGAACCGGAAGGTTCAGCCCCGTTGTTTAGCGCGTCCTTGCTCCTCCGAACATAGTGGCGACCCGTAAAGCGTAGCGGGGGCGTAACATTCCCTTTCCCATCAAAAACCAATTTGTCCGCAAGTTGGTAATCCGGGTAGAGCTCCTTGAAATCGAAGAAGTCTACCCAAGGGTTGTGTGCTGGCGGCAGATTCTTCCACTGGACCAAGAGCTCTGGCCGGTATTCCGTGCCCCGAATCTTCCACCGGTGCCGTAAGATATCCGCTGGGAGCGGATGCAGCTCGCCCGCAGGCGTAACCTCAGGTAATAAGGAACTTGGCTGGACATGCGGACCCAACTTCCGCTTGAGCAAGGAGACGTGGAATGTAGGATGAATGCGGTAACCTTCCGGTAATGCCAACGTATAAGCTACCGGCCCCACCCTGCTGATGATCTGAAAGGGGCCGTAGTAGCGCGGGGAAAGCTTATGGTTGCCACGACGGGCCACAGACAACTGCCGGTACGGCTGGAGCTTGAGAAAAACTTCATCGCCCACGGCGAACTCCCGCTCCGTGCGGTGCTTGTCCGCTTGGGACTTCATGCGTTCCTGTGCCAGGCGTAGGTTCTCCCGAAGAGTGACTAACATACGATCCCGATCCAGAAGAGCCCGATCCACCGCCGGAAGGGCAGTACTGCCGGGCTCATAGCTGGCCAAGGTCGGAGGAGGCCGTCCGTAAACCACCTCAAACGGCGTCATCCTGCTGGCGGAATGATAGGACGTATTGTAACAGTACTCTGCCCAGTGTAACCAGTCCGGCCAACTCCGAGGCTCATCCATCACAAAGCAACGAAGATATGTCTCGACACCCCGATTGAGGACCTCCGTCTGACCATCCGACTGCGGATGATTGGTCGTGCTGAAGTGTAAGCGGGTACCCTGCAACCTGAATAGCTCCCGCCAGAACCCACTGACGAAGGTGGGGTCGCGATCCGAAATAATGGCCCGAGGAAGGCCATGCAGTCTAACAACTTCCCGAGCAAAGAGTGCGGCCACAGACTCCCCGGTATACGGATGGCTGAGGGCCAGAAAATGGCCGTACTTTGAAAGCTTATCCACTACCACCAAAATGACTGACTTGCCTTTCGACTTAGGCAGACCATCAATAAAGTCCATGGAGACCGTGTCCCAAATAAGCTGCGGAATATCCAATGGCACGAGGAGCCCGGCAGGAGAAGAAGTCTCATATTTCTGCCGCTGGCAGATGTCACAGTGGCGAACAAACTGCTGAATGTCCCGTCGCATGCCTGCCCAAAACACGTTTGCTCGCGCCCTCTGGAGGGTCCGGAGCACCCCCGCATGTCCTCCTGTGGGAGACGAGTGGAACTCATGCATCAGAATCGTCTTCCAAGCTGAATCGGCGGGAACGACCACCCGTCCCCGATAGTATAGCCGGCCGTTACACAAGTGATAGCCGGTCGGCCCCGTCTCTCCCCGTTGTAAAGAGTCCACCAACGGCCGAAGCGTGTCCGACCGCAACACTGCCTCCTGAATATCCTCCAAAAAGTCAACCAACGGCCCCGAAATAGTGGAGAGAGCAGCTCCTGGGAGGCGAGAGAGGGCATCGGCGACCACATTCTCTTTGCCGCGGCGATACACAATCTCATAGTCGTATCCCAGAAGCTTTGTAACCCATTTTTGCTGTAGAGGCGAAGAGACCCGCTGGTCCAGAAAGTGCTTCAGACTCTGGTGGTCCGTCCTGATCTTAAAGTGCCTGCCCAACAAATATGGCCTCCACACAGCCACCGCGTGAATGATGGCCAACATCTCCTTCTCATAGGCCGAGAGACCCAAGGTACGAGGAGCCAGGGCCTTGCTGTAAAAGGCTATTGGCCGCCCCGCCTGCATCAAAACCGCCCCGATGCCGACCCCCGACGCATCGGTCTGCAGAACGAACTCCTTCGTGAAATCGGGTAGTGCAAGCACTGGTGTGGAGGTCATGGCCCGTTTGAGAGCCTGAAATGCCTCCTCCGTCTCCTTATTCCAAGAAAAAGAATCTTTCTGCAGCAGCTGGGTCAATGGCCGGGCTATCTTCCCATAATCCTGGACAAACCGTCGGTAGTACCCGGTGAGGCCCAAAAAACCCCGCAAGGCCCGGACTGTCACCGGTCGCGGCCAGGACTGCATACTCTGAATCTTCCGTGGATCGGCTCGAACGCCCTGACCGGAAACCAAATGGCCCAAATACTCCACCTCCTCCTGTCCGAAGGAGCACTTGGAACGGTTGGCATAAAGATGGTGTTGGCGAAGTCTCTCAAGGACCTGCCCCACGTGGTGCACGTGGTCCTCCCAGTTGGCGCTGTAGATAAGGATATCGTCAAAGAAAACCAGGACAAACGCCCGCAAGAAATCTCTGAATATCTCGTTCATGTTGGCCTGGAATGTCGCAGGCCCTCCAGTCAGTCCATTGGCCATAACCAAAAACTCATAATGGCCGTCATGCATCCGGAACGCCGTCTTATGAACATCCTCCTGAGCCATCAAAATCTGATAATAGCCGGAACGAAGATCCAGCTTGGTGAATCGTTGCGCCCCATGCAGTTCATCCAGTAACTCTTCGATGTGAGGAATCGGGAAATTATCTTTGACAGTAGCGTCGTTCAAGGCCCGGTAGTCCACGCAGAATCTCCAAGACCCGTCTTTTTTCTTGACCAGAATGATAGGAGCCGAGAAGGAGCTCGTACTCGGCCGAATGATGCCGGCCTCCAGCATCTCGCGGACACTCCGTTCAATCTCCGCCTTTTGCACGTGTGGGTAACGGTACGGCCGAACATTCGTCGGCTCAGCATCCGCCTTGAGCGGAATACGGTGGTCTCGAAACCTCGGCGGTGGCAAAGTACGTGGCTCCGGAAAAACATCAGCATAATCTGTCAGAAGTAACTGTAACTGAACCGGTACCTCAGAAGGCGTGGAATCGCCGGTCTGGACCTCCCGAAGGACGGCCATCAGTTGTCCGTCCCCGCTCAACCGCTGCAAGCTGCGAAGAGAAACCTCCTTAACAGGAGATGACATGATCCCTTGCAGGCAAAACTGTTTTTTCTCCGTGCACAAACTCCATAGTCATATGTTTCCAGTCAAACGTCACCCGCTGTAACTGGCGCAACCACTGAACTCCCAGCACCATGTCTGAGCCCCGAATAGGTAACAGGTAGACGTCAGTCCTGCCCACATAGTCACGTATCCGCATTTCCACTCCCCGCAGCACCCCCTCGCACTGCAGCCTGCTGCCATCCGCCACCATAACGTGAAAGGCAGCTCCCCTGTCAATCACGTGCCCAACTCGTCGTGCCACCTCTGGATGTATGAAGTTGTGGGTACTCCCACTGTCCACCAGAATGGTAACTCTTTCTTGGGCAATCCAGCCCGCCAGCCGCATAGTAAGCGGGGGAGCGCAACCCTCAAGAGCATGTATAGAAACCCCGAACTCAGTTTCCTCCACATCGACCTCCAGCTCCTCATCTGGAGCCGGCTCGTCCGCGTCTTGATGCAACATGAACACCTGTATCTTCTGGCATTTATGACCCGGCACAAACTTCTCGTCGCAGTTAAAGCACAGACCCTTCTCCTTTCGGGCGGATAACTCACTCCAAGATAACCGAGTCACAGTCGGCTTGGTACCCGTAGGCTGCTCCCGTCGTGCTGCGGTCGCAGGAGTCAAAGCCGGCCGACTCATGATGCGAGCCCTCTGCCTGTTGAACCTCTCCTCCTGTATACGAGCCAAGGTAATCGCGTGGTTCAATGATCGAGGCATGAGTGCTTGCACCTCGTCACGAATGTGCTCCTTGAGACCAGATATGAAACAGCTGTAGAGTGTCCTCTCTGACCACTGAACCCGATTTGCCAACTTCTCGAACTCCGTACGATACTCCATCACCGACCCTTTTTGACGAAGCTTCTGAAGGAGGGCCTCAAAGTTCTCGTACTCCAATGGGCCAAACCTGGCCGAAAATCCCTCCACAAATTCCCCCCAAGGCACGTACTCCCGCCCTCGCAGGAACCATTGCGTCCACTGGAAAGCGTCGTCCTTCAAATGGAAGGACGCTAGCTGCACCCATTGGCCTTCAGGCACCTCCTGGTATTGGAAAAATAATTCCGCCTTTTGGATCCACTCCAAGGTGTCGCCGCCCTCGAACTCCGGAAAGTACATCCGAGTTAATCCGGGAGTTAAACGTTGTCCCCCCTGACCTCCTTCCCGTCTTGCGGGCTCCCCTTGCTCGAAACCGTCGTAGCCTTGATGCGGACCTGCTCCCCAAGGAGGGGGTTGTGGCTGGCCGCCCCATCCTTGGCCAAAACCGGCCACTCCCGGTGCCCCAAATCCACGAGGAGGAGGGAGGAGCCCTCCCCTTGGTTGTCCCGTAACATCGGGTGGCCGCCGAAACCCACCGGGTTCTTCCCAGCCCCGGCGTCCCTGGCCGCGACCCAATCCCGTCTCGCCGAACCCGCCTGCCGCGAATCTGGGCGGAATCAGCCCCGCCAAGCCCCCCTGCATCGCTGTCGAGCCCCCTGCTGGCCCGTACGCCGCCCATCCAGGGCCACCGGACCCTCCTGCGCCGATTCCGGGCGGAATCGAACCCGCCAAACCGCCATACGCGGCCGCCGAGCCCGCGCCGGGTTGATTTCCGCCCGTTCCGCCCAGTTCGGCGCCCGATCCGGCCGAATCCTCACTAGCCGGCCCTTTTCCTTTCAACAACGCCTTCAACTCCTCCATCCGGGCCTCCATCCGCCCTTCCATGGCCGTCATCGAATCGGTTAGGCCAACAACGCTCTCCTCTAGGGTTTCAATCCGTGAGGACTCCTCTTGAGTGCGAGTGGTCACCATGGACGAAGGCTCTGATACCAAATGTTAGGGGAAAACTACTAAGGAGCAACTAAAGAGAGAGATCTAGAGATTAAGAGGAGATTTAGGGTTAGGAAGAAGAAGGAGGCTACCTGATCATACTTTGCATAAACCCCCAAAGGGGGCTGCCCGGATATATATATATCCGGGCATGGAGGGGCCGGCCGGCCCCTCCCAAGGGGGCTGAACACGCCTGGTTCAGCCCCTGGCCGGCCGGTTCACTGAGTGGGGGCTGAACCGGAAGGTTCAGCCCCGTTGTTTAGCGCGTCCTTGCTCCTCCGAACATAGTGGCGACCCGTAAAGCGTAGCGGGGGCGTAACAGGCCTCTTTCGGGTACTCAGCAGGGTGGGGCCGGTTGCTTACAAGCTAGATCTTCCTACGGGTTCCCGCATCCACCCGACGTTTCATGTGTCCTTGCTTAAACGAAAGGTGGGTGCCACTGTGCAACCAAGTGCTCTTTTACCTGACGTCACCGGTGCGGGCGAGCTTCGCCCCCTTCCGGAGGCCGTGCTGTTGCTCAAGTGGAAACAACGGGGTGCAGAGTACCGACCAGAGCTGTTGGTCAAGTGGAAGAACTTCTCCGAGGCACACAATTCTTGGGTTGATCTGCTAGATTTCAAGGAGCTTTATCCCGACTACCACCTTGGGGACAAGCTGGTTGTTGGCAGAACTTCTCCGGGGCCGAGTCGCGGCTGTTTGGAAGACAATACAAGCGTCGGGGACGACAGGAAGGTGATAACAACGGGGCTGAACCATCCGGTTCAGCCCCCACTCTCTGAAGACCGCCGAATTGGGGCTGAACCGGTTTGGTTCAGCCCCTATTGGGGCCGGCCAGCCCTTTAGGCCGGCCCCTCCTGGGTTCCGGGTATATATAACCCGGAACCCCTCTTTGGATGGAAGCAAGACATTTACAAGGTATTTTCTTCCCTCCTTCTAACCCTAGTTGTCTTCTTCTCTAGATCTCCCTTTTCTCTAGTAGTTGCTTAACAGCGAAGGTGCCCCGACGTCACACTGTGGAGAGCGATCCTCCAAGAGTCGCACCTGGAGGGGAAAGACTAAACGGTTCCTGCTTTAGCCAAAAACAACAATACCCTGTCAACACCAGTCGGCGCCTATATATAGCCCTAACACCAAAACCGCCCAATAACTGCATGCCTAAATCTGAAAATAAACCACCTCAATCGAACGACTAAGACTATTTGGACCGATCAGGGGCTAAATACATCTCAAAATAAAAAATAAAAATTCGAAAGTGACTCGACTCGAACATCTGGACGTGACCACAGACTCAAATCGTCCGTCAGGGCCGCGGGTCACCGCCTCCTGCGGAAATACACACGAGTCGGTCGCGGCGCGCCGTCAAAAGGATTAATCCAAAACAAAATTCTACAAATGCAAGATATATGTAAAGAAATGTACACAATCACATAAATAAATGTGGAGAACAAGATCCAAACAACAATGATAATAATTGTGAAGGGGAGATCCTAGCGTGGAGATCCAGTGATTCGCGGGTGCTTGGTGGTTGTCTGAAAAGAGACGGTTGTTGTATGGTGATTAGAATCAAGGCTTTGTGGGCGCAGGAACGGAGCTTTAGTACTGGAAATAGGCGGACTGTGAGGGGAAATAGGAGAGTCTCGCCAAACTCTATGTTAATCCAAGCCATAAAAGCAGCTAGCAACACATGCAAGCAACTTCCTCTTCACCACGTAGGCTTTTCAGCTTGTTCTACGCAAACCCTTAGAAGCAGTTTCAGAATGGAGTAACTCTAAAACTGTTAGGGTAGTGACGTGTCCAATTTAGACACTACCCAAAGAATCACAAAAACCTTCTTGCCTGACGAGTTTTTCCTTCTTTTCGCGGAAAACCAACTATATCCGATCTTGGTTGGCCTTTCACCCCTAGACACAAGTCATCCCCGTATTTTGCCACATACGTGGGTTCGGTCCTCGATGGACTGTGAGAGCTCTCTTCAACCTGCTCGTGGCTAGATCGATCGATTTCGATCTACCCCTTGTGGAGCAGTCTTGTTGGGAAACTATCAGAAAACCACTTTTGTGGTATATCAATTGAAAGAAGATTCTCGCAGTTCACATCAGGAAAACCCGTCATTCGTCTTCCGTTTGTTCTGAACAAAGTGAGTTCAGGAATCTCAAATCGAAATCTATTCAAAGTCACCCCCGTGGGGAGCGCGGGACGAGTGAGATATCCAGCAAGCGCCGGTGAAGAGTGCAAGCAAATCTGGATCTCGAGCATTGAACTCTTCAATCAAGCAAGGGAAAGGAGGCAAACCGGGTTGAAGGCCTAGGGAGCGAACTGAAAAGCTCCGCAAAGCGGAGCAGACCAATCTTCTAATGGGAGTAAACAAATAGCATGCCTGGGTTGGAACGCCTGTATGCCTAATCTATGCAGGGTAGGCACTCTATTCAACAATACAGGATGCCCATGCATAACATCTTGAAGGATTTTCGGTACTGGAGGCGGACCTATCCGAGCACCTGTCCCCCTCTTAGACTATTCTAGAACCTCCTCGAAGCAAGGCGCGTAGCGAAGAGTACTGGGAGCACTAGAATATCCAGAAGGATAAGAGCAGCTAGAGCCACTGGAGGTTCGGTGTGAAGCATGTTCGCCTCGATGTCCTCTCTTCATATTTCTAATAAATAAGTATATGCTCACCGTCCCTAACGGGCGGCCTATCGCTACGCGCCTCCCCTTGGTTGTTGAGCTACTACGTCCCTCTACTAGACCGTTGGTCGTTTCAAATCTAGGGTAAAGGCGCCTTTAGAGTGAGTCTATTCAGGATCATTTGTGAGAGTTCTCTTCTCAAAAAGCAAGATTCGGGGCTATAGTCGAAAAAAGAATGAAAGGCTTTTTTGGTGGTCTCTGTACTCACATCACACTCACCTCACTCAGAGCTCGCCTCGCTCAATGCGAGGTGCGTGAAATGCGCCGCTTAGCAAAGAAAAGAGAGTTTGACTTTCTCGCGCAGCAGGAGATCTCAAGCCAAAACTCCACACCTCTAGCAAGAATATTGACGTGTGATTCTCGCATCTTTAGTTCGGATGAGTTTCAATTCAAATGCTTTCTCGCTACAAAGGCCTCTTTATGAGCCGGTCTTCTTCACTCACACTAGATTGTCCTGAAAGTAGGTTCTTAAGCAGCAAGCGCCATTCAGGGCGACCTAGCCTAGCTAGAGAGCGGCCCTCCAAGTTGAAAGCGAGAGCGATTTTCTACTTTTTGCCTCCTTTGCTTGCTTAGCGGGAGAAAAACCTGCTGTCTGAGGTTCTTCTATTTGAATCTCCTGCAGCGATGAGTTTGAATGAAGATTCTTTTAGGAGAGGTAGCCCGTTTGAGTCGAGAAAATCTTACTTAGCTAGTGCAATTCATATTAGTTGATCATCCTGCCATAGTAGCCAATACTTGCAGTCTCGGAGAATTTAGACAGACACGCATGAAAGATCAAGAGATTCCACTATATGGTATATTAGGATGCATCAGAAAGCACTATCTATCCACAACATTCTAATCGGATCGGAGTCGGGGCGCTATGAGAAGGTAGGCTCCCTCAAAAGTAAGGAATCAAATCGTTCGTCGCTACGCGGTTACAATGGTCGTATCATCTTCGCTGCGTAGCGTAATACGGTACTCACCCACTTCTTCGCTTTGTTATCCCTTCTTTGTTGGGTTTTCTATATCAGGGTTGGACTAAGTCCATGCATGGGTGATTAGTACTATCGAGTGACATTACTTATTCGGTCTGAACCAAGGAATCAGTTAGATAAGAAATTAGGCCCAGTATTGTCTAATGAGACAATTCCATCGAATAGTCGAGTGGGATGCTTGAGACGCCTCCTTGAAATGAAACTGGGCTATCGTGATCGTTCAAAGATCACTCTTTGGCCTTTAGATGCCCCTTTCATATTGTGGATTTAGTACGCCTTGGCAAAACGACTCTGAAACAAAGTGTGACTTTCTGAATCGATGAAGAAAGTCTGTTGTAAGACGACACGCACATTAAGCATAGGACATGATTTTGGCAGCAGCGGGAAATGAGTCTATTTGCCTACCTTTCTTTGGTTTGGTAGATTTCCCCCCAACGCAATTCAAAAACAGAAATTCCACGAATCCCTGAGGTGGATAAATCTGACGACTCAGCAGCAGTGTGGAATGGAGTTTCTCGTACGGTGGATCTGATCAAGAGTTTCTAGTTAGGGGGCAATACATACCAAAAGGTTCGAATAAGGATGATGTGGAAGAGTCTATAACCAACCCACCCTTCTTGAGAACCTATTCAACGGTTACATGCATAAGGGAAAACGTTTGTGATACCTTAGTCGGGATGCATGCATAGGGGAGTCAACAACTTCGCCAAAGAACTCATCGCTACGCGCATCAAATCACCATCCCAAGTTGTCGGCATAGGGTAATTCGTCATCACAAAGGGGTATAGAGAGTTGAAGTAAACGCTTTCACCTTTAGGCTTATAGACATCCATAGTTCGCCTCGTATGATCGTGTTGGGTGAGCAACAGCCGCTTCGTCACAGTACTGACTTATGGGCTAACGGGTCACAATTTGGTCAAGTATCCTACAAAGAGACTCCCGAGAGCCAGAAGTATGAAAGGACTAGGTAAGACTTTCCCGAGCAACTGGTTGAGTTTAGGAGTGAAGCCAGGAATCCGGTAAGGCGGCAAATAGAACCGAAACATCGGATGACATGCTTTCACTCATTGCTTCAGGTACACTAACCTTTCTAGTGAGCTAAAGCCCAGGAAAATAACCCTATTTAGATTAGCTACAAAAGAAATAGTGGTCTAGACCGAGAGAGGATTAAGCTTGCTCCAATAGCTGTCTTGATTTTGAACTAGCATTCCTCAAAAGCATTAGAGACAGACAAGCTTGATTATTCGAAAAAGAGCTATAGAAGTTCTGCATTCTCAATCTACTGTAACTGAAGTTGGAACTCTTTTGAAACTCTTTTTAGTTAGCTTCATAGTCAAGTCCGCTTTGTATAGAAAGATCAAAGTCACGTTCCTTCGCGGATGAAAGAGCGTAGAGTGATTGGAATATTCCAGCGCAGGCGGCGATAAACTCTTTTCGGCAGTAAAAGGTTAGCTCGTCCGGTAAGAAAAATCCATTAGGATTTCTAGTTCCGTGCTCTAGGGCTTTGACTAATGTTCAGGATAACAGAACTTGGAAATCGCAAACCTGCTGCCATTAACAATCAGCGTTGATAAGACGTTCTTAAAGAAAACCGTTTTGACTTCAACAACTTTAGTTGTAGAATACGTTTTTAAGCTAGCATCATACACAATCGAAAGAAAAGCCTCAAGCCCATATTTGTGTCCCAATCACCTCTCTTTCTCTTTCTATAAGCTCATCATCTTCGTTTCGCTCGAGCTATTTTGTATCCTCTTCGCCTATCGGCTCACCGCCCCGAGGATGAAACCTATTCGCCTCTCTTTTTATAAGCTCACCGACTTCGTCCCCTTCGGCTCCTTCTTTGCCGACTACCACCTTACCGCTTGTTCGCCTTTTTATATAAGCTCGTCTCTTTCTTCACATACTTCGAGCTTCGCCTTACCTACATTTGTCAGCTACTTCGTCCTCATACTGACTATCACCATTTCACTGTTAGTCCCTACGCTACCCAATGCCTACGCGAGAGGGAGGATTGGAAAAACAACTCCCACTGGAATTGGGTCAACATTCCTACGAGACATCAGCAAACATTCCCCGACGAAAGTCTGCCTTTTGGCAGGCGAACGGGCGATAACGTAAGTCGAAGAGGACATAGCTCAACAACAACTAAGATTGAATTGTATACACAGAATATCATCTCACCCTTGCTGCATAAAGAACCTCATCATACTTTGAGCCTATTTCTAAGGTCCCACCATACAGTTCGCCGCGTAGCAACTCGTTATCAAAACATGTCGTTCGGACTCCACCCCGAGTAGTCCTCTCAAAGTAGCGTAGCGGGTGTTCGGGTCGGACCTAGTAATGTGTATTGCAGTGGGTCTTCGGGTCGGACCTATACCTATCT
The DNA here is from genome assembly GCA_039583875.1 of Platanthera guangdongensis. Classification (NCBI taxonomy): domain Eukaryota; kingdom Viridiplantae; phylum Streptophyta; class Magnoliopsida; order Asparagales; family Orchidaceae; genus Platanthera; species Platanthera guangdongensis. Next base: position 232,492,929 of record CM077163.1, read on the forward strand.
GGTTGGGTTGATCGAAACAGGCTCGCATATTGGCAACTTTTCTTCTACTACACCTGTTGGGATGAAGGAGAAGGCGCCCAGTCTCTTTTTTTCATATGAATATCAGGGAGTGCAGCTAACGCACCGATGAAAGGGAAGCGCTCTGATCTTAGGTCGACGGTGTGATCAGACAACAAAAAGAGGGCTCTCCTTCTTCCCGCCCATTCACACCTCTACGGGGAGAGTAAGAGTGAACCAGTCTTTAGGCTTCATTTGGTTTAGCGGTGGCGGGTGGATCCGGCGGGTGGAAACGGAAAGTTCGAACCGGAGGGAGGAGGTGGTTGCTCCAAACGGAGCTTTTTGGGGCATTTCTCAAGGTGGGCGGGTGAAAACGGAGCAAACGCCGTCAGAGGTTCATTTGTTTACCCTCATTCCGGCGGCATTTGCCCAAAACGGAGAAGTGAAACGCCCAAACAAATAGAGCCTTAGGCTATTCCCAATAGGACTTCTCTTCGGCAACAGTAACAACAGTCTCGTTTCAGTACCTTGATTTAGGGCCTATAGCTCGTTAGTAGGGGATAAATCGTTGAGTAAATCAAGCGGAAAGTCAAATGAGATCTAAGAGCGAAGAAAGGAAAGGTGCTTGTTGGCTAAGAGTTGCTAGCTGACAGACCTCGCGTAAATACCGCTACTCAGTATAGGGGAAATCCCGTTAGGACGACAGAAATCTTTCAGAGCTAACGGGGAGAGCAGGAAGGTTTCTGGCTTTCGGACAAGAGTAGTGGACCCAACCTTCATTTCATAGGGCTTCCTTGCTTTCGGACAAGAGACAGGATATTTAGAAGAAATGAAAAAGACCGAATTATCTCATGAAGATTTGATTCAAATTCAGATATTTTAGTTAGACTAGAAAATCAAACAGAAAAGTTTGATGAGTTGTCGGTGTATAATAGTGCTCAAAACATTAGAGGCAAAAGTGATCAACCAAATGCTAGGGATTATCTCAAGTCTGTCTTAGTTAACGAAGAAGATGTGAAATTGATTTCAATGTTTGGAGTTTATACAATTGAGGCATGAATGAAAATTCATGTATTAAGTCAATTATCTCACTCAAGAGGTTGAAACCCTTTCACTCGTGCAGCAAGCTCGCCTTCCTTCCATGAAGATTCTCCCTTCTCTGACGTGCAATTCCCCTCTTTCGGTAAGCATCCAGTATCTCCGCAAATGAACATTTCTCTAAGCTTATCCTGTAGCTTATACGTCGTTTGAAAGCTGCGAACATGATCTAACGAATAGCTAAGGTTTGTTGACGATCCCTGGCTACAATCCCAGGGACATCATAAAGAGTACCTGCGACTCCTACTTTGACCACTTTGCATATGGGCTTGATATTCTCTACGGCGTCAACCATCACTTTGATTACATCGCGTTCAGTTCAAGTTGGGCATAAGGAAGGCGCAGAAGAGTCTATAACCAACCCACCCTTCTTGAGAACCTATTCAACGGTTGCATGCATAAGGGAAAACGTTTGTGATACCTTAGTTGGGATGCATGCATAGGGGAGTCAACAACTTCGCCAAAGAACTCATCGCTACGCGCCTCAAATCACCATCCCAAGTTGTCGACATAGGGTAATTATTCATCACAAAGGGGTATAGAGAGTTGAAGTAAAGGCTTTCACGTTTAGGCTTATAGACATCAATAGTTCGCCTTGTATGATCGTGTTGGGTGAGCAACAGCTGCTTCGTCACAGTACTGACTTATGGGCTAACGGGTCACACTTTGGCCAAGTATCCTACAAAGAGACTCCCGAGAGCCAGAAGTATGAAAGGACTAGGTAAGACTTTCCCGAGCAACTGGTTGAGTTTATGAGTGAAGCCAGGAATCCGGTAAGGCGGCAAAAAGAACCGAAACATAGGATGACGCGCTTTCACTCATTGCTTCAGGTACACTAACTTTTCTGGTGAGCTAAAGCCCAGGAAAAGAACCCTATTTAGATTAGCTATAAAATAAATAGTGGTCTAGACCGAGAGAGGATTAAGCTTGTTCCAATAGCTGCCTTGATTTTGAACTAGCATTCCTCAAAAGCATTAGAGACAGACAAGCTTGATTATTCGAAAAAGAGCTCTAGAAGTTCCGCATTCTCAATCTACTGTAACTGAAGTTGGAACTCTTTTGAAGCTCTTTTTAGTTAGCTTCATAGTCAAGTCCCGCTTTGTATAGAAAGATCGAAGTCCCGTTCCCTCGCGGATGAAAGAGCATAGAGTGATTGGAATATTCCAGCGTAGGCGGTGGTAAACTCCTCTTTCCGGTAGTAGAAGGTTAGCTCGTCCGGTAAGAAAAAGCCCTTAGGATTTCTAGTTCCGTGCTCTAGGGCTTTGACTAATGTTCAGGATAACAGAACTTGGAAATCGCGAACCTGCTGCCATTAACGATTTACTTCGCCGCGTATCGATGTCCCGACTCAAAGGAGGAAAAGAAGAATGATGGTTAGAGTAGAGAGGGTGGCAATCAACAACAGAAATAAAGAAAAACCTCAACAGGGAAGGCCCCGAGCCAATCAATCAGCGTTGATAAGGTGTTCTTAAAGAAAACCGTTTTGACTTCAACAACTTTAGTTATAGAATACGTTTTTAAGCTAGCATCTTACACAACCGAAAGAAAAGACTCATGCCCCTATTTGCGTCCCAATCACCTCTCTTTCTCTTTCTATAAGATCATCCTCTTCGCTTCGCTCGAGCTACTTCGTATCCTCTTCGCCTATCGGCTCACCGCCCCGGGGATGAAACCTGTTCGCCTCTCTTTTTATAAGCTCACCGACTTCGTCCCCTTCGGCTCCTTTGCCGACTACCACCTTACCGCTTGTTCGCCTTTTTATATAAGCCCGCCTCTTTCTTCACATACTTCGAGTTTCACCTTACCTACATTTGTCAGCTACTTCGTCCTCACACTGATTGTCACTATTTCATCGTTAGTCCTGACGCTACCCAATCCCTACGTGAGAGGGAGTACTAGAAGAACAACTCCCACTGGAATTGGGTCAACATTCCTACTAGACATCAGCAAACATTCCCCGATGAAGAAGGTCTGCCTTTTGGCAGGCGAACGGGCGATAACGTAAGTCGAAGAGGACATAGCTCGACAACAACTAATATTGTATTGTATACACAAAATATTATCTCACCCTTGCTGCATAAAGAACCTCATCATACTCTGAGCCTATTTCTAAGGTCCCAGCATACAGTTCGCCGCGTAGCAACTCGTTATCAAAACATGTCGTTCGGACTCCACCCCGAGTAGTCCTCTCAAAGTAGCGTAGCTACGAACAGGACGATTTCTTCTTCACCAATAGGCTAACAACAGGGTTGGATTCGACTCGTTAGAATGAATTTCCCCGCTCAAGCTTTCAAAGAGCGGAGTCGTTGCGGAAATCTCGTATAAAATATTCATTTTGATTCATTGATTCTATTAATGAAATGCATTGAAATGTTCATAAGAAGATCTTTCGAGTTCATTATAACTTTCTATTCATTGTTCATGATCTGTGATAGCTGATATTGAATTCAAGAGAATACTGCAGCCGAGGTATAGGGGTTTGTTCCATTCAACTACTTCGAGTTCGTTCACGGGATTTTGGACATTACTCGATACTCAACAAAGCATGTCCAGCACTTATCTGAAGTACCTTTACCTCTTCTGTGAGGAATCGTGGGCCTCTCTTTCAGTGATTTCCAAAGAGTATAGGCTTGAAAGGCTTCTTTATGGGCTCATAGGCTGAATCCGGCAATCGTAGAACCTCCCCTATCTAGTGACCTGACTCTCTTTTTCATACTGCACGCAGGATAATATCTACTAGTCCTCCTCCCTTTTCTGCTCACTCGAGACATAGAATATATGCAAACCAAGCAGCAGTCGTGATGACTTTTCTTCAAGGCTCATCGATATGCACTTATTCAGACTGGGAATTTACTTAGTCTAACAATATCATAAAAAGAGAAAATATCCACTATGATATCCTCTTATTAGCGGGATAACAGGAATATCCAATGTCGGTGAAAGCAAGTGACATAGTGTCCATTGGTCGTTGCTGCTAGTACTCAGTCTTTCTTTAAGCGTGACGAAGAAAAACGAAAAATGAAATGTGAGAAGAAAATGAATCAGGGTTGGAGCAGCCTAACATAGTTATGTGCTTTAACAGGAGTTCGAAGGGGACCCGATAGGGTCGATGAGTTGTAAGGCGAGGGGGAAATAGAAGACTTTTTTCTTGTTTCTTGCTGGAGAATAATGAAAAACTACAGACTTGGGAAGTGTTCCTGCTCCTGCTTTTTTACCTTGGATTGGAAAGGGCCGGAGGGGAGCTCCTAGAGTTGGCTACGAAAAGAACTTCTTATAGACCATCCTCATTCCCCTTTAAGGTTTCTCTCCCAAACCTGTTTTGTTTCAAGATCCTGTGCTATATTAGAGGCTCAGACTTCCTCGATCTTAGCAGTGATATGCCATCGAGCAGTTCTCATCCTTCCTGGCCTACCTTGGCCGTCAATCGACTGCTTTTCATTGAAAGACCTTCCTGGCTCCTGCTTATGAATCTTTGCGCATCTTTCTTTGCTTTGGATTTCTCCTCACTCTATGGTTTGTCCTCATATTGGTACTTTCTCTATCTATAGCGAAGTGTTTCTCTTGGAGAATCCCTTGTTGTTGTTCCTTGTGAGTGACAATAACCCATGGTAGCTACTGCTTTATGGTCTCAAGTTGTACTGATGTTTGGCCGAAACAACGGAAGAAGGAATAGTTGTTATCAAAACGGGATACTTTCCCGGATTTGAACCCAACTTTCTATACCCTAAACCCGTGGGACTCATCAAACAACGCTTTTGAGAGAAAGGAATGCTTTAGGACATTGGACAAGACTACTTGCTCCAGTTGGTTAGTAACCTCCTTCCGCTTTCAGGCAAGTGAAGGGAAAGTTGAGCAGAACCAGGCGTCTCGTTCTTTTCCATTTTCTATAAAAAAAAATCTCTTCAATAACTAGTCTATTTCACTCCTGGCTATACCAGACTCTTCTTTTGACTGAATTGTGAAAGCATAAGCAACCAACTTTCATCGAGGAAGCGAACCGTTTCAGGGTTAGAAAAAGCAAAGAAAAGAAGTAGCGGTAGCTTAAGAAGTCGACTTGCCACACCAGAGGCTTCACGAACTTTTTCATCGAGTTGGGTTAGGCTTAGGCCAATGTAGCTTAGCTAAGCTGGCATCCTCTCTCTTACTCGCTGTCTACAGCCTATCCTATGCTACCCTCTTTCTTTTGTTGTCTATGAGTTCCTTAAGACTAAGACCCGATCAGAGGAAGTAGTTCGCAGTCCGACCTTTACCGGCAAGCTAGCTCGTATGCCATATCGGTTATTACAATGTCAATTTCTCGTTACTTATAATACACTGTTCTGGAAGCGGGATGAAATGGAAGAGATCTGTAGTTCTCTTTTTCTGACCCACAACCCAACGGTCCTATTTAAAATCAAGTGAAATGACAAAAAGACTGAAAGACTCCTAATTCATAAACTTAGACTTAGACTGTCGTCTACACTCTCCTGAAAGCTGGAGCATATAAATTGCTTCGTCTGGCTTTTATGGAAGCTTTCACAATTTATGGACTGGTCGTGGCATTAGCTCTTTTATCCTTTTGTTTCATTTTTTCTTTCATCGTAGAATAAAATTGTCAAGAAAAAGGCGGCGAGCGGAGTGATTTGAGAATCAAAGAAAGTCTCGAAAGCCGGAGTTGTAGTTTCCTCGCTAGCACCTTTACCGCCCCAGCCCTCACCAGGTTACCGGCATTGCTAAATGCTCTGCCACGAAGCAAGCTTTCCCGAATATGACAAATTTGGGGTGAGAAGATGGCTAAAGAAGTCGTAAGAAGAAAGTAGTTAGACAAATGTATACACGAGGTATTCTGGACGAGCATGTCTTTACTCTCTCAGACCTCCCGAAATGGACACTCTACTTTGACGTGTCTGCAGCCGCTGAATTCTTTCTTCATCACACCTCAAACAAATTCCTTATGTTTCTCCTTCAAGCTCGCTTTTGCTTGTGCTAACAACATTTCAGAGTACGAAGCCCTTGTAGTAGGGCCCATAGAAATTCAATAATTGCATCCAATCTACGAAAAAGTCCCAATTGTTTCGAAATCTTCTTGGAATGGGATATTTACGGAATCCCCATGAAGAGGATCAAACCTTATTCCATGATATTTCCATAAGATTCCTCTTTCTTACTCTTAAGCAAGCCCCCGAGAAGGCTAAGTTGATCCATGATTTATGTTTCATCTTTCTTTTCCTTTTTGTTTGATTCAAGAAAGATCTCGATCAATTCCGATCTGATTCTTTCTTTTTCTATTGATTCTTTTTCGATCGAGATGCAATGTCGCCAAAGAAAGAGATTCTAATCAGGCTTGTGACTTGGTTGTCTGTTGTGTCTTCGGATTGGTAATCCATGCCCAGCCAGAGATATAGATCAGTCATAGTCAACGTAGGATGCGGGTGTCCTTTCATTTTGAGATCAATGCGCTTAACGAGTTAGAAGATGTTGCCAGTGACCAGGTATCGAGAAGAGTTGGATGTGAACCCCTCCCATGAGAAAGGAGCCTAGCAGCCACGAAAAGCCGAAACCTCTTCTTCTGGTCCCGGTCCTTAGGCTAACTACGACTAGTCCCAAATTGCGTCAGAGAGGAGACGTCGTCAGTCACAATAACGCAAAAGCGAAGAGGTGACCCAAGTTTACGAGAGTCGGCCTGAGTTGTAAAGGCCGCCCCCTACGGGAAAAGGCCCCAATCAATTTCATTCTCATTCCTTTTTGTTGTAAGGCGGTGGTTGAAGTTCAAAAAAGAAAATGAGTTCTTTTTTCTTTCACCACCATATGGTGAAATGTTGACCCTCGGTCACCTCGGAAAGACCAATTCCAATTTGTCTTTTTTTCATTTTCCCGTGTTTTTTATTCAAAAGGGAAATCTCTCTCCTTACTCTACTAATTAAGCCTTGACATACCCTGTTACAGGCAGCCCTCGGTCAAGGAAAAATCAAATGAGATGTTTTCAACCACTGTTGGTAAAATGTAACGCTCGCCTTGCTACGCACCCCGTTCACCCGTGTATTTTGATTCAAAAGCCCGACCTCGTAAACCTTCGCTATCGTTCGCCTTATTCTTTCTTCTTGTGTTCCTTCCCTTCATTAATCTAAGTCCAAGCTAAGATCTTCTTTTCAATCTTGCTCACTAGGGTCCGGTCCCCCTCTCCAAAGAGAAGAGCATCGATGGAGTTCTCAAAAAAGGAAAGGCCTTTAATACTATGCCATTTGATTGATGAAAGTTATGTGCTGCTCACCACTCCTCGAGTTCTCAAAAAAGAAGAAAGTTTCTCAATGAATCAGGACTCATGCCATTCATCCAAATCAGTGGACAGACACGCACAAAAGATCAAGAGATTCCACTTTAGGGTATATCGGGATGGAAAATTGGAACCGCCCACTTCTAGAAATAGAAAGCACAGATCTTGACAAGGAAGGACACTCTGCAATACTCTCCAAACAGTTTTCTGCATAAGTGCAAAATTATGATGTTCCATACAGCGAAGTCTCAAACCCCCTTCCTTTCGAGGTCGGTCCCTGAACTCCTTTTTTGTCATCATAGTCCCCCCAAAGAAAACCTCTATTGGTATTCATAGTTATTTGACGATTAACCTATTTCAGAGCAGTCTGGTGATTAGCCTATCTCGCACTACTCGAAGCCTTCGTAAACTCATTGTTGGGTTCTATCGTAGTGAAGGTTGCTGTGAGGAGATCCTTGTGCCAGTGAAGATTGCTTCCAGTGATCGAGAAAGAAGAAAGAAAAAAACCATTGCTTTATATCCAACACTCTGGATAGGCAGAAGAATCTATGTCCATCCCCATTGCAATCCACATCGGAAAAATTAGGCTGGGAGTCATCAAAGGAGGAATAGGCATATGCTGCTTCGATAAGCCAAGGAAAAAAACCACCGCTTGGTTTTGACACTCAAGCGACCCGCCTTGCCAAACATCGATGCAAAGGTGAAATTTCACCACCTCTACCCCTATCCTTTAAATCGAGCTCGCTTCACTAGCACTCGCCTCTCCTTTCATTCTACCCCTACGGGTCGCCTCTCCTTATTAGGGTAGCTCGAGTGATTGATCCCTGCGGATCACCTCTCGGTATCGCTCGAGTGACTTCGCTTCATCGCCTCTCCTTCCAACATAAGTTGAGCTACTCGTTACGCGCCTCGCGAGCTATGCTCTTTTCTTTCATCAATGATCGGTATGTATAGAAATGATTCTTCTTCTTCTTCCTCGCGAGCATCCCCGCCCCTTTCTGTTATGGAAGAATTGAGCTTCTTCTTGTTGGGTCGGTTATTCAAAGCCAGCAATTGGTTGCTGGATTTTGTCCCGTAACTAGAAGAAGTTCGGGGGTCACTATAGCATGGCTGAATGTAAAGCAGTCCGCCCCTACAGCCTTTGATCAGTAGAATATTGAGAACTTCGAAAGATGGTCAAGGGAGTCGCGTAGCGACTTCCAAGCCACTGCACTAGATGCGCACGTAGTCATAGTAGTCGACTCAGAATGCCTATGTTCTATACTAAAAGACTACTTCAGATGAATGGGGAATTACGCCGCTTTTTGATCTACAGAATAAGGCTTCCGAGCTCTCTGTTTGAGTTTTATGGCAGAGATCTCTCCACACCAAGGAACCAAATCACAATGGATCGAAGCCCTCCTTTTCAATTAGTGAAGCGAGAATCGGGAAGTTTGCTCGTCTTAGGAATAACAAGAAGTTTGCTCGGGGTATTCGTTAGGGCAGAAGAAACTACAAGGGCTTGAGTTTTTAGGATACCCATCCTAAAAGGGATAGGAGGTTGAATGTCATACATGGAAAGCACTTTTGAGTCCGTACACCGCTTAGTGCCCTAAGAGAAGGAAGTCTTGCTATTTTGTACTACTTTTTCCGGATGGAGAGCTATGAATAGTGTAGGACCAAAACCCCTGACCACGGGAGAGGTAGTTCTACTTACTATGTTATGGGGGTATGAAACCTTCTAAATCTTAGTTGAGTACCCAGCTCACTCGAATAAGAACTCTAGCTTGGCTGACTTCTGGCTCGCTTAGCCCTAGCTCGAACATGCTAACAGCATTTCGTTCGCGTACGCAATATTCACTCGATTACTTGTTAGCTAGCGCTATTCCAGAATTTGCATATATATTTCATACAGAAATCCCATGGGGTGGTTCTGAAAGAACGTAGTAGTAGTAAGTGAGAAACTTCGTTTACTCTCTCTGATGTTGCGAAGATAGTTAGCACTACCTACTGAAGCTTACCAAAGAGCTAACCAATAAGAAAGACTTTTGAAACAAAGAAAGAGTACTTGAATCAGCAAAAGGAACAAGTAGGGCGAGCAAGGTCAAGTTCTTAAACGGATAGACAACTTACTTAAGCTTGATGAGAAGTAATTGGATGGATGATGGTCGTAGGTTAAACTGGGTTCAAATAGAACATAATAGCGCTTTAGGAATGCAGTTGCTTCAGTGAAGTGAGAGGAGATATTTGGAAAGCAAAGCTTGGCTCGTAGGAAGAGTAAAAGCTACTGGTCTTTCGACAAGAATCCAAGTCTAAGTTTGAGTCGATAGTCTCTGAGCCTTTTACTTCAACCTCGAGTCTGATTTCTAAGAGAGTAAGTGAGAAGTGTGCGTTGTTGTGTAAACGGTCTATTCGTAGGATGTTCGAGATTCCTATGGGTGTCGGACTCTGGTGCACTGCGCGCCTGTTTGCCGGTACCTTTCAGTAGAGAGCCCTTAAGAGCTCTTTTTTCTCTCTTTTTTCGGGATTTCCTTTCCTTTTCCATAGCATTATTGAACCTCTGATTCCTCACTAAAAGATTGAGGACTTCAGAATGCGAAGCGAAGGGGATACGAAGTAGCTCGAGCGAAGCGAAGGGGATACGAAGTAGCTCGAGCGAAGCGAAGGGGATACGAAGTAGCTCGAGCGAAGCGAAGGGGATACGAAGTAGCTCGAGCGAAGCGAAGGGGATACGAGAGCTCGAACGAAGCGAAGGGGATACGAAGTAGCTCGAGCGAAGCGAAGAGGATACAAAGTAGCTCGAGCGAAGCGAAGAGGATACAAAGTAGCTCTAGCGAAGCGAAGAGGGTGAGCCACTAGGCGAAGGGGAAAGTAAGTGAGTTGATTTTCTTTCTTTTTCTCTTCTCTTTCAAGAAAGATGTCCTGCCATGTGTCAAGCCATCTCCGATGGGTGATCACCATCACAAACCCAAACTAAGTTTCCAGCACCCTCTCTCTCCTCTCAAATGCAACCTTACAGCAACTCTCGCATATTTCCACAACATCCAAAACCTCATTGCCAACAAATACACAAACATTTTTAACCGTCAAATTAAATTTTCTCGCTAGTGTTAGATTAATAGAACAAAGGATAATGAATTGAACTTGAAAGAGTTAAGCAAATCAGGGTAGTAAGAACATAACATTATATTGTAAAATTCAAGTATCAGAGGTAAAAGATGTTGTAAATAAGATGAAAAATGTAAAGGCGGCGATATAGCCATCGAATTATGGAAATGTCTAGGAAATGAAGAAATTTTGTGACTTACATATTTTTTCAATAAAATATTGAAGTCAAAGAGAATGTCAGACCAATGTAGAGAGTATCTTGTTACATTTATATAAGAATAAAGGAAATATACAAAATTGTGTTAATTGCAGAGAAATTAAATTGATGAGTCATACCATGAAACTATGGGAACGAGTAATAGAAATAAGATTAAGACGAGAGACTAACATCTCGGAGAATCAATTTGGATTCATGCCTGAGAGGTCGACCATGGAAATTATACATCTCTTGAGGAGACTCATTGACAACTATCGAGAAAGAAAACAAGATTTGCATATGTTGTTTATTGATCTTGAGAAGGCTTATGATGGAGTTCCAAGAGAGATCTTATGCAGAGTCTTAGAAAAGAAAGATGTAAATGTACCATATATTGACATAATCAAAGATATGTATACAAATTCAGTGACAAGAGTGAGGACATCTGGAGGATTAACACAGGAATTCTTTATCACTGTTGGATTGCATCAAGGTTCAGCTTTAAACCCTTATCTCTTTACTCTTGCCTTAGATGAGCTCACCGGACATATCCAACAAACAATACCTTGGTGTTTATTGTTTGCAGATGATATCGTTTTGGTTGGTGAGAAGCGCGAGGGTGTAAACACAAAACTTGAATCTTGGCGAGATACTTTAGAAAAGAAGGGTTTTAGGTTGAGCAGGGCAAAGACGGAGTATATGGAGCTTAAATTTAGCAGTACAAGAAGGACAGATGACTTCGTTATTCGGTTGGGTGATCAAGATATTTCTCGTAGTGTTTTAAATATCTTGGATCGATAGTTCAAAATGATGGAGGTATTGATAAAGATGTGACACAGAATCCAAGCGGGTTGGTTGAAGTGGAGAGTCGCGTTAGGGATTTTATGTGATCGTAAAGTACCACTAAAACTTAAGAGCAAATTTTATTGTACTCCAATTAAACCTGCGATGCTTTATGGTTCCATAAGACAAATGTCGGATGCCTTCAAGTGTAGGCTCTTTGTCATCACTCCGAAGGAGAAGGCTAGGGACTGGTTCCATCAGTTGCCTGCGAGTTCGATCTACTACTTCGAAGATCTGCGACGCGGGTTCTTGCTGAGGTTCTCAGCGTCCAAGAAGAGTAAGAAAGGAGCAGAGTGCTTGTTTGTCATCAAGCAGAGGTCGAAGGAGACGCTGGGACACTATGTCGATAGGTTCCAGGAGGAGATTCTGCAGGTTCAGGAGATGTCGGGGTACACGGTGATACTTGCCTTCACCCTTGGGCTGAGATCCAGCTTCTTTAGCATGGAGCTGAAGAGAGTTCCCCCCCCCCTCTCCTTCGAGGAGCTGATGGAGAGGGCGGCGAAGGAAATCGAGATCGAGGCGGCCAATCTGGCGTTTTTCAAGAAGTTGGCCAGGTTGGCGGAGGAATATGTGAAAGAATCCGGAGCAGGGAGGCAGAGGGAGCAGAGAGAGGAGAGAAGAAGAGAAGAACCCCGAGGGCAGGGGCAACAGCAAGGTTGGGGGCCGCGAGAGCCGAACAACAGGTTGGGCTGGAGGCCCCAGGAAGGTCACCCTCAGGGACTGGGAGGAGGTTTCCCATGAAGGGACAACAACCGCGAGTAAAGGAGGTTCAACCAGCCGGCCTGGAGACAGGGACAGAGGGTCCCTCTCCCGCCGCAGCAGGAAGCTATGGAGATAGTGAGGGGAAGAGGAGGAATGAGAGGAGCTCGGGGAGGAGCGAGGAGGAGAGAAGGTAGGGTGGCGTTGCCCTTCTGTGATTTTCACCAGGAAGTGGGTCACGCAACGGCCACCTGCCCAGAGTTTTTGGAGATGAGAGCGGCCAGCGGGCAAGTCCAGCAGCAGCAGCCCGTGAGGATTGACGAAGTTCTGCAACGAGGAGAGGATAGATGCGAGGACCGGGTGGACGTGGGAGCCCGAGGAGGGATTGGGGTGATCCATGGGGGTGTGGGGATTGAAGCCACCCGTAAGGGGAGCTTCCAAACCATGTATCGAAGGAGCGTCACGTCGACCTCCCAGACCCCCCCCCCCCCACAGGAGGAAAAAAATCACTTTCTCAGTGAAGGACATGTCCGACTACGAAGACCCGTTCTGTGACGCCTTGGTGATCCAGACGGCGGTAGAAAATTTCACGGTCTCCAGGATTCTGGTAGACAACGGGAGCTCCGTGAATGTAATATTCAAGAAAGCCTTTGATGAGATGAAGGTGGAAGCTCGGAGGGTTCTAGCCTCGAACGGACTATTGTTTGGGTTCTCGGGGGAGCGGAAGGAAGTTGAAGGAGGGGTGGGGCTGCATGTGACGTTGGGGGGGTATCGAGGAACTGGCGGTTCGTCATCGTTGACGCTTCGAGCAGCTATAACGCAATCTTTGAGCGGCCTCTTATCAGCGCTTTTTGTTGTGTCCCCTGCTCGTTTCATCAGTGCCTAAAGTTCAGCAGAGGAGGAGTATAGGTCAGGATCAGGGGGGATCCAAAAGTGGCGAGGCAGTGCTACGTGACTGCCGTCAATACCATTTCCTGAATGGCGGTGGCAGAAGAGCTGGAGAAGGAGATGACGAGGTAGGAGGAAGCTGCGGAGGAGGGAGAGATGAGCCTAGGTGAGGCTGGAAAGAATACTGAAGAGGAGGCTGTGGAGAGAGGAGTGGTGAGCCTAGGTGAGGCTGGAGAGAAGACTACGGGAGAGCAAGGGGTAGAGGGAGAAGTTGGGGGTGAGACCAGAGGGGTGAAGAAGTGGAGTTGTCTGGGGAAGGCATGTTGGAGGCGATGGGGGTTGAGAGGGTAGAAGGTGAGGAGGAGTTGGGAGAAGAGGAGGAAAGAGCCGGCAGGGAGCAATCCCGGCGAGAGCCGGCAGAGGAAGTCGTGGAGATAGAGGTCATCAGTAGGGCAGGGAAGGCGGAGAGGGTAAGGGTCAGCGGAGGCTTGCGCCCAGAAGATCAGGCAAGGATGTGGGAGTGCATCCAAAAGAACGTTGACATCTTTGCCTGGAGCGCGGCAGACATGTCGGGCATCGACGCGGATGTGGCTTGCCACCGTCTGAACATGGATCCCAAGATGCGTCTCATTCGCTAGAAGATGAGAACCATCGCCACCAAGCTGGAGGAGCCCATCCGTGAGGATGTTAAGAAGCTTCTCGATGCAGGTTTCATCTAGGAGATCCAGTACCCATGCTGAATCTGCAATATGGTAATGGTAAAAAAAGGTGATGGGAAGTGGTGCATGTGTGTATATTTCTCTTTATTGAATAAATCATGCCCTAAGAATTGTTACTCACTGCCTCGGATCGACGCGCTAGTTGATTCAGCCGTCGGTTTTTTCATTATGAGTTTTTTGGATGCTTTTCAGGTTATCACCAGATCCGCATTCAGCCCCCCCCCCCCCCGACGTCAAGGATGTCTCCTTCATCACAAGGGAGGGATGCTTCAGCTATAAAATGATGCCCTTCGGGCTAAAGAAGGCGGTGGCTACGTACCAGCAAATGATGGATCGAGTGTTTAAAAATCAGAGGGGTAGGAACCTGGAGATCTACCGTCTACGTAGATGATCTCATTGTAAAGAGCAGGGATGTGGGTTCACACCTACTTGACTTGTAGGAGACGTTCGCGACCCTACGAAAGTTCAAGATGAGGCTAAACCCCCAGAAGTGTGTCTTTGGGGCAAGTCAAGGCAAGTTCCTTGGACACCTTCTAACCCCGGCGGGGGTCGAGCCTAACCCGGATAAGGTGAAGGCCATCGTGGAATTGGAATCGCCTCGCAACGCCAAGTAGGTTCAGCGCTTGACGGGTAAGCTGGCTGGGTTGAGTCGGTTTCTCTCCCGTGCCGGGGAGAAGTGCTTACCCTTCTTCAAAACGCTTCGGGGGAACAAAAAGTTTGAGTGGACGAAGGAATGTGAAGAGGCTTTCCGGGCCTTGAAGGCTCAGCTATCCCAGGCGTCGCTCCTACAGAGCTCGAAGGAGGGAGAGGACCTAGCCTTGTACCTTGGGGTAGGGGCTGAGGCTGTGAGTTCCGTTTTGGCAAGGGAAGAAGGTAAGAAACAGCTCCTCATCTACTACGTCAGCAGAATCTTGAAGAAGGCGGAGCTTCGTACCCCATTCTAGAGAAATTGGCCTTCTCTCTGATCGTCTCAGCCAGGAAACTCAGGTCATACTTTCAAGCTCACTCAATCAAGGTGGTGACCGACCACCCATTGCGTAAGATCTTTGAGGGGGTGGAACACTCAGGGCGGTTGGCCAAGTGCTCCATTGAGCGCAGCAAGTTTGATGTCTCCTTTGTGTCAAGGCTCTCCATCAAGGCGCTGGCAGTGGCTGACTTCTTGGCCGACTACGTCATAGAGTTGGTGGGGGAGGAAGCACTGTCAAGGGAAGGGTGGAAGATGTTCGTTGACGGAGCCTCGAGGAAATATTCCCTTGGGGGAGGGGTTGTATTGGTAAGCCCTCAAGGGGTCACCATAGAGCAAGCAGTGGCGCTGCACTTCCCGGTCACAAACAATCAGGCGGAGTATGAGGCTGTCATAGCCGGGTTGCGGTTGGTTAAGGAGCTCGGGGTTCACGACGTAGAAGTGCTCACAGATTCAGTGGTTGTGGCATCGCAAATCAGGGGAGAATATGAAGCTCGGGAGCCCACCCTCCAGAAGTACTTGTCCAAGGCAACGGTGATCATCGGTGGGTTCCGAGCGTTCTCAATTCGGCACGTCCCCAGAGAAGAGAATGAAGCAGCAGACCGATTGGCCAAGTTTGGACCCCGGGGGGAACCTTGACCCAGTTATTTCATCCAACGATCGAGGAGGGGGAGCTGATGGAAGTAGATCGACAACCGTCGTGGGTGGATCCCTTCGTGACCTTCTTCACTACAGGTCGTGGGTGGATCCCTTCGTGACCTTCTTCACTACAGGTGGCCTCCCCGAAGGGGTCAAGAAAGCAAAGGGCTTTCGGCACAAAGCGGCTCATTATCTTATGCATGAAAGGTGATTACATCGGAAGATGTTATTGGGCCTTTTGGCGCGATGAGTGGCGGAGAAAGAGATACCAAGAATTTTGGAAGAAGTGCACTCCGGAGAATGTCGCAGCCATTCGGGGGGTAGAACGTTGGAAGCAAGGGTGGTCAGGCAGGGATACTTCTGGCCCACCCGGAGGAAGGATGCAAAAGAGTTTGCGAGGAGGTGTCAAAAGTGTCAGCTTTACGCCCCCTCCAACTCCTGCCCGCTCAACGGCTTTGAAGCATCACGGCGCCATGACATTTCTCCATTTTGGGATGGACCAACTCGGGTTGTTTGCCCCTGCGAGCGGGTAGAGAAGGTTCCTCTTGCTTATGATCGACTACTTCTCCAAGTGGTTGGAGGTAAAGTGATGGCGACGGTGATGGCGACGGTGATGGCGACGGTGATGGCGACGGTGATGGCGACGGTGATGACGACGGCCACCAGGACGGCTAACTTGGGAATGACTATGTTGAAGATGTGCCGGCAAAGGACGTGCGACGCCGTAGCGGTCATGGTTACAAGCTTCGCCCTCGCAACAAGACTCATATTTGATATTTTAGCTTTGGTGTGCTAATAGTCGTTTCATGATGGCTCTTTTAAAAAAAACATTATTTAATTTCTGCATTTTCTTTGTGTGGTGTGTCTTTAGCCACTTGTTATTTGCTTTGAGATGTAAGCCTATATAAGGCCTTGAACTTTTCATTTGATGGTAGAATTAAATTGAAATCAAATCTTGAATTTTGTCAACCCTAATTTTTCTCTCTCTTCTTCTCCTAGCCGCCCCCCCTCTTTCTCCTTCCTTCAAACCGCCGGCCTCAAGGCTCCCTCTTTCAAGAATTCGGCCATCTCCTCTCTCCCTCTTGCTCTCGGCCGCCCCCTTCTCTCTAGTGCTCGGCTACTCTCCTCTCCCTCTTGCTCACGGCCACCCGCGATCCTCTCTCTCCAAGGATACTTTGGCCCATGCATGAGAGGTTGTTTGCGAGGAAGAAGATAGGGGTTTCCTCCACGGCGTGAAGTGAAGGAGATTACCACGTTCATCATCCGTAGCGCGCTTCCCGTGGACTTTCAACGGAGGAGCGATCAAACTTGGTGGATCCACGCATCACGGATCTACAAATCCGAGAGGGGTAACGAAAATTTCTACCAAGAGTTTTCTTTCTCTAGATAGTTCTTGTGGTGGACGAATTTTTGCGTTATTTTCCGATTCGTTTTTCTTCGCGGTTAATCCTCTAATAGATCAGTATTTTTCGTTTGGATTTCCGAAAGATTCGTAAGAGCATTGGCGATCCTCGTTTTCTTTTTTTTTTGTTGGGATAGATCCTACCATCTTTCGAATCATTTTGTTCTTGGTGGATCTATTTTGGTACAACCCAAAAGCTCGTTCGGGATCAAGATTATCCCATTTAGCCAAAAAGAGTTTGGCCTATAGCCAACACTCGATCTATTTGCGGAACGGCGATCCGTATTGTTAGCGCGAGCGATAAATAAAATAATTGTTGCGGCTGCGTTTTCGTTAGCGTGTGGAATAGAGAGCGTAGATCGTGTCATAAGCGATATCGTGGCCTCCGTGACGAATCTCTAGGATATACCCTGCATCAATTTGGTATCAAAGCGAGGTTGTGTTGATTTCCCAATCGACACCATCCTTTATTTTTTTACCAAGGGTTATCCTCGTTCGCTAGGGTGTGCACTTCCACTTCGATTCACATCAAATCTGAATTTTTGTTTTTCAAAACAATACATAGTTGGGCTGCAATTAGTAAAACAAAAAAAAAATTTTGCAGAAAATTACAAAAAAAAATCTGAATTTTCTCCTCATTTTTTTAAGAAAAAAAGTCTGAAAAAGTTTTTCCTGTTGCTCACTTATTTAGTGTCAAAAACTTCTAACGCGTAATTTAAATCAGGACAAAATCGTTGTTTGTCCCGTTCGTTCATGCGCACTAGGCAGGGCACGGAATATCTTTCATCCACCTCACACATGGCAAACAACCAAGGTGATGAGCATGCTCCGGCCACGATCGCCGAGCTACGAGAAGAGTTTAACGCTAGGTTTGACGCACTGACACAGTTAATTGAAGGGCTCGCTGTAAATCAAGCGGCGCCCCGAAACAACGGCGTTGGAAGAAACCGACCGGGCCCCCAACCCCCGGCCGCCAACCAGCGAGAGGAAAGACAAAATCATCCACGTGATCAGGACGATGAGTACCCACCTCGAGGTCATTATGAGTTCGACGTAACTAGGGCCGTTAAAATAGACTCACCCTCATATGATGGTATGGGAGAGCCCCAACTATTCCTAGACTGGATCATGGGAATCGAGTGCTATTTTAAATGGCACGACCTGACGGACGCTGAGAAAGTGAAGGTTGCACGGATGAAACTACTAGGAAGGGCAAAGACATACTGGTTGAACGAAGAGAGACGATTAGGTACGGTTAATGGAGCACCCCCAATTGGGTGGACTGCCATGAAAGCACTTCTACACGACCAATATGTTCCCACTTATTACCGAACCCAAATGTTCGACGACTTAGCCTCCCTTCGTCAAGGTAACGCTTCGGTAGCAGAATACATGGGACAACTTAAGGATATGTTGGTGCGTTGTGATGTTCGTGAGATGCCCGAAATCACACTCTCCCGATTTCGTAAGGGACTCAACCCGGACATTCAAAGCAAGCTCTTGCGTTATGGTCACACGGACCTTAACACCACGTTCAATGCCGCCTTGGATATTGAAATCTACGCGAGGTATGCCGTCTATTGATGATGAAACTTGTTTTTCTGCTTCACCTAATGTTTTTCCGAGGTTTCCCCGGACGGATTTCTTGCCTGACAGGATTTTGCAGGATGATGTGTTTCCAACTCCCGACGGCGACATTCACAGGTTTTTGGTTCGTTGGCGTGGTCGTCCGGCTTCGGACGACTCTTGGCTCTCTGCTGCACAGGTGG
This sequence comes from Platanthera guangdongensis, assembly GCA_039583875.1. NCBI lineage: Eukaryota > Viridiplantae > Streptophyta > Magnoliopsida > Asparagales > Orchidaceae > Platanthera > Platanthera guangdongensis. Next base: position 232,511,483 of record CM077163.1, read on the forward strand.
ATCTTCTTGACGCGGACCTCGTACGCCGTTATATTTCAGCCCGCTCATCGGAGATGAGTCCTTTTGAGCGGCGGAGGATTGATGGCGACGGTGATGGCGACGGTGATGGCGACGGTGATGGCGACGGTGATGGCGACGGTGATGGCGACGGCCACCAGGACGGCCAACTTGGGAATGACTATGTTGAAGATGTGCCGGCAAAGGACGTGCGACGCCGTAGCGGTCATGGTTACAAGCTTCGTCCTCGCAACAAGACTCATATTTGATATTTTAGCTTTGGTGTGCTAATAGCCGTTTCATGATGGCTCTTTTAAAAAAACATTATTTAATTTCTGCATTTTCTTTATGTGGTCTGCCTTTAGCCACTTGTTATTTGCTTTGAGATGTAAGCCTATATAAGGCCTTGAACTTTTCATTTGATTGTAGAATTAAATTGAAATCAAATCTTGAATTTTGCCAACCCTAATTTTTTCCCTCTCTTCTTCTCCTAGCCGCCCCCCCCCCCCCTCTTTCTCCTTCCTCCAAACCGCCGGCCTCAAGGCTCCCTCCTTCAAGAGTTCGGTCATCTCCTCTCTCCCTCTTGCTCTCGGCCGCCCCCTTCTCTCTAGTGCTCGGCTACTCTCCTCTCCCTCTTGCTCACGGCCACCCGCGATCCTCTCTCTCCAAGGATACTTTGGCCCATGCATGAGAGGTTGTTTGCAAGGAAGAAGATAGGGGTTTCCTCCACGACGTGAAGTGAAGGAGATTAGCACGTTCATCATCCGTAGCGCGCTTCCCGTGGACTTTCAACGGAAGAGCGATCAAACTTGGTGGATCCACGCATCACGGATCTACAAATCCGAGAGGGGTAACGAAAATTTCTACCAAGAGTTTTCTTTCTCTAGATAGTTCTTGTGATGGACGAATTTTTGCGTTATTTTCCGATTTGTTTTTCTTCGCGGTTAATCCCCTAATAGATCGGTATTTTTCGTTTGGATTTCCGAAAGATTCGTAAGAGGATTGGCGATCCTCGTTTTCTTTTTTTTTTGTTGGGATATATCCTACCATGTTTCGAATCATTTTGTTCTTGGTGGATCTATTTTGGTACAACCCAAAAGCTCGTTCGGGATCAAGATTATCCCATTTAGCCGGAAAGAGTTTGGCCTATAGCCAACACTCGATCTATTTGCGGAACGGCGATCCGTATTGTTAGCGCGAGCGATAAATAAAATAATTGTTGCGGCTGCGTTTTCGTTAGCGTGTGGAATAGAGAGCGTAGATCGTGTCATAAGCGATATCGTGGCCTCCGTGACGAATCTCTAGGATATACCCTGCATCATAAAGGTGCTGGCCAAGGTAACCTCCCAGGTCATCAAGAACTTCGTTTGGGGAGAGATCATCTGTAGGTACGGGTTGCCTTAGGCCAATGTCACGGACAATGGGCCACAGTTCGCAAGCGATGAGTTCATTAGCTTTTGTACCCAGCTGGGGATCGACCTCAGGTTTGCCTCCGTCCACCACCCCAGGAGCAACGACCAGATGGAGGCGGAAAACAAGATCATATTGAACCTGGTCAACAAGAAGGTAGAAAACTTGAGAGGGAGCTGGCTGAAACAACTCCCCTCAGTGTTGTGGGTCTTGCGGAAGACCCCAAACACGGCCACCGGTGAGACCCCCTTTAAGGTTTCGCATGGGTGTGAGGCGGTCCTACCCGTGGAGTTCGAGGTTCAATCCCCACGGGTTGCGGCCGCAGACAAAGGAGGCGAGGAATGGAGGGAAGGAAATGAAGAGGAGCTGCGGCTCTCGTTGGACGTGGTAAAGGAACTTCGCGACGTGGCCGCCGTCAGGCAAGAGGAGGTCAAGCGGAGGATGGCAAAGTACTTTGACAAGCACGTACGGATCAAACAATTCGTTGAGGAAGATCTAGTTCTAAAGAAAGTTGACGCTGTCGGAATATCGGCCACCGTGGGTAAACTCCACCCCAATTGGGAGGGGCCTTACAGTGTTGAAAAAGTCCTTGGGTCGGGGGGATACCACCTCCAGAATGTGGAAGGGGTATCCATGAGTCACGCATGGAGTGTCGATGACCTGAAGCATTTTTATCCTTAGCATGGGTAAGATTGTATGTTTTATTATGATAGTTATTTTAAAGATTGTTTCTTCACAGGTTCTAAAGTGTTTGTGATTTTGGGCGGCACCGAGTAGACCCGCTGTCCAGGCTCCCATCAAGCTGGCAGGTCTGTAGGCTCGCTCGGTGGCCGAAGAAAGGATTGTGGTAATTTGCAAGACCCCGAGAGGATCCCGCTGCTCAGACTCTCATTAGCTGGCAGGGCTGGAAGGCGCACTCGGCCCTGGATAGATCAGTTGTCCAGGCACTCACTAGCGGCCAGGTCTGTAGGCTCGCCTGGGGGGTAAAGGAAGACCCCGAGATGATCCCGCTGCTCTGACTCTCATTAGTTGGCAGGGCCGGAAGGCGCACTCGGCCCCGGGTAGACCCGCTGTCCAGGCTCTCACTAGCTGGCAGGTCTGTATGCTCGCCTGGGGGGATAAGGGAAGACCCCGAGAGGATCTCGCTACTCAGGCTCTCATTAGCTGGCAGGAATAGAAGGCGCACTCGGCCCCGAGTAGACCCGCTGTTCAGGCTCTCACTAGCTGGCAGGTTCGTAGGCTCGTCTGGGGGGAAGGAAAGGGAGATAAAAATTTGCAAGACCCCGAGAGGATCCCGCTGCTCAGACTCTCATTAGCTGGCATGGCTGGAAGGCGCACTCGGCCCCGGGTAGACCCGTTGTCCAGGCTCTCACTAGCTGGCAGGGTCGTAGGCTCGCCTGGGGGGTAAGGGAATACCCCGAGAGGATCCCGCTGCTCAGGCTCTCATTAGCTGGCAGGGCTGGAAGGCGCACTCGGCCCCGGGTAAACCCGTTGTCCAGGCTCTCACTAGCTGGCAGGTCTGTAGGCTCGCCTGGGGGTAAGGGAAGACCCCGAGAGGATCCCGCTGCTCAGGCTCTCATTAGCTGGTAGGGCTGGAAGGTGCACTCGGCCCCGGGGAGACCTGATGTCCAGGCTCTCCATAGCTAGCAGGTCCGTAGGCTCGCCTAAGGGGTAAGAGAATACCCCGAGAGGATCCCGCTGCTCAGGCTCATTAGCTGGCAGGGCTGGAAGGCGCACTCGGCCCCGGGTAGACCCGCTGTCCAGCTCTCACTAGCTGGCAGGTTCGTAGGCTCGCCTAGGGGGAAAGGAAAGGGAGATGGAAATTTGCAAGACCCCGAGAGGATCCCGCTGCTCAGGCTCTCATTAGCTAGCAGGGCTAGAAGGCGCACTCGGCCCCGGGTAGACCCGCTGTCCAGGCTCTCACTAGCTGGCAGGTCCGTAGGCTCGCCTGGGGGGTAAGGGAATACCAAGAGAGGATCCCGCTGCTCAGGCTCTCATTAGCTGGCAGGGCTGGAAGGCGCACTCGGCCCCGGGTAGACCCGCTGTCCAGGCTCTCACTAGCTGGCAGGTCTGTAGGCTCGCCTGGGGGGAAAAGAAAGGGCGATGGAAATTTGCAAACCCCGAGAGGGTCCCGCTGCTCAGGCTCTCATTAGCTAGCAGGGCTGAAAAGCGCACTCGGCCCCGGGTAAACCCGCTGTCCAGGCTCTCACTAGCTGACAGGTCCGTAGGCTCACCTGGGGGAAAGAAAAGGGAGAAAGGATTGTGGAATCTTGCGAGACCCCAAGCAGACCGGTTGTCAGGCTCTCACTAGCCGACAGGGCCGTAGGCTCGCTTGGGGGGAAAAGGGAAAAAGGATTTTTTATTTAAGTGGTCCCAGGTAGACCCGATGACCAGGCTCACATCAAGCAGACAGGGCTGTTGAGATCATGATGGTGTTACGAAGCTCTTGATAACAAGTTTCTAAACAGCAAGCACCAGTCTTAAGTAAGGAGGGCATAACCCAAACCCCTCTCGCCAGGGTTCTCGGCATAACCCTCCCGGCAGGGGTCTCGGCAGGGTTCTCGGCATAACCCTCCCGGCAGGGGTCTCGGCAAGTCTCTCGCCATAACCCTCTCGTCAGGGGTCCCGGCAAGCACCTCTCGGCAGGGTTCCCGGCACACCCCTTTTGGCAAGACTCTCAGCATGTTCCTCCCGGCAGGTTTTACTTAGCCAACTCTTCAAATGGACGGCGGTGATCACCTAAGATCCTAGGGTTCGCGCAAAGGTAATAAGCATTCCAGCAAAAATGGCAGATCTTTCAATACAATATAAAAGTTGTAGCATCGGTTTGGAGAGACTCGCTCCTAACAAAAAGTTTACAAAAATAAGTTTACAAAAATACGGAGAAGATTACAGTAAAAGAGCAAAAAACGTGGAGGCTATCGGGCAGGCTCGCTGGAGGTCCCGCCGGATGTCCCGCTGGAGGTCCCGCTGGAGGCTCCGCTGGGGGTGTAGCCAGAGGACTCGCCGGAAGAGCTGCCGCCAGACTCCCCGTTCAGGTCAAGCTCCGCTGCATCTTTGATCGAAGAGTCGTCCTCTCCCGCAGGCTTGAGGATGGGCTCGAACAACCAGGGCAAGATCCCTCGCGCCGTGAGAGTCTCGTCACCTTCGTTCAAAAGCGTTGATTCTCGTAGTACCTCGATGACCATTTTGGCAGTGGCTTGCGCGTTCTCCTGAACTATCACGTCGATCTCGTACGCTGAATAATGACGGTGCTCGATTCTCTCCTCCAGCGACGGCCGGGCCTGGGCCTGAGCCAGGGCCAGGGCCTCCTCCAGTCGCTTCACCTCAGCTTGCAGCAGCTGGTTCTCGCACTCGACGCCGGCCACCCTCGCGCGAGACAGCTGGGCTTGCGCGGAGTCCTGCGAGACGGTCCAGTTAAGCAAAAAATATATATTAAGAGGGCGGGAAACATTGAAGGGTCCCGCTTACCTCGGTGGTCGGGCGAGAGGAGAGAAGTTGTTGGGAAACCGCCAAGTCGGCCTTCAGGGTGACCACTTCAGCTGCAGCGGCATCCCTTGCCTTGAGCACGTCGACGAGATTGTGCTCGAGGGTGAGGGTGCGGCGCCCAGCCATATGCGAGAGCTGCACTGCGCGAAGTTAGGCCTGGGCGGCGTCGTAGACGAGGGCCCGGGTCGTCGTCCGATCGAACGTGGCGTCGTCCTGCCGACCGTAGAGCCCATAGCCCAGCGTGAAGTCATCTCCAGTGATTGTGTCCCTCTCCGTCCAGGAGGGGAGAAGTGTGGAGACCGCGATGCGGTTGGTGGTATGGTCCCACTGGATCAAAGGCTTGCCCTCCGCATCCAGGTAATTCTCGCCGAAGCCAAAATTCTGGTGCCCTTTTGGCACCGGCTTGAGTGGGGTCTCGGCAGGGGTCTCTGCGGCAGGCCCGGCGGTACCCGTCTCGCCTGCAACTGACGGGGTCTCGGCGGGGATCTCGATGGAAGTCGGTATAATGGATTTGTCCCTGTCCGCTGCTGACAGTTTTAATTTTTTGAGAGGGGAGGCAGGGAGGGAGCTGTGTTTCCGCTTCTGAGCACTCGGTTCAGAAGAGGATCCCGGCTCCTCCCAACAGGCGGCGGCGGCAGACTTGGCGAGAGCCAAGGGGTCGGCGAGCGCCCTGGTCTCGTCAAAAGGTTGGTGGAGGGGGGTTTCTCGTTCACCTGCGAGACCCATAGCTAATTAACCCTGCTTCTCAAAACAAAAGGTTGCGAGAATAGACTGAAATAATACCTTCGTCGGGAGGAACCGGCGGGAGTGAATCCAGGTCTCGCCGAATGAAGGGGACGTCGAAAGCTTTGGTCCCAAAGAATTTGACGAGGGCGCCCTCGCGCCCCCCGAGAGCTGGAGGCTTGTAGGTCACGTCGTCGTACTACACTGGCGCAAGCGGGATGTTTCCAAAGTCACCGGAGACAAAAACGAATCTCTGTCCCCAGTGGTGGTTCTTGTTGGCGAGACTGCTCGCCTTCACCCACTAACCCGAGAAGAAGACCACCCCACCTTTCGCGCGGAAGTTGAACAGCTTCCAAAAGAAAGGCAGGCTGAATTCAATCTTTTCCGCCCGCATGTAGCAGATGAACGCCACCAGGATCGCGACGAAAATTGGGTTGAGCTGGGCCGGCACCACCCCATGATACTGAAGGGCCTGGCGCACTTCCGGCCAGAGGGGGAGGCGGAAGCCCACCTCGAAGTGCTCCAGGGGAATGGCGAGCTCCCCAGCCGGCGCGAGATTAACCCTATCGTCGTTCCCAGGATTCCGCGCAGTGAACCCGGTGAGGATGAAGTTGGCGGCTATCATGTCGAACTCCTCCAAAGTCAACCTGCAGGGAGGAAATTTGTGTTCTAGGAAGGATTGCGCACACTTGGAGCGGTCAACGCCCTCGCCAGGCATCTTGAAGAGAAGGCGAGAGGAGAGAACAAATCAGGGAGGCGAGAGCCTTGGCGCTGCAGAGATCAGCGAGAGCAGTCGGGAGGAGGACGAAGGCTTGGAATCAAAGAAGTGAATGCAGAGAAGTAAATGTGGTAGGTGGATCGGCCTATTTATAGAAAATTCGATAATGATGAGTTTTTTCCTAAATGTGGCGGGGGTACGGTCAACAAGTCAACAAATCCCGATGTTCTGACTACTTGATTTTCATCCTGCCTCGTCGGCTCTCCTCAGACCTACAGAAAGCGAGAACCCACAGGAAGGGCTAGGGTAAAAGCAAACGTTGGCAGCAGGGAGCAGGGCGCGAGAGTTAAGCGCTCGCAGTGAAAGCATAAAACACAGACAGAAAGAAAAGCACAGACATAGAGGGGCTCTCGCTGGGCGAGAGTCGCGAAATAGCAATGATAATAAATACAAATAATAATTGTTCGCCGTCGTGAGGCGCAAGGGGTACAAAGCGGGAAGGGTGGGCGGGGGGGGGGGGGGGGGGGGGGGGGGGGGGGGTAAAGAAGAAGCTAGCCCCACAGGGCTCAGTACGGCTCCCACCGCCAGCGACCCAGACCTCGCCGACCAGACCTCGGAGGCACCCGCGGATCGAAGAAGGCCGTCAGGGCTATCAGCCCCTGGTTGGCCAGGCGGAGCTGATCTCGAACCCGCGCAATGTATCTTCCTGGGGAGGTCTCGGCGAAAAGTATGTCCTGCGGCTCCGTCTCGCAAATGAGGTAGGCGCAGTCCTGCTCGACAATCGTCAATCGTCGCTCCATCATCCCGTGAATTTTCTTCACCGCCGCTGAATTGGCTCGCTGCCGCCGCGCGAGCTTCGACAGGATCGTCGCAATCCTCTGCCTCCGCGTCTTGCCGCTCCCGGAGGCCTCGAGGAAGTCCTCCATCTCGCCAGAGGAGGGGAGGGGCGAGTCCTCCCCGTTTTCTTCTTCTTCATCTTCATCTTCTTCGGCTTCCGCCTCCTGCTCCTTCGGATCTGGAGGGCGGATTTTAGTCAGATCGGGAGGGGAGCGAAAGGAAAGCTGGAAGGTTCTCGCATAGCTGAAGAGTGATGGGTACCCTCCCCCGATGGCTGGCGAGAAGGGTCGGGTTGGCTCTCTGAACTTTTTCTGAAGAGCAGGTGGAGCGGCTTGCCCCGACCCGGACGGAACGTCCTGCGCTCCATGGTCTCGGTCTCGACCAGTGGGGGAACAGAGGCGCCCTCTCTCGCCGAGGGCTGGGATCCCGGCGCATCTGCAGATGGCTCCGAGACAACCCCTCTGGCGGGAAGGGCGGGAACGGGCGCCAGATTGGAAGGGTTTTGGGGAGGAGAAATCCTGGGCCCCTGGCCAACGAGGTTCGGGCTCCCAAGAATAGGTGTTGCGAGAGGCCAGGTCAGCGGAAAGGAAAAACATGTCATCTTAAGAGGAAACCGAGCCAGCGAAAGGGATAAATACCAGGAGAGCTTGGGCGATCGGCCGGGGTAGTCGGAGGAGCAGCCCCCGAGACTGGCGGTGCAGCCCCCGAGACTGACGACGGATCCTCATTGAGAAGGCGGGTCGCCGCTATATCCGCCAGTAGAAAGTCGGCGACGTCTTTCGGCACCGTCCCTTGCGAGAAGAGCGATACATCAGTACGCAACCCCGTTCCCACTCTTTAACAGTTCGCGCTAATGAGTAAGGCGAGAAAAGTACCTCCGGCAGGGAAGAAGGGTTCTCATCGCAGTTAAGAGTCGGGGTAGGCGAGGCTTGGTTCTCTTTTGAGCGGTCTCGTCTGACCGACTTGGTCTTCTTCTTTTTCTTTGGGCGGGAGCTCTCGACATCTGGCTTCTCGCCAGCTGGCCTTTTGCCCATCAGCCAAGGAGCAACTTTGGCGCAGTTGGCGCGAGCCCGCGCCTGGGCCGTGACAAGGTGAGCCTGAAGTTCTTGCGAGAGCGGTTTTTCGACGCACTTGGGACGCATTTTCAAGGCCTTGCAAAAGCTCAAGCGGAGAGCAATGACGACAGGGATGGCCTGAGAAACAAACTCGGCGGTGTATATATAGGACCAAGGTGGGGTCCGCAGAAAGATTCTCTGCCAGGTCAGCAAGCACCCACCGAATATTAGGGGTTGGACGTGTCTTTCTGAGCGCAAGGCTAGCTCGCAAAGAGGGGGGATTGTGTACAACCTCATATTCGCTGGGTGGGACCAAGACGCCCCAAGGATCCGGATTGGGCTAGCTTTAAGCTCAAAATTGGATCAGATAAGAAAGCGGGTGGGAGGGCTCTCGTCGTAAGTAGACGGGAAGGCTCTCGCCGTAAGTAGACGGGAAGGCTCTCGCCCAGGGGTCGAGTAACGCCAGTTCGTCGAGCGCTACTCGTCGAACTCTAATTCGTCGAATCGCGAAGGTCTAATTCGGGGAACTGAGAAGGTTCAATTTGTCGAGGTGAGAACGTTATTCATCGAACGCAAATTCGTCGAGCTGGGCCTTCGACTTAAGTTATTTTCGTCGAGCGGGTTTTAGGTTTAGGCCATAGCTGAACCAGGGCGGGCGGGAAGGCTCCCGCCCTGGGCAGGCGAAAGGGCTCGCGCCTCAGGTTGGCGGAAGCCCATCAGCCCTTGGCATTGAGTGATGTTTCTCCACTCAACGCCCCTTCAGTCTTTTGGTTCCCGCTCGGGGTAGGCGGGAAGGCTCACGCTCAGAGTGAGCAGGGTTCCCGCCCGGGGTAGGCGGGAAGGCCTTCGCCAAGTGCGATCCCGACCTGAAATTACCTAAATACCCCTGGGTCTGCATTTAGCCCCTCGGAACAGCGAAGTTTGGCTATTGGCAGACCAATCCAAGGGCATTTTAATAATTTTAGGGCAGCAGAATTATGTTCTTTGCAGACCAGATATTGAAAATCTATAAATAGACCCACAGGATACCTCAGAAGGCAGATTTTCTCATACTCTCATTTTTCCTTCTAGAGTTTTCTGAGATTCTCCTAGCCCAGCAATTGGCTTCGGAGGGGAAGCGCTCAGAGAACTTTCGGGTTAGAGGAAGGACCTTCCAGCTGAGGCTTTGGTTCAGTTCTTAGTCTTTTATCACTAGTCAGGGGTGGAGGTTTGGGAGAAATAGGTGTCGGCTACAGCACAAGGTCCGAACTCTCGTTGAGGCTAGTTTTTGACCTCAACACCACTATAGTGGGATAAAGGTTTGAGTGTTGTTGTTGTAGTGTTGGATTAATGGACACATACTCTAAAACATTTTTTCATGCCGGTTAACTCCATCCTCTGCAAACTCATCTTAATTGAAATGCATATTATCCAACTTTGAGGCCACTCATGGTTCCTTTGTGCATTTCATCACATTTGCAGTTTCGTGAATTGACACCAATATATATTCTTCAATGAATATTTGAATGTCTTACCTACCAATAAACAAATATTGTTGGCCAATTGCCAATCGGCCTACTGTAATTGTTCTGCATCATGCAATGCTTTTTGAGATGACATATTCATGTATTTCATCACCCACTCACCATCCTTCCTTAAAAAATCCATCATTCTTAAGGTAGTTGAATGTCAGTCCAAATACCTCGACTTTGCATTTTTTATGTTTCTCCGAAGGTGTTAGGCCGAGTACGACACCGCATATTGTTGCGCATCAACGTCCTTTCTCAATCCATGAGTGCAATGTGTGACTTGTTTAAAGAAATAATATCACTCTTCTCATAAGTTTGAGGTTATGAGTAAGTTGGTATGCGCTTGATCCAACAATTGGTATCAAAGCAGGTCATGGGTTCGAGACCAGAGGACCACTCTAGTTGGAAAATTGTTTGTAAATCAGTTTTGCCTCGACCTTTGTGGGTTCCATTTGTCTTGCGAGTCACATGTTCTAAGAGTCTGTTTATCAAAAGACTTCAACGGGTTCTAAGAGTCTCCAGCGTAAAAGACCCGGTGTTGTTTTGAGAGTTTCCACATGTAAACTATTCAGGTTGGTTGTAAGAATCTCTAATGTAAAATACTCGGGCCTGATGATAGTCATGGTCATGTGTAACATTGGGAGGGGGATTGTTGAGCACCAACGTCATTTCTCAGTCCATGAGTGCAACGTGTTAATTGTTTAAAGAAAATAGTAACAGCCTTCACATAAGTTCGAATTTATGGGTCAATTGGATATGCGCTTGATCCGACACATACCACTTGTCCTCCAACATGACTCCCTTCAAACCTTATTGTGGGTACTATACCCCAACAAACTCGACTACATATGAGAAACAACATGGGACCACAAACTCAATAACCATCTTGAGGATCATGATCTCCTTTAGAATATCGATAACTTTTTGTTGCACACTACTTTGACACAAACTCAATAGTCATTTTTTCAAACCCTTCTTGATCATCTTCTACATCAATCTCATTGTTTGCAAGATAAAATTACCGAATAGTAATGCATAAATCCATCCTTATACTCCCTCAGCCCACTGTTTCCAGCAGCACCCATTGACATTCACAACCTGAAAACAAGGTTGTCTTTGAAGACGTAAGAGATTGAGCGATCAGTTACTCCTCATGCCCTCGTCACTTTGCATGACTCCACAACTACATTAAAGATGTTAGTGAGTACTGAACTCACCCCTGAGGCCACCTATTGTCAAGTACTAATACATCTCGCCATTGACTATCGTTTGCCTAAAACATCTCGACTGTCAAGCACGCATTGCCAAGTTCATTGGAATACGCTAATGCTTTATCTTTGTAATTGTAATCACTTAATTACATGTGTAGTATTCTCCTATCAATCCCTCCCAACCGAAACACACACACATAAATTGATGGAGCTCCTCTGTAGCAATTTTTTTATCATATTGGTATGGGCTTATATTCTAAATTATAAATCTTTTTATTTCAAGTCATGCATTTACGAGTTTTATTTAAGTCGATTCTATGTTATGAGTCGTCAAGAGTCTTTAGATCATTGATAATTTTTAATATTTTTATAATTAGTCCAAGTGTAGGGACGTATTACACATATAGCATTGTGTTTTATATTTAAAGATCTCTAGGTCATGAATGACAGTGGGCAAGAATTATCAACTTTAGTCTCTTAATTTACCTCTTCTTCTCCTCCTTCCTAAATTAGAGTTTGGGTTGAGCAGAGCTCCACTCTTTCTTCCAGCTCTCCATCTGCCGAGCACCGCTCCTCTTTCTATCCCCGCCTCCGGTGAAGTTACCGACCATGTTACGGGAGGCCCATAACACAAAATTATGCCTATGATTATCAACTGGTTGTCTTTTTCATTTAAAAAAACCAAATAGATCTATAGAGAGTGACATTATGAATCCCAACAATAGACAGAAACACTGGGAAGTGATGTAAAGGAACCTTTATATTACCTTCTTATGTACAAGCATTGTGCAGATCTTTTCAATGTCGGGAAGAATGGCATGCATCGTCGGCCCCACATCAAGGACCAGAACCAAATCTTCCTGCATCGAAGTCAGAAGAACATCAAAATATGAAATCAAATAAGTCAACGGTTCAATCCGTGCTCATCCCAAAACTCCCCCCATGAACTTAAACCTCGTGCGCAATCTAGTGCATTTTGATTCCAAAAATACAGGCTGAAAATAACTACATGTGTAACGGCCAAAATTTGTACCCTAAGCGCCCTTGGCCAAAAGATAAAATCAGAACATAACGAAGTAGAAAGGGATTTTTCAGTCTTGCGGCTGATGAAGGACGTGTTTCCAATGCTGAGATAAAAAATGACCAGAAAGGATATTTAAAAATAGTGAAATTAGGATTGAGGAGTGTACTTTGTTGCGAGCCATGACCAGAGACCGGAGAAGAAGTATGTGAGTGCAAGAGCGAGCTCGAAGAAGAAGAAGAAAAACACTTTGCCGGCCTTCGATGAAGAGGTGGATTGGTTGATTCGAGATTCTTCGAGCTCCAAAATCGTAAAATGAGTTCGCTCGTTAGTCTCCTTCCCGCCTTCCCACTGACGAAAGGCGTGGTGAATGTACGGGAAGGCGAATAGCTTCCGTGGGAAGCGTTGAGACCTGAGACGGGGTGTAAATTTGGCCGGCGCGGTTGCCCGGCCCGGGTACGAGTCTGATAAGTCTCGGATCTGATTAGGCCAGGTCTACTGGGGTTCAACAGACCCTCTTATTTGGCTAAAACCCGGCCTGTTGTCTGGCCCGGGTCAGGCCTGTCCTAAAAACCTGCTCCCAGCATTAAAAAATGTTGTGTCAAACATTAAAAAAAGGTGTTGATATAGACAAATCAGATTTAGCTATATACAAACATTTACTATATACAAACCAGTACAAACAAAAAATTGTTATACGTAGACAAAATTGTTATATACAAACCAGTACAAAAATTAAAAAAAAAATCTTTTGTAAACATCATATTATATTATAGCTAAACTAATGCATTCATTAGATAGTTAGACATTACAAAACGTTTACAATTCAAGATATAAAGATACATTGAAACCCAAAAAAGATTAGCAAACATGTCCTTTTCTTCCGATCAGTAACGTCAAGAGAGAAGATCCTGCAATAAAAATAATAAATTGGATACGATTGAAGAGTATCCAAATACATTAAAACATAATTTGATAAAAAAATTCTAACCTTTAGAGTTAGAAGAATTCATTGTATGCAATCAACACAAAGTAAAATTTCACTAGCAACATCTAATTTGCCTCCAACATTGTTGTGTTTTCCTGTTTGTACACATGTTAAGTTCAAAATGTGATTTTTTTTCTGCCCAAACCAAACTCACTTGAGAAAAAACGTTGTGTCAAAACATGGCCGGAGGAGACACTCCTTTGCTCCTTAGCACACATATGCATCCCCCATTAAATCTCACACATGCAATCGAACAAACAAAAGAGGGAAATTGAGGGAGTTAAATCTCACACATGCAATCGAACAAACAAAAGAAGGAAATCGGGGGAGACGGAGGCGGAGGGGAATCGGGCTAGGGTATAGAATATATTTTTAGAAATCTGAGAAAAAAAAAGTTTAGGCATGGAGAATGAAGAAGAAGGTAACTGGGAGGCGTCGGGATGAGGCATTTTGTCGGGGCGGCCAAGGAAGGCGGCGTCGGGATGTGGCATGTCGTCGGGGCGGCCAAAGGAAGGCGGCGTCGGGTTCGAGGGGAACACTCCTACTTCGCTGTTGGATGTTTCTTTCCAGGCCTCTGGATACGAAAGGCCGGCTGTACAACCACGTATTCGCGAAGAGTGGGCCCAAAACAAGGTAAGCAAGTTTTTAAGCTTTTTCGGAGTTTTGCACTCCAAGGGGCCAATTTTTGGTGAACTTGAAAGACATACTAGTAGGGGGAGAAAATATTTCTCCCCCAAGGCGCTCTTGGCAAGCCGCCGCAAACCGCCTCAGGCCGCCAGGTCGCAGGCCGCCCCAGCTCGGCGGCCTAGCGGGGCGAGACCGGCCGGGGGCCAGGGTCTCCCCCGCCTCTTCCAGCTCGGCGGCTAGCGGGGCGAGACCGGCCGGGGGCCAGGGTCTCGCCCCCCGCCTCTTCCAGCTCGGCGGCCTAGCGGGGCGAGACCGGCCGGGGGCCAGGGTCTCGCCTCCGCCTCTTCTTGCTCTCGGCGGCCTGGCGGGGCGAGAGACCGGTCGGAGGCCGCGGTCTCGCCCCCGCCTCCCCCAGCTCGGCGGCCTAGCGGGGCGAGACCGGCCGGGGGCCAGGGTCTCGCCCCCGCCTCCCCCAGCTCGGCGGCCTAGCGGGGCGAGACCGGCCGGGGGCCAGGGTCTCGCCCCCGCCTCTTCCAGCTCGGCGGCCTAGCGGGGCGAGACCGGCCGGGGGCCAGGGTCTCGCCCCCGCCTCTTCCAGCTCGGCGGCCTAGCGGGGCGAGACCGGCCGGGGGCCAGGGTCTCGCCCCCGCCTCTTCCAGCTCGGCGGCCTAGCGGGGCGAGACCGGCCGGGGGCCAGGGTCTCGCCTCCGCCTCTTCTTGCTTGGCGGCCTGGCGGGGCGAGACCGGTCGGAGGCCGCGGTCTCGCCCTTGCCCCGCTGCAGTTTTACCTTCTTGCCCCGGGGGGGGGGGGGGGGGGGGGGAATTCCCCCTTTACCCCCCGGCGTGGCGGTTCCCTGTTGGCCCGAGGCCTTTTGGCCGTAGGGGTACTTTGGTCATTTCTGGCCCAGGACCCTTGGAAAAAACTATAAATAGACCCCCTTGGGTGCCTTTGGAGGACACATTCTTCTTAGCCTCCTCCTCCCTTAGCTCCTCGGTAGAGTAGAGAGAGAGCTCCTCAAGGCACCCTAGCTCAAGCATTGGCTAGGGAGGGGAAGTGCTCAGGTAGCCTTCCGGGTGTGAGGTGGGACCTCCGCGCTAGAGCCGTGGGTCTGTTTCTAGTTTCTTGGTCCTTTGGTCCGTGACGCTCTCTTGGGTGTAGTAGGTGTGAGGTCACCCCTTCCCCAAGGGTCGAACTCCACAAGAGACCGAGAAATCGGTTTCAACATTTTGGTGCGGTGAGCGTGGAGAGTGACCAGCACAGAAGATCTCGAGAGGGTGTCATGACAGGAGGTCAGGGAGGTAGTGACGACCTCGGCGAGCTCCCCACCCCAGGACCCTTTGTGGGGAGGCAAGAGTTCATGGCCTCCATCCAGGGTATCATGGAGATGCTGCGAAGCATTGCTCCTCAGGGTGGCAGCTCCACCCCGACCCCCCAGGAGCTAGCTCCCCCCCTCGACGAGTCGACTCCCAGGGGTCTAGGCGAGATGACCCCAGCGGGGGGAGAAGGAAGTGCACCAGGAAGAAGGCCAGGGAAGGAGAGGATGGGCGATGGGGTCGAGCGAGACCTCACCGGCCGAGAGTTGTTCTCTAGCCCGGCGAGTGCCAACCTCCCAGGCGAGCAGGCCGCGCGAGCGGAGGTGGCGAGACCACCCCTTAGGGGGTCACCCTTCAGCGAGCTGATCATCTCAGCTCCCGTTCCCGAGGGGTTCAGAGAGCCAGACATGGCTTACTATTCGGGGAAGGATGACCCCGTCCAGCATCTGCAATGGTTCGAGGATGTCGTCTCCATCAGGCCGATGACGGATGCCTTCAAGTGTCGCCTCTTTGCGATCACGCTGAAGGAGAAGGCAAGGGATTGGTTCCATCAACTCCCTCCGAGGTCGATCTATGGGTTCGAGGACTTGAGCCGAAGCTTCCAGCTCCGCTTCTCCACCTCCAAGAAGCGGAAGAGGAATCCTGAGTCCATCTTCTTGATAAGGCAGGGGGCCGAGGAGTCGCTGGCCCGCTACGTTGACAGGTTCCAAGAGGAGATCTTGGAGGTCCAGGAGATGCCAGGGTATGCTCTCCAGATGGCCTTCACTGTTGGGCTGAAGGAGGGCTTCTTCAAGATGAGCTTGACCCGGAAGGCCCCCCTTTCCTTCGAGGAGCTGATGGAAAGGGCGGCAGAGGAGATAGCCATGGAGGCGGCCAACCCGGCGTTTGTCAAGAAGTTGGCAAAGCTGACAGAGACAGAGGAAAAGGAGCAGGGTGGCTCAAGGCATCAGGAAGGAAGAAGGAGAGAGGATCACAGAGTTCAGGGGTTCCAAGGACAGGAGGGTCCGGAACCAGGCTGGAGGCAGCAAGGAGGACCTGCCCAAGGTCCAGGAAGAGCTCTCATCCAAGGAGGGGGAAACTTTCATGGGGGCCAAGGAAGGTTCAACTTCCAGAGGCAAGCCCCTAGGCAACTCCTACCCCCACCACAGCAAGCGATGGAAATTGGTCGAAGGGAGAGGAGGAACCGCACGGGAAGGAAAAGAGTCAGAGTGGAGTTACCCTACTGTGAGTTCCACCAGGAGGAGGGCCACGCGACATCTACTTGCCCCGAATTTCTGGAATTGAGAAGGACAAGAGCTCCAGCACCGCAACCTCATCAGCCTCAACAAGCGCAAGACCCGGTGCGGATTGAAGAAGTCCGACCCGAGGCAGCAGAGGATAGATGTGAGGACAGGGTTGATGTGGGCACCCGGGGAAGGATCGGATGATTCACGGGGGAAGAGGGAGGTAAGAGAGAAGTGAATCATCTTTTTTGTAATGAACTTAGCTTGCGTTGTATTGGCTATGATTAATGGTAAAAACCACCGAAAAATATTTGTGTTCCATGGCTAAGCCCCTTAGCTCCTCCGAGATGGATTCCGCTGTCAGGCTCTCACTAGCTGGCAGGGCAGGTTGATCTCTCGTGGAGGCTAAGCCCCTTAGCTCCGAGATGGATTCCGCTGCCAGGCTGCCAGGCTCACTAGCTGGCAGGGCAGGTTGATCTCTCGTGGAGGCTAAGCCCCTTAGCTCCGAGATGGATTCCGCTGTCAGGCTCTCACTAGCTGGCAGGGCAGGTTGATCTCTCGTGGAGGCTAAGCCCCTTAGCTCCGAGATGGATTCCGCTGCCAGGCTCCCACTAGCTGGCAGGGCAGGGCTAAGCCCCTTAGCTTGGATTCCGCTGCCAGGCTCTCGCTGGCAGGGCAGGTTGATCTCTCGTGGAGGCTAAGCCCCTTAGCTCCGAGATGGATTCCGCCCCTTAGCTCCGAGATGGATTCCGCTGCTAGGCTCACTAGCTGGCAGGGCAGGTTGATCTCTCGTGGAGGCTAAGCCCCTTAGCTCCGAGATGGATTCCGCTGCCAGGCTCCCACTAGCTGGCAGGGCAGGTTGATCTCTCGTGGAGACTAAGCCCCTTAGCTCCGAGATGGATTCCGCTGCTAGGCTCCCACTAGCTGGCAGGGCAGGTTGATCTCTCGTGGAGGCTAAGCCCCTTAGCTCCGAGATGGATTCCGCTGCCAGGCTCCACTAGCTGGCAGGGCAGGTTGATCTCTCGTGGAGGCTAAGCCCCTTAGCTCCGAGATGGATTCCGCTCTCACTAGCTGGCAGGGCAGGTTGATCTCTCGTGGAGGCTAAGCCCCTTAGCTCCGAGATGGATTCCGCTGCCAGGCTCTCACTAGCTGGCAGGGCAGGTTGATCTCTCGTGGAGGATAAGCCCCTTAGCTCCGAGATGGATTCCGCTGCCAGGCTCCCACTAGCTGGCAGGCAGGTTGATCTCTCGTGGAGGCTAAGCCCCTTAGCTCCGAGATGGATTCCGCTGCCAGGCTCCCACTAGCTGGCTGGGCTGGTTGATCTCTCGTGGAGGCTAAGTCCCTTACCCCGAGGCTGTCTCGTCCCCCCAGGCTCCCATCAGCTGGCTTGACAGGTTGACCCCTCGGGGAGGCTAAGTGTTTTCACCCAGAGGAGGTCTCGCCATCCAGGCTCCCATAGCTGGCATGGCAGGTTGACCCCGAGGGGAAGTTACACTCCGCGAATACGTTGGGTTGGATGTTTCTTTCCGAGCTTGTGCCAACCTCGAAAAGAGCGGGGATTGTGTACACCACGTATTCGCGAAGAGTGGGCCCAAAACAAGGTAAGCAAGTTTTTAAGCTTTTTCGGAGTTTTGCACTCCAAGGGCCAATTTTTGGTGAACTTGAAAGACATACTAGTAGGGGGAGAAAATATTTCTCCCCCCAAGGCGCTCTTGGCAAGCCGCCGCAAACCGCCTCAGGCCGCCAGGTCGCAGGCCGCCGCCCCAGCTCGGCGCCTAGCGGGGCGAGACCGCCGGGGGCCAGGGTCTCGCCCCCGCCTCTTCCAGCTCGGCGGCCTAGCGGGCGAGACCGGGCGGGGGGCCAGGGTCTCGCCCCCGCCTCTTCCAGCTCGGCGGCCTAGCGGGGCGAGACCGGTCCGGGGGCCAGGGTCTCGCCTCCGCCTCTTCTTGCTCGGCGGCCTGGCGGGGCGAGACCGGTCGGAGGCCGCGGTCTCGCCCCGCCTCCCCCAGCTCGGCGGCCTAGCGGGGCGAGACCGGCCGGGGGCCAGGGTCTCGCCCCGCCTCCCCAGCTCGGCGGCCTAGCGGGGCGAGACCGGCCGGGGGCCAGGGTCTCGCCCCCCGCCTCTTCCAGCTCGGCGGCCTAGCGGGGCGAGACCGGCCGGGGGCCAGGGTCTCGCCCCCGCCTCTTCCAGCTCGGCGGCCTAGCGGGGCGAGACCGGCCGGGGGCAGGGTCTCGCCCCCGCTCTTCCAGCTCGGCGGCCTAGCGGGGCGAGACCGCCGGGGGCCAGGGTCTCGCCTCCGCCTCTTCTTGCTTGGCGGCCTGGCGGGGCGAGACCGGTCGGAGGCCGCGGTCTCGCCCTTGCCCCGCTGCAGTTTTACCTTCTTGCCCTCGGGGGGGGGGGGGGGAATTCCCCTTTACCCCCCGGCGTGGCGGTTCCCTGTTGGCCCGAGGCCTTTTGGCCGTAGGGGTACTTTGGTCATTTCTGGCCCAGGACCCTTGGAAAAACTATAAATAGACCCCTTGGGTGCCTTTGGAGGACACATTCTTCTTAGCCTCCTCCTCCCTTAGCTCCTCGGTAGAGTAGAGAGAGAGCTCCTCAAGGCACCCTAGCTCAAGCATTGGCTAGGGGGGAAGTGCTCAGGTAGCCTTCGGGTGTGAGGTGGGACCTCCGCGCTAGAGCCGTGGGTCTGTTTCTAGTTTCTTGGTCCTTTGGTCCGTGACGCTCTCTTGGGTGTAGTAGGTGTGAGGTCACCCCTTCCCCAAGGGTCGAACTCCACAAGAGACCGAGAAATCGGTTTCAACACCGGCGTCGGGAGTGGTCTCATGCGGTTCTGTCGGAGCAGTTTCGCCCGCCATTGCTGTCGCAGGAAGGATGGGGAAGAACAGTCGGGGAGGCCGGTTGGAAGAAATAAAAAAAAGAGGCTTAACCTAGATATTTAACCGGTTTGTATATAGTCATTTAAAAGACCCTAAAAAGAGTTCAAAATGGGTTTGTATATAGCCAAATTTGGTTTGTCTATAACAACACCCTAAAAAAATGATCCCCCTGTATTTTTTTTTATGTTGGACAGCATTTTAAAATGTTAGGTGCAACATTTTAAAATGCTGGGCGCCGCATTTTAAATGCTGGGCGCCGCATTTTAAATGCTGGGCGCCGCATTTTAAATGCTGGGCGCCGCATTTTAAATGCTGGGCGCCGCATTTTAAATGCTGGGCGCCGCATTTTAAATGCTAGGCTGCCAACATTTTAAAATGTGGCACGGCATTTTAAAATGTTGGTGGTCTTTTGGGGGGCTTGCTTAGGCCCGATGTGGTGGATTCAGGCAGGCCTCCATATTATACTGAGGTCTGGGTCCGGCCTGAGCCCGGTTTGAGCAAGGTCCAGCCTAGGTCCGGCAACAAAAAAAGCCCGGGTCCAGAGGGCCCGAGCCCAATGGGCTTTATTTTCACGCGTGCCTGAGAGTGTGAATTAGAGCAAACATTTTTTAGTAATAATTAGGCTTTATTTTATTCGACGGTGGCGGGTGGAGACGATGTATTGAGACCGGTGGGGGAGGCGGGGATCGAACGTCATGTTTTGTCTGCTTTTCTCTGTCCGGCGGGAGGAAATGGAGGAAACGGAGTCGGCTATCCGTTTGCTTTGCCATCGTGCGGTAGCGTTTCCTCTAAACACCACCCCAAATGAAACCTTTAGTTTGTCTTTAAACTCCGTCATAGAGGCCTGTACAAAATGTTCGAGCCTGGAGAATCTGTATGGACCAAGCTTAGAGGGGCTAACAATGCACCCCTTTTGACCCGGACCAGGCTTGGACTAGGCCCAGACTAAGCCTGGGCACTGGGCCTAGCACAGGACTGGCTAAGCCTGATGTCATGCCAACTTTCAAGACTTTAGAGCCCTAAATGTAGGACTTTAAAAGCACTGAACCTCGTTGCCATAATGGCAGTGTATGTCATTTATGATATATAGTGCCATAATGACAGTATATGTCATTATAGTGTGGCATGTACTTCCCTATTCTGATGCATTTGTCCCACATAAATCACATGTTTATACATTATTATTTAGTGATTTTATAATATTGACAGAGGTGACGATTGATTAGTGTTATGATTTGGTAGACAAGCAAGTTTTTCTCCTACCCTAGTTGATGGATTAAATTGTAGATTACTCTGTCATTATGAAATGATATTGTGTGTGAATGTATGTGGTGGGTTGATTGGCACTGTCAGTGTCACACTTTGGAGGGTTAGGATAACAATTTGAGGATAGCATCACGGTCGGATAGCAGCGTGCGCCTTAGCCTTGTTTGTGGTTGTATATGTCAAACCTGGAAATCACTGTTCAACGAGTTCGGACCTGGGGGTAGCTCGTCTTTACTTCCCTCAAGCTAATGCCTCAATTGTGGACTTGGAGTTCAGAAACCTTCCCACCAGAACAACCTCAAACAGACCTCAAATCGCAGCGAGGAGGTCCCGCCACACATCCGGACGATCTTAGATTGCTTCCCTTCCCAAACCAAATCTGGGCCGAGCACCTTTTGAGAGCCAATGGAGCTTCTGGCCACCCACCCAAAGACCGCGATGAGTGATGAGCTAAAGCTTCTGCCAACCAGAACTGTCGGCGAATGCCCAGTTCTCTCCAATGGTTCCACTTTGGGTGGATGGCCTGCAAATAGAAAAATCTCATCTTTTGGTAACTGTTAAATACAGCCTAAAGTGGTCTGCCAACAGCGTAACTCTGTTGTTTGGAGAGGCTAATGGCAAACAAGAATTGAATTATAGACAAACGGAAAATGGAAAAGAATAGCCTCTAATGGCGAGTCGACGCACTTCGGCCTACTCGCCTTAGCGGCGAGTGCCCGATAGTACTGAGCATTCGCCACTCGCCCAGCCGGCGAGCACCTGATGAGGTCGGGCACTCTCCATCTTGCCTCTCACCCATGGGCGAGACTTTGACTCGCCGACTCTGCTCGCTTACCACCATGTTGGGTAAGCAGTGATCGCACGATGAAATTTTGTGTTTGTTACTTGTCATCGAGCCAACTGGCTCCACTCGACAAATACGGGGTTGTATAATGTGAGTATTAGCAACCTGGGGTGTGACCAAAACTATGCCTTGGTTTCTTTGTTTATGTCGTCAATATGGACGAAGAATGAGTACATACTCGGACAACTATCCATAAGACCTATGGATGATTGTGCTCAAATACCGTATAATTGGTTTGAATGTGTTACTACCACCGTTTGGTGACGACGGTGGTGCTTGTGAGCTTAGTCACTCCACAAATAAGTGATCATAGTCGTTAATCTATACTTGATATCAATCAAGAGTTTTCATCTCTACACTGTTTGTGTTAAATCTATGTCAACATAGTAGTTATGCGCACTTATTGTGATGCCCATGATTTGTAGTATATAATTGAGCATTTTTCTTGCTACTAATATTAATTAATTTTTTTAGATGATAACTCTTTCTTATTGTTAGTAGTTAGCATTGTTGGTTGCATTGATGTGAACACTACTGAGTTTGAAACAATAGATTATAAATACAATTTAGCTTGGTATGCACGTATATTGATATTTTGTTAGCTGTACTTTCAATTCATTATTATGAATATTAGTATCAATGTATGTTATTATTGTATACATATTGTCTGCCACTTTCTACAGCGTAGTATTTCTTTTTCTTGAGTGTTCGGGTTTGAGGGGGTTGAGAAGTCCACTCTATCTAGTTTGACTGACACTTTCTCGTTGAAACATTTTTGGCCAAGACCTTGGTGGCGACGCAGTCGAAGCACTAGTCGCACGACTTGATGACTAGGCAATGGTCGGTGACGACAGTTCCCCCGTAGGAGGTTGTTAGTTTACATTTTTATACTTTACTTATTACTTACACCAAGACTGTGGGGTCTGTTGTGGGCAAAAGCCTCGTATCTATTTTGGAGTGTGCGGGTCATCGAGCCCTCTTTACTTATTCTGCATGATCCTTTCCTTCTTTTATACATTATAGTACTGCTTATTGTCTTTTGCATTTATTATCGCTTTTTATATGCATGCTTAAATGATGCTAGGTTATTCGCTTTTGTATTCGGATTGGGTGGTAGAGGTGTTTAGTAGGGGAATGAGTGAGACATTCATCTACATTCTTCCCCATTAACCACTTTGATTGTGAGGTTTGAGAACGGTGTACGATAAGGCCTATTTACATGTACTTTTCAGAAGAGAGGTCTTATAAAGGGTATCATAGTTGGGTTTCAATCATATGACACATGGGTTATGAGCCCACCACACTTCCGATGGGGCTTCATGCTCACCCCAATTTCCTATGAGCCAGCCATTCAGAGCACTGATCTTAGGTACGCGGGAGGCGTGCACTGTGCAAAACATGGGGGCACACACTAGAGAAGACTACTTTGAATCAGAGCAGTCATGTGTGGAGCGCGTGCTGAAGTAGACTTGGCATAAGAGCGAACATGCGGGAAGTTCATGCTGAAGCAGACTTGATACTGGAGCGGACAAATGGGAAGCGCATATTGTTAGGTGGAAGAATGTGCATCAAGGAGGAGGGTGAGAGATGAAGAGGAGGGCGCTTTATAATCTCAGAAGAACAGGGCACTTATGCGTCCGGCCGCCAAATTTCCCACCAGTGTTTCATAGCTCAAGAGGTTATCCACAAGTTCCGGCACTCGTAGGCTAAGACGGGCTTTATGGTCTTGAAAATTGATATGACTCGGGCTTATGATAAAATGTGTTGGGCTACTCTGCATATAATGCTTCTTTAACTTCAATTTTCGCTACAGTTTATCACTTGGACTATGTAGCACATTTGCCACCCGAGTTTCTCCCTTCTCATTAATGGTCAGTGCACCAGGGCGATTGCTGCTGCTAGGAGTTTCCGTCAAGGTTGTCCTCCGTCGTCGTAATTGTTTATCATATGCTTTCAGCTTCTTTTTTTGGTCATCCATCAGTGCAGGCACGAGTTGGGCGACTCTCTCTCTCTCTATCCAACCCTGGTCCCCGAATTTTGCACTTGTTATACGTTGATGACATTTTAATATTCTCGGAAGCCTCAATTTTTAGAGTTGCTTAGGTGGAAGTAATTCTTCACTCTCATTGTTTGTGAACTGAACAAAGTATCAATTCTGCTAAACCCTTTCTCCTCTTCAACAATCCCACACCGCAATGGAAGAAAGCTTAACTTGCTCATCGCTTGGGGTTCCCGCGGGTCGAGGAATTCACCTATCTGGGAATTAAGTTGGTCATTCACAAGCTTTATAAAGCAGATTATGTGAAGCTTATTAGCAAGGTGCGCTCAAAATTTCAGGAATGGGATTCTCTCCATCTTTCTTTGGTTGGCCGGGCAATTTTAATTAATCACTCCCTGCTTGCCTCGACTTCTTTTCTTGTGCTTCGCACCCTCATTCCTAAGGGGGGTTTTGGAGTCCATTGAACTCGAGGCTTGAAGCTCTTTTTGGGAGAGGTCTGCGACTAATCACAGTATGCATTATGTGGATTGTGGCTCACTGTGTAGACCGACAAACTGTGGGAGTTGGGCCTCCATGCCACCGCCATTGGTCAGGTTCGTTGCGCGCTCGATTTGCATGGGAGTATATGCAGCCCCGACAATCTCTTTTTATTTAGGTGATGCATGCTAGATACTTGCCCCAACTTTTCAATTTCCCTTCCCGACGAAGTGACTTGGCGGTTATCAAGCTTATTCGGTATGGAGCAAACAGCTTACTCAGGATCTCGCGATGACGTATTGGCACATGCCGGGAGGTTAACGTCGTCGTGGAGCGCTGGATTAGGGATTGTATCCTTACGCGTTGGCCTACATTCATCAGCTGTCATACTATTGACTCCCTCATGGTTCCAGACCTCCTCACCATGGACGGTAATTGGGATTGCCACTTGCTGCAACAACACTTTGAACCTCCCCCCATCGACATTATTATGCAGATTCCTCTTTATCCGGCTGTTGGTCGGGATGTGTTGGAAATTAATCTGCAATTTAGTGGCAAGTCAATTGCTTCCCTTGCCTAATCTACTTGGTTCCCGGACCCCTCGCAGGATCTCAATGGCTCCAGCAATTATGTTTGTGGCCCCGTGAACACATGTTTTAGTGGTGCTTTGTGTGCGACGCTCTCCCCACCCGTTGTTGGCTCCATCACCGGGACCTCTCTGACACATCTTCATGTTTGGGGGCTGACCCATTGCTGAAGATCAAGATCACTTACTGTAAGGGCTTGGTGGGAAGAGAGGTGAATCGCCAAGAGGGTGGCGCCGGAGAGGGAGAAGAACAGCGGAGGAAGATGGTTGGGAGGGAAAATCAGGGGAAAACAATAGAGAGAAATCCTTCTTATTTAATGCATAACTCACTATTACAGATTACAACTATATATAGGTCAACAATTTGACCGTTACAATGAAGTTAATTAAAAAGACAAATCCTAATAACACATAATTAATCATGCGGATGGAGCTGCCTCGATATGTTGCGAAATGCTAGATCTTTGGCCATCTGTCGCCATCAGGAAAGTAGCTGTGCTGTTGATCAAATCTGTGCCGCCCACTTGTAAGCCTGTAACAATTCCTTCCCTTTTATATAAACGATGTTCGCATCGTTTACCTTCGCTCCTCTCCAAAATTTTTAGGGTTTGGTCTGGCTGGGAGCGGCGACGACGGCGTTTAGCGGAGCTGGTGGCGTCGAAGTGGAGGAGGCTAGCGGCTACTACTGCTGTGGTTGTTCTCCTGCAGTTTCCATCAGCGATCTGTTATCTAGGTGGTAACTTCTATCTGTGTTGTTGTGTGGTTGAGGTAGATCTAGAGTAGTATATTTTTGTTGTGAACGTTTCCCCTTCTGGATCCATCGTAGAGTGGGCAGATCCTGTAGATCTACGTCGCTTGTAACTTCGAGCTTGCTCTTATGTTTTGGAGAGCGTTTCTTCGTTTGGATCCATGTAGGAAGAAGGAGATCTTTGCGATCTGCTGTTGGTGTCGTCGATTGGCAGTTAGGTATTGAATTTTGTAACGTCGCAGGTAGATCATTATAGTCTTCACATGTGTTGTCTTCGGGTGGAAGATCCTTCCACTGACCAACCCTTGTGTACAACCTCGGGCTCGCAAAGAGCCTTCAAGAAGCAAACAGATCGAGATAGGCAAAGGGGACCAGGAGGGCCCACTCGCAAGCGGCGAGATGATGGGCTCTCCAAGGGGCAAAATGCCCCCACCCAGAGGCGAGAGGGCCTCCAGAAGCGAGATGACCTCCAAGGGCGAGAGGCGTCGGCGAGACGGGCGGTGGGTCCTTCTCGCCGGCAGGTGCCTTTACTCTCGCCAGGGGGAGAGAAGGCTTTTTTTATTTTTCCCTGTCAAAGCAGGGGTTTGTACTCTTCTACCCCGGGTATTTTTACCCTCTTACCCTTGGTGGACTGCGTATAGCTCCTCAGAACAGCGGAGTTCGGCTGTTGGCAGACCCAGCCAAGGGTACCCCGGTAATTTCAAGCCGGTGCAGTTTTGTTATTGGCAGTTCAGATTCTGAAATCTATAAATAAGCTCATAGGGGTTCTTCAGAGGGGGACTTTTGAGACTCTTAAGAGGATCCATTTGGCACAGTCTTCTGAGGAACTCCAAGCCCAGCTTTTGGCTTTGGAGGGGAAGCTCTCTGTGACCTTCCGGGTAAGCAGTGGGACCTCCCTGCTGCGGCTTTGGGCCAGTTTTCCTTAGTCCTTCACGACCAGTCGGAGGTCGAGC
Source organism: Platanthera guangdongensis (assembly GCA_039583875.1). Classification (NCBI taxonomy): domain Eukaryota; kingdom Viridiplantae; phylum Streptophyta; class Magnoliopsida; order Asparagales; family Orchidaceae; genus Platanthera; species Platanthera guangdongensis. The sequence goes on from CM077163.1 coordinate 232,537,354, forward strand.
TTGGGCCAAGTAGGTGTCGGCTACGCCCCAATTTTGTGAACGCTTGTCGGAGTCAAATTTTGGCTTCAACAGTTCTGGTGCGGTGAGCGTGGAAGTAGCCAGTTCAAGAAAAGTTTGAGTTTGGTCCTATGATAGGAGGTGAAGGAGAAGGATCTGGTTCTGGAGGTTCCCCCTCCCAGGTAGAAGAGGCGACGAGGAAAATGCTGGAGGACTTCAGGCGAGAGGTCATGCAAACCATAAGCTTGGCCTTCTCGGCAAGGAGCGAGTGGGCGACGCCTCAGGTCCCGATCGAGGTGGTCCCGCTTTTAGGCGAGAACGCCCCTGGTCAGCGCCCGGGGAAGGAGGTTCCCACGGAAGCTGGCGAGAGTGACGTCGCGGCGCGAGAGCTCTTCGCAGGCCAGCGTCCCGGGAAGGAGGTCCCTGCAGAAGACGGCGAGAAGGAGACAGCTGTGCGAGAGCTCTTCCCAGGGCACGGTCTCGCAGATCGTGCCAGCCAGCCGAGGCCGCGAGACGTGCCCTCTCGGCAAGCAGTCGGCGAGAGCCCGTTCAGTGAACTTGTCATCTCGGCTCCGGTGCCGGAGGGGTTCCGGGAGCCCGACATGTCCTACTACTCAGGGAAGGATGATCTGGTACAGCATGTACAATGGTTTGAGGATGTGGTTTCGATCAGACAGATGACAGATGCGTTTAAGTGTCGACTGTTTGCCATCACCTTGAAGGAGAAGGCGCGAGATTGGTTTCACCAGTTACCGGCAAGATCGATTTATTGTTTCGAGGATCTGCGGAGAAGTTTCTTATTAAGGTTTTCAACGTCGAAGAAGCGTAAGAAGGAGGCGGAGTGCTTGTTCTCGGTAAGGCAGAGCCAGGATGAGACGCTGGGTCACTACGTGGATCGGTTTTAGGAAGAGATCCTCCAGGTCCAGGAGGTCCCTGGGTATACGCTGATGCTTGCATTCACCCTAGGACTGAGGCCAGGCTTCTTCAGCATGGAGTTGAAAAGGGTGCCCCCTCTCTTTTGAGGAGCTTATGGAGAGGGCGGCAAAGGAGACGGATTTCGAGAGGGCCAATCTGGCGTTTGCAAGGAGGTTAGCCAGGTTGGCGGAGGATGACGCAAAGGAACCAGGAGCAGGGAAGCAGAAGGAGCAGAGAGAGCAGAGAGAAGAAAGAAGGAGGGAGGAACCCCGAGGCCCGGGGCACCAAGGGCAGAACCATCGGGGGGCCCGAGAACCGAACAACCGGATAGGTTGGAGGCCTCAGGAGGGTCACCCCCAGGAGTTAGGAGGAGGCTTCCGGGGAAGAGACAACTTTCGGGAGCCAAGAAGGTTCGATCAGCCGGCATGGAGACAGGGGGTGAGGGATCGTTTCCAGCATCAGCAGGAGGCAATGGGGATCGGAAGAGGAAGAGGAGCTCGAGGAGGAGGAAGAAGAGGAAGAGGAGAAGGGAGAAGGGGTGGGGTGGCGTTGCCTTTCTGTGACTTCCATCAGGAGGGAGGTCACGCAACGGCCACGTGCCAAGAGTTCTTGGAGATGAGAGGAGCCAGGGGATTGAGGAGGCAGGATCCGCCGGTAAGGATCGAGGAAATGCAGCAGGGGGAGGTGGAAGACAGGTGCGAGGACCGGGTGGATGTGGGATCTCGGGGAGGAATCGGGGCCATCCATGGGGGGATTGGGATCGAGGCCACCCGGAAGGGGAGCTTCCAGACCATGTTCCGAAAGGGGGTAGCCTCAACCTCCCAGACCCCACCCCCACTAGAAAAAATTACCTTCTCTTCAGAAGATATGCCGGAGTACGAGGACCCATTCTGCGACGCCTTGGTGATCCAGACGGCGGTGGAAAACTTTACGGTCTCCAAGATCCTAGTGGATAACGGGAGCTCCGTAAATGTGATTTTTAAGAAGGCCTTCGATGAGATGCAGGTGGAAGCCAAGAGGATCTTGGCCTCGGATGGACCGTTGTTCGGATTCTCCAGGGAGAGAAAGGAAGTAGAAGGGGAGTAGGGCTGCACGTGAGGTTGGGGGGCGTGTCACGGAACTGCCGGTCCGTGATTGTGGACGCCCCGAGCAGCTACAGCGCCATCTTTGGGCGTCCCCTCATCAGCGCCTTTCGTTGCGTCCCTTCCTCTTTTCATCAATGTCTCAAGTTCAACAATGGAGGGGTGTAGGTCAGGGTCAGGGGAGATCCAAAAGTGGCGAGGCAGTGTTACGTCACGGCGGTTAACACCATATCTTGGATAGCAGAGGCGGAGGAGTTGGAAAAGGAGATGACGACGCAAGAAGAAGCTATCAGGGAAGAAGAGGTGAGCCCAGAGGAAGCGAGAGGAGGAGCCGAAGAGGAAGTCGGGGAGGAGGAGACTGAGAAGCAGAAAGGAGGAGGTGTGCAGGAGGCGCAGGAGGATGTTGAGGTCGAGCAGCAACAGGAGAGCCCGGAGGGAGTAATGGAGATTGAGGAGGAGCAGGGGGGAGAAGATGTGCAGGAAGTCAGGAGGAGCGGAGAGTCGGAGCCACGGGAAAGAATGCAGGAGAAAGTGGGAGAAGAAGGGGCAGAGGAGGAAGCCCGAAGGGAGATGGAAATTGAGCAGCAGCAGGACGAGGTGATAGAGGTTGAGGGAGCAGGAGGGGAGGAAGAGATGGAAGAAGAAGCAGGGGACGGCTGGGAGCAGTCACGGTTGGAGGTGGCCGAGGAAGTAGTAGAGGTGGAGGTCCGCACCAGCCAGGGGCAGGTACGAAGGGTACGGATCAGCGGGGGCTTGAGTCCCGAAGACCAGGAGCGGATGCGGGCCTGCATTCAGAGCAACGTCGACGTCTTTGCTTGGAGTGTGGCGGACATGCCGGGCATTGATGCGGACGTGGTCTGCCACCGCCTAAATCTGGACCCTCGGACGCGCCCCATACGCGAGAAAATGAGGGTCATCACCACCAAGCTGGAGGAGCCCATTTGAGAGGAGGTCAAGAAGCTCCTGGAGGCGGGCTTCATCTCAGAGATCCAGTACCCAGGCTGGATCTCCAATGTTGTAATGGTGAAGAAGGAGGGCGAAAAATGGAGGATGTGTATTGACTTTTCATTATTAAATAAATCGTGCCCCAAGGATTGCTACCCCCTGCCTCGAATCGACGCGCTGGTTGATTCAGCCGTTGGTTTTTCTGTTATGAGTTTTCTGGATGCTTTTTCAGGTTACCATCAGATCCGGATGCACCCTCCTGACGTCAATGACGTCTCCTTCATCACCAGAGAAGGGTGCTTTAGTTACAACATGATGCCCTTTGGGTTAAAAAACACGGGAGCGACATATCAACGGATAATGGATCGAGTTTTCCAGGACCAGAGGGGTCGGAACCTAGAAGTCTACGTTGATGATCTTATGGTAAAAAGCAAGGGGGTGAACTCGCATCTCCAGGATCTGGAGGAGACGTTTGCCACCTTGAGAAAGTTCAAAATGAGGTTGAACCCCTTGAAGTGTGTTTTCGGGGCTAGTCGTGGGAAGTTCCTCGGGCACCTTCTGACCCCGGCGGGGGTAGAACCTAATCCTGATAAAGTAAAAACCATTCTGGAGGTAGAATCACCGCGAAACGCTAAGTAGGTACAACGCTTGACAGGAAAGCTGGCCGGCCTTAGCAGATTCCTCTCTAGGTTAGGAGAGAAGTGCTCGCCTTTCTTTAAAGTGCTACGAGGGAATCAGAGATTTGAATGGACAGCGGAGTGCAAAGAAGCTTTTCAAAAACTAAAGGAGCAGCTCTCTCGAGCACCTCTGCTTCAAAGCCCTAAAGAGGGGGAAGATTTGACCTTGTACCTAGGAGGGGGAGCAGAGGCGGTAAGTTCCGTCCTTGTCAGAGAGGAGGGAAAGAAGCAGCTGCCCATTTATTATGTTAGCAGGATCCTAAGGAAGGCGGAGCTTCGCTACCCTATCCTAGAAAAACTGGCATACGCCTTGGTTGTTTCGGCCAGGAAGCTCCGGCCATATTTCCAGGCCCATTCGATTAGAGTGGTGACGGACCATCCTCTCCGAAAGATTTTTGAAGGAGTAGAGCACTCGGGTAGGCTGGACAAGTGGTCTGTCGAGTTGAGTGAGTTCAATATTTCGTTCGTACCAAGGCTCTCCATTAAGACACAGGTGGTGGCCGACTTCTTGGCAGACTACGTCGCGGAGGACGGAGCCGAGGAGCCGCAGCGGCCAGAAGCATGTAAGATAATGGTCGACGGGGCCTCAGGAAAGCACTCCCTTGGAGCAGGGGTGGTACTGACAAGTCCTCAGGGAGTGACCATAAAACAAGTCGTCGTCTTGCATTTCCCCACAACCAACAACCAAGCAGAGTACGAGGCAATGATAGCCGGCCTTCGCTTGGCTAAGGAGCTCGAGATCAAGGACGTTGAGGTTTTCACGGACTCATTAGTGGTGGCGTCTCAGATACGTGGAGAGTTCGAGGCCCGGGAGCCCACCCTGGTAAAATATTTGTACAAGGTAAGGACGATCATCGGGGGGTTCCGGACGTTCTCCATCCAGCACGTCCCCAGAGAAGAGAACACTGCTGCCGATCGATTGGCTAAGTTCGGACCTTGGGAAGGGGTGCTCTGACTGATTTATTCCATCCAGCGATCGAAGAAGGGGAGCTAATGGAGGTTGATCGGCGGCCCTCGTGGGTAGATCCTTTCGTTACCTTCTTTCTGACAGGAACCCTCCATGGGGGGGGGGGGGGGGGTCAAGGAGGCAAGAAACTTCCGCCATAAGGCGGCCCACTATCTCATGCATGAAGGAGGATTGCACCGGAGGATGCTTTCGGGTCTCCTGGCTCGATGCGTGACGGAAGAGGAGACCAGGCACATTCTGGAGGAGGTGCACTCCGGGGAATGTGGTAGTCATTCCGGAGGAAGGACTTTGGAAGCAAGGGTGGTCCGACAGGGGTACTTCTGGCCCACCCTGAGAAAGGACGCGATAGAATTTGCGAGGAAGTACCAGAAGTGCCAGCTCTACGCCCCCCTCCAGCTCTTGCCGGCTCAAAGACTCTGAAGCATCACAGCACCATGGCCCTTCGCCATTTGGGGGATGGATCTGGTGGGGCCTTTTCCTCCAGCTAGTGGACAAAGAAGATTCCTCCTGGTCATGATAGATTACTTCTCCAAGTGGCTGGAGGTCAAGGCGCTAGCAAAGGTGACCTCCCAAGTCATCAGGAATTTCGTCTGGGGGGGAGATCATCTGCAGGCACGGGCTACCTCAGGCCATAGTCACGGATAACGGCCCCCAGTTTGCTAGCGAAGAGTTCATCAGCTTCTGCACTCAGCTGGGCGTCGACCTCAGGTTTGCATCTGTCCATCACCCCAGGAGCAACAGTCAGGTGGAGGCAGCAAACAAGATTATCGTTAACCTGCTAAAGAAGAAGGTAGAGAATCTGAGAGGGAATTGGGTGGAGCAGCTCCCCTCGGTCCTATGGGCTCTGAGAACAACCCCGAACACGGCCACTGGCGAGACCCCTTTCAAGCTTTCTCATGGTTGTGAGGCGGTACTACCGGTGGAGTTCGAGGTCAGATCCCCACGAGTTGCAGTCGCAGGTGATGGAGACGAGGAATGGAGGATGGAAAATGAGGAAGGTCTGCGCCTCTCGCTAGACCTGGCAGAGGAGCTGCGAGACGTAGCAGCCATCAGACAGGAGGAGATCAAGCGACGAATGGCAAAGCACTTCAACAAGCATATCAGGATAAAACAATTCGCGAAAGGAGACCTAGTACTAAAAAAGGTTGATGCGGCAGGGAGGTCCGCCCCGGTGGGAAAGCTCAACCCAAATTGGGAGGGACCTTATATTGTAGAGAGAGTGTTGAAAGCGGGGGGTTACTATCTCCAGGATGTGGAAGGTAGGACCTTGAACCATTCCTGGAGTGGGGATGACTTAAAACGCTTCTACCCATGAGAGGGTAGAGCGGAAGATATGTACTCAAAGCATAATTAATACAATGTACTTCTCAAATTATTTCTCGTTCATTATTTCTCGTGGAATCCTAATAATAGGAAGAGAGATCTTCATCGCCACCCCGAGCTCGGCTCGGCCCCAGGTAGACCCGCTGCGCAGGCTCCCATCTAGCTGGCAGGTCCGAAGGCTCACCTGTGGGGGATAGGTTTTGAGTTGAGATCTTCATCGGCACCCCGAGCTCGGCTCGGCCCCAGGTAGACCCGTTGCGCAGGCTCCCATCTAGCTGGCAGGTTTGAAGGCTCGTATGTGGGGGATAGGTTTTGAGTTGAGATCTTCATCGGCACCCCGAGCTCGGCTCGGCCCCAGGTAGACCCGCTGCGCAGGCTCCCATCTAGCTGGCAGGTCCGAAGGCTCGCCTGTGGGGGATAGGTTTTGAGTTGAGATCTTCATCGGCACCCCGAGCTCGGCTCGGCCCCAGGTAGACCCGCTGCGCAGGCTCCCATCTAGCTGGCAGGTCCGAAGGCTCGCTTGTGGGGGTTAGGTTTTGAGTTGAGATCTTCATCGGCACCCCGAGCTCGGCTCGGCCCCAGGTAGACCCGCTGCGTAGGCTCCCATCTAGCTGGCAGGTCCGAAGGCTCGCCTGTGGGGGATAGGTTTTGAGTTGAGATCTTCATCGGCACCCCGAGCTCGGCTCGGCCCTAGGTAGACCCGCTGCGCAGGCTCCCATCTAGCTGGCAGGATCGAAGGCTCGCCTGTGGGGGATAGGTTTTGAGTTGAGATCTTCATCGGCACCGCGAGCTCGGCTCGGCCCCAGGTAGACCCGCTGCGCAGGCTCTCATTTAGCTGGCAGGTCCGAAGGCTCGCTTGTGGGGGATAGGTTTTGAGTTGAGATCTTCATCGGCACCCCGAGCTCAGCTCGGCCCCAGGTAGACCCGCTGCGCAGGCTCCCATCTAGCTGGCAGGTCCGAAGGCTCGCCTGTGGGGGATAGGTTTTGAGTTGAGATCTTCATCGGCACCCCGAGCTCGGCTCGGCCCCAGGTAGACCCGCTGCGCAGGCTCCCATCTAGCTGGCAGGTCCGAAGGCTCGCCTGTGGGGGATAGGTTTTGAGTTGAGATCTTCATCGGCACCCCGAGCTCGGCTCGGCCCCAGGTAGACCCGCTGCGCAGGCTCCCATCTAGCTGGCAGGTCCGAAGGCTCGCCTGTGGGGGATAAGTTTTGAGTTGAGATCTTCATCGGCACCCCGAGCTCGGCTCGGCCCCAGGTAGACCCGCTGCGCAGGCTCCCATCTAGCTGGCAGGTCTGAAGGCTCGCCTGTGGGGGATAGGTTTTGAGTTGAGATCTTCATCGGCACCCCGAGCTCGGCTCGGCCCCAGGTAGACCCGCTGCGCAGGCTCCCATCTAGCTGGCAGGTCCGAAGACTCGCCTGTGGGGGATAGGTTTTGAGTTGAGATCTTCATCGGCACCCCGAGCTCGGCTCGGCCCCAGGTAGACCCACTGCGCAGGCTCCCATCTAGCTGGCAGGTCCGAAGGCTCGCCTGTGGGGGATAGGTTTTGAGTTGAGATCTTCATCGGCACCCCGAGCTCGGCTCGGCCCCAGGTAGACCCGCTGCGCAGGCTCCTATCTAGCTGGCAGGTCCGAAGGCTCGCCTGTGGGGGATAGGTCTTGAGTTGAGATCTTCATCGGCACCCCGAGCTCGGCTCGGCCCCAGGTAGACCCGCTGCGCAGGCTCCCATCTAGCTGGCAGGTCCGAAGGCTCGCCTGTGGGGGATAGGTTTTGAGTTGAGATCTTCATCGCACCCCGAGCTCGGCTCGGCCCCAGGTAGACCCGTTGTGCAGGCTCCCATCAAGCTGGCAGGTCCGAAGGCTCGCCTGTGGGGGATAGGTTTTGAGTTGAGATCTTCATCGGCACCCCGAGCTCGGCTCGGCCCCAGGTAGACCCGCTGCGCAGGCTCCCATCTAGCTGGCAGGTCCGAAGGCTCGCCTGTGGGGGATAGGTTTTGAGTTGAGATCTTCATCGGCACCCCGAGCTCGGCTCGGCCCCAGGTAGACCCGCTACGCAGGATCCCATCTAGCTGGCAGGTCCGAAGGCTCGCCGGTGGGGGATAGGTTTTGAGTTGAGATCTTCATCGGCACCCCGAGCTCGGCTCGGCCCCAGGTAGACCCGCTGCGCAGGCTCCCATCAAGCTGGCAGGTCCGAAGGCTCGCCTGTGGGGGATAGGGTAGGGTCAAGCTATCTCCATCAACATCAAACTGACAAGGCAGAATTCATTTTGGCGGAATAGGGTGAAAAGTCCCCTTAAGCGGCACTACACCTTAGTATCCCCACTTAGTCCTCAAGTACAAAAATAAACAAAGGGAAAAAAGGGTGTGGAGCAGGGCAGGTGACAGCACTCGCAGCGGATGGCTTTTGAGGATTGTCTCGCCGTAGCGAAAGGGCACTCGCGAGGCAAACCATTGCGCCAACTCGCGGACGTTAAGCGCGTCGAGAACCCGTCTCGCGTAGGACATAAAACAGAAAAGTATATATACAGAAAGGTTACGCGTCGAGACGAAGTAGTAGCACCGTCCCGCAGGCAAAAAACAAACCAGAGATTAACTTCACAAAAATAAGAAATAAAAAATAGACAACAAATTGAGCACTCGCTCGTCACTTGGCAGATGCCACAAAATATAGTTTAAAGTCTTTACATCAGGAGGAGGAGAGAGTGATTCTAAATCTTGGAGGCGGCGCATCAGTCCTCCTCGCCGGATGAAGAATCATCGCTCTCCTCGCTATAGAGCTTGGGGACCAAGTCGCGCGCGGTCACTGTCTCAGACTCGTCCTTCACGACCCCCAGGTCTTTCATCATTTGCAGCACCAGCTCAGCCCCACGGACGCCAGCGTCTCGGCATTGTTCCTCGACTTCTTCATAAGAATAATGTGGCGGGGGAGTCTGGAAGGGCTCGCGGCGAGACGACGACGCAGCAGCCGCCTGGAGGCGCGCATTCTCAGCCGTCAGCACCTGGACCTCCTCCTCCAAGGCCGCCACGCGCGAACGAAGTTGTCCCGCCGTCTCGGCATCCTGCAAGATGACCTAGCAATTAGCCAAGAATCGGGGGAAAGGGAAGACCCAAGGGAAAAGAGAGTTATGGCTTACCACGCCGCCTTGGACCTTCGCGAGGAGTGACTCGGCATCTGACAACCTTCTCGCTAGACCAGCAGATTTCTCCCGCTCCGCCTCCAAATTTTCCTCGCTAGCCTTCCATTTTGAATTGATATAAATAAGGCGGCGAGAGGAGCGGTGCGAGAACTCCAAGGCCCGCATTTGGTGGTGGCAGGTTTTCAGCACGAGGTCCTTGGTGGACTCGCTTTCAGGCGAAGTGACGTCAAGGCCGCCATAGAGGTCGTACCCTATGGCGAAGGCATGGCTGGAAGGGACCTCTTGCTCTTTCCATGATGGAAGGAGGGTGGAGATGGACACGCGGTTGGCGTCCCGCCCCCACAGCAGAACCGGGTCGCCGACGGCATCGTGAACCACGGGACCCAGGTTGTAATTCATGTGAGAGGCGGGGGCGGGATGGCCAGAGGAGTCGCCCTCGCGAGAGGAGGTAGCAGCCACCTGATTAGGAGCAGCAGCTCGCGGGTTGGAAGCAGTGGCGGGCAGGCTGGAAGCAGCAGCAGGTTGATCAGAAAGCACCGTCTCGCGGATAGGCGAGACGGCCTGGTGATTAGGCGAGGGAGGCGGTGGAGTTTCCCCTAAAGAGATAGAGATCCCTTGAGGAGCCTTCCCCCTTTCCTTGGAGATGACTACAACTTTCTTCATCTTCTTTTTTGGAGGGCTGGAGCGAGAGGGGACCTTGTCATCTCCGGGACGCTTCGGCGGGATAACCGCCAGGGACTCTCTCGCCGCCTCTGCCGCTGCATTGGCGAGATCAAGACCCTTGACAGGGTGAATATTGCTCTTATAAGGAGGGGATGCTGGAATAATTCGCTCACCTAAAAGCAAGCGGGGGTTAGAAAGAAGCGAGACAACGAATAGCCAAGAGAGAGGAATAGAAGAATACCCTCGCCTGGGAGCACTGGGAGAAGCGAATCGAGACCTCGCCGCAAGAAATTGACCTCGAAGTTCTTGCCAACTAGGTACTCGCACAGCAGCTTCTCTGGCCCACTGACTTGGGGGGTGGCGTAGAAGCTCTCTGGCGGAGAGACCGGCGCGAGAGGGATGCCGCCGAAGTCAGCCCGGTCTCCCCGGATGAAGACGAATCGGGTGAGCCAGTGATGATTCTTGTTAGCCGTCTCGCATACCTTGAGCCCCTGCCCAGTGAAGTACGAGACGCCATCGGCATTGGCGTGGTAGATGAAAAGCTTGCGGAACGCCGTCAAGCTAAACTCGATGCGTTCCTGGCGCATATAGCATGCGAACGCGATCAACACCGAAATCGCGTTAGGGTTGAACTGTGCCGGGACGACACCGAAGTACTTGAAGGTCTGCTTCACCTCAGGCCAGAGGGGCAGTCGCAACCCCGCCTCGAAGTGCGAGACGGGGAAGGCGAGTTCCCCAGGGTAGTATGTGTTGATGCACTCGCCGACCTTGGGGGGACGCGACTCGATCCCTTCCCCCAGATACTCGCGGGCAAACTTATCGTGGTCTTCCCTAGGGAGCCGGCCGAGCGGGAAGTCATAGTCAGTAAACCTCTTCCCGCAGCGGCTGCGCCCCTCACCCTCCTCCACTTTCTTCTTACCCATCTTCTTTGGCGAATTGGTCCTAGGCGAGACGAAGGTGGAATTAGGCGAGAATGGGCCGGCGAGACGGAGAGGTCAGAGGACCAAGACTTGGTTAACAGCGAAGGCGGAAAGTGCGGTATCTAATCCTGGACTAGGCATATTTATAACTGATGCATGGCCAATGATTAAAAGGGCGGGAAAATGAGGGGGAGAGGAAGAGTCGACGCCTTTTCTCTCTCCTATGCCTCGAACGGCGCGACCCGTCACAATCAGGAAAAGCTATAAATAAATATTTAGCATAAATTAAAAAGGAGAATTAAAAAAGAGAGAAAAATTAAGCCTTGAAAAATATATTTATGATCAGACATCATCCCGCAGGAGGCCAAACTCTCTGCGTACTTTGGCGGGACTACCATTATTACAAATCTTTCGAGAAGAAGAAAAGATGGATAGCGGGACGAACATTCTTCAGTATGGGCGCCATTCCCAGCGGCCGCCGCGAGCTCCCCCGCGAGGAGGTCTACTCCGCGAGTGGAAGGAACGGATGGTTTTAAGACCACGTCGCGCGAGACGGAGCTGCATATCGGTCTCATCGATGATGGCCTCGGGGTCGGTGCCGTCGACATCCAGCTCGGCATTGGCTCCAGAAGATAGACGAGCGCACTCGCCCTCCAGCGACTCGATGCGCTTCTCCGCGGCCTGTTTGTCTAAAGTAAAGGAGTGAATGAGGCGCGCGTGCTTCCGGAAGAGCTCAGCCGTCTTCCGCTTCATCTCCACTGGATCTGAGGGATCGCCCAGATAGTCTTCAATCCCGTCTGCAAGAGGAGGCGAGATGGAGAGTTGCTTTGGCTGCTACTCAATAGGAGAGTTGGCCCGAGAATCTGCGCAAGGAGTGCAGGGGCAAGGTGGAAGAGGCACTCGCAGGAGAGAGTGAGAGTAGCGAAGGGGATTCAAAATGGCGAGGGAAGGTCCCTTACCAGGATGGCGAGAGGTATCGGCGGCCGGGGAGGGGTCGTCCCTCCTCTCGCTGGGAGTAGTTGGAGGAGTAGATGAGGGCAGCGAATCAAGCTCCTCGCAACGGACAGCAGAACCATCTCGCGGATTCTTCGGGGACGGCGGAACCACAAGAGCCCCCTGAAAAAGCATTAGTCAACAAAAGAGCACCCGGTCGCGGAAATAACAGTGGTAATAGCGAGTACCCACCTCTTTTTCCGTGGAGGGCGCATGGGGAGTGGGGACAGGTTTCAAAGAGACGCGAGACGAATCTACTGCTACAGGTGAAGGGCCCCCAGCCTTCGTCTTTTTCGAGCGAGACGACGGGGCTAGGGGACGAACCAGAGAAGAGGTAAAAGCAGCCACGTTGGCCTTATGTTGCTCTCGCACCAGTGCGAGACGTTCGCGAAAACTTTGACTGTGCGTCATTCTGTAAAACTCGAGAACAGGGAAGAAGAAGAATATGTAGAGCGGGGCATCAGGAGTGCAGGGCAGGAGTCATATATTTATAGGCCCCGGTGAGGGCCTCAGAAGATTCCTCATAAATACGTTTTTTAATGCACCTTGAATAACGAGCCTCGGTTGAACATTTTTTTTGAGCTTAGAGTAATCTCAAAAAGAGCGGGGATTGTGTACAACCTCGGGCTCGCAAAGAGCCCTCAAGAAGCAAACAGATCGAGATAGGCAAAGGGGACCAGGGGGCCCACTCGCAAGCGGCGAGATGATGGGCTCTCCAAGGGGCAAAATGCCCCCACCCAGAGGCGAGAGGGCCTCCAGAAGCGAGATGACCTCCAAGGGCGAGAGGCGCCGGCGAGATGGGCGGTGGGTCCTTCTCGTCGGCAGGTGCCTTTCCTCTCGCCAGGGGGAGAGAAGGCTTTTTTATTTTTCCCTGTCAAAGCAGGGGTTTTTACTCTTCTACCCCGGGTATTTTTACCCTCTTACCCTTGGTGGACTGCGTATAGCTCCTCAGAACATCGGAGTTCGGCTGTTGGCAGACCCAGCCAAGGGTACCCCGGTAATTTCAAGCCGGTGCAGTTTTGTTATTGGCAGTTCAGATTCTAAAATCTATAAATAAGCCCATAGGGGTTCTTCAGAGGGGGACTTTTGAGACTCTTAAGAGGATCCATTTGGCACAGTCTTCTGAGGAACTCCAAGCCCAGCTTTTGGCTTTGGAGGGGAAGCTCTCTGTGACCTTCCGGGTAAGCGGTGGGACCTCCCTGCTACGGCTTTGGGCCAGTTTTCCTTAGTCCTTCACGACCAGTCGGAGGTCGAGCTTGGGCCAAGTAGGTGTCGCCTACGCCCAAATTTTTTGAACGCTTGTCGGAGTCAAATTTTGGCTTCAACACCTTGCACCACTGGCTGATTTTTGTGTACTAACTATCGTACCCCGATGATAGCCAGAGGGGTGTGTACGGCATACTTTTGTAGCTGTGGTCTGGAAGTGGTGTGATTTGAGTCTCGGCCTCTCCCCTGAAAGTCTTGAGTAACGATACATAAACACGAGATGTATCTTGCTACACTCTGGTAGTCGCAAACGGCATGCCGTGTAACATCCCATTTCCAACTAGACCCCTAAGAGTGGTTTTGGTCATGACTAGGTCATGACAAAACCCTAGGAAACCAGAAATGGGCCAAGAGATAGGGGACATAATGTGGAAGATCATCATGGTCTGCAAATAGTAGAACTCTGAGCATGGTTTAGGATGACCATGGGCCACACCCTAACCCCAAGACCCTACCACAAAACCCCTAATACCTTGGGAGGCCCATTAGAGCCAAAAGGACCCATTAGGGTCAACCCAAGAGGCTTAGTTGACCAAGGTCAACTCTAGCCCTAAATGGGTCAAACTAGCCTACTTAGGGTCAATTGACCTACTCCTAGCCTAGAGGACCCCACCTATACCCTCCTAACCCTAAAGTGAGGTCAATGGGTCACTAAGGACACATTGGGGTCAGCCCTAGAGGCCAGGTTGACCCAAGTCAACTCAAGCCCCTAATATGGTCAAAGTACCCTTACTAAGGGTATGTAACCTCCAAAGTGCAGGGTAACCCTACATAACCCTACCTAGACCCTAGGGGAAGCCCATGGGTCACCCAAGACCCATAGGGGTCAACCCAATTGGTCATGTTGACCCAAGTCAACTCTAGCCCTAGATGGTCAAAGTGCCCTTGCCAAGGGGCATGTGACCACCAAGATGCCCAACCAACCCTATTCAAGTAACCCGAGACCTTAAGGGAGTCCAATGGGCCACTAAAAACCCAATGGAGTCAACCCAGATGGTCAAATTGGCCCAGGTCAACCCTCATTTAGGTCAAGTCAAACCTAGCCCAAAAGGGCTAACCCAAGCCCAAGCCACTTCTCCTTTAGGCTAACCCCATTCCCATGACCATCATAACCAAGTGGGCTGCATTTAGCTTGTGAGGTTGACTAGTCAACCAGAGGTGACTAGGAGAGAGAAAGGATCTCCCCTCCATGATAATGGAGGAGAGAGAAATTGAGGAAGAGGAAGGGGAGAGTGGAAGGCCGGCCAAGGGAGGCTAACAGCCACCATTTATGGCTGCAATCAACTCCTCTAGGGGAGAGGAGTTGATTCCAGCCGTTTCCCGGCCACCAAGGGATGGATTCAGCCCCCCTCCACTCTACCCGAGCCACACCTTTAATGGTGTTGATGGCCATTGAAGAACCAGCCTCCCATCTTCCCCATTTGCCATTTAAACACCATCAGGGAGCCAAGGAGAATATTTTAGAGCGTTTACCTGGAGGAGACGAGCCATCCCACTGTGCTATTGTAGAAGCCGAGCGCCGTCGCCGTCGTCAATGGTATCCCGCCGCTCTTCTCGCATCCAGGCCGCCAGGAAGGTCCTCCCCCTCTCCTTAACTCTCGGGTAGATCATAGGACCTCTTAGGCTTAAGATTCGGGCTCAATTGAGCCCGATCAAATCCGACATTTTCATGGCTTTCGGCATGAAAATTTTCTTGCTATAGCCGCCGAAAAACGCCTCTCCGGCGGCAGAGCCGCCGCCTGGCGATAGCCCCCACCTCAACGGAGGTGGTGGTGGCGGTGGCCGGCCGGGGAAGGGGCTGGATGGTCGGCGGCAGCCGCTTGAAATTGGCCCAGGAAGAACGCATCCTGGTCGTCGGCTCAACGAAGAAGATGACCGGATGCCGTTGATCCCTGCGCCAAGATTCGTGCTGCATCAGACACTAAACTATAGGAAATTATTTCTGGAATATTTCATTCTGTCACACATTATACATTAAAGGGTTTTAATTTTTAAAAATACTTAGGTTCTTCTGGTGGAAAAACTTTCAGCAGGAAAGTTGTAGCCCTCTGAGTCTATTTTATTTTAAAATTTGTTTGAACCCATTTGGGTGTATGGTCTGACCAGGGCACCCATTTTGGTGGGACATACCCTTAGGGCTAGGCAGTCATTAAATTGAGTGCCCACACTTCATCCCTAGCCCAAATCAGTTGAAACTTTGATAGAGAGTCTACCCTAGCTATACCTAGGGCTTGTCCAAAAATGGGAATTTTTGGAGAAAATATTTCTATAGTTTTTGTAAAAAATTAATAATTATTAAATAAATTAAATAGGTGCCCTAAATACCTCCAAACCCTCCCAAATTTTGATGAGTGGTCCTTGGGTTCATTTTAGGTATCTCTATAGAGTTTCACCTAATTTGGATATGTTTTGAATAGGTTTTGACCCAACCCTAACTATACCTTAATAAGGGCATTTTGGTCAAAAGGTGCATTTCTGATTTTCAGTGACCAAATCACCTCAACAGAGGCTGAAATTTGGGCCACTGACTTTTTATGACACTTAGCACCTCCCCATGGAATGTGGGGTAGTGTGGAATTGATTTGCCCTAAGTTCCTAGGCCAAACCCTAAGGAGGGACCTTTTTGCCTTGTGAAGGGCATGAACCCTAAACACCTTGGATGAACATAAAATTTTGCAAGGAGGTTCCTAGGATGTGTAAAACCCTCTGTTAAAAATATTAGCTAATTTTGAAAAGGGTAGGGGCCCCAAAACCCTAACCCTAGCTTAGGACCTAAAACTTGTAGTGTAGGTTTAGGTTAGCTAAACATTTTGAATCTTAACCAAATTTGGGTAGTGAGGGGATTAGGATATTTTGAGCCTCTGATAATTTACTTGAGGAATTTTGATCAATATTTGTAGCACTTCATTTGTAACTAATAGGATTGCCTTAACTAATAATTTGGCTATTGTGGTCTCACTGCCCATTGAAAGGGCATGAAACATTGGCAGAGGTAGTTTTAGGCTATGCTAATCATGTATGAATTTTGATAGAATTTTTGGATAACTAGTTAGGACATCTACTTCACAAGTGCTTTATTTTGATTACATACTAAATAATCCTTGCAAGAGCCCATTACTTATTGAAAAATCATGAAACTTGCTACTTAGTGTTTCTAGCTCAGTATTATCATGTGAGAAGTTTTGTGAAAATATTTGATGGCTAATTAGTATACTTTGTTCATTAACCCATAAACTTAAAAGTTCATGAGAAAATCAAATATAGCCTTATTCTTAAGTGATAAATTATGAAACTTTTTCTAGGGTATTTGTAGGCCATCACAATCATCCCTGAATTTTCTCTGAATTTTTGGAGGCATTATTACTGTAAAAGCTTTTAAATTGACTTTTTATGAGGTAACTTTGAAATTAAATTTAAGCGCCCAAACCTTGCTGAAAAATTTGAAGACTTAGGCCTTAGAGTTGATTATGCATTTTGTAATTACTATAAATTTATTGGAACATTATCTTGTCTGAAATTGCTACTTCATGTTCAAACTTGGGCTTTTTGAATACTAGAATAAATAAATAAATTATCAGACAAATTAGGAAAAATTATGGATTTCTGGATTTATGCTTCAAATATCATTTTAGCCCTCTAGTAATTATCATAGGGGTATTGGATGAGTATTTCATGTACTTCCCTTTTTACGGCTCATGTAGCTTAAGTGGTCTGCATATAGCAAAACTGCAGGAAATCATTTTGGATATGAATTAGGGCGTGGGATGGATTTCATGGATTGCTGGAAGGATATGTAGAATGGGTGGCATCTATGGAAGATGAGTGAGGAGAGTGTGGTTTTTGTCTAGGGTTTAGAGACGTTCGGGTCCAACGAAAGATCATCCTACCCAAGGAGAGTTGGAGTCAAATCACCCTAGGATTAGCATATCGGAACATGAGAAAGTAATGGGTAAGGGAATCAACCATTAACAAAAATAAGTACCTTGCGAAAGGGAACGTTGGGCGTAATCCCAACATAGTTTCTAGTCCCCCTTGAGAGCCCTTCACAGGGAATACCGGGGGCAGTCATGGGTTAACGTAAACTGTTTTTAACAAGCTGAAAAGAGTAACTTAGTAATTAGGGTTGCACCTTTCACAAACACTGATAGCACCGGAAGTTAGCTGGGGGCTTCGGCTCGGATGGTTAAAAGACGGACTTTGGGTCCGGGGAGCTTCGGCTCGATTGTTTGAGACGGACGTGTTGGTCCGGGGAGCTTCGGCTCGGTTCTTAATTACGCTAAATTTGCATGTGCATAAAAGGGAAGGAAAATTAAGGTGGTGGGTCTTCGGTATCGGAGGGTCGATGCACCGACGCCAATACGTTGACTCGGCAAGTGTGGTTAGCACTTCGCCAACAGAAGTCCGGTGCGCCAGCCGGCAAGAGTACGCAGGAGTCCGCTTCGTGCACCAAGCGTTGAGGCGTACGATAGGTCTGACCGGTAGTGCTTTACTGGTTTAGAGGTGGGCGAGGCCCAACCCACCGCTTCCGTCTGCCACTACAGAGGTATCCTGGGAGGTTACGTCTCCAGAAAGGGGGAACTAAAGGTCTGTGTGCACAGAGTCGGGTGTGTGCGTTGCACTTGCATGATCCATCATACCCACTTGCATGTCATAGCATAATCGATTCTTTTAACCCTGACACCTAAAG
This sequence comes from Platanthera guangdongensis, assembly GCA_039583875.1. Taxonomy (NCBI): domain Eukaryota; kingdom Viridiplantae; phylum Streptophyta; class Magnoliopsida; order Asparagales; family Orchidaceae; genus Platanthera; species Platanthera guangdongensis. The sequence goes on from CM077163.1 coordinate 232,554,923, forward strand.
TATAAGTGGAATGTGACGCTTATACTTTAGGACCTGCAAAACGACCCCTTGGTCTATAAGCTTGTGTGGGCAAGTTTATAAATTAAGGTTAATTTTGATATATATAGTTACTGCTGTTTGATAACCGACACCCCAACATATAAATTGGTATGAGACTTTTTATACTATGGGAGCCTTGCAGAAGACCCCTTGGCTTATGTGTTTTCACATAAGTAAAGGTTACTTTTCATAATTCAGCTTATTGTCTTTACATGCTATAGAATTTGCTAGTATAGAACCGCTGCCATCTTCTTTTGATGTTCTCCACCTTCAAGTCCTCCCCTTTCTTCCTCTCCGCTCGGTGCCTAAGAGCCGTGGGGGAAGGGGCGGGGGATGATAGGACTTAGTCTTTTAGACTAACGGTTTTCGAACCGCATCATTTAGGGGATCGTGGAGACCAGCATGGAGGAGCAGCCCCAGAGACCGGTGCGCTTGGAGGTGGGGCAGTCTAGCTCCGGAGTTCATACAGCCGGGACCGTGAGTCTCGACCTTGAGTAGTTTTTCTGCTTCCGCATGAGTGATCTTTTTGTAGTGAGGATATGATGTACCGGGCATAAGCCCGTTTTTGCTACTCTGATGTATTATTCTGTGGACACTCCCTTCGTGGAGTTATATTTATTATGACATGTGATTTTCTGTGGACAGTTAGTTTTCATGACTTCTTTATGCTACTTTTCTGTGATCGAATTGGCCGGCAGAATCGGCGCTTTGTGGTGATGACCCTTCAGGGCGTGAAGGAGTCACCGCAAAACGGCGGTTCTGGGCCTAAGACCCCGGTGTCGAGAAAGAAAAAAAAAGGGGGGGTCTTACAAGTGGTATCAGAGCAGACCTCGATCGAAAAGTAGCCATCCACAACCCTGGGTCACCCCCGCGCGAGTTTAGTTTGTGGACAAACTAAGCAGCGGAAGCAGTGGTGTGCCCATATGGGGGAATCACATGTAAATTGTCCACTTTCATTAGGCATTAAGTCGATTACCTACTAATGTAGTTCGTTTTGCAGCCCCCAGCTCAGCCCACCCCACAAGGTGGAGCTCAGCAAACCCCATATATTGCACCACCTCCAGCACCACAGGGTGGCCCACCTGCCCAGCATTTCGGAGGCCGAGGACGCGGCCGAGGATGTGGTTACGAGGGAGGTGACCGCAGGCAGATAGAGGCTTATCTTTTATTTATTGGGGGCTTATCCTTGTTTATTGGGATCTTAGTCTGCCGATTGGGCGAAATGGTCATAGATCTAGGTTTCCCTTTAAACCTATTTTAGCAAACAAGGCGCCATGCTGGGATGTTACAAGGTTCTTTTCTTCGGTAGTAAGTCCCGTAGACTCAACCTTGATTTCGGGGACGAAATCTTTGTTTTGTTTATTGGGATTTGTAACATCCCATTTCCAACTAGACCCCTAAGAGTGGTTTTGGCCATGACTAGGTCATGACAAAACCCTAGGAAGCCAGAAATGGGCCAAGAGATAGGGGACAGAATGTGGAAGATCATCATGGTCTGCAAATAGTAGAACTCTGAGCATGGTTTAGGATGACCATGGGCCACACCCTAACCCCAAGACCCTACCACAACACCCCTAAAACCTTGGGAGGCCCATTAGAGCCAAAAGGACTCATTAGGGTCAACCCAAGAGGCTCAGTTGACCAAGGTCAACCCTAACCCTAAATGGGTCAAACTAGCCTACTTAGGGTCAATTGACCTACTCCTAGCCTAGAGGACCCCACCTATACCCTCCTAACCCTAAAGTGAGGTCAATGGGTCACTAAGGACACATTGGGGTCAGCCCTAGAGGCCAGGTTGACCCAAGTCAACTCAAGCCCCTAATCTGGTCAAAGTACCCTTACTAAGGGTATGTAACCTCCAAAGTGCAGGGTAACCCTACATAACCCTACCTAGACCCTAGGGGAAGCCCATGAGTCACCCAGGACCCATAGGGGTCAACCCAATTGGTCATGTTGACCCAAGTCAACTCTAGCCCTAGATGGTCAAAGTGCCCTTGCCAAGGGGCATGTGACCACCAAGATGCCCAACCAACCCTATTCAAGTAACCCTAGACCTTAAGGGAGTCCAATGGGCCACTAAAAACCCAATGGAGTCAACCCAGATGGTCAAATTGGCCCAGGTCAACCCTCATTTAGGTCAAGTCAAACCTAGCCCAAAAGGGCTAACCCAAGCCCAAGTCACTTCTCCCTTAGGCTAACCCCATTCCCATGACCATCATAACCAAGTGGGCTGCATTTAGCTTGTGAGGTTGACTAGTCAACCAGAGGTGACTAGGAGAGAGAAAGGAGCTCCCCTCCATGATAATGGAGGAGAGAGAAATTGAGGAAGAGGAAGGGGAGAGTGGAAGGCCGGCCAAGGGAGGCTAACATCCACCATTTATGGCTGCAATCAACTCCTCTAGGGGAGAGGAGTTGATTCCAGCCGTTTCCCAGCCACCAAGGGATGGATTCAGCCCCCTCCACTCTACCCGAGCCACACCTTTAATGGTGTTGATGGCCATTGAAGAACCAGCATCCCCTCTTCCCCATTTGCCATTTAAACACATCAGGGGGCCAAGGGGAATATTTTAGAGCGTTTACCTGGAGGAGACGAGCCATCCCACTGTGCTGTTGCAGAAGCCGAGCACCGCCGCCGTCGTCAATGGTATCCCGCCGCTCTTCTCGCATCCAGGCTGCCAGGAAGGTCCTCCCCCTCTCCTTAACTCTCGGGTAGATCATAGGACCTCTTAGGCTTAAGATTCGGGCTCAATTGAGCCCGATCAAATCCGACATTTTCATGGCTTTCGGCATGAAAATTTTCTTGCTATAGCCGCCGGAAAACGCCTCTCCGGCGGCAGAGCCGCCGCCTGGCGATAGCCCCCACCTCAACGGAGGTGGTGGTGGCGGTGGCCGGCCGGGGAAGGGGCTGGATGGTCGGCGGCAGCCGCTTGAAATCGACCCAGGAAGAACGCATCCTGGCCGTCGGCTCAACGAAGAAGATGACCGGATGCCGTTGATCCCTGCGCCAAGATTCGTGCTGCATCAGGGACTAAACTATAGGAAATTATTTCTGGAATATTTCATTCTGTCACACATTATATATTAAAAGGTTTTAATTTTTAAAAATACTTAGGTTCTTCTGGTGGAAAAACTTTCAGCAGGAAAGTTGTAGCCCTCTGAGTCTATTTTATTTTAAAATTTGTTTGAACTCATTTGGGTGTATGGTCTGACCAGGGCACCCATTTTGGTGGGACATACCCTTAGGGCTAGGCAGTCATTAAATTGAGTGCCCACACTTCATCCCTAGCCCAAATTAGTTGAAACTTTGATAGAGAGTCTACCCTAGCTATACCTAGGGCTTGTCCAAAAATGGGAATTTTTGGAGAAAATATTTCTATAGTTTTTGTAAAAATTTTATAATTATTAAATAAATTAAATAGGTGCCCTAAACACCTCCAAACCCTCCCAAATTTTTGTGAGTGGTCCCTGGGTTCATTTTAGGTATCTGTATAGAGTTTCACCTAATTTGGATATGTTTTGAATAGGTTTTGACCCAACCCTAACTATACCTTAATAAGGGCATTTTGGTCAAAAGGTGCATTTCTGATTTTCAGTGACCAAATCACCTCAACAGAGGCTGAAATTTGGGCCACTGACTTGTTATGGCACTTAGCACCTCCCCATGGAATGTGGGGTAGTGTGGAATTGATTTGCCCTAAGTTCCTAGGTCAAACCCTAAGGAGAGACCTTTTTGCCTTGTGAAGGGCATGAACCCTAAACACCTTGGATGAACATCAAATTTTGCAAGGAGGTTTCTAGGATGTGTAAAACCCTCTGTTAAAAATATTAGCTAATTTTGAAAAGGGTAGGGGCTCCAAAACCCTAACCCTAGCTTAGGACCTAAAACTTGTAGTGTAGGTTTAGGTTAGCTAAACATTTTGAATCTTAACCAAATTTGGGTAGTGAGGGGATTAGAATATTTTGAGCATCTGATAATTTACTTGAGGAATTTTGATTAATATTTGTAGGACTTCATTTGTAACCAATAGGATTGCCCTAATTAATAATTTGGCTATTATGGTCTCACTGCCCATTAAAAGGGCATGAAACATTGACAGAGGTAGTTTTAGGCTATGCTAATCATGTTTGAATTTTGATAGAATTTTTGGATAACTAGTTAGGGCATCTACTTCACAAGTGCTTTATTTTGATTTCATATTAAATAATCCTTGCAAGAGCCCATTACTTATTGAAAAATCATGAAACTTGCTACTTAGTGTTTCTAGCTCAGTATTATCATGTGAGAATTTTTGTGGAAATATTTGATGGCTAATTAGTATACTTTGTTCATTAACCCATAAACTTGAAAGTTCATGAGAAAATCAAATATAGCCTTATTCTTAAGTGATAAATTATGAAACTTTTTCTAGGGTATTTGTAGGCCATCGCAATCATCCCTGAATTTTCTCTGAATTTTGGAGGCATTATTACTATAAAAGCTTTTAAATTGACTTTTTATGAGGTAACTTTGAAATTATATTTAAGCGCCCAAACCTTGCTGAAAAATTTGAATGCTTAGGCCTTAGAGTTGATTATGCATTTTGTAATTACCATAAATTTATTGGAACATTATCTTGTCTGAAATTGCTACTTCATGTTCAAACTTGGGCTTTTTGGATACTATAATAAATAAATAAATTATCAGACAAATTAGGAAAAATTATGGATTTCTGGATTTATGCTTCAAATATCATTTTAGCCCTCTAGTAATTATCATAGGGGTATTGGATGAGTATTTCATGTACTTCCCTTTTTACGGCTCATGTAGCTTAAGTGGTCTGCATATAGCAAAACTGCAGGAAATCATTTTGGATATGAATTAGGGCGTGGGATGGATTTGATGGATTGCTGGAAGGATATGTAGAATGGATGGCATCTATGTAAGATGAGTGAGGAGAGTGTGGTTTTTGTCTAGGGTTTAGAGACGTTCGGGTCCAACGAAAGATCATCCTACCCAAGGAGAGTTGGAGTCAAATCACCCTAGGATTAGCATATCGGAACATGAGAAAGTAATTGGTAAGGGAATCAACCATTAACAAAAATAAGTACCTTGCGAAAGGGAACGTTGGGCGTAATCCCAACATAGTTTCTAGTCCCCCTTGAGAGCCCTTCACAGGGAATACCGGGGGCAGTCATGGGTTAACGTAAACTGTTTTTAACAAGCTGAAAAGAGTAACTTAGTAATTAGGGTTGCACCTTTCACAAACACTGATAGCACCGGAAGTTAGTTGGGGGCTTCGGCTCGGATGGTTAAAAGACGGACTTTGGGTCCGGGGAGCTTCGGCTCGATTGTTTGAGACGGACGTGTTGGTCCGGGGAGCTTCGGCTCGGTTCTTGATTACGCTAAATTTGCATGTGCATAAAAGGGAAGGAAAATTAAGGTGGTGGGTCTTCGGTATCGGAGGGTCGATGCACCGACGCCAATACGTTGACTCGGCAAGTGTGGTTAGCACTTCGCCAACAGAAGTCCGATGCGCCAGCCGGCAAGAGTACGCAGGAGTCCGCTTCGTGCACCAAGCATTGAGGCGTACGATAGGTCTGACCGGTAGTGCTTTACTGGTTTAGAGGTGGGCGAGGCCCAACCCACCGCTTTCGTCTGCCACTACGGAGGTATCCTGGGAGGTTACGACTCCAGAAAGGGGGAACTAAAGGTCTGTGTGCACAGAGTCGGGTGTGTGCGTTGCACTTGCATGATTCATCATACCCACTTGCATGTCATAGTATAATCGATTCTTTTAACTCTGACACCTAAAGTATAAGTGGAATGAGACGCTTATACTTTAGGACCTGCAAAACGACCTCTTGGTCTATAAGCTTGTGTGTGCAAGTTTATAAATTAAGGTTAATTTTGATATATATAGTTACTGCTGTTTGATAACCGACACCCCAACGTATAAATTGGTATGAGACTTTTTATACGATGGGAGCCTTGCAGAAGACCCCTTGGCTTATGTGTTTTCACATAAGTAAAGGTTACTTTTCATAATTCAGCTTATTGTCTTTACATGCTATAGAATTTGCTAGTATAGAACCGCTGCCATCTGCTTTTGATGTTCTCCACCTTCAAGTCCTCCCCTTTCTTCCTCTCCGCTCGGTGCCTAGGAGCCGTGGGGGAAGGGGCGGGGGATGATAGGACTTAGTCTTTTAGACTAACGGTTTTTGAACCGCATCATTTAGGGGATCGTGGAGACCAGCATGGAGGAGCAGCCCCAAAGACCGGTGCGCTTGGAGGTGGGGCAGTCTAGCTCCGAAGTTCATACAGCCGGGACCGTGAGTCTCGACCTTGAGTAGTTTTTCTGCTTCCGCATGAGTGATCTTTTTGTAGTGAGGATATGATGTATCGGGCATAAGCCCGTTTTTGCTACTCTGATGTACGTATTATTCTGTGGACACTCCCTTCGTGGAGTTATATTTATTATGACATGTGATTTTATTTGGACAGCTAGTTTTCATGACTTCTTTATGCTACTTTTCTGTGATCGAATTGGCCGGCAGAATCGGCGCTTTGTGGTGATGACCCTTCAGGGCGTGAAGGAGTCACCGCAAAACGGCGGTTCTGGGCCTAAGACCCCGGTGTCGAGAAAAAAAAAAAGGGGGTCTTACATGCCGTCACTCCGACGACTTCCTCGACCTGGAAGGGACCGTAAAATCGAAGAGCCGGCTTTTTGCAATGTGACCGTCGAAGAGAAATATGTCGAAATGGGTGTAACTTGAGTAACACCAAGTCCCCTGTCTGGAATGTGATTTTTTTCGGTGTTTATCGGCTTGCGTCTTCATGCGTTGCTGAGTACGGTCCAGGTTTTCGTTAAGTTGATGTAAAATCTCGTCCCGGGTTTGTAAGGTGAGCTCCACATCTTCATTCTTTGATTGTCCCGCACAATAAGAAAGTAGTCCCAGTGGGGGCCAACCGAACATGGCTTCAAATGGAGACATGCCGGTCGAGGAATTAACTGATGTGTTGAAATGATATTCAGCTAGGCTAAGATAATGTGACCATTTTTTGGGCTGTCTTGAGCGAACATGCGTAAATACTGTTGTATGCAGCGATTTGTTCGTTTAGTGAGGCCATCAGTTTGTGGATGGTAAGCAGTGCAGCCAGTGCTATACTGCAATGTTGTGTCTTGTAGTTTAAATAGGTCTTTCCAAAAACTACTCAAAAATACAGTGTCACGTTCTGAAACTATTGATGATGGTAAACCGTGAATTTTTTCCACTGATTCCCAAAAAGTTGTGGCTGCCTTAGGTCCAGTAAGTGGGGAAGTTAACGGAGCAAAGTGAGCGGATCTGGAAAGACGGTCTACCGTAACCATGATATTGGTGTAATTGTTTGAGGAAGGTAGTTGTGTGATAAAGTCCATGGTTAAGTCCGTCCATAACTGGTGTGAGATCAGGAGTGGTTGCAATAACCCATATAGCAGATGGTTCGAGGGCTTTGCCTTTTGGCATAGCTCACATTGCGCGATATAGGTGGTGATATCATTTTTCATTTGGGGCCAATGGAATTGCTGTTGAATTCTGTGCAATGTGGCATTGATCCCAGAATGCCCACCATAGTAGGTGTTATGGGATCTTGTGATTATTTGTTATGTTATTGGCGAATTCCTAGGTATATATAGCCTATGTTTATAAAAAATGTACTCCCCTTTCCATACCCAATTGGGTCAAGATTGTGGGTTTATGGTGAGATCCTCCAACAATTGTTGAGTATACGGATCTGAAGCATATTTGTGTAGTAAGCCTGTGAGCAAAGTCGACTGTGGGCCTGAAATGGTGAGTTGATTGAGCTGCGGTGTTGGCGATGTGCTCTTATTCTGTGATGTGCTTAATTCTGCTTCGTTGTAGTGTGATCTGGACAAGGAATCAGCGACAATGTTAGTTTTATCGGTTTTTGTATTTTATCGTGTAGTCGTAGCCTATTAATTTTGCTAAAAAAACTTGATGCTCCGGGGTATGTAGGTCATGCGTAAGCAGATTGTGCAAACTTCGATGATCTGTAAGGATTTGGAAAGGGTGGCCCAACAAGTATTGTCGCCACTTTGTAACGGCTAATGTCACCGCATACATTTCGCGTATGTAGGTTGATTTTCGTTGCATGAGTGGGGATAACTTCTTGCTATAAAACGCAATTGGTCTAGATTTTTGTATTAACACTACTCCTATGCCACTTCCGGAGGCGTTAGTTTCGATCGCGAACGGTTCATCAAAGTTTGGTAAAGCTAATGCGGGTTTTGAAATTAACAACTGTTTTAATGTCTCAAATGCTTCTTAAGCCGCATGATTCCAAACAAAATTGGTTTTATGCAATAAGTCTGATAAAGGACCCACGATAATTGAAATTTTTTTGATGAATTTTCTATAAAAACCCGTTAATCCTAAAAAAGCCCGGACCACTTTTTGCGTAGTCAGGCTGGGGTATTGCTGGATGGTCATAGTATTTGTATTGTTGGGAAACATCGTGCCATTTGTGATTCAATGCCCCAAAAATTCCACCTCAGGTTGGAGGAAAAAACATTTTGATAATTTTACATTTAAAACATTTTTACGTAGAATGTCAAAAGTTACAGTGATATGTTTTAGGTGTTCAATGACTTTACATTCAATAAAAATCATGATTTAAATGACGATGATTGAGAAACAATTACAATTTATATGTGCTTATTAGAATGCTTTTATAGAGCGACGATTCAATTATCCGGCGTTTATTATCCCACTAGCTCCCGAGTTATTGAAAATTTTTTAATTATTACAAAAACTTTAAATTACTACAAACAATATAGGTTTTGGCAGCCCGTAATTGAAACAATGAAAGCAAAATTTTTAAAACACTATAAGGAAATGTCGCCTATGTTTTCATGTGCGGCGGCTTTAAATCCTTTATTAGACGTTTTAGGTGTTGAAAATCTTTTGAAAGAGATAAATAAAAATTTACACCTATATTTAAATAATTTAGAATCTGAAGATTCAATAATTTCAAATTTTAATACAGCTTTTACAGATTTCTATAATTATTATTATGATTTATATAGATCGCGATCGCGAGATGATTCAACACAAGTACAAATAGCAGATGATTTTCAAAATGAAATTTATGAGATTGCATCTAGAAAAAAATCACGAACTAGTAGTACATTAAATGAATTAGGACTATACACTAAAATACAATTTAGAGAGTATATGACTAAAAATGAAATTGAAAATTTTAATATATTAGAGTAGTGGAAAAATAAAACGAACACATATCCAATTTTGGCCTTAATGGCCCGCGATATATTAACTGTTCAAACTAGTACAGTAGCTTCAGAGTCTGCATTTTCTTTAAGTGACAAAGTTTTGAATGAACGGCGGAGTCGTCTTAACGAAGAGTCGTTGGAGATTTGTATTTGCTATAAAGATTATTTGGATGCGGCGAACAGAGATCAACATACTGCTTCCATCGAAGACAGCTCCTCGTCAGTCGAAGAAAAACTGAGTTCGTTAAACTTGGCCGATGAAGATTGAGTAATAGTGATGTATTTTATTTTATTTTGGGTTGGCTGTCATACGGTGTTTTGACACCTTACTTATTGTGGGTGGGTAGGTTGAGAGTTGTGAGATTTTGTGTGTTTTCTAAGTTCGGGTAGTTTTTCGCGGGATTGGTGGCCGACCCGTTTGTGTGTGTTGTAATATTTTCAATATGGAATAAAATATAACATTTTATCTTATTAAATATTTAATATATATATATATATCTTATATAATATTAAATATTAATTAATTTTTATTCAAAAAACTAATTTTTATATTAAAAATTCGACCTTGGGTAGGCCTGAGCCTGCTTGTGCCTGGTTTAGGCCTTGCCGAAAAGGTCTTGCAAGGCCTCATTCATAAAGGGAGCCTGGGCCTGGGCCTGGGCCTTGTTATTGTCAGGCCTGTGCCTGGGCCTGGACATAAAAAGCCTGGGCCTGACAGGCTCAGGCCTAAACTGGGCCTGCCAGGCTTTATGTGCACCCCTGCGTTGTGGTGAAGCGGACGTTGCTTTTGATGGGTGCAGCATGAGCTCGCAAAGGTAAGGTGACATTAATCCTACAAAATAAAAGAAAGTTATATTAGAACAAAAATATAAAAACAATCGATTTATATAATAAATTATATAATATATTACTAAATTATATTAAATATTATAGTAAGTATTATACTAAATATGTATATAAATTTTACTCATCAGCGGTTGCGCCGCCGAGTCGGTGAATTGCATGGAAGCGGAGCCCGCTTCTATGCGGCCGAAGGCCGCCCAGTGCATCAAGCACGGGCAAAACCCGTGTACAGGCGGGCGAAGCCGGCCTGGATGCGGCCAAAGACCGCTCGAGAGATTCGAGCACCGGTGTAGCCGGTGCGAAAAAGCTAGTATCTTGGAGAATTTTGATTTTTTTTAATTTTTTAGTGTAATTAATTAATATTTAATTTATTATTTATAAGTATAATTTATTATTATTTAATAAGTATAAGTTAATTATAAGTATTCGCTTGGAGAATCGAGAAGAAGTCCCGCCGCCGCTGCGGATTGGGATAAAGAAAGCTTGTTTGTTTTTGCGGTCTTCTCTGTTAGTGGCGCGAGAAAGGAGTTATTTTCGCTCTCCCTTGCCATGGCTGTGTGTGTCAGAGAGAGTGAGAGAGCGAGAGATAGAGAGGAGAGGAAGGGGGGGGGGGGGGGGGGGGGGGGGGGGGCAGCTGTCCAGGGAGAGCGAGAGAGAGGGAAAGAGAGAGAGTATATGTTGCGCGCGCAGTCCGCAGGACCCGTCGGGGCGGACGAAGCACGCCGTCGCCGGCCGGGTACTGTGGTGCATAGCCATCGAGCCGGAGGCCCGTACCCGTCGGCGAGTTTTTCACCAAACTCTCCGCCCTCAAGTTTTCCGTTGGGTTCAACCTAACTCTCTCTCTCTCTCTCAAACGGAAAATTTTTAGGTCAGGACTCCTGACCATAAGCATGGTCAGGACAACCAATGAGGGGCCTGAAATGATGAGGGCCCGCGCAAAAGTGTATGACACAAGCCACAACTGCGTGGGCCCCACCTCCTTTGCAGATTCCTCATTGATGCAGGACCTTGCTCATGGTCAGATGTCCTGACCTAAAAATTACTCCTCTCCAACAGCCATGGCCGGCCACATCCATCTCTCTCTCTCTCCCTCTCCCTCTCCGCCCGCTCTTTTTCTCCAACAGCCATGGCCGGACACCTCCAATTAAGCTCCCGAGCTCCTCTCTTCTCCAAGCAACCTTGGACGACCACCTCAAGATCTCCTCCTCAGAGAAGCTCTCCCCTTTACGGTGACTCCCACAGCAAACCAAGGCCGAAATCGAGCACCTCCCACGTCCCAGATCCCCAGCTGTCACGTCCACTCGAGCTGGCGACGCCGCCGGACTTTCGATCTCCTCCCCTCTCCCCCCATCACGGGCTGCGATGGCGTCGAGAAGGCGGCGGCGGCAAGCTCATTTTTTTAAATGGATCGCCAACAACTGAGAAGAGTATTTTTGAAATACCTAGTGTAACAGACGCGCACTGTAGCAACGTAAAGTTCACTAGATAAATGTTAAATATTTAGTTTATGGACCTATGATTTTATCCCGCGTATGAAGAAATAAATATCAGTGTGTGTAACACCCCTTAGATCACTGTGCACAACCCTCGATCCCTTCATATATTTCCGCCAATATGAATTTTTTCTTATGATTAATGTAAATACGACTACCTTTTAGTACGACTCCATTACACAAATAATGTCATATATTTTCATAAACAATCTACATTGTTTAAGGTTTCGTTTGGTTTGACGTTTCGCCGCCTCCATTTCGTGCAAACGTCGTCGGAGGCGAACATATAAACGGGCGTCGGCGGCGTTTGCTCTGTTTGTACCCGCCGGACAGAGGAAAACCACCAAATCAGAGTTTTTTCAATCCCGCCTCCCCACTCCAATTCGACACCTCCGTTTGAACCCGTGAGCTGCTCCCGCACCGCTCAAGCAAATGACGCATAAATCACAGATAATACCAATATATTTGCTCCCACATACTGTTGTATTGTGATCACACTGTGTTAACCGACCGAAACATCTCTTGCATGACAATGCGGTGATAATTACGGGACCAGGATTCTCTCCATTTCACGCGAAATGGAGAGATCCATTTCGCGGCTATGATCGCATCTCCCAAATCGTACGGCGGGAAGTAACTTAACTGTACTTGCAGAGCTCACTCGCCAGTTCAGCTGCTTTCGCCTGCCCCCGTCCGATTTGAGAGATGCAATTATATGTGGAAAATGGATCCCGTTTCGCGTGAAATGGAGAGGATCCGGGTCATAATCAGGATACCCAATTATAGATACATCAGGTCTCACCTTACCTTCCACATTTATTTCTGCGCCAAAATGGCTTCCTCGCGCTCTCCAGCTCAGTTTTAGATCTCCTAGAAGCCACAACTTCAGCCCCTTCTCCCTTCGAAGATACCTCCCCTGTCCCGTCTTCTTCTATTGTTCCTGATCGTGATCGGGTTGATCCAGGAAAGATCGACGGAGAATCAGCCAAACGCAGAGGTTACGACACGGCGGCCTTCTCCTGTAGGAGTTCGTATTGACGGCGATGGTAGGGGCCGTCATAGGGTGGCTGTGCGCCTTCTTCATCCTCATTGGCCTGCTTCTCCTCGTACTTTATCAGGTATTTCCCTTAAAACCCCTACCGAGATAGAAAACCCTCGCTCCAGGAGTCACTGATGTCGTTTTTTGGACGAAGAAATTGCACTTATTTTGACATTAGCACTGCACAGTATAACTTTTGGGGTTTACTCCCATTAATACGGAATCAATTAGTCCTATGTTGTGAATACTCACAGTTATGATTTTTATATTTCTATATGACTTACGATGAGGTGTGGATGCTCTATAATCATTGGTCTTGGTGCTATAGATGCGTTAAATTTTACATGAAATGCTATGTTTCCGGGCAGAGAATTGCTGTTACTCTAGGGCCAGTAGATAAATCAAATGAAGGCTTAGTTGGATCTTTGGAAGTAGAGAGCTGGCATGATGTAGCAACGAGGGAAATTACCTGATATTTTGTGCATGATCCAGCAACAACATTTTGTTTCTTGCTTTTTCATGCAATGATGTTTCCTTCTATCAATACACAATATCCCTAGGTCAATTTCCCATCACTTGGGGCACGAGCCCTATCTCATGATTCACACAAATGTATCTCAATGACTATCATATGGAGAGTTGAGAAATTGGCCTTCCACACTGATTGCAAAGGTATGTTGAGCCTAGTCATAATTAGGTAATTCAATTTTCGAACTAATCTTCAATATCTTCATGGATCAAAATAAAGATCTCCATATTTTGACGTCAGTTTAGTACTTGCGACAATAGGAGTATCAATAGGTTTTACACCATATTATTTTAGTTTATTCTAAATATCAAGAGCACACTTCCTTTGAGATATGACTGTCCCTATTTTTGACCGAGCATTATCCATACTGAGGAAATTGCGCAATCATCAAAGTCCTTCTGTTTGGAAGTTGTGAAACATATGTTATTTGAGTTCGATAATAACTTCATGAATATTTCCTGTAATTACTATGTCATCAACATATATGACAAGGTAAGTATGAAGAATTCTTATAAAAGACTGAGTGTTTTGATTAACTTCAAGGTATCCCACATTGTTGAAGTGGAGCTAAATCTTTTGAACCATGCTCGAGGAGACAATTTTAGTCCATATAAGGCCCTGTGTAACTTATAGAATATGCTCCTTGATTTTCATGAGCAATAAAACCAGGTGGTTACGCAAGTTGTACTTCTTCAAGAAGGTCACCACAAAGAAATGCATTCTTGATATCCTTTCAACAACCTCATTCTGTTGGGATGTATGAAAGCATGTGTATTGATGGATAATGCCACAAGCCACCATGAATTGAGCGAGAAAGGATTAAAAATATTCTTTGGCATTTTTTCTTATGAATATTCGAATTGCTTCGTTAAATTGGTTTTGAATTTCTTGGCCAAAAATTCGAATAATAGCAAACAATTTAGAACATTCTTTCATTAAATAAATCCAAGTGCATATGAAAAAACCATCAACAAATAGCAAACACATAAGTCAAAACAAAGCTAACATGATTAGAACCCCAAACATTTGATTGAACTATATCAAAATGTGGTTTTATTTGGTGAATGATGAAAAGGATGTGCGACTCACACTCTAGGGATTGTAAACGAGAGATGTATCTTCTTGAATTTATTGATGCTTGGTGACTAGGATGGTGACGTAGAAGATTTAGATATAAAGCAACTAGAGGGGGTTGTTGTAAAAATTAAAGATCATATAATTTTGTACATAATAAAAAATTCAAATGTCCGAGCAATGCTCTTTATGAAAGACAAAACAAATACCAAGATAGTAAACAATGCTTCAATAGAGCAATCCAAGAGAACCTCCTGCCCTGAGTTTCTTGAAATGAAAAGCTCATAAAATGGGTTGGTCCACTGATGAGTAAGGAAAACCCTTCCTCCAAGTTACACTAAACCAATATTTAACGGAAGTTGTAAATATGCATCAAGTTTCTGGTGCAAACAAAGTTTAGATATCATGATTATTAAAGCTGGCTAAATATGCATGATTAAAGCATAAAATGAAACATATTAATCATAATCACACTTGTTGAGTTTTAACTGCTGGGTATGATATGCCCCTTGTGCAAGGGCCAATGATATCTTGATGCATGTTACACATTGAGTCCCATGACTGACCGAAGATCGTGATACACGTCCCAGTCTTCACATCCTGCTGGGGATGTTAGGGTCACCACAACGGTCCTCCTTAAGATCCGTAATCTCTGGGAAGAACCCTCGTTGCACACATATTCCATTCGGTCCACCATGTGGTGGGTGGCCCCCACTTGAATTACACAGTCCTCGCACCAGCTCAGGATGTTCCTCGCACAACGTTACATATCTCGTTACAACTCAGGATGTTCCTTACAATAACAAGCATGCCCACAATTTACAAAAAACATGAACAACCATGGCTACATCATACAATGCAATATGAACTTGGAACCACGCTCACATTCGCACCGTGTTATCTGGGTGAACACGATAACTGCCAATGTTAGCCATCAATGTTTGGTTCCGATTCATCTATCATCTTTTGAGGATAGGCTTTGGTGCAATGTCATTCCAATTTCTGATGGGCATAGCGCAAATTTTATTATGACGGCCTTGGCTTTATGATCAGGATGTCATGTGTTGCAAGCAATCTAACATGCATGTCTTCTTCAACAAGGTTTGAAAGATCACCCTCTCCCCGACCCAACCCAACGACCCCTCTAGGGGTAAAGTTGAATCATCCATGTGTGTGCCATTACACATATTGAGGAAGGGTAATTTCCTTAGGGAGAGCATATATATAGTGTTTGTTTACGTATTGAACGCCATCCAAGCTTCCGAAGGCCACACTGATATTGTTATTATTGATCCTTTGATCTGATCCTTACTTGATGAGTATACTGATATCATGTCGGATGAACTTCCTGATGAGATCCCTCTCTTGAGAGATATTTGACACGCTACTAATCTCGTATCAGGGACATCTCCACCCATTTTACCTCATTATCTTTGAATATGATTGATCATGCCGAGCTGAAGCATCAAGTCGATGATTTTCTTTTGAAGAATTTTATCCGGGCTTTGAGTTTGCGTGCTACTATAGCCCTTCTTATCCCTAAGGACAAAAGTTGGTGCATGTGCATTGATAGTAGTGTTGTTATAAATAAGATTATTATGAAACATCGCTTTTCAATCCCTCATCTTGATGACCTGTTAGCCATGATGATTGTTGCCCTAATATTTTTGAAGACCGATTGATGTAGTGGATACCATCAAATTAGGGTCTGTGATGGTGACGAGTGTAAGACGTCCTTCAGGACAAATGATGGATTATATGAGCGACTCGTTATGTCATTTGAGTTATCAAACGCCCCCAACACATTCATGATGAGGATGTTTTTGCATTCTACATGAGCATGTTCCCGGGGGTATTCTTATCAATAATCATGGATGCGCTAAGCACCTTCTTCACATCAGACTTCTGTTTGATATTCTCCATAAGGAGCATCTGTATGTTAACCTGAAAAAGTTCCCACTTTTATCGAGTCTGTTTTTTTTAGGTTATATAGTGCCCACCTCTGGTATTATCGTTGAGCAAATCAAGTCCATATGTGAGCGACCCATTTATACGAACATTCATGAGGCCCACAAATTCCATGGAATTTCCACATTTTGTAGGAGGTTTGTTAAAGGTGTTAGTTCTATTATGGATTCTTTTACGAGCTGTCTTTGCAAGGATGATTTTGTTTGGACCAAGGCGACCACACATGTGTTTGAGTAAATCAAAGACAAGCTGTGATGCAGGACGACGCATAAGGTTTGCGCGCTTGTCATTTTTTTTGGAAACCCAACTACATGCAATGTTTAATGAATTTTGCAAATATTTTTGAGCAGGCGTGCGCAAACTTTAAGAAAGAAAACAACTTAAGTTTTTTTTGTAAATCATAAACAAACTATTTTGTTTCAAAAATGGATTTTCTTGAAAAATAGTTCGAATGAAAAATCCGGGGAAAGGAGATTAACAGCCTTCGTTCTGTTCCCCTTCTCGTAGCAAAACGAATATCGTGAACTCCAAGTTACGTTTTCGATTGGAGTTTTCGACATAGCGTTTGCTGAAAAAATCCAGACGAAAATCCAGTAAATGAATCTAATAACCTAAAGAGAAAATGTAGACGCACACAAGGGAGGGAGAATAAACAATTACCCACGGAAAGAGACGTCTTTCCGCAATCGAAGTCGACGACGATCCTGCGAGGACTTCCTCGTCACCTTCAATCTCCCACTTCGAGGTCGGCCGCTAACACACACAGACACCACAAAATTGACTCTCTCTCTCTCTCTTTCAAAGTGGCTCCAACAAAATCTCTAGCACAAGTCTTCCAATTTCACTCAGCTAGACTCTCAAGAATGGGAACCACAAGCAGGTACCAACTTCTCTTTACTGTTTACAGTAACAGTAAACAATCTAGCAAAATCTCTACACCAATTTCAACAAATCCAAATCAGAAAAACAATAAGCCCCAAATACAAATATTTCACTCCACTGAAATGCAATCCCAAGCATCAAATTTTGATACAACTGTTCACCAAAATTTCATTAATCAAACTTCAAAAAAAAAAAAAAAATAGTGCCATGTTCAAACCTTTATATACCGGTTCTGAAAGATAAAAACCTAAAAAAACATCCCACGATTTCCTCCACGGGCGGAACTGTCGGAGCCTTTGTGGAGGAAAAAAACGAGGCCAAAAAATGGGGTTGCAGACCTGAAGTACGTAAATATTGCTCATATTCTAAGGTGAGTTGAAGGATTTATTCGACCGATTCCAGGGGGTGGGGAATAAGTTCCCTACGAATGACATCCTTTAATCCGGTTTGAAATCGGGAGGCTATCACTATATGCTCCTCAGTGTTATCACTCCTAACGATAAGCTCTTCAAAGCAGGCTATATACTATGCTACCAAAAGGGTCTTCTGTTGTAACCACGTAGAATGGAACATCGATACGAATGCGGCGTGTGATATCATTCTCACCAACATGACCTCTTTGGGGTTCATAATAATCCATATAATCGTCATCTCAATCTTGGTCGAACCGTGTGTGGGGAACATGACTATCTCTATGAATGGGATATTGGGGTTGTGATCATTCTTCTTGAGGAAGATGGTGTCGACCAATAGTAGGATCTCTTTGACGCTCATAAGCTAGCGTCGGACCCCCTTGGAGGTGCGGGGGAGGAGTCTAGGCAAGAGGATTGATGAACATATGGTTAGAAGCCCCTCAATGTCACGATGACCCTCAATGACTTGTGGCATAATGGTTTCTTGTGGACGAGGGTTTCTAAGCCGATCTAGACCATCCACTCTAGCGGCGAGGATTCCAAATTGCTCTCTAAGGCCATCAAACCGTGCATCCATTTGATCAAAGCAATAAACCAATTTTTGTTGGAAATTGAGCATTGACATATCAGTGTTAGAATTGATAGTTGTTTGGTTATCCAAGGGAAAAAACCTTGCCTAAACACATTACTACTACTACGAAGCATGCAAAAGACCTTAACCTGGGTCTTTGATATCAAAACGGACGCAAAGTAGGGTCCTATTAGGGACCAATGGATGATATTTAAATGCAAACACAAATCCGACAATAATCTTGCAATAATAAAATTTTATAAAGTGATATTAGATTGATCACTGTTGATAAAGCTTAACAAATAAGGAGATAAGTATTGTTATATAAATGCGAGAAAACATGCAATCAAATTACTCAAGCAAACAGAGACATACAATGCTACAAAAGTTCGGCTACAAAATTACAAAATGATATAACTTAAAGAGCTGGCACAAATTCAATACAAAATATATGAACACAAACTAGAAACTTACACAACTATGGAATAGAGGGTTTGGTGGATGCCCGATAAATCTCAGGTGGCTGTTAAAGTAGGAATAGACTGGATTAGGGCCTCCTGGGGAACTCAGTCAGGACTGGATGACTGGGGAACAACAACTATGTAGGTTGTTGGGGATGTTTTGAGGGGCTGAGGGACTGAAGAACAAAGAACCGTGTGCTGTATTTAACTCCAGAGGCTGGAATCCAGTGCTGTGAGAGATTCTGATTGTTGGGGGTGAGGAACAGGGAAATCGTGGCTGTAATCTGTGCTTGAGAGCAATGTTGTCAAGATCGAGATCTTACCTAAGATCGGTCGGCAGTGGTAAGATCGTAAAACGTGGGATCGACACGAAACAGTAAGATCTTACTCAGTATACAAAATTAAATAAATCTAATTTATATATAAATATATGTAGTAGATCATTAATCATAAAGCAATATATATAAAAGAAAAGTTCAACTGCATAGTACGATAGTAAATAATAATAGTACATTTACCTCGTTCAATATAAATCATCTAAGCTAAAGTCCAAATTGCCTAATGAAGCATCTTCGTCGCCTTCATCTATGCAAAGATCTTGTTCTCCTCCTATATGAGCATCTACCTCTTCAACATCCGGAGGCTCTATCTCAAGATCTTCTTCATCATCTTTATCGGCAACAATCCACTCATTATCGGATGAAATATCATCAAAATTATGCTTCTGAGTTTTCTTCAACTTGCTATTTGTCAAACGAGAATTCGCCATCACAAAGACAACATCATTCATTGTCTTTTGTTTCAAACGATTTCTTCTTTTTGTATGTACCTAGGAAAAAAATTTAATCAGTATACAATAATTTTAGCGATTAAAAATATTTAATAAATTGTAACTATACCCTTTGAAATGCACTCCAATTTCACTCGCATCCAGAAGAACTACATGTCAAGCTCAATACACGTTTTGCAAAATTTTGTAGCTCCGGATGTTCTTCTCCATAAGAATCTCACCATGCCGCCAGAGTTTTGATATTAATACCAGTTTTGGCAATTATAGAGCCAATTTTTTTTTTCTGATTCTTAAAATCCTCCAATTGGCCATCAATCTTTGAAATTTCATCAATATCTCCCCCGATCATTCTTTCTAAACAGTCATATAGTTCTCGCTTCACCTCATTATCAGTTTTAAATGACAGACTATAGTGAAATTGAGGGTTTAGATAATAGCCTGCAACATGTAATGGTCTGTGCAATTGTTTGTCCCATCGAGCATCAATCACATCCCAAACTGGTTGTTAACTAATCATCACAAATAATAGAATTAGTATATAAGAAAAAAAATCTCATATCTATAAGACTATAATACTTAAAAAAAGAAAACTAATTGACTCACGATTTTTGCAGACCATTAAAGACATGAGCAATGTGTTCTTTTGCTTGATCCATTTCCTCATATATATATCCCATAGTAGGCTTCTCATCAGAATCAACGAAACGAAGCACCTTCATTAAGGGATAAGTACCCTTCAAGCAAATGACAATATTCTTCCAAAAATCTTTATCCATCACCACCTCCTCAATTAGCTTTACTTCACTCGAACATGCAGATCAGCTAGCTTTCCATTCATCTGAATTGAACATTCTTATCAAAGTAAGTTTGTTCTCATTAAGGCAGCCCAAAGTTAAGTATGAAGCGACGAAACGTGTCATTGCTGGTCTCACCAATTCCCCGTCTTTAGTAAAGGTTTTTAATAAAGATATGAGGGACGTTCTGGAATAAATATACGTCGTGATTCTCTTTGCTTTAGGAATTGTATCATGATGGACTTGTATCTTCTTCTCAAAATCTACTAGCATCAAATCAATACAATGAGCAGCACATGGAGTCCAATATAATCTTTTTCTCTTTAACATTAACAATTCTCCAGCTGCTTTGTAATTTGCAGCGTTGTCCGTCACCACCTGGACAACATTCTCTTCACCCACCTCATCAACAATATCATCAATCATCTTGAAGACATTTTCTGTTGTTTTGGATATATGAGATGCATCAATGGACTTTAGAAATATAGTTCTCATTGAACTATTCACTAAGAAATTGATCAATGTTCTCCTTTTATCAGTCCATCCATCTTTCATTATAATGCATCCCATTTTCTTCCATTGAGCTCTATGTTATGAAATATTCTTCATAGTTGTTGATATTGTTGCTTCAGATATTTCACTCTGATATCATGATATGATGGAGTCTTAAAACCCATGTCATGCCTTGATATAAATTCACACATCTTATGAAATTTTTCACTTTTTACCACATTGAATGGCAAAGCGTTGTTGTAGATGAATGATGCTATATCATTGCATGCTTTTTCATGCAATCCCTTCTTGAAAATTGTATTTATGGTACTTTGAGTTGTACTTGCTCCACTTCTCCTAAAAAGTCCAGTTGAGCTCCTATCTTCCCTTTTCCTCTTCAAGTCTCCAACATTCTCTTCTTCTTCCACATGGGGGATTGTTTTCTTCATTAACTTTTCTTGCAACCCAACAACAATCTTGCATATCTCTTTCTTCACTTCCGCAGGAACAACTCTACATGCTCCAATGTCTTTTTGAGTACTCGCCAAATGATGTTTCAATATATAAATTCCTCCGGTCACTGTTTTCTCACAAAATTTGCACTTTATTTTTCTCGCATCTTCTTCAATTGGGTTGTTATACTTCCATCCAATATCACTCTTACTTCCAGGAGCATTTTTGCCCGTTTTAGACCATTTGCTAGCGGTGACAGGAGCATTTCTACGCCCAACTGCACTACCTGAAACACCAAATGAAGCCATTTTTAACTACCTACTCAATACAAATCAAATCATAAGCACATGAAACAAAAAAATATTCAAGCATACACTAAGTTGCATAAAGTACATCATACCTAATAGAATCCAGAAAAATAGTGGCTTGGTGCCACAACTTTCATAAACAATATTCACACAAAAGAAACTAGAATCAACAAATTTACTCATACAGATACATGCATACAAATCTTAAAGCTATGTCAAACTTATGACAGAAAAATATCAAATCTTAAAGCAATGTTATTCAATATTCAAAACAAAATGAGTATGATCTTAAAACTATGGTATCACATAAGAAAATAATATTAGGGCTTTAAGAAATCTGCAAGTAATCTGCAAGTATCTAAGAAATATGAAAATATTAGGGCTTTAGGATAAGAAAAAAAATATTAGAGCTTTAAGAAATCTGCAAGTAATCTGCAAGTATCTAAGAAATCTGAAAATATTAGGGCTTTAGGACAGCGGGAAGGAGAAGAAGGAACAACGGGACGGACAAGAATCGTACTTAACAGAATCGGGAAGCAAGAGATGGTCGAACAAAACAACGGGAAGGAGGAGTCGTACCAGTTCGGGATGGCAAGAGGCGGTCGAACCCTTCACGGGCGAGCAAACACCAGCGGCGGCGGCGGGCAGCGGCTTCTTCGCACAACGCGGAATAGGGCGGCAGCGGGCAGCGGCTTCTTTGCACTGCGCGGGAGGGGAGTGCCGGGCCGAACCCTAGGGAGAAGAGGAGATTATAACTTGCCGTACGGGATATTGCAGGATTCGTAATTCGCAAGTTATTATAACTTCGAAGCGTTGAAACGGTAGGATCGTACGGGATCGTGTGATCCTACGATCCTAAACGACGATACTACCGTTTCTACGGAACACACGATCTAGGCTCACCCGATGATCGTTTTCCCCGTAAAAAACGTGAGATCGTACGATCTTACGTGCAAAATCGCGATTTTGACAATATTTGTTGGGAGGGATTTTGGATGATTTGGAGCCGAAGAGAGGAGAATCGAGTTGCTGTAATTAATTCCAGAGACTGGAACTGATGCTGGAGGGGTCTTGGATGCTTGGGGGCTGAGAGAGTGAGAGCTGGGCAGCTGGGAAGTGATTCCATGGGGATATGGCAACTGCTTTTGACCTTCTGGACAGGGCCGGGACAGAGGAGGTGAGTGGTGGGAGTGGAGAAGCAAAAACCTGCAATGGGAGTGAGTGGTGGCTTGGTTTGGGATGAGATGGGGGTGTTGGCGTGAGAGGTGGAGAGGGAAGTGGAAAGGGCTGTGAGGGATTTTAGGAGTGAACTTATTTTTTAGTAGGTGGTTGTAATATGGTAGTGGGGAGTTGGCTTGGGAGTGGGGATGGTAGTGGACGGTCAAGGGTTGCCGGAGGGAATTGTCGGAGGTGGTGGTGACTGGAGGTGGTTTTCGGCGATCGTCGAAATACTAAAATGGAGGGAAATTTAAGTGGTAGTGGTGGTGGAATTTTGAGGATGTGGTGATGGCTTTAGGGAGGTGGCCGGTACGGAAGAAATGGAGGGAAAGAGAGATTGTGGGGCTTTATGGATGCGGTCTGGATGCTTGTGGAGAGGAATGAGGTGGGCTTGGGCGAGAGGATGGCTGGATGAATGGTGGTGGTCACCTGGATGGGTGGTGGTCAGCTGGAGGGTTGGAGGAGAGGGGAGCCGGCTGGTGGTTCAGGGAAGAAAGAGTGGTCGGCTAGTGGAGATGGATGAGAAAATAATTTCTAAGCTTCACGTTAGAGTCGACTTCGGCACCGGGAGATCAAAATGTGATGTTCTTGCTCAATCTTTCAATAGCCTCTCATGGAGCATTTTACCCTTATTTATAGACTAGAGATGGACAACGAACGGTCATGATCTTCCGTTCGTTGTAACCCCCCAAATACACATAAATAAAAAAGTACAAAAAACATAAAATACACTGATTGGCGATCCACTTGTATTGAGCGTTCTCGATTGTCACTGAATCTGTCTCGGTGCAAAGTAGACTCTCACGGGTCGTGTGACATGATCTCCATCAACTTCTTTCACAATCTATGCCAAAATCCCTACAAAAATTAATTAAATCAACCATTAAAAATCGAATAATCTCTTACTCCTAATTTGCTGAAAACGTTCGCTCCTTGCCCCATCTGCTTAATGGGTTGTTCTTTATCTGAGATGTTGAAACCTTTGGAGCCCTTCATATATGGCCTTAGGTATGTTACGTAGAGCCTCATGATATCCTTAAGCGAGAGGTTTCCGATGATTGGGATCCGTGGTTGCCCTTTTTTGAAGCCTCAGACCCGAAATATAAAGTCCTTAATGAGGTTTAAATATTTGGATGGTGTTTGTTTATTATAAAGTCCTTAATGAGGTATGTTACATAGAACTTTCGAGTTATGACAATTACGGCCTAAGGGATCTTTAGCGATAGAGGCAACAGGATCGACAGAGGAAACATGAGCGACAATGGGAAACAGGAGCGACAACGGGATTTTTAGCGGCAGCGGTAGCAAGATCGGCAGTGACAGCAGGATCGACAGCGGAAGCGGCACTGGGTAGATGGAAAAATGAACAAAGGAAAACCTAAAAGCGCGATATTACTCGTATCCGCGCGTATGGTGTCCGTACTGATGGGGAACGGGCCCGCCCGTTGATCGTATTGCCTATCCGACTCCGCGGTTGCGTCCGGAGGGTTGCCGCGAGTCGAAATGATATATTAGTTTATATATTTTGAGCATATTTTCATGGGTTTGATGGGTCCCCATCCGGACAATTCTGGACCGTTGGATATGATGAGGTTTATTATAAATAAGCGCATTAGGGCTGCAGCCAGGGCATCGAGAGTTTGGGAAAGACAAGCCGCCGGCTCCTTCCCGATTCCTTCGGTCACGCCACCGGTGCCGACGCCGGAGGCCCTCCTTGGTGCCGACTCCAAGAGAGGTTTGTATCTCCATCTCCTCACCCGCCATCTTCTCCATCCTCACAAGCCGCCGGCTCCTCCCGGCGTCCCTGCTCCCGCAGCCACCGACGCAGTCTCCTCCAGCCGCAGTAGCCGCCCGCAGTCTCCTCCAGCCGCAGCAACCGCCTATTCCGTTTCAGCCTATTCAGCCTTCCCTTAGGCATCAAGGTTTCCTTTGGTACATGATCAAATCTGTGTCAACTCCTGTAAGCTTCACAAAGCCTCTCTTATCAAACCTTGGGCAACCTTCTCTTGTGCCTTCATCTGAAGAATCTGCTACAAATCCAAAGCATGACACCTTCTGGTATTTAGCATGCATCGACAATCCTCTTAGAGTGCAAGTTTTGGAGCTTCTTTGAGTATTGAAACACTTGTTGCAGTTGCTGAACAGAAAAATACTCCTATAGAGGTAATCATATCTATATTTTACTGAAGTAAATAATGATGAAGCTGCTGTTCCTATGAGTCTTTACCTGCATCAAATTGGTATCAGAGGAACCTGAAAGTTCTCTCAAACTTTTCAATCCTTCGCCTGTTCTCGAAAATCTTTTGCATACACCCATGACGCTCTCCTATTATTATGATTCTGATAATTCCGAGGATTATGATTCCGATGTTCCTCCCCCTTCCCTCCACTCAAATATCAATTCCTTGCGTGCTACTTATCATGTGCATAACTCTTCATATGTCCCCTCCGTGGCATACCCCCCCTATGAATCGAGGCGAATTTCTCGTCAAGCCCACAATTCATATTCCCCTTCTTCCACCACTTATTCCCATGAATCGAGGCGAGTCCCCTCCCATGCCTACGATTCATATTCTCCGTCATCTACTACATATCCTTCAGTTCGTCATTACTCCTACTCGTATGATCGTCCGTCACCGTCCCTAAGAAAGAGACCTTGGGTTGCGCTTGGAAGAAACAAGCAAGCTACAATGGAAGAGAGTAAGCAGAGGAGGGAAAGGGAAGAGAAAGAAGACGCCATTTGGGCAGGTTATGTGAAGAATTGGCGTGAGAATGATGCTAAGGAGATTTTAGAGCAGCGACGTAGAAGAGCAGCAGTCTTGATACAGTCTCACATCCGCGGGTTTATTCAGCGCCGATCCCTCAGGAAGATGGCCAAAGCAGTTCTCGTGATTCAGTCATGCATGAGAGGCTTATTACAGCGAAAGTGGTACCAGACAGTGCAGAGAGCTACTCTTATCGTTCAGAGATTTACCCGCCAGTGGATTAAGCGCAGAAGGACATTCAGTCTGATGGTGGTAGTACCGCCCAATGATCCTTCGCGACGTCTGCTCACTTTTATGGACTTGTCGCAGTGGTTTGATCAGTCGTCTCTCAGCTCGGCTAGGGACCCTTTTCTGATGTTCGATAATGCCCCTGAGGGTAAATCAGTTGTTTTGGATATGAGCCCAGACTGGGTAGGACATGGTGATGACTTGTTGCAGTTTGATCAGATTGATTGGGACCCAGGAGTAAAGAGAGCCGCCCCCTTACCAGTTGCTACAGTTTTCCGTCAGATTCTGAGATTGAGGCCGCCACCCAAGCCTCCCAAAGGCAACGATTATATTAATGGCAGCATCGCGAGACCAGCATCTGGTGCTGGACGTTTTGATCTGATGATTGGTGACAGTGGGAAACAGTGCAGACCACCCGCGAAGCCTCCCTGGAATTCCTAAAGATTTGAGGGCAAATCTTCTCCAACAAGGGGAGAATGATGGGGAACGGGCCCGCCCGTTGATCGTATTGCCGATCCGACTCCGCGGTTGCGTCCGGAGGGTCGCCGCGAGTCGAAATGATATATTAGTTTATATATTTTGAGCATATTTTCATGGGTTTGATGGGTCCCCATCCGGACAATTCTGGACCGTTGGATATGATGAGGTTTATTATAAATAAGCGCATTAGGGCTGCAGCCAGGGCATCGAGAGTTTGGGAAAGACAAGCCGCCGGCTCCTTCCGATTCCTTCGGTCACGCCACCGGTGCCGACGCCGGAGGCCCTCCTTGGTGCCGACTCCAAGAGAGGTTTGTATCTCCATCTCCTCACCCGCCATCTTCTCCATCCTCACAAGCCGCCGGCTCCTCCCGGCGTCCCTGCTCCCGCAGCCACCGACGCAGTCTCCTCCAGCCGCAGTAGCCGCCCGCAGTCTCCTCCAGCCGCAGCAACCGCCTATTCCGTTTCAGCCTATTCAGCCTTCCCTTAGGCATCAAGGTTTCCTTTGGTACATGATCAAATCTGTGTCAACTCCTGTAAGCTTCACAAAGCCTCTCTTATCAAACCTTGGGCAACCTTCTCTTGTGCCTTCATCTGAAGAATCTGCTACAAATCCAAAGCATGACACCTTCTGGTATTTAGCATGCATCGACAATCCTCTTACAGTGCAAGTTTTGGAGCTTCTTTGAGTATTGAAACACTTGTTGCAGTTGCTGAACAGAAAAATACTCCTATAGAGGTAATCATATCTATATTTTACTGAAGTAAATAATGATGAAGCTGCTGTTCCTATGAGTCTTTACCTGCATCAAGTGTTTCAATACTCAAAGAAGCTCCAAAACTTGCACTGTAAGAGGATTGTCGATGCATGCTAAATACCAGAAGGTGTCATGCTTTGGATTTGTAGCAGATTCTTCAGATGAAGGCACAAGAGAAGGTTGCCCAAGGTTTGATAAGAGAGGCTTTGTGAAGCTTACAGGAGTTGACACAGATTTGATCATGTACCAAAGGAAACCTCGGCTCAGTTGGTGATGAGAGCGATGGTGAAGGCCTCTTATCTAGGAGGTCTGGGGATCGAGCCCCGGCCTCAACAACCTGCCGCATGGTGGTGATTCCATGACGGAGAGCTGGTTGGGGTGTACGGCCCGCGGGCCTGATAAAGCCGCCTGGTGCTGACTCCAGGTTGGCCCCTTGGTGGTGATGCCAAGGTGGCGGGCAGGTGGACTCCTGTCCCGCATCATAAAAGTGCACTTTTATGATGCGGGACAGGAGTCCACCTGCCCGCCACCTTGGCATCACCACCAAGGGGCCAACCTGGAGTCAGCACCAGACGGCTTTATCAGGCCCGCAGGCCGTACACCCCAACCAGCTCTCCGCCATGGAATCACCACCATGCGGCAGGTTGTTGAGGCCGGGGCTCGATCCCCAGACCTCCTAGATAAGAGGTCTTCACCAGCGCTCTCATCACCAACTGATCCGCGGCTCAGTTGGTGATGAGAGCGTTGGTGAAGGCCTCTTATCTAGGAGGTCTGGGGATCGAGCCCCGGCCTCAACAACCTGCCGCATGGTGGTGATTCCATGGCGGAGAGCTGGTTGGGGTGTACGGCCCGCGAGCCTGATAAAGCCGCCTGGTGCTGACTCCAGGTTGGCCCCTTGGTGGTGATGCCAAGGTGGCGGGCAGGTGGACTCCTGTCCCGCATCACGTACCCTTATGAAAAACGCACCTGGTACGGGTACGGGCCTAATAATGGCGCATCCGTGCTTCATAGATGCACATGTATATAGTAAAAACAAAATAATAAAATTTAAATCAAATTCGTTAATTGTAACAAAAAAAACTTAAATCTGAAGCACTCTTTCCTGGTGATTAGAAACCAAGAGCCTTTTAGAGATCATAGTACATAAGAGGTATGATACACATTCTATGATATGTTTGTTAGTTGTTACCTTTCTAACTCCACCCTGTAAAAGCAAGTGAAAGATAAGAACCACTTTTAAACAACTTAAAAAAGCAAAACGTATGCCTGTTTTCACGTGCCATAAAATGGTTTGTTCCAATGTAGAGATTGGATTACTTTTTTATAAGAATATGCATGTTTTTTTAAAGAAACATGCTGGCAGAACTCACTGGAATAGTCAGTATGTAACCAAAGCAAACTTGGAATTAGTTTCTGACATGATTTGATTAATGGTTCATATCGACATATGTTTTTGAAAGAGATTGGGTTTATCATTTTAAATGTTCTATTTTGGAGTGAGCAAACATAATGATCTTTCTTTTGCTTACCCCAAAAGTTGCACTTATCGTTTAATGGAATTATTTACACGTTTACTTTCCAGCTAATGACCTTGGCGGATCTGGAGTTTGACTATATTAACCCGTATGATTCATCTTCAAGAATAAATGCCGTGATTTTACCAGAGTTTGTGCTGCATGGTGCCCTATGTCTGCTCTTTCTATTATCAGGTCACTGGATGATGTTTCTTTTTTCAGCTCCAATGCTCTATTACAACGTGAGATTGTAAGTTTACTGTTTTGTCTCTAACATTTGCTTCATTTTTAAGAATCAATAGTGATTTGCAAAATTTGCATATGCCACATTTGGACCATCTGTTGTAAGTTTGTCACTATTATCATCTCTGATACTGCTTCCGTTGTTGAAGTCAGGAAAAATCCTAACCTCAGAATTTGGACCAAAGCCGCCTAAGGTTACCGGCTCAGAAGCTAGATCAGACGGCTAGGATGACTAGGACGAAGAATCTGGTCAAACATGACCCCAGATGTTGCGGCAGGATGGTCCCACCACGTACCCGGATGCTCGAAAGGAGCAACCCCTTCTCAACCAAAGATGACTGAACTGGGTACGAGGGAAGCTATCTGGCAAAGTCGCAAGGTCGCGAGCTGCTCTCTAAGGAAAAAAAAATCCAAAGACTCAGCTAGTATCTCGAAAATGAAGCGCGCGAGAATCCTGCCGAGGATTTCAAGTGACTCACTTCGTACCCCTGAGGTCCTATTTATAGGCAAAACCAAGGAGGGGGGGTCATATTTATACCCCACCCCCCGGGCGATTAGGCGACTTCCAGAGGAACTCGCACGGGCTGGGCGAGTATCTCGCCTAGTCGCCTACCTGACGAGTATGCGAGGGGAGCTCGCCTATACTCGATCAGGCCTTCCGCGATCTTGTATTATGTCTTTGACCCCTGTCTTGACTTGTTGACCTTGATTTTTGTTGACCTGGCTGTGGTAGGGTCCATCCTTGACGAATATGGGTTGTACACAATCCCAGCTTTTTTCGAGCGACGTAGGAGCTTGGAAAGAATCATCCAACCCTTATTCGGCGAGCTGCTGTGCCGAGTATCTGGGTTGCTCGCGTTTGACAACTGCCTGCCGATCTCTATAAATAGGGGGGAGGGGCTGGTCTTTTAGTCGGATTTTCAAAACTCGCGCATAATGTCGGACGCCGCAAAATTTCTTCATGACAGCCTCGCCGCGCTGACTGGTGCTCTCGGCATTGCTAAGCCAAAAAGGCCCCGCGAGGAAGACGCCGTCACCGACTTACCCCCCTTCAAGAAGAAGAAAGTTAAGAAGTCCAAGAAGAAACCCGCCTCCGGTGACGATAACTCGCCGCCACCTCCTTCACAAGCCGCTTCCACCAGCAATCTCGCGCGCTCTGCTAGCACGCAGCAGCTGCTCAGCGACCTGGGGCTTGACGACATCCCCAATGTCGCCGCCTCTGACGCGAGCCTCCTCGGCTCGCTCGGCATCCCTGAACTCGCCACGACCCTGGCCCCGGAACTCGCCTCCATTTCGGTGCCGCAGCAGGTTGAAGTCGTCGACCTGCCAGGTTGCCATATTGCCGAGATACTCTTTCCCATATTGATGGTCGTTGCCACTTCTTGCTAACTTTACTTTGATACTCGCAGATTCTCCATCGGGGGGGAACTGACGCTGTTCTTAATGTCGCCCCGCTAAGCTCCGCGCCGTTGGTCGCCCTTCCTGCCGGGAGACCAGTAAAG
The DNA here is from genome assembly GCA_039583875.1 of Platanthera guangdongensis. Classification (NCBI taxonomy): domain Eukaryota; kingdom Viridiplantae; phylum Streptophyta; class Magnoliopsida; order Asparagales; family Orchidaceae; genus Platanthera; species Platanthera guangdongensis. The sequence goes on from CM077163.1 coordinate 232,585,046, forward strand.
ACCGCGCACACGGTACAGATCCTTGTCGGCGGCAAGAGGACACCTGAGGCCTCGATTCCTGCGGCGAGCAAGGAACTGTCGTTGAAGAATCCTCCGCCAAGGAAGATGACCCCGACGAGCAAGGATCCATTGCCGAAGGATCCTCTGCCAAAAAAGGTTCCGCCGGTGAGCAAGGATCTTCCGGCGAGCAGGGCGCTGCCCGCGAAGAGTTCTGCTCCGCCCGTGGCGAGTTCTGCGCTGCCCCCGGCGAGCTCTGCGCTATCCCCGCAGCCGCCTCTTTCGAATGTCGCAACCATCCCGTCGGTGACTGCATCTTTGCCGCTGCCGCCGCCTCTTGTTGCGCCCTCCCAAGTTGCCATGACGCGCCTTCCTCCGCCTCCTCCGCGGAAGAACCCGCAGCAACCGGCGAGTTCGTCGCTGCCCCTGCCCCCTTCATCGTAGCCCGCGGGCAATAAGCCGGTCAAGTCGCGGTCGAGCTACTTCCCGCCGAGGGTTGCGGATTCTGGACAAGGGGGACGCGGGCAAGGCAAGGCGGCCGAGCACGCTGGTGGGCCATCTTCGAGCCGGCTAGATGAGCCAACTCGCGCATCTTCTCCTCGCCGATCCCGGTCTCCTCGCCGATCCCAGCCTCCTCGCCGATCTAGATCTCCTCACCGCGGTATGTTCTGCCATCGATGTTGCATATGTCGGCTAAGTGTCTAATCCATAATGTGGCGACTTTATCTTTCTGACAGATCGGCCGGCGACTCCAGGGGCGGCCTTCATCGACGCCATTGGGTTGTCTGGCATCGAGTATCGCCATACCGCTGCTCGCGCCTACATAAAGCTGGAGAGCAAGTTCGACCAGCTGGCGATCTGCGAACCTCATCGGCGAATATCATCCCTGGAAGTGCGGATGTCGAAGATGGAAGAGCTCCAGAGTACTCTGGAGAGCTATGAAACCCGCTTCCACATGGTGAAGGAGAATGATCGCCAGCTGGCGATTAACAGCCATCGCCTCCAGCTTGTTCTCGACGAGCTGGCCGGTATTCGCGCGAGTATGAGCTCCGTTGGCCGGTTGACGAGGATGGAGGAGCAATTGCGGCTTGCCGATGACGCGATAGCGTTGGCGACGAAGCACTTTCGGCGGGCGCGCGAGATGTGCTGGGCTGGGCGACATCCCCACCCTCCAGAGAGACCTAGGCCTTAGAATTTTTCTTTCTTTTATTTGAAGCTCGCCGAGTGCGACTTTATGAACGATCATTGATTGTAATAAGCGAGTTTGAATCTCGCGCTCTTATTAATTTTTCCCTTTTTTAATGTTCGTGCGATATCTTGTCTGGAATGTGCCGAATTTGCTCTGTAGTTTTTGATCATCGTAACGACATGCTTTATCTGCGTCGTGCGACCTACGCGACGGAATCCACTTGCTCGCTTAGACCGCGACTTGGGCCGATACTCGCCGTAATGAAGATACACCCCCCTGACGCCTATAAATAGAGGGGGTAGGTAAGACATAAGTACGCTGTTGCGCTTTTCAACCCCGAGCTCGCGAGTATTTTTTTCTGCTCGCGCGCTGCGACCTTTCTTTGTTCCTCGCCTTTCTCTCTTCTTTCTCTCGTTAAACTCGCAAAAATGGTTGGAGACGATGCCAGTGCTCGCCGCCAAGCCCATGCCGTCAACTTTGCGGATGCAGCTTTCAAGAAATCGATCACAACAGAGCGCGACTTAGAGAATTTCAGGGAAAGACTCTTGCCTGAGGGATACTCGGCCAGGCTCCCGAGTCGCAGCGAGCGACTAAACACATACATAGAGAGCGCCATTTCGACGCTGGCCTGCGACTTCCATTGTGGCCGGAGTATTGCGAGATATTGCGATACTTCGGCATCGTCCCAGCGCAGATCAACCCCAACGGCGTTGCGATCATCACGGGGTTTCTCTGCTACTTGCGCGAGGAGAGGGTCGCCTTCGACCTTTCAGTCTTCCGCAAGATATTCGCCTTCGCCGCGACTGTCGAGGGCGTGGTCTACTTCAGTAGCCACGTCTGTACTCTGGTGGGGACGGCGAACAAGGTCCACTGCTGGAGCGAGCTATTAGTCGTCGTCGAAGGCGACTTTGATGGCGTCCTGGGAAGGCCGCACCAACCAGCCGATGTCGCCTTCCTCCCGCCGATATTGGAGGGCGTCCGCAAGCAACTGGTGGAGTCGTTCCGAGGTCGCCGGTTCGATGTCATCTTCTGACGACTAAACGTCAACAACTTGTTGGAGATAAATTCCAAGGAGGGTAAGTTCTTTAGCGAGGATCATAGTTTGCATACTCGCTCCCCCAGCCGTAGCTTTAAAACTGGTATCACTCATCATTTTACAGTGCCGTGCGAGCTCCCGGAGAAGCCGCTCCCTCCGGCGAAGGAAGTCGCCACTTCGTTTCCCGAGACCAACTTGTCGGCTGATGTCGGCGAGAAGAAAAGGCTCGCCAAGGGCAAGGGGAAAGGCAGGTCGCCGGGCCCTGCGACCAAAAAGCCGAAGGTGTCGTCACCGCAACCTGACGACCAAGAATCGCCGCCACTGGATGCTCGGCTTCCCCGCTTCCATCCCAACTTCAACTTGGGGCGAGAGACGGTGGACGCCTCTGGTCGCCCGCTGGTGACCTGGTCGGCGGACGAACATCTGGTGACGCTGAGCACCAACCTCCCCTCCTAGTCGGCGGACTGGGAGGACAAGGGGGAGGCCTTCGCCGTTCTCCACGCGCTATACGGGCTAGGCTACGCCGAGTCGATGCTGGACCTCAGCGAGGAGGAACTCGCCCAGCAGGCGTCTTGCTCGCTAGCGCGAGCCGTCGAGCTCAACCACTACACGGCGAGGAAGTTGCTGGACACGACCAAGTCCCTGAAGATCGTCAGTAAGAAGGCGATTGATCTCGGCATGGATTCCGTCCGCTGGTGAGATTATGAGATACGTCGCCACCTGCGTGCGATGTTGATGTTGCCAGACTTGGATTTTTTTTGCTGACTCTCTGTTCTTTGTCGCAGGCTGCCGAGATAGAAACCGCCAAGAAACTTTCTGAGTACGAGGCGAAACTCGCCAAGTCTCAGTCTGACTTGGAGGCAGCCCAAATTCGCGCAGCCGAGATGGAATTTCGCCTGGCTGTCCTAGAAGCCGGCGCGAGTTCTTCTGCTCCGCAGCCGCGGCCGAAGGACGACCCTTACTATGTCATCAAGAGATCTCGCGTCCTGTGGGAGGAGAGGTTGTCGGTTCGCCGCGAGATTGCCCGTGCGGCCGGCAATGTTGTGCTCGCCAGGCTGAGGATCAGCGGGAAACTCGACGAGGGGGAGAAGCAGTTCACCGTGGACGAGCTTATCCCCGAGCTGCTCGCCGAGGCAACAACCTCGCCAGATCGCATACCTTCATCATCGTCGGGCTCCAGCAGCAGCGACAGCGGTAGCAGCAGCAGCGGTGGCAGTGGCAGCGGCGAGGAGGAGAGCGAGGAGAGTGGCGAGGAAGAGGATGCTGACATCGGAGATTAGGAATATCGGCCTGATACTGGCGACGATGAGTCCTAGTTGCTCGCCGATATTTGTCATACTCACGTATACCAGTTAGCGATATTTTTGTAATAGATAATTTTTGTAACTTGTAACAATTTTTGAAAAATATATATACAAGTCTGAATTATCATGCTGTCGTTTTCTGCTTTCATGTTTGTTTGTTGATGATACTCGCTAGGCTCATAGGCTCGCTTTACCCGTGTGTTGGCATCATTCATAGTCGCGTAGTTTGTACTCGCACGACCATAATCGCTCTTCATAGCTCGCATCCCAATAATCGCCTATATTTGGTGCATGTACTCTCCATATCATACTCGCACTTTGCTATGTCATGCTCGCATACTCGCCGATACCTGCACACATACTCGTCCAATCCTGCTCGCACCTGCACAACTTATTTGGTCACCAAAACCGACATCCTGTGAGGAGCTGAGCCTGATTTGTGGTTGGGAGTAGTCGACACCCAGCAGGAACCGAGCTCAACTGGGGGTGGTAATTAGTCGACACCCTGCAGGAGCCAAGCTCAACTGGGGGTGAGAATTAGTCGACTCGGGGAGGCAAGTAGTCGGTCTGTAGGAGAGTAGTTCGTACAGAGGTCTCGGACTACGACATCACTCCAGCGAGGAACTCGATCTCACTCGAGGAGGTCTTTGGCCAATATGCAGGAGAGGAGCTCGTGCAGGGATTTGGACTTACGACGACCTGCCACTCGAGAGCTTGATACGTTGGAGTCGACAACTCTCAGGAGTCTTGCTCAACTAAAGTGGTGTAAGTCGACTCGGGGAGACAAGTAGTCGGTCTGCAGGAGAGGAGCTCGTACAGAGATCTCGGACTACGACATCACTCCAGCGAGGAACTCGATCTTACTCGAGGAGGTCTTTGACCAATATGCAGGAGAGGAGCTCGTGCAGAGACTTGGACTTACGACGACCTGCCACTCGAGGGCTTGATACGTTGGAGTCGACAGCTCTCAGGAGCCTTGCTCAACAAGAGTGGTGTAAGTCGACTCGGGGAGGCAAGTAGTCGGTCTGCAGGAGAGGAGCTCGTACAGAGATCTCGGACTACGACATCACTCCAGCGAGGAACTCGATCTCACTCGAGGAGGTCTTTGGCCAATATGCAGGAGAGGAGCTCGTGCAGGGACTTGGACTTACGACAACCTGCCACTCGAGGGCTTGATACGTTGTAGTCGACAGCTCTCAGGAGGCTTGCTCAACTAGAGTGGTGTAAGTCGACTCGGGGAGACAAGTAGTCGGTTTGCAGGAGAGGAGCTCGTACAGAGATCTCGGACTACGAAATCACTCCAGCGAGAAACTCGATCTCACTCGATGAGGTCTTTGGCCAATATGCAGGAGATGAGCTCGTGCAGGGACTTGGACTTACGACGATCTGCCACTCGAGGGCTTGATACATTATACGAGTTATTTTTCCCTGCTGCTTTAAGAGGTTGACAATGAATCACATGCATCAGTATTTTTGACGATGAAGAAACTGAAAAAAAAGCGGCGATCTTGCCGAGGTCGGGTTGGGAGGTTGACGTCCAACCCTGTTCTTGACAGTTCCTCCAGTCAGAGGAGAGATGCAATCGGGGGTAGCTAGGCCGACATGCAAGGGGGGAGCTGATCTCGGCCGTCAATGCAGGGGTCCGGTCTTACAAGGGCGCTTAAATCCCGAGGCATCGTCCCATTGTCCGAACTGGGCTATTTAGGAGAAACAGGTCGAAGGCATGTTTCCCAATCCCACCGCGGAAATCATTCTCAGCTCTGTCATCTGGCCACGAGCATAACACACGGGCGAGGGGCAATGTTCTTCCGAGGGTCCTCCAGGATGCACTCGCGACTAACATATTCCCTTGGGCATATCCTGGCTTTCTGGCTAGTTCTCCTGCCTTTGAAAAATAATCGAAGGGCCGTTGCCCGAAAGGAGGGCTTGGCAAGGTTGACCCTTTCTCAAATCCAAGAGGTTGGAGTCCAAACCTGTTCCCGCTAGTTCCTCCAGTCGGAGGAGAGATGCAATCAGGGGTAGCTAGGCCGACATGCAAGGGGGGAGCTGATCTCGGCCGTCAATGCAGGAGTCCGGTCTTACAAGGACGCTTATATCCCGAGACATCGTCCCATCGTCCGAACTGGGCTATCCAGGGGGAACAAGTTGACGGCCGACTTCTCGGATCGATCTTGGAGCAACACCTTGAGTTCCCAGAAAACTTGAGATGAAAAAAAAATGAACAGAAGCAGAACAGTTGCCATTGTATATATGTGAAAGCATGTATAAGTACAAGTACATCATGAACCGCTAGGGATAGAACCTTTTCAGTCATCCCCGCTCCAAGTACCTCCCAATTGCTCTCCAACCTGATCCTGGAGATAATAGCCTACGGTGGCCAAGGCTTCCTGGACAATGAAGAGACCTTCCCAATTTGGATGTAGCTTGCCAACTGTTGCTCCTCTTTCTGCGGCGTCTACCTTCTTCATAATCAGATCCCCTGCGAGGAAATGCTTTAGGCAGACGTTTTTGTCGAAATGCTTCGCCATGCGCTGCTTGATCTCCTCTTGGCGGATGGAGGCCAAGTCACGAAGCCCTTCTACGAAATCCATCGAGAGTCTTTGGGCGTCTTCATTCTCCAAGCGCCATTCTTCGCCGCCATCTCCAGCTGCTATGACTCTCGGGCTCCGAACCTCGAACTCCACTGGGATGAGTGCCTCAGACCCGTGGGACAACTTGAAGGGAGTTTCCCCCGTAGCCGAGTTTGGAGTTGTTCTCAGGGCCCAGAGGACCGAGGGGAGTTGCTCCGCCCAATTGCCTTTCAAGTTGGTGACTTTCTTCTTCAGGAGGTTGATGATCAACTTGTTGACAGCTTCCACCTGTCCGTTGCTGCGAGGATGATGTACATAGGCGAATCGAAGATCCGTCCCTAGCTGCTTGCAGAAGTCCTCTAACTCCAAGCTGGCGAACTGCGACCAATTGTCGGTGACGATGACGAGGGGAATCCCGAACCTGCATGCAATTTCTCCCCAAATGAAGTTCTTCACAATCTGCGACGTGGTCTTGGCTAAAGCTTTTGCCTCGATCCATTTGGAGAAGTAGTCGATCATGACAAGGACGAACTTCCTCTGCCCGCTGGCCTGAGGAAAGGGGCCGATCAAGTCCATCCCCCAGATGACGAAGGGACATGGAGCAGTGATCGAGCGAAAATTTTGAGCTGGCTGTAGTTGAAGAGGCACGAAGAGCTGACACTGGAGACACTTTTTGGAGAAGTCCTCTGCATCCTTCCGAATGGTGGGCCAGAAGTATCCATGCCTTAAAATCCTTTGTTCAAGAGTGCGAGTCCCTGAGTGACTGCCGCACTCTCCTGAGTGAATCTCCTCCAGGATGCGTGGTACTTCAATCTCTGACAGACACCGAGCCAGAGGACCTGAGATGGTCTTGCGATAGAGCTCTCCGTCTTGAAGCAGATAGTATGCGGCTTTATAACGAAACTTCCTCTGGTCTCCCTCGCTGGCAGGAATCTGACCCGTCGTCAGGAAAGAAACAAATGGATCCCTCCAGGATGCCCTCTGCTCGATCTCCATCATCTCCCCTTCCTCGATGGACGGTCGGAAAAGTTCAGTCACGGTTCCCCCGGCCCGGGGACCGTACTTAGCAAGGTAATCGGCTTCTGAATTCTCCTCTCGGGGTACGTGCTCCACGAAGAAAGATTGAAACCCCCCAATCAGACCTTTCACTTTGATCAAGTACCGCTGCAAAATCGGATCGTTCACCTCGAACTCGCCTCTGATCTGGGACGTGACTACCATCGAGTCGGTGAAGGCCTTGATATCTCGAATTGCCAACTCCTTGGCGAGACGCAAGCCGGCCACCATAGCTTCGTACTCCGCCTGATTGTTGGTAACTGGGAAGAGGATCGTGACTGCTTGCTCGATCCTTGTTCCCTGAGGGCTTACGAGCACGACTCCGGCTCCCACGGAATATCTGCCCGAAGCCCCATCCACAAACATCTTCCAGGACACTGTGCTAGAAGAGCCTTCCTCTCCTTCTACCTCGGTCGAGAAGTCGGCAAGGAAATCCGCCACCGCCTGCGCCTTGATTGCCACCCTTGGAGAGTAAGAAATGTCGAACTCGCTAAGCTCCACCGCCCACTTTGCCAGCCTGCCGGAATGCTCCACTCCATCCAGGATACTCCGTAGAGGATGATCGGAGACGACCCTGATGGAGTGAGCTTGGAAATACGGACGGAGCCTACGAGCCGAAACCACCAAAGCGAACACCAGCTTCTCCAAAATAGGGTATCTCGTCTCCGCCTGCCGCAACACTCTACTAACATAGTAGATAGAAAGCTGCCTCTTGCCTTTCTCTTGGACCAACACCGAGCTAACTGCTTCTGCCCCGACTCCCAGGTAGAGAAAAGATCTTCATTACCCCGCGGCCCTTGGAGGAGAGGAGCTTGTGTTAGCCGTTGTTTGAGCTTTCCGAAAGCCTCCTCACACTCCGCCGTCCACTCAAACTTCTGATTCCCCCGAAGGGTCTTGAATAACGGAGATCACTTCTCCCCTGCCTTGGACAAGAAACGGCTGAGGCCTGCCAGCCTTCCAGTCAGCCTTTGAACTTCCTTGGGATCTCTTGGTGACGCCATCTCCAGAATGACCTTCACCTTGTCTGGATTAGGTTCCACCCCCCTGGGAGTAAGGAGGTGACCTAGAAACTTCCCTCTTCCTGCATCGAAGACACACTTGGCCGGTTTGAGTCGCATCTTGTACTTCCTCATAGTAGCAAAGGTCTCCACCAGATCCGTTATGTGTTCCGCGACACTTTTACTCTTGACGAGGAGGTCATCCACATAAACCTCCAAGTTCCGCCCCTTCTGCCCCGTGAAGATTTGATCCATCATTCTCTGGTAAGTCGCGCCTGCATTCTTGAGCCCGAAGGGCATCATCTTGTAGCTATAGCAACCATCGCTGGTTATGAAAGAGACGTCCCGACAGTCAGGGGGATGCATCCGGATCTGGTGATATCCTGAAAAAGCATCAAGAAAACTCATCACAGGAAACCCGACGGCGGAATCAACCAGCGCATCGATTTGAGGCAAGGGGTAGCAATCCTTCGGGCAAGCTTTATTCAACATTGAAAAATCGATACATAGACGCCAGCCCCCTCCGGGCTTCTTCACCATTACAACATTGGAGACCCAGCCTGGATACTGGATCTCCGAGACAAAGCCTGCCTCCAACAACTTCTCTACCTCCTCCCTGATTGGCTCGGCCAGCATGGCGGCGCTCTTCTTCTGCTTCTGCCGAACTGGGGCCACCGCGGGATCCAGGTTGAGGCGATGACAAGCAACATCGGCGTCCACCCCTGGCATCTCGGCGGCGCTCCATGCAAAGACATCAACGTTGTCCTGCAGGCAAGCAACCATCTCTATCTTCCCCCCAAGCGGCAGGGATCCTCCAACCTTCAACAGTCCTGGCTCTCCTCCTCGAGAGATCACCTCTATCTCCTCTACCTGCTCAGCAGCACACAGTCCCTTCTCCTTCTCCAGCAACTCTTCCAGCTTCTCCGCGTCACCCATCCAGCTGATGGTGCTGACGACATTTAAGTAGCATTCCCTGGAAGCCTTGGGATCTCCCCTGATCCTGATCTGAACATCTCCGCGGCAGTACTTCAGGCACTGGTGGTAAGACGACGGAACGACCCTGAAGTAGTTGATGAGGGGTCGCCCGAAGATGGCGTTGTAACCGCTCGGCGCGTCGACGATGATGAAGCGGCATCAGATCGACGTCCCGCCAAGTGTAACCAGCAGCTCCACTGCTCCCTCCACCTCTTTCTTCTCTCCTGAGAAGCCAAAGAGCGGTCCATCTGCAGCTTGGACCCGGGACGCTTCCACCTGAAGCCCGACGAAGGTTCTTTTGAAGATGACATTCACCGAACTACCGTTGTCCGCGAGGATTCGGTCGACGGTGAAGTCCTCGATGTCGGCTTGAATCACCAGGGCGTCATGAAATGGGTTCTCATTCCCCAACATATCTTCCTCCGAGAAGGTGATCTCCTCCAATGGCGGCGGGGTCTGTGACGTCGAGGCGACGTTCTTCCGATAGATCTGGTGGAGACTCCCCTTGCGGGAAGCTTCAAGCCCGGCCCCTCCATTGATCACGCCTACATGCCCACCTCCTGGGCCATGTATCACTTCCCCGCGACCTCCCAGGTTGACTCGGTCCTCATTCCTCCTCCTCGCTGGAGCTTGGAATGCCACCTGCCCCACCAGGGCCTCCTGCCTCTGCTGCTCTCTTTCTGCCGCTCCCGCCTCCTCATTGCTTCCCAAAACTCGGGGCAAGCCAAGGTCCCGTGCCCCTCTACCAGATGAATATCGCAGTAAAGGGGAATCTCCGCCTCTTGACGAATCGCTCGCTGCTCCCTCTGGCGTTGTTTGTTGTCTTGGCGAGCGATGACCATCATCTCCCTTCTTCCTCCTCGGCCTCCCTCCTGCCGGTTACCATTCCTGCTCTCTTCTTGGTTGTGCTGCCTTGCTGGTCTCCATTGAGGGCGATTCTCTGGATACTGGAATCGTCTTTCCCCCTTCCTCCTTCCCGAGCTTCCGCTGACCTTCTCTCTTCTTGCCTTCGAGGCCTCTCCTGCCTCCTCTCTTCAACCCTCCTGGGTTCCTCCCTCTTCCTTCTCTCATCTCTCCTTGGTTCTTCCTTCTTCCTCTCCTCTCGCCTTTCCGACGTCCTCCTTGACTTCGACCCCGAAGGTCCTGCTCTCCCCCTCTCCGTCGCAATCTCCCCATCCAGCCTTGCTAGGAAATCCTTGTTCTTCTCCTCTCCCCGAACAAAAGTGTTCGCCTTCTCTATCATGTCTTCGAAAGATCTCGGAGGATTTGATCCCATCTCCAGACTGAACAGTCCTTGCTTCAACTCGAACTTCAGGGCCACCATCAAGGTAAAGCTGTCCACTTCTTCTACCTCCAAAATCTCCTCCTGGAAGCGGTCGATGTAATGACCCAAACTCTCGTGCTGCCCTTGGACGATTTTGAAGAGGGCCGTCGCTTCCTTCTTCCTCTTCTTCGATGTCGCGAATCTCGCCATAAGGCCCCGACGCAGATCTGAGAAGTAGTACACGGACCCTGCCGGTAGTTGATGGAACCAATCCCTAGCGTTCCCCTTGAGGGTGATGGAGAAGAACCTGCACTTGAAGGCGTCGGACATGTTGCGAATGAAGACGACGTCTTCAAACCACTGGAGGTGTCTGACAGGGTCGTCTCTGCCGGAGTAGTAAGTGAGAACGGGTTCCCTAAACCCTTCTGGAACTGGGGCAGCGTGGATCTCGTCACAGAAGGGGCTCCTCCCTCCCTGGCGGTGGCGAGTTTCATCCTCGCTGGAGACGTCGTACTCGCTGTAGTGCCGAGTATCTCTGCCTCTCGCCGGCGACATTGGATCCCGAAAACGGACCCCCTGACTACTCGTCGGATAAAGTCGCCACTGCATAGGTTGCTCTTCCCTTGCCCAAGCGGGCTCCTTGCCAGCTCGCCTCGGCGGCGCTTCCTCTTCTAGCGGTGTCAGGCGACGGGGAGAAGTCGTCGTGACCTCGGGGTGCTAAGCGAACCCGGCGAGGATGGTTTGCTCGATCTTCTTCGCGAACTCTTCGAATGTGGCCACTGTTACAAACTTGCCACCTCGCGCGGCGTCTCCTCCTCCCGCCGAGTTGCCGACCAACTCTCCTTGCTCGCCACCAATGACCATCTCACTCAACTTCCAAACTTTTCTCCTTTGCCGCGATCCACGCTCACCGCACAAAGTGTTGAAGCCAGGAAAAATCCTGACCTCAGAATTCGGACCAAAGCCGCCTAAGGTTACCGGCTCAGAAGCTAGATCAGACGGCTAGGATGACTAAGACGAAGAATCTGGTCAAACAGGACCCCAGATGTTGCGGCAGGAAGGTCCCACCACGTACCCGGATGCTCGAAAGGAGCAGCCCCTTCTCAACCAAAGATGGCCGAACTGGGTACGAGGGAAGCTAGCTGACAAAGTCGCAAGGTCGCGAGTTGCTCTCTAAGGAAAATGAATCCAAAGACTCAGCTAGTATCTCGAAAATGAAGCTCGCGAGTTTCCTGCCGAGGATTTCAAGTGCCTCACCTCGTACCCCTGGGGTCTTTATAGACAAAACCAAGGAGGGGGGGGGTCATATTTATACCCCACCCCCCTAGCGACTTGGCGACTTCCAGAGGAACTCGCACGGGCTGGGCGAGTATCTCGCCTAGTCGCATAACTGACGAGTATGCGAGGGGAGCTCGCCTATACTCGCCCAGGCCTTCTGCAATCTTGTATTCTGTCTTTGACCCCTGCCTTGACTTGTTGACCTTGACTTTTGTTGACCTGACTGTGGTAGGGTCCATACTTGACGAATATGAGTTGTACATCCGTGATATATTATTCTGAAGATATCATGTTAGCCTATACTCACATGTTTGAAGGCTATGATTTTCTGTGTTGGCACTTCTCCCATCTTTCAATTCTTATGCTTGACATTGTAGCAATCTGAGCAGTTCATGAAAAAAGAATGTATGCCAATGACAATACATATGGGACGCATTAATCTTTGTATGGGCTTATTGCTGCTCTATGTTGTTCTTATCACCATTGTCTGTATGTTACCAATGAGAATAGCGTCTTTTGTGGTAGTTTGATTATTAGATTAAGCTTATTAAATGCCAACTTATTTTGGCAGTGGTTCTTTCATACCATTTAAATGTGCTAGAGAAGGCCCGTGTATAAATGGTCAATTGGGCCCATTCCTCTCTTAGGCTTCTTTGGTCCCACATCTTGGGTTCACTCTTAGCTCCTCATTCTTTCTATATAAGGAGCATCTTGTACATGTGTTAATAATTAATTTTTCAAGGAAATTAATTTATATTTTCTCATTTCGTACATGGTATCAACGCAGTACAAATTCGGAAATTTCTTTTTTGATTGATTTTACGCTCTCGTTCTAGGCTTGAGCCCACACTCACTATTCCCACAAAACCGCGTAGACTCGACTCTTGTAACCGTAGCTCTCCTTTGCTTCCGCTACGTAGCTCTCACGCTGCCCCCCTCTCTTCTGTCAGCACTGTTGATTGGCATCGACGTTTTGGTCATGCTTCTTTTCCCATCCTCCAGAAGGCTCTTCCAGATTTCCTTTGTCTAGTTTGATTGTGAATCATACATTTATGAGAAACAACCTCGCTCTATTTTCTGTTCATTGTACTCGGAGCTCTCCTCCTTTTGATTTAATGCATTCTGACATCTGAGGTTCTTAGAAATTGCTTGTGTATCCGAGTATCGTTATTTCTTACATTTATTGATGATAACTCTCACATAACATGGTTGTCCCGATGCGTGATCGCTCCGAGCTTCTGGCTCTATTCCACTCCTTTGCCATTGAAACCAGAACTTAATTTTCTTGCTATATCAAAATTCTTCGCACTGATAATACGTGCGAAAAAACTATGCATGCATTTCAGGAAACTTGTACCATATTGGGTATCCTTCACCAAACCTTTTTTGCCTACACACCGCAATAAAATGGTGTTGCTGAACGGAAGAATCGTCATCTTCTTGAGGTTGCCCGTTCTCTCATGTTCCAAACACATCCCCACCGCCTATTGACATTTTGCTATCTCTACTTCCCGCTATCTCTTCAACAAAATGCCCCCATCTATTCTCAACTTTGTTACGCCTTTCTCTATCTTATTTCCCGGCGAACGTCCCTTCTGCTTGACTCCCTGAGTCATCGGCTGCGTCCAAGGTTGTAAATATCGGATGTCGGTGACATGTCAGTTTATGTTTTTAAATATCAGATGTCAGAAGTCGGAGACATATCAGTGGTATTTTAAAATATCAAATTCTTATATCTTGTAAATAAATTTTTTTTTATATATATATTAAGTACAATTTTATGTTCTAAATGAAAAAATTAACATAAGGAACAATAAGTCATGTATATCACAAAATAAATTCGAAAAATATTGTATGCCGAAATTCAGACATGTCGGAAATATTTTTAAATATCGGATTTTCATGTCTTTTAAATAAAAAATTATTGTTATGTATGTTGAAACCGGAATCCGGTCTCCTGTGGAGTTCGACCCTTGGGGAAGGGGTGGTCTCGCGCCTACTTTGCTCCTGCAAGAAAAACAACGAAAAAGGCAAGGAGAAACAGACCCAAGGGCTCGGCAGGGAGGTCCCACAACAAACCCGGAAGATTTCAGAGCGCTTCCCCTCCTTAGCCAGAAGCCGAGCTAAGGTACCCTCAGAAAGCACTTGAAGATTGAGGCAGGAGAGCACAGAGAAGAACCTGCTTTCTGGGGTACCCATTGGGTCCTATTTATAGCTTTTGAAATCCGGACTGCCAATAACCAAAAGAACTGACCTGAAATTACCTGAAAACCCTTGGTTGGGTCTGCCAACAGCCAAACTCCGCTGTTTTGAAGGGCTATGGGCAGACCAGCGGGGGCAAAACAGTAAAAAGTACCTCATACATCCAGGCGAGCTGGGGAGCTTTGGCCACCTCGGCATGTTCTGCTCGCCTACTGCTGCCGAGCTCCACTGCGAGGACGCGAGTTGTGTGTCACTCGGCGAATGCCGAGCTCGGGGTCGCCGATCGTCGATCTCTGGTCGACGGATGCCGAGCTCGGGCTCGCCCCCTTTACTGCCGAGCTCGCCTATTGTCCTTAGCCCGATTTGCCTAGTCCCTGGTGACCTTGCTCGCCGGACACGAGGTTGTACACAATCCCCGCTCTTTTCGAGCTTGTCAAAGCTCGGAAAGAAACATCCAACCCCAAGTGTGCGGCGAGCACTGGTTGGCGAGTTGGAGGGAATCTTCTGGTGGGGGCCACCTGTGGCTATATATATGTGCACCTGCCCAGCTGCCTGGCTCTTGCCATTCCCTCTGCTGCTTTGCCAAGATGCCTCTTCCAAAGGAGATCCAAGAGCGCATAGACCGAGCCCGTCAGGCCTCCGCGGCTCGCGTTGCCGCTCTGACAGCGGTCCCTGCTAAAGCTCCCCAAACCGATTCTGCCGAGCCCAGCTCCAAGAAGTCAAAGCCGTTCCCTGAAGTGGCCGAGCCCATTTTCAACGAGCTGAGGGCCACCCTGGCTTGCGAGACCGACTCTTCCACCCGAACTATTCTGGAGAAGGATAGAGAGGTTGTCGTGGTTGGCGACGACCTGGACGGTCAACCAGATGGCGAGGGCGTCGTGCCGCGAGACCCCACGCCGCGAGGCGAGGCCACGCTCGCCACCTCGCGATTCTCGACACCGGACAGCCATCCCCGGGATCCGCCGCTTCTCTTTGGGATCCTGCCTGTGAGCTCGCAGAGGCCAAATTCGCCAGCGGGCTCCTTTGCCGAGCCGACCGGCACACGCATCCTGATGCCCTCCCTGCTTGCGCTCCCTGCTTCTTTAAATCCCGAACTTTATTTCTGTAATAAATAAATCTTAGGATATTCTTGATCATGTTAAATAAAATGCTGCAATATTTGACTTAGCCTTGGATGGGATGTGCCGGAAGTCGGCGAACTGGGGTAGCGAGCTGGGGTGGCGAGCTGGGGCGGCGAGCTGCGCTGATTGGACAGCCTGCCTCAGATTTCCTTTCCTATAAATAGCCCCCCCCTTCTCACCTACCCCCCGTACTGTCTTTATTGCTTTGCTTCCCTCTCTCTGTGTTCGCTTCTTTCCCTGCTCGCGTAGTGCTTTTTCCCTGCAAATATGGGCAAGACCAACCCAGATGCCGATGGCCGCTCCAAGTGCGCGCAACACTTCACGGAATACTGCTTCTTCGAGGGGCACACCAGCGAGGAGGAGCTCGCTGAATTCGTGGCGGAGCGCGTGCCGCCGGGCTTCGAGGCGCGCAGGCCGAGGCCGGGCGAGGCCATTAACACCTTTTATGAAGATGAGCTCGCCTTCCCCATCTCGCACTTCGAGGTGGGGTTGCGCCTTCCCTTGTGGCCGGAGATCCGGCAGATCTTGAAGTACTACGGGGCCGTCCCCGCGCAGCTGAACTCCAACGCCATCGCGATGATGGTGGCGTTTGCGAGTTACCTCCGGCGGGAGAAGATCGAGTTCAACCTGACGGTGTTCAGGAAGCTCTTCTCCTACAAGGCGACGCCGGACGGGGTCGCCTACTTTGGCGGCTCGCTGATCAAAGTTCGCGAGATCGCGAACAAGCATCATACCTGGATGACCAAGATCGCCTTCATCAAGGGCGATCTCGGTAATATCCCCTACTCGCCGCAACAAAAAGGCGAGGAGGTGTACCGCCCGCCGGCCGTGTCCGGCAACGACGCCGAACTCCATAAATACTTCCTCCATAAAGACTTCGAGGTCGCCTTCCTGCGGAGGGGCCTCGACGCGCTCCCCCCCCCCCCCCCCCCGTTCTGCCCGGCGAAGGTATGCTACTCTCCTCATCTTGCCGAGTTCGCCTATCCGCCTTACTCGCCATATCGTTGCTGGACTCCTAACTTTTTTAAGTGTTTTCCTGCAGGGGAGCGAATAATCCCCGTGAACCCGCCGTTCGCGGATCCGGGGCTCCATACCGACCCTCTCGCTCGCGAGAGGGCGGCGGCGACGGCCTGCCGAGATGAAGCGGCCCTCTTGCAACCCTCTTCCAGCAAGAGGCGACCTGAGGACGCGGGCCCGAACCCGCCATTCGGCCACCGACAGATAAAGAAGATGCGGAGGGCCCTGCTGGCTCCGCGGGGGCAACAACAACAACAACAGCAGCCCGGCCTCAAATATATCAGCTCGTCGGAGACCCCTCCCGACGCGTCGCCGGAGAGCCCGCTGAAGGAGACAACCAGCAAGGGGCGGAAAGGCGGCGAGGGCCCCTCTTCCACGACGGCGATCTCCCCTCCTCCAGCGGCGAAGAGGACCGCCCGCGAGCGCGCGCCGCCGAAGCAACACCCCCTCTTCAACTTCGGCGCGCGCTGGAAGGATTCGGCGGGCGAGCCCATGCTGCAGTGGGACGAGCTCGCTCATCGAGTCTCCGTCTCCACTCTGCACCCCTCCTGGCACGACCGCGAGCCTGCCACCGGTCACGCCTACGCCCTCGTCTTCGGCCTATATGGCCGGGAGGATGCCGAGGCCTACAAGAGGATGACCCTTCGGCAGCTCGGCCATGAGAGCCTGCAGTCCCACCTGCGGACCCTGGAGCTGCATCACATGCTGGCACGCCGCTGCTTTGCCCTCAGCCACCAACTCGAAAAGGCCGAGCAGGCTCGCGACCTCGCCAAGGACAAGGTCACCGACCAGGCGAGGCGGCTCGGCATAGCGGAGGGTCTACTCGCCCAAGCCGCCGGTGGGTTGGTAAGTGTCAAGCGCTGCTCCTCTCTTTTACTTAGAAAATTTTGTGCTGCTGCTAAATGGACTCTTTTCCAGGATGCCAAGGCGGCGGGCGAGCTTCAGGCTCGCAACACTGAGCTGGGGGAGGAGGTCAGCCAGCTGCGCGCACTATTGGCCGCGGATGCCGACGCTGCAGGGGAGGAGATCGGCCGGCTGCGCGCACGCCTTGCCGAGCTGGAGGGCGCGAACACAAAGCTGAAGGGGGAGAACCAGCACCTCCTCGGCGAGGTGCGTCGCCAGGCGGAGATCTTCTTCCCGCCTCACGACATCGACCCTACCCTCCCCTACAAAAGCCCGCGGATCTTTGGCGAGGCCGACCTCGTCGAGAGATTGCGGATCAACTCCGTCCAAGCCGCCGAGTGCACCCTTCAGATGATGAAGGATTCTGGGGTGCTGGTGGAGGGGTGCGAGGGGATCTCGACTCGGGACCTGATGCCGAGCCTGTTTCCGGCGACGCCGCCCAGCGAGAAGGAAGACAGCCTGGACGCAATGTTCGGAAAGAGCTTCCAGGATCCTTCGGGTGACGGCGAGGACCAGTCCGGCGGAGGGGGCGAGGCCTGAGGATAGCATGTACTTTTGTTTTCTTTTTTCTTTTTTCTTTGTTCACTCGCCGAGGCGAGCCCCCCTGTAATTACTTTTTTGTAAACAGCTAATGAAAGTTTTTGATCATACCAGTGTCATTTCCTTTTCTTTTCTTTCTTTACTATGTTTGTTGTGCTCTGAATTTATGCGAGTGCTTCTCCCCGCGACCTCGCCGAGACAAGTTCCGCGAGTAGAGTGGTTATGAGAGCGCGCCCGCGAGTGGACGCGTTTTGAGTGTTCGCCGAGCCCCAAACAATTCGGGGGCGAGTTGCTCTCCGCCCTTATCACGCCACCATAACTCGCACGCGAGCCATCCAGGTTGAGCTCGAAAAAGGAGAAATTTTTTCAAGTCTAATGGGCAAAGGGGGCGAGGTGCCCCGGTCTGGCTTGCTTTCCTTTGGCGAGGCCCAGGCTCGCATTCCACTCGCCAATGCCGAGCCGGGATTGACGAGTCCATACTCGCTTATGCAGTCCTCCCGCCTGGCTTGCCTTCTTGATCATGTCGAGCTGGGTTTGCCGAGCCCGAGCTCGCCCTGACAGAACCTTTTCCCCTTTGCTCCATGGCACTGAGACTTTGACCCGTTTCTGACGATTTCAAGGCCGACACCATCGAGTGACCTCCGGCTCTGTCAGCTAGGGGAGCCTGACCGCGGGATCTGCTCGAGGCTAAGGATGACACCGAGTGACTTCCAGCCCTGCCAGCTAGGTGAGAGCCTGGCAGCGGGATCTGCTCGGGGTCCACTACTAACACCATCGAGTGACTTCCAGCCCTGCCAACTAGGTGAGAGCCTGACAGCGGGGTCTGCTCGAGGCCAAGGATGACACCGAGTGACTTCCAGCCCTGCGAGCTAGGTGAGAGCCTGACAGCGGGATCTGCTCGGGGTCCACTACTAATACCATCGAGTGACTTCCAGCCCTGCCAGCTAGGTGAGAGCCTGACAGCGGGATCTGCTCGAGGCCAAGGATGACACCGAGTGACTTCCAGCCCTGCCAGCTAGGTGAGAGCCTGACAGCGGGATCTGCTCGGGGTCCACTACTAACACCATCGAGTGACTTCCAGCCCTGTCAGCTAGGTGAGAGCCTGACAGCGAGATCTGCTCGAGGTCCACTACTAATACCATCGAGTGACTTCCAGCCCTGCCGGCTAGGTGAGAGCCTGACAACGGGATCTGCTCGAGGCCAAGGATGACACCGAGTGACTTCCAGCCCTGCCAGCTAGGTGAGAGCCTGGCAGCGGGATCTGCTCGGGGTCCACTACTAACACCATCGAGTGACTTCCAGCCCTGCCAGCTAGGTGAGAGCCTGACAGCGGGATCTGCTCGAGGCCAAGGATGACACCGAGTGACTTCCAGCCCTGCCAGCTAGGTGAGAGCCTGACAGCGGGATCTGCTCGGGGTCCACTACTAACACCATCGAGTGACTTCCAGCCCTGCCAGCTAGGTGAGAGCCTGACAGCGGGATCTGCTCGAGGCCAAGGATGACACCGAGTGACTTCCAGCCCTGCCAGCTAGGTGAGAGCCTGACAGCGGGGTCTGCTCGAGGCCAAGGATGACACCGAGTGACTTCCAGACCTGCCAGCTAGGTGAGAGCCTGACAGCGGGATCTGCTCGGGGTCCAAAATACATTACATTCCTCTATGCAGGCTAGCTATGATAATATCAGAGAGTTGAAGGAATTTATTATAATCAAAGTGCTGCTTACATGCTTCAGGGGAAAAATCGTTTTAGGTCGTCACCACTCCAGGTGAAACTCAGGGTCTCGCCCTCTACATTTTGGAGTCGATAGCCCCCTGACCCCAAGGCTATCTTTACAATGAATGGTCCCTCCCAGCTGGGATTGAGCTTCACTACGGATGCTGACCTCCCTACTGCATCCACTTTCTTCAGCACCAAGTCCCCTTCCACGAACTGTTTGACCCTGACATGCTTGTCAAAGTACTTGACCATTCTTCTTTTCACCTACTCCTGCCGGATAGCGGAAAGGTCCCTCACCTCTTCCACTATGTCAAGGGAGAGCCTCAGCTCTTCCTCATTCTCCGCTTGCCATTCCTCACGGCCTTCTTTTGCCGTCACGACTCGCGGTGTTTGGACTTCGAATTCTACGGGGAGCACTGCCTCGCATCCATGGGAGAGTTTGAAGGGGGTCTCCCCCGTAGCCGTATTTGTGGTGGTCCTTAGGGCCCAAAGAACTGCAGGAAGCTGCTCCACCCAGCTCCCCTTCAAATTCTCCACCTTCTTCTTGAGGAGGTGGACGATGATCTTGTTTGCGGCCTCGACCTGCCCGTTGCTCCTGGGGTGATGGACCGAGGCGAACCTGAGGTCGATTCCAAGCTGCTCGCAGAAGCTGGTGAACTCGGCGCTGACGAACTGGGGCCCGTTGTCGGTGACGATGGCCTGGGGCAGCCCATGACGACAGATGATCTCCCCCCAAACAAAGTTCCTGATCACCTGGGAGGTCACCTTGGCCAACGCCTTCACCTCCATCCACTTTGAGAAGTAGTCAATCATTACTAGGAGGAACCTTCTCTGACCGCTGGCTTGGGGGAATGACCCAACCAAATCCATTCCCCAAATTGCGAAGGGCCATGGGGCCGTGATACTTCTGAGTCGCTGGGCCGGCTGTAGCTGGAGAGGGGCAAACAACTGACACTTATGACATCTTCTTGCGAACTCGGCGGCGTCTCGGCCCAGGGTGGGCCAGAAATACCCTTGCCTGACTATCCTCCTTTCCAGGGTCCGACTCCCGGAGTGACTCCCACATTCCCCGGAGTGGACTTCCTCCAAGATCCTTCGCGCTTCTCCCTCGGTCACGCAGCGGGCTAGCATCCCTGAGAGGGTCTTCCTGTATAGCTGCCCGTCCTGGAGGAGGTAATATGCTGACTTGTGCCTCAGTTTCTTCTTATCTACCCCCTCCGGATACTCTCCTGTGGAGAGGAAAACCACGACTGGATCCATCCACGAAGCTTGCTGATCGATTTCCATGAGCTCTCCTTCTTCGATGGAGGGGCGGAACAGGTCGGTGATGGTGCCCCCACCTGGGGACCATGCTTTGCTAGTTGATCGACTTGTTCATTCTCTTCCCTGAGCACGTGTCGGATGGTGAAAGTTTGAAAAGTGCCAATGACCCCCTTCACCTTGGCCAAGTACGATCGCAGGGTGGGCTCCCTTGCCTCGAACTCCCCGTTGATTTGGGAAGCTACTACCATGAAGTCAGTAAGGACCTCCACATCCGACACCCCCAACTCCCTGGCCAGGCGAAGCCCTGCTATCACGGCCTCGTACTCGGCCTGGTTGTTGGTAATGGGAAAGTGTACCACCACAGTCTGCTCGATTCGGCTCCCTTGAGGGCTTTCTAGGATCACCCCCACTCCAAGGGAATGCCTCCCCGAGGCTCCGTCCACCCACACTTTCCAAGGAGTCGGGCGGGTGAGCTCTTCCTCCGCTACTTCAACCACGTAGTCGGCCAAGAAGTCGGCCATCACCTGAGCTTTGATTGAGAGCCGTGGAACGAAGGAGACGTCGAACTCGCTCAGCTCCACCGACCACTTAGACAACCTGCCTGAATGCTCCACCCCCTCGAAAATGTTGCGGAGGGGATAGTCGGTCACCACTCGGATTGAGTGTGCTTGGAAGTAAGGTCGTAGCCTCCGAGCCGAGATGATCAGTGCGAAGGCTAGCTTCTCCAAAATTGGATACCGGAGCTCGGCCTTTCTCAGGACCCGGCTCACGTAATAAATAGGGAGCTGCCTCTTCCCTTCTTCACGAACTAGGACCGAGCTCAAGGCCTCCGCCCCGACCCCCAGATATAAGAACAAGACCTCCCCCTCCTTCGGCCCTTGGAGCAGCGGAGCCTGTGTCAACTGCACCTTGAGGGCCTGGAACGCCTCTTCACACTCCTTGGTCCATTCAAACCTCTGACCACCCCTTAGCGTTTTGAAAAATGGGGAGCACTTCTCCCCTGCCCGTGAAATGAAGCGACTCAGCCCTGCTAGCTTCCCCGTCAGCCGTTGGACCTCCTTTGCATTCCGCGGGGACCCCAGCTCCAAGATAGCCTTGACCTTATCTGGATTCGGCTCGACCCCCGCGGGGGTGAGGAGGTGCCCCAAGAACTTTCCCCTGCTGACCCCAAAGACACATTTTAGGGGATTCAATCGCATCTTGTATTTGCGCAGGGTGGCGAAGGTCTCCTTCAGGTCCTGGAGGTGGGAGTGCACATCCCGGCTTTTGATCATGAGGTCATCTACATACACCTCCAAATTTCTCCCCCTTTGCTCCTTAAAGACCCTATCCATCATTTTCTGGTAGGTTGCCCCGACATTCTTCAGCCCGAAGGGCATCATCCTGTAGCAGTAGCATCCATCCCCTGTGATGAACGAGACATCCTTGATGTCTGGGGCGTGCATCCTGATCTGATGATAACCTTAAAAAGCATCTAAAAAACTCATTACAGAAAAACCGACGGCTGAGTCAACCAGCGCGTCGATTCGAGGCAAAGGATAACAGTCCTTAGGACAAGCTTTATTAAGTAAGGAAAAGTCGATACACATCCTCCATCGGTCGTCTCCTTTTTTAACCATGACCACGTTGGAGACCCAGCCGGGGTACTGAATCTCAGACACAAAGCCGGCCTTGAGGAGCTTCGCCATCTCCTCCCTGATGGGCTCCGCAAGCTTGTCCGCCGTGGATCTCTTCTTCTGCTGAACGGGGCGTGTTCCCGGGTCCAGGTTGAGGCGGTGGCAGGCTACATCCGCGTCAACCCCCGGCATCTCCGCGACGTTCCAAGCGAAGATGTCCACGTTCTTCTGGATGCACTCCAGCATCCTGCCTTGGTCCTCCGGGGTCAGCCCCCCGCTGACGCGGATCTTCTCCATCCTTCCTTCTCGGGTGAGCACCTCCAGCTCCACCACTTCCTATGCTGCCTCCAGCCTGGATTGCTCCCCCCATCCCTCGGCATCCCCTTCCTCCGGAACGGGGACCTCTACCTCCATCTCTCCTCCCACGGCCCTCACTTCGGCCACCTCCTCAAGATCTCCTCCTGCCGCCTCCTCCGCGCAGTCCTTCACTCCCAGCTCCTCCCCTCCTGCTTCCTGCTCGACCTCCTCCATCCTTCGCCCCATCTCCTCGGCTCCCTCCTGCCAGGAGATGGTGTTCACCGCAGTGACATAACACTTCCGCGCCACCTTTGGGTCCCCCCTAACCCTGACTTGGACCCCCTCACCGTTGAACTTCAAGCACTGATGGAAAGATGAGGGGACGCAACGAAAGGCGCTGATAAGGGGCCTCCCGAAGATGGCGCTGTAGCTGCTGGTGGCGTCCACAATGACGAACTTGCAGTTTCGGGACTGCCCCCCCAAGGTGACATGGAGACCAACTCCTCCCTCTACTTCCTTCCTTTCTCCTGAAAACCCGAACAGGGGCCCGTCCGAGGCCAGCACCCTTTTTGCCTCCACCTTCATCGCGTCGAATGCCTTTTTGAAGACGACGTTGACGGAACTCCCGTTGTCCACGAGGATCCGAGAGACGGTGAAATTCTCGATGACCGCCTTGATGACCAGCGCATCACAGAACGGATCCTCGTGGTCTGGCATATCACTCCTGGAGAAGGTGATCCTCTCCTCCGGTGGCGGGGTCTGGGATGTAGAGGCGACGCTCCGCCGGTACATGGTGTGGAGACTTGCCTTGCGGGAAGCCTCGATCCCCACTCCCCCATGGATCACTCCGATCCCTCCTCGGGTCCCCACATCCACCCGGTCTTCGCAACGGTCCTCCTCCGCCCGAAGCAGGACCTCCTCAATCCTCACTTCCTGACGCCCCTGCTGCTGCTGCTGCTCCCTATTCCCCCTCATCTCGAGGAACTCCGGACAGGTGGCCGTGGCATGCCCCTCTTCCTGATGGAAATCGCAATAGGGCAGCTCCACCCTGACCTCTCTTCTTCTCCTCCTCCACGCTCCCCTCCTTGCTCCCAAGGCTATGGCCATGGCCTCTTCTTGATCGGGGAGCCGGGGCCTCTGGCCCTGCCTCCAGCCTGGGGGGTGGAACTGATCTTGCCTCCCCTGGTAGTGATCCCTTCCGTAATGCCCTCTCTGCGGCCCCTGCCCCTGCCACTCGGGTCTCCATCCTAGCCGTCGGTAGGGCTCTTGACGCCCCCACCTCGGCTGCTGCTGCCCCTGGAGCTGCCTCTGCTCCCTATGCCTGGGGTCTCCTCTCCTCTCCTCCTGTCCTCTTCCTCCCTTCGACTCCTTCTCCTCCTCAGTTGCCCACCTGACCAGCTTCCTTGCGAATTCCGGGTTCGATGCCTCCCCGTCGACTTCTCTCGCCGCCCTCTCCATCAGCTCCTCGTAGGAGAGGGGGGAACTCTCTTCAGCTCCATTCGGAAGAAACCCTGTTGCAGGCCCAGGGTAAAAGCCATCATCAGACTATGGCCCGGCATCTCCTGTACTTGAGTAACTTCCTCCCGGAATCGGTCCACATAGCTCCCAAACGTCTCGTTCACCCCCTGCTTTATGTGGAACAAAGACTCGGACTCCTTCTTCGTTCTCTTCGAGGTGGTGAATCTCAGCATGAACCCTCGGCGCAGGTCCTCGAAGCAGTAGATGGTGCTGGCCGGGAGGTGGTGGAACCACTCCCTTGCCTTTTCCCGGAGGGTGATTGCGAAGAGTCGGCATTTGAATCCGTCCGACATCTGACGGATGGAGACCACATCCTCGAACCATTGGACATGCTGGACCGGGTCTCCCTTCCCGGTATAGTAAGACATCTCGGGTTCCCTGAACCCATCTGGGACTGGAGCTGAGGAGACCAGCTCGCTGAAAGGACTGCCTCCCCCCACTGGGCGAGCTGGCGAGTCTCGCGAGCCCAGCTCG
Organism: Platanthera guangdongensis; assembly: GCA_039583875.1. Lineage (NCBI taxonomy): Eukaryota > Viridiplantae > Streptophyta > Magnoliopsida > Asparagales > Orchidaceae > Platanthera > Platanthera guangdongensis. The sequence continues at coordinate 232,609,379 of CM077163.1, forward strand.
CCAAACCGGCCTCGGCCTGCCGAGCCGGGGAAGAGCTCGCGCCCTGGGAGCTCGCACCCTCGACCTTCCTCAGCCACTTCCTTCCCAACTCGCCGGCCGGGAGCGTCCTCGCCCAAAGAAGGGGTGGCCGCGATCTGGGCTGCCGGAGTCGAGCACTCGGCACGCGCGCCGAGTGCGAACTTGACGAGGCCCAGCACCTCGTTCCTGAAGTCTTCCAACATCCCCACCGTTGCGAGAGGCGGGGGGGGGGGGGGGGCGGCGAGTTCTGCCTGTCAGATCCTTGTCCTCCCGTCATTGAGCTCGCCGAAGCTTTTCTGCGCTGACCACGCTCCACGCTCACCGCACCAAAATGTTGAAACCGGAATCCGGTCTCCTGTGGAGTTCGACCCTTGGGGAAGGGGTGGTCTCGCGCCTACTTTGCTCCTGCAAGAAAAACAACGAAAAAGGCAAGGAGAAACAGACTCAAGGGCTCGGCAGGGAGGTCCCGCCACAAACCCGGAAGATTTCAGAGCGCTTCCCCTCCTTAGCCAGAAGCCGAGCTAAGGTACCATCAGAAAGCACTTGAAGATTGGGGCAGGAGAGCACAGAGAAGAACCTGCTTTCTGGGGTACCCCTTGGGTCCTATTTATAGCTTTTGAAATCCGGACTGCCAATAACCAAAAGAACTGACCTGAAATTACCAGGAAACCCTTGGTTGGGTCTGCCAACAGCCAAACTCCGCTGTTTTGAAGGGCTATGGGCAGACCAGCGAGGGCAAAACAGTAAAAAGTACCTCATACATCCAGGCGAGCTGGGGAGCTTTGGTCACCTCGGCATGTTCTGCTCGCCTACTGCTGCCGAGCTCCACTGCGAGGACGCGAGTTGTGTGTCGCTCGGCGAATGCCGAGCTCGGGGTCGCCGATCGTCGATCTCTGGTCGACGGATGCCGAGCTCGGGCTCGCCCCCTTTACTGCCGAGCTTGCCTATTGTCCTTAGCCCGATTTGCCTAGTCCCTGGTGACCTTGCTCGCCGGACACGGGGTTGTACAATGTATATTAAGTATAATTTTATGTTCTAAAAGAAAAAAAATTAACATAACGAAAAATGAATCATGTATATCACAAAATAAATTCGAAAAATATCCAAATAAAATATTATAAAAGTGCAAATCAATACAACATAAAATATATTTGATATTATATTAGAATTTTATTTTATTAATACTCAGTTTTATAACAAATAAAGAAGTCTGAAAAACTAAATATCCTTAATTGATCATGTGTCTTTTCATATTTAATAAGTTTATGTTAACATCACATAAATAACCATTAATAAATGTATTGAACTTTTTCACATCTTTGTATTATGAAATGAGAAAAATATAATGTAAAGTACAACAACAACACTCAAGCCTTTATCCCACTATAGTGGGGTCGGCTATATGGATCTTTTGTCACCATTGTGTCTTATCTTGCGTCATAATCTCACTAATGCCTAAGTACATCATGTCTTTCCTTCTAGTTTCATTTAAAATCTTTATTGGTCTACCCCTCCCTCGTTTAACATGCCTAGTGACTAGACTCTCATAACGCCTAACAAGTGCCTCTAATGGTCTCCTTTGCAGTTAACCTTTTTTTAACCGCGGCTTCCTGTGCGGTTTAGTCCGTCTCTAACCGCTGCCTCCTGTGCGGTTACGTCCTATCTAACCGCTCCTCCTGCTCTCTCTCTCTCTCTCTCGTGGCTTCTACCTCGCGTTCTTCATCTTCCTTTTGGCCCTTTTATAACTCTCTCTCTCTCTCCGGTGGGGCCCTTTCCCCTTTCCCCATCTAATTGCTTGGTTTTTTACTGTCTACTCGCATTGTCGCCAAGTCCTCGCCTTCTCGCCGCTCTCTTTTTCTACCCGCCTAATTGCCGCAGTACTCTCTATGTTCTCGCTGCAACTTCGTTGGTCGTTGCGGCTTCTCTAACCGCTGCGGGCTCCGCATCTTGGTCGCGGCTTCTTTCCTTGCCGCTGGTGTGTTGTCACCGTGACCGTGCGGTCTTCTCGCGCGGTTTCTTCGCTGCTTGGTCGCGGTGACTTCTGTAATCGCCGCAACGTCTCCTCTCTGCCGCTGGCTCTGCATATTGGTCGTGACATCTTCCTTGTCGCCGGTGTGTTGTCACCGTGACCGTGCGACTTCTGCTGTTCTCTAGTCGCGACGGCTTCTCCTCTTTAACCTCTCCGCATTTTGGTCGCGACCTCTTCTTTCCTTGCCGCTGGTGTGTTGTCACCGAGACCGCGCGGCTTCTCCTGTTCTCTAGTCGCGGTGGCTTCTCTCTAACCGCTCCACATTTTGGTCGCGACCTCTTCTTTCCTTGCCGCTGTGCTTGCTCGATCTTCAGCTGAAGCAGAATACCGATCAATGACATCAGTTGTCTCTGAGCTTACATGGCTTGAAAGTTTCCTCGCCGATCTAGAAGTAAAACTTCTCTCACCTGTCATCCTGTTATGTGACAGCCAAACGACTATACACATAGCAAAGAATCCGGTCTTCCATGAAAGAACGAAACATATTGAACTGAACTGTCACTTTATCTGGGAGAAAGCTCAAATGAAGAAGATAGAATTGAAGCATGTTCTGGGTACTGAACAAGTTGCTGATATCCTCACAAAGGCCCTACCAAGTACCTTATTTTGGGTCAGTTTGTTTGGGCGTTTTTCCTCCTTTGCGTTGGGATTGGAACGAAAATTTTTTTCCACAGTTACTTTCGGCGTTCCGTCGGCATCAGAGGAGAGAAGTTCCAGTCTTAACGCTTCTTTCCGGCAGCTGCTCCGACCTCCTTTCCAACGCGAGCGTTACCAACACAACCTATGACGAAGGAGGCGGCGGTGCTCTGGCGAAGGGGCGGTGCTCCGGCGGTGCTCTGACAAAGGGGCGGTGCTTTGGCGGTGCTCTGGCAAAGCACCGTTAAAACCGACGGAGCTATTTCGATCTCCAACCATGGATTCCGGTCGGAGCTACGCTACCCCCTCCCGCCAGAGCTCTGCCACCGCCTACCGCCGGAGATAACAACCCCCCACCTGACGTGATGCTCTGCCACCGCCACCTGATCTGGATCCAATTTCGATCTCCAGCCATGGTAAGTCTAAGGTATGATTATTATTATGATTATTATAATATTATGATTATTATTATATTAGTATATTATGATATATGATTATGATATCTATTTAGGATTATTATTATTAATATGATTATTATTAATAATTGTTAGAGAAGCCCATTTGACAAATGCCCATTATATATTTTTTATTGTTATTTTTCTCTTCTCTTTAGTCCCACACCATATATATAACCTTCTTCTCTCTCTTCATCCTATAAATATGTACTCATTCTTTGTATTTTATATAAGTGAACATATATACAAAGTTCCTTTTTTCATCTCTACATGGTATCAGAGGGAGGTTCCAGACTCCTGATCTCTGTCCGTCTGTTTTGATTATTTGCGGCTTGCTCGTCTACCCGCTGCGGCCTGCGGCCTGCTGCGACCTCCGTCGGTTCAGCGGCCTGCTCGTCTACCCGCTGCGGCCTGCGACCTGCTGTGACCTCCGTCGGTTCAGCGGCCTGCTCTCTGCATCCGCTTCCTCTTCTTCACCGGGGTTCCACCCTCCCACCCCGGGCTTCTTATAGCCACTTCTCTCCTTGTACAGTGGGGCCCACTTCTCCCTACAGTTCTCATTCTGTCTGTTGCCTCTCTGCAGTCCGCTGCGACCTCCCACTCTTCTCCCTGCGGGTTTTCTTCCAGTCCGCTCTCTTTCTTCCAGTCCACTCTCTTCTCCCTGCTCGCGGACTGTTCCCGGTCAGTGTTTTTCCCTCTTGCGGACTGCTCCAGTATGCCACGGCCCTGTTCTCCCCACTGTTCTCGCTCAGCCCACTGCGGTCTCCTCTTACTCGCCGCGGCCTGTTTCTGCTCGCCGCGCTCTGCCTCTTCTCTTACACGCGTGCTCTTCTTGACCGTCGCGCTTTGCTATTTGCAGCCTTCTTGTCGCTGGTGTCCTGCTCGCGGCCTCTTGCTCTAACCGCTGCTGTGCTCAGCCAGACCGTGCGGACTGATTCCCTGTCCGCATTTAGGTCGCGGTCTTCTCCTCCCTGTCCGCTCGCCTTCCTCTTGCGGCCTCTTTTGCTCTGTCGCTGCTGTGCTCAGCCAGGCCGTGCAGATGTTTCCCTGTCCGCTCTGACCGCTACGTGGTTTCCGGGCTCCGCCTTTGGTCGCAGCCTCCTTGCCGTTGGTGTCTTCACACTGTGACCGGACGATCTCCCTTCTAGTCGGGCGACTTCCCTACCCGTGCGGCCTCCTCTCCTGCCGGTCTTTTCTCCTAGCCTCAGTTCGTCGTCATGACCTCTTCTGCTGACTCTACCGGCACGGCGGTTTCTCCTGCAGACCGCCCGGCCTCTCTTTCAGATGTACATGATGAGCTCCGGATTACTACTATCTCTCTGACCGGTAAAAAGAATTTTGTGGAATGAGCGCACTCTGTTCGCCGGGTCCTGCAATCGAAGAGATTTTTTCATCACTTGACTCAGGTTGTTACCGGTACTCCTACTGACGATTGGTTACACAACGATGGTCCTGTGCAGACATGGATCCTTAACTCTCTTGATGGCGAGTCTTATCGCCTTGCCATGTACCACGAGACGACTAAGGGCATGTGCGACGAGCTCCATACCCTCTACTCCGGCAAAGATAGTCTCCACCTTTTGTATGACATTATCACTGCACTTCAGGCCCTGGATAGTGGTGGGGCAACCAATCTGACCTCCTTTGTTGCCCATGCTCGGTCTCTGGTCGAAGCTTGGATCCAACATCAGCCTCCTACTGTGGAACTTGCTGCCCAACGTGCCCAAAAGGAAGCTGTTGGCATCGCCATGATGATGGCTCGGGTCCCACATCACATTCACAGTGTGCGGGCTCAGATCCTCTCCTCTACAGTTACCCCGTCCTTCTCGGATGTGTGTTCGATGCTTCTCAAGGTCTCTCCGCCTCCGAATTTTTCTGAACCTCCTTCTCCGGCCCTGGTCCAGCAGACCCCTGCACCTTTATTGCCTCTCCCTCCTTCAGCCCGTGGGGGCCGTTCTGATTCTCGGGGATGTGGTCGGGGTGGCCGACCGCGACCTAAGTGTTCTTTCTGCGACAAAGACGGGCATCTTGAAGCTACGTGCTATCGCAAGCATGGTCGACCTCCTCGTCAGCAGGCCTCTGTTGCTGCCACCGACTCCTCTCCCACTCGTACTGACCTCGACGAGGTTCGCCTTCAGCTCCAGCATCTTCATGGCCTGCTCAGTCGCCCGCCGACCTCGGTTGCCTCTGCTGCCTCCATCTCTAAGGAAGGTATCGCCTGCCTCTCCACTGGCCCGCAATGGATCATCGATTCCGGTGCCACTCATCACATCATCTTTGTTCGCCCGCCTCAGTACTTGTCTTCTCCTCACCCGAAGTACATCACTGTGGCCAATGGGGCCGCTGTCCCTATTTCTGGCTGTGCTGATATTCCACTCGCCTCCTCCCTTCTCTTGTGCTCGACACTTCATGTTTCGAGCTCTTATTTCAATTTACTTTCTGTTGGTCGCCTTGCGACTGACTTAAATTGCTCCGTGACATTTACTTGTTCTTCTTTTCTGATACGAGATCAGCAGACGCGGACTATCATTGGTAGGGGACGACTGCAGCACGGGCTCTACCTTCTTGATGACTCTTCTACTCTCCTCGCATCTGTCTCCTCTTTAGATTGACATCAGCGTCTTGGTCATGCTCCTCTTCCCGTCCTTCAGAAGGCTCTCCCGGATGTATCTCTTCCTGCTTTTCAGTGTGAAACCTGTATTTTTGGCAAACAGGCACGTTCATCTTTTCCTTCTCATTGTACTCGAAGCTCTGCTCCTTTGGTTTTGGTACACTCCGATATATGGGGTCTGTACAAGATTACTAGTATTTCTGGCTACCGTTATTTTCTTACATTCATCGATGATTATTCTCGCATGACATGGTTGTATCTCCTTCGTGATCGTTCTGAGCTTCCCCGCGTATTTCAGGCATTTATTCTTGAAACTCGCACTCAATTCTCTGCGCTCATTCAAACTATTCGCACTGACAATGCGCGCGAGTACACTGGTCATGACTTCGCGACCCTCTGCTCCGAGTTTGGGGTTATTCACCAAACATCTTGTGCATATACCCCACAGTAGAATAATGTCGCCGAACGCAAGAATCGTCACCTCCTTGATGTGGCTCGCTCTCTTATGCTTCAAATGCGGGTTCCCAAACCATACTGGAATTTTGCGCTCTTCACATCCTGTTTTCTTATCAACCGTCTCCTGTCCTCCGTCCTCCAGAATGCTACTCCTTTCAGCCTCCTCTTTCCCTCCACTCCAGCCTTTCCTCTTACTCGTATTTTTGGGTGTACATGCTTCGTTCACCACCTCGGTCCATCTACCGACAAGTTGGATCCACGTGCGGTCAAATATGTCTTTGTGGGCTACTCGCGCACTCAAAAGAGCTATGTGTGCTATTCGTCCACTAACCGCAAGTTGACGGTTTCTGCGGATGTCACTTTCCGGGAAGATCTTCCCTTCTTCTCTGCTCTGGATCTCGCTCCTCTTCCAGAGCCCGTTGTGCGCCCTGTCATCTATGTTCCCCGATCTCCGCTCTCCCCACCTCCTGCCCAGCCTCCGGTCCTTCCCCAACCACCTGTCATCCGGGTCTATTCTTGTCGCTCTCCTCATCCCGTTGCCCCACTGCAGTTGGCTTCGACCTCTGACGCTCCGCAGCCTGCTGCTCCGGCTCCAGCCTCCACTGCTCATCCTATGACGAATTATGTATCTCTTCATCGCCTTTCACCGTCACTTCTTCACTTTGCCACATCGTTATCATCTGTTTCTGTCCCAAACTCTGTGCAGGAGGCGCTTCAGCATCCGGGCTGGCGGACTGCCATGGACGAGGAAATGACGCCCCTTTGGGCCAACCAGACCTGGGTTCTTGTCCCTTTATCTCCCGGTTGGTAACCTTTTGGGTGTAAATGAGTTTTCGTCGTCAAACGTGCTCCTGATGACACTGTTGACAGTCTGAAGGCCCGCCCGGTGGCCCGTGGCTTCACTCAACAACAGGGCCTTGATTATGAGGAAACTCTCTCCGGTGGCCAAGCTCAACACCGTTCGTGTCCTGCTCTCCGTGGCTGTGCATCGCCACTGGCCCCTTCATCAGCTGGATATCAAGAATGTGTTCTTGAATGATGATCTTCAGGAAACCGTCTACATGCGCCAACCGCCCGGGTTTGAGACCACGGGGTAGTCTCGTGTGTCTTCTAAAGAAATCCATCTATGGTCTCAAACAATCCCCTCGAGCGTGGTTTTACAAGTTCAGCAAGGTTGTTCGGGACATGGGCTTCACTCGAAGTTCCGCAGACTTCTCCCTATTCACTCGACACCGGGCAACTGGAACGGTCCTTTTGCTGGTTTATGTGGATGATATCCTGCTCACTGGGGATGATTCAAAGGGGATTCACGCGGTCAAACATCTTAGCACTATGTTTCAGACCAAAGACCTGGGGCATCTTCGCTAATTCCTCGGTCTTGAGGTCGCACGACGTCCGGATGGGCTTGTCCTCTTCTAACGGAAGTATTGTCTTGATCTCCTCAAAGATGCTGGACAGTCGGGTTGCAAGCCAGCTACTACTCCGATGGAGGCAAATCACAAGCTTTGTGCTCATGCCTCTGATGATGATCTGCCTCTCCATAACCCGGAATACTATCGACGCCTTGTGGGAAAATTGATCTACATAACAGTCACGAGGCCTGATATATCGTTCGTTGTTGGGATTGTCAGTCGGTTCATGCATGCTCCCCGGGTTTCTTATCTACATGCGGTTGAACGGATTCTCTGATACCTTAAGGCAACTCTGGGTTAAGGGCTGGTTTACAAAACCTCCAACTCTACTTCAGCATTAGTTGCATATTCAGATGCTGATTATGCTGGCTCCCTGGACGATTGGCGGTCCACCAGTGGATTCTGTACATATTTTGGCGGTCATCTCATTACATGGAAAAGCAAGAAACAAGTGGTGGTTGCTCGGTCCTCCGCGAAAGCTGAATATCGATCGATGACATCGGTTGTCTCAGAACTCACATGACTCGAAAACCTCCTTGCTGACCTGGGGGTAAAACTTCCTTCATCTGCTGTTCTATTTTGTGACAGTCAAGCGACCATGCACATTGCAAAGAATCTGGTATTTAACGAGCGCACAAAACATATCGAGGTAGACTGTCATTTTATTCGGGAGAAAGTTCAAATGAAGAAACTTGAATTAAAGCATGTACCGGGCACTGATCAAGTTGCCGACATTTTCACGAAGGCTTTATCAAGTACCTTATTTTACCAGTGTTTGTCCAAGCTGGGTGCATATGACTTGTACGCTCCAGCTTGCGGGGGAGTGTTAGAGAAGCCCATTTGATAAAGGCCCATTATGTATTTTTTTAATGTTATTTCTCTCTTCTCTTTAGTCCCACACCATGTATAAGACCTTCTTCTCTCTCTTCATCCTATAAATATGTATTCATTCTTTGTATTTGATACAAGTGAACATATATACAAGGTTTCTTTTTTCATCTCTACAATAATAAATATTAATTATAATCTATTTTAATTAAATGTAACAAAAACGCCACCGCTGTTTTACCAAACTGTTTGTCCATTCTGAACAGCTTTGTCACCGCTATTTTACCAAACTGTTTCTACATTGTGTACGGCTACATTCCCGCAACTCCATTCTCACAACTCTATTCTCACAACTCCTTTTGTCACCGCCACCGCCGAAACAAACTGACCATTTATCAGTTCCTGTCCAAGCTGGGTGCCTATGACTTGTACGCTCCAGCTTGCGGGGGAGTGTTGGAAAAGCCCATGTAAAGAGCCCCATGTTGGAACCCATTTAGTTTTCTTCTTCTCTCCTCGTTAGTCCAACATCATGTATATGAATCTCTTCTCTCTTTCTCCCTCCTATAAATGTGCATTCATACCTTTGAGGTTTTCTCCACATACATTAATTGATATATCAAATAATTTAAAGAAAGAAGCTTTTTATCCATATGGTGGCGATGTGAACAAACTTAGCTGCACGGGGATGCTTTGGTCACCGGGCTACCCTTTTTGTAGGTGCACTTGGGAGTTGGGATAGGCACAATGGATTCAAATTGGTGTTTTTCCTAAATGATTGAAAATGCATTTGGTTTTTTGGATAATTCTGAAATAAAAATCAATTTTGTGTCATTTGAAGTGATTTATGATAATTTTTTGTTTGATTGTAAACTTTCGACTCATTTCCGTTTATTTCAGAGAAATTTTCTTTTCTTTTTTAAGTAACCTTACACACAATTGTATTTTAATCGTTAGAAAAAAACAACTCTAATGATTCAAAATACCAATTTTAGCTACGCATGACACAAATATTTGTCATCCAAGCGCACCTAAAAAATTCTCTGAACAAACAATGTCCATTTTTAGTCGACAACAGTTATTCTTTTCATTCTATTACAAAAATAAGTAGAAATCGGGATTGTATTTTCACTTATCCTAAACCGGGCACCACATACATATATATAGGTACATTAGCACGTGACATATCACGTGGAATACATAATCTCAATACGAAATAAAAACGAATATTCAACTCCCTCCCTCAAGCTGGGAATATATATTGATCATTCCCAACTTGTCAATATTGTTCTTGAAGTTGTCGCTGCATAACCTTTGGTGAAAACATCGGCAAGCTGATCAAATTATCTCACAAACGAAGTGCAGATATTCCACTTGTCGATGTGGTCTTTGATGAAGTGTCTATCAACTTCCACATATTTGGTCCTGTCATGTTGAACTGGATTGTGTGCAATGCTGATGGCTGGCTTGTTGTCACAGTAGATAGTAATAGGTTTGTTCACCTGAAGGCCCAAATCCTGGAGAATGGTTCTCAACCACAGTCCCTCACAAACACCTTGAGCCATAGCTCTGTATTCTGCTTCAGCACTTGAGCAAGCAACCACGTTCTTCTTCTTGCTCTTCCATGAAACCATGTTGCCTCCTACAAATGTGCAGTACCCCGTGGTTGACTTTATATCATCTTGACTACCAGCCCAATCAACATCAGTAAATACCTCAACCTCTAACGACTGATTAGTCTTGAACAGAATCCCACATCCGGGTGTCTTTTTGAGATATCGCAACACCCCTATATTACACCGACACGCGACATGCGACACGTGATACGACATGACACGACTCGTGACTCGTGAATTCTCAAAAAATATCATATTTCGACACGCTGGGACACACATATTAAATATTTATTTTTTATAATTATGAAAATCCAAAACAATTTAACAAAAAATTTAAAATTAACAAATAACATATATTCAAATAAATTAAGACATGTTTAAATATTTCTCATCAAATATTCAAATGTAAAACTTAACAAGAAGTCAAAAAATGATAGAACATTAACACATTACCTCTTCTTATAGTTTTTTCACCTCAAATAGATCACTACTTAAGACTTTTACACACTTTCCAATTTCTTTTTCTCCAATGATTAACAAATGTGCTTTTACTCTTGTATATGAATTTAGAAAATCTTTTTTCACAAAAATTGTACTTCCAAGACAATGGCCTCCAGTCTCACCGTGAGTTGCTAGCTTAGAGACACGTGTGTCCGATTGAGAGGGACACGTGCGTCCGATTGAGCGTGACACGCGAGTCCCGCGTGAGTCAGCGTGTCGGACTTCCGACACAAGGGTCGAAAAGTCGGACGAGTGTCGGAGAGTCCGACACCGACACACTGGGCATTTTGAAGTGTCGGTGCTTCATAGCAACACCCTAAAGGCAGCCTGCTGATGACATAACGTAGGGGAGTGCATATACCGGCTTAGGACACCCACCGCATACGTGATATCCGGGCGAGTATGAGACAGATATATGATCCTCCCAACCAATCGTTGGTATTTTGAGGCGTCCGGTTTCTTCCCACTAATATCTGCATCAATCTTATGATTAGCCTCAATTGGAGTGTCAACAGGAGCACACCTAAGCGTCCCAGTCTCCTCCAGAAGATCAAGAGTATACTTCCTTTGGAAAATGAAGATCCCCTGTCGGGACCTCGCAACTTCAATTCCCAAAAAAATATTTCAGCTTTCCTAGATCCTTGACTTCAAATTCTTCGCCCAGTTGTTTTTTCAAGCATTTGATCTCATCCAAGTCATCTCCGGTAATGATGATGTCGTCCACGTACACAATAAGGATAGAAACCAGAGCACCCTTCATCTTAATGAAGAGGGTATGATCAGCTTGACTTTGAGTATATCTAAGTCGTAGCATGGTCTTGTTAAAACACCCAAACCACGCTCTTGGAGACTGTTTCAGGTCATACAGGGAATTTAGCAGGCGACAGACCCTCCGGTTGGACTCTTTGACATCAAGGCCAGGGGGAATATCCATATAGACCTTCTCTTCCAGATCACCATGCAGGAATGCATTCTTGACATCGAGCTGTAGTAGCTCCCATCCGCGAATCACAACACAAGAAAGAAGCACACAGATTGAGTTCATCTTGGCAACAGGAGCAAAAGTCTCCTGGTAGTCAATGCCTTGAGCTTGGGTATATCCTCGAGCCACTAAACGAGCTTTGTATCGCTCCACCACCTCATCTTGGTTCTGTTTGACAGTGAAGACCCGACGGGATCCGACCGTTCGCTTCCCAGGGGGAAGGCTAGTGAGCCGCCATGTTTTATTTTTATCCAAGGCACTCAGTTCCTCCTCCATAGCCTGTTTCCATTCAGGTATCTGAACAGCCTCCTGACATGTCTTAGGAATCACAATAGATGAAAGAGTGGAGATAAAGGCTTTATGAGCCTGAGATAGATGAGTATAACAAATGCATTTGGCAATGGTGTGTTTGGTGCCACCCCTTTTACCTATAAGACGTGCAAGAGGAACACGAAGGTCATCATCTGAATCTGGAGCTGAGACGGTCACTGGTACTGGTGGAACATTCACAGTCTGCACTTGCTCAACAGTCCCGGGACGACGTGAGTACGTGTATAATATAGGTGGAGCGGAGGTGGAAGGAGGGGAAGGGACAACAATTGGAAGAGGAGATTCAATGTTAACAATAGGAAGAGGAGATTCGATGTCCGTCACCTCTCGTCTCCCCTTGACGAGGACGAAAGTACGACTCCCCCTCACGAAATGTGACATCCACAGTGCAATAGTAGCGCCGAGTCGGAGGTACCCTTTGGTGGTAGGGGAGTACCCAACGAAAATACACCGCAGGGAACGCGCATCAAGTTTATCACGATGCAGGGTATAAACATGGACAAAACAGACGGAGCCAAAGATACGAAAAGCAAGATGAGAGGTGTGGACGATGTGTTGTTTGACAAGACGCGATATGGGCGTATCAAATGAGAGGGCACGAGACGGAAGACGGTTAATGAGATGAGCAGCTGTGAGAACTGCATCACCCCAGTAAGATTTGGGAAGGTGCATAGCAAGGAGTAAACACCGAGTCACCTCCAGCAATGTCTATTCTTTCGTTCGGCCACCCCATTTTGGGTGGAAGTGTGGACGCACATGGTTTGATGTATGATGCCATTATCAGATAGATAGACCCCCAAAACACCTCGATCATCATATTCTCCACCATTATCACTACGCAACACACGAATTTTGCCACCAAATTGGTGGTTCACCATCTTATGAAACGTCTGAAAAAGGAAAGGACCTCACTTTTCTTTTTAAGCAGATAAACCCACGTAACGCGGGAGTGACAATCAATAAAAGTAACAAATCATTTATAACCAGATAAAGATAACACTGGAGACGGGCCCCAAACATCAGAGTGAATAACATCAAATGGACAAAAACTAGGGATAGACAAATGACTAGTACTCTGACAGACATGTTTAGAGCGTTCACATGCATCACAAGAGAAAGACTGAATTGAAGAGGTAAAAACATGAAACAATTTAGTAAGATAAAGAGGCGAAGGGTGTCCAAGTCGCTGGTGCCAGCGTTGAATGTCATGTAGAGTCGAAGATCTGATGGATGAAAAAACACTGGAAGAAAAGAGGTGAAGGGTGGCCGAGTCGCTGGTGCCAGCGTTGAATGTCATGTAGAGTCGGAGATCTGGTGGATGGAAAAGCACTGGAAGAAGACTGGTCCAGCAAGTACAGTCCACCAACGTTCCTAACACTGCTAAGCGTCTGCCTCGTATCCAGATCCTGAAATACACAAACATCAGGAAATGTCACAGAACAGTTTAAAGAAGTAGTTAAGTGACTATTGGAAAGCAAATTGCGAGAAAAAGACGGGACATGCAAAACAGAGGACAGTGATAGGTCGGGAGAACAAGTGACAGTCCCTTTACTAGCGATGACGGAGAGAGAGCCATTAGCAGCAATAACCTTATCACGACCAAAAAGAGTAGTATAAGAGGTAAAACCTGAGACAGAACCAGTCATGTGATCGGTCGCACCCGAGTCAATAATACACTCGGAAGGTGAGGAGGACACAACATGAGCACTGGAGAGACTCGAAGTAGCAACAACATCATGAGAACCAACAGTAGGAGAGTCAGTGTGGGGCGCAGCATGCGTCGGAGAGCATCTAACTCAACAGCAGACAGTCCGCCAGAGGTGTCCTCCCGAACCTCAGTAGAGTGTGCAGAAAACCGAGTACGATCGCCAGACTGACGGTCACCACCACGGTGCCCACCGCGACCCCGAGCATTAGAACCTCGACCAGCAGGGGCAAGGTGAAGATGTAAACAAAAACATGAGTCCCTGGTATAACCCTTCTTCCCACAGTAGCTACAAAGAGGAGGCCCGCGTGAAGCCGCAACAAGCACAGAATGATCAGTAGCAGGAGCGGCACCAATAGTACCACGACGATTCTCATCATTGAGGAGCATGCTGAAGGCCTCCCGAAGAGAGGGAAGTGGCTCACGATGGAGAACATGCAAGCGAACAACATCAAACTTCATGTTGAGCCCCATAAGGAAGACGTGGACACGAAAACGATCTTTGTCTTTCTGAAGTGTCAGCGCATCAGCAGTACAAGCAGCCGTAAAAGTATTGAAGAAGTCCAGTTCCTGATAGAGACGTTCAACTCGGAATAGTAGGCAGAAACAGACATAGGGTCCTGCTTCAGCTCCAGAACACGGTGAGTGAGCTCATACACTTGTATCGAACTTCCGGCCTGAGAGTTGGTATCACGGGCCCTTGTCCAAAAATCATAAGCAGAGTCCAACAACATATAACTGCGATACACCTGAGGGGACATCAAATGTAGTAACCACGAGACAACCAACGAATTGTCTGAATCCCATTTTCTCCATGAGGGATCGACACGGGGTGGCTTAACGGTGGTACCATCAATGAGTCCATATAGCTGGTGACTGCGAATAACATGTTGGGCCGCCCTGGACCATTACAGATAATTTGTGTCATGCAAGACAACAATAGTAATCTTCAATGAGCCAGTGTCCATGACTTCGCGGAGGATCGCCAGAGGAACCAGGAAGAGTACCAGATTGAGGACTAGGGGAGATGTCAGATTGATCCTCCATCAGAGAGAATGCAAATCTCGCAGCAAACAAAAGCACAGCCTACAGGTGTCCCTTAGATCTCGATGCCGAAAGGAACACCGGAGGATGTGAGCACAGTGTCTCCGGAAGCCCCCTTGGAGGACAAAACAACCGACTGGATCAGAAGAAGAGAGATGCGGAGGCGGCTGGATCGACTGGAGCGGCTGGTGTGGGAGGCGACTAGAGCAGCTGCTACGGGAGGATACGGAGCCAGGGACACCAGGCGAGCGGTGCAGGATCGTGATCAGAAGTGGGATCGGCTACGCCAGCGCGCGATCGGAGGAGCGACGGTGCGGCTGGAGTGCGAGCGACGATGCAGGATCGGGAAATCGGCGGAATCGCAAACCCTCGCCTCAGATACCAAGTAGAAATCAGGATTGTATTTTCACTTACCCTAACCGGGCATCACATACATATATATTGGTACATTAGCACGTGACATATCGCGTGGAATACATAATCTCAATACGAAATAAAAACGAATATTCAACTAAATATAGGTCAGATACCTTATCAACATATACCCTTCCTCCAACCAAGGTATTTTTTTGCATTCTACATGCTGAAGTAGCCTCATTTTAAGTCCCAAATTGCGCTGTGAATTTCAGATATCGGTTGCGGAAACACCTAATAGATGTAACCGAGATCTTTAGCCAGCTCAACGGGGAGAAGACGCGCCGCCTCGCCAAGCTCATCTATCTTGTCCTGCTTCTCTTTCTATCTCTGTTCTGGTATGCATGTGATTGGATCTCATGGAGACAGCCCCACCTATTTTAAGCATTTAACTTATAATTCTTCGCAGGATGATATGGAGCGTGTTGGAGGATGACTAGTCGCAAATATCCGCCATCGATCCACTTACTAAGCTCAGGAATTGCGTGCAATCCAACTAGTCCACCGACCGAAGGTCAGAGAATTGCTTGGTATTGTTTTTTGATGAAGAGCTGATGTATCAATATTATTTAGCTCCACAAAGTTCTGGGATTAATTGAAAGGTGAGTTGAGCATAGTTTTTTCGATCTCCTTCGCCCGCAGTTTGAAAACCATAAATTTCTATGAATCGGCGTTACTTATATTTTCAGTCATTGAAGAAAATGAATATAGCCAATTTCTTTCAACAAACTGTGTGGGATTGAACTTTTTTTATTGAATTAGATTTGGTTTAGGGTTTGAAAAGTTGCGAAAACCAGTTAGTTTCCATTCAATTCAACACACCTCTTGGAAGATGATCAAGCATATCTTATATGGTCCTGATCAATTTCAGATCAAACCGAATCGTGCCTTGACTTGACGGATGTGATGAATGATCTTGTAGTAAAAATGATAGCAGCTGAGATAATTTCAAGTTATTTAGAACCCTGTTTGTTTGGGAGTATTTTGTTCGCATAAATATTATTGCTTGACCGTTTGAATAGGCCTCCATTTGGAGCTACCAATTCCCCAAAATGTCATTTTATGTTTGATTTCAATCGTAGAGAGGGAGCTTCATTCAAGAACATACTCTTTTATCTTGACTTCTAACAGCTCCATCCATCTTCAACTACCGCAACCCACCTAAACAAATCCTTAGTCCTTACACAAGTGTTTAGAAAAAAAAAGATATAAATTGATATAGTACAATTAAGATGAAATGAAGATTTGCAACATGATAATAAATTGATAAATAAGTGAATTATACAGGTGAATATGGTGATATTGATTAACATTTCATAACATTCATGCACAAAAAGTCTACCTCAGATATTTGTAATTTCAAAATTAAAAGAGGGTAACCTGTAATTTTACAAGCTTAGAGGGGGAGGATCATGTAATTGCACAAAAAGACTACTTCGGATATTTGTAACTTTAGAAACTTACAGGCTATGCTAGTTTTTGATTGCGTGATTATTCTAAGCACACCCTCATGTATTGAGTTTTCACTAGTTTTTATTAAGGATGTTGTTATTAACAATTAACAAACCCTTTTTCGCTGCTAGCAAACCATTATTTTTGAAAATGACTATTTGAAAACCAAGCGGATTGGTTGAAGTGGGGAGGCGCGTCAGGGATCTTATGTGATCGTAAAGTACCACTAAAACTTAAGGGCAAGTTTTACCGTACTGCAATTAGACCCGCGATGCTCTATGGTTCTGAGTGTTGGGCAGTGAATTGTGTACATGAGCAAAAAATGGGAGTTGCGGAGATGAGAATGCTTAGGTGGATGTGGACACACGATATTGGATAAAATTAGGAATGAAAGTATCAGGGATATGACAGGAGTACCACCAATTGCAAAGAAGATGCGAGAAGCTCGTCTAAGATGGTTTGAACACGTACAAAGGAGACCATTAGAGGCACCTGTTAGACGTTGTTAGAGTCTAGTCACTAGGCATGTTAAACGAGGGAGGGGTAGACCAATAAAGACTTGGAATGAAACTGTAAGGAAAGACATGATATACTTAGGCATTAGTGAGATTATGACAAAAGATAGGGCACAATGGCGACAAAAGTTCCATATAGCCGACCCCACTATAGTGGGATATGGGCTTGAGTGTTGTTGTTGTACTATTTGAAAACCATTTTGTTATTAGCAAATCAACCATTTTTTTTTTAAAAAAACGCACAATCATAAACTAAGTTGCATCCATTAATTCAATATTATTGGAGCTTGTTGTTTGTAATATCTACATTACACAATATCTAAGTTTCCCCCTTCATCAGATACATGCATACACTTCTCTTCTCCGGGCATTTAAGGCTAAATCAGATACTCTCACTTGGGTATTCTTTCATGCACAGTTTAATTCACATAGAATGACTACCTGACAGTTTTTTTTATCTTCCCTGCCTATTCTATCAACATGATACCTGAAATTAACTCTCTAGGAGAAGGAAGAGCTAATAACTGAATTAAGAAAAGTGCTAAAAGTATCCGATACAGAACATCGAGAACTATTGAGCTTGGTTAATGCAGATGACATAATTAGAAGGAAAAATTAGCCTTCGGTGTTCCACCCTGTAAGAAATATCTGCGTCTAATCACCGGAGGTAAGGAAATCCCGGGCTGCAGCGACGTGCGAGGAGAACGGCTGCTATCATGATAAAGAAGAAAGGCGAGCCTCCTCCAGCAGCGGCAGCGTTCTAATCGCCGGTGGAGTGGCAGAATCGCAAGCGGCGAATGGCGTCGAGGAATCGCGGGTTGTGGATGTCGCCGAAGAGGAACGCGGGCTGCGGGATGGAGAATGGGGAGAATTGGGACCGAACCCTAATTGGTTTGCTAGCATAAATTTTTTAGTAGGGAAAAATTAGGAAAAGTGATAAATCAGATTTTTTTTGGTTTGGGACAATAAAAAAGAGTTTGCTAATAACAACAGTCTTTATTAATTGGGCGGAATGGTGTGACCGTTATGCCTAATCTATTCTGATGACATGTTAGAACAATAACATACATTCATGCATAAAAAGACCTCCCACCCCCTAAAGATTTTTACTCCAAGGGAGATATGTTTGTGCGTGGACATTATCAAATCTAAATATTGGGAGGAGGTTTTTGTAATTTCGAAAATTAGAGGGGTGCAGGCTATAATTAGAGGGGTGCAAGCTATAATTAGGAGCTATGTTACACAATGTGTAACATTTAAATCCCGAAATACCCTCATAAAAACATTTTTCAGGGCTTAATTTTTGGACCTTTTGGTCTTTTCAGGCACTAAGGCTGCCGGCTTTTATTTAATCCAGCAATCCCATCTTTTACCTGCACACACCAGTCTCCTATCAGCCGAAAGAAGCAAATCCCATCTTCTCCTCCCACACTCCAGCCTCCCGCTTTCATCTTCTTATCAAATCTCTTCCCCGCTTTCATCTGTTTATCAAATCTCCCGTGTTCCTCGACTGCCGCCCGCCGAAAGAAGCTGTACCTCCCCTCAACAGAATCCCCGCCTTGAGAGTGCCCTCCTTCAACTCTCCTCCTCCACAGAGCGATTCCCTTGCTTTCGGCCCTCCTCCTCCTCAAGAGCTCCTCCGCCACTGTTGTCGCTCAAATCGCCAGCTTTGGGCCCTCCGAAGGTGATTCCGGCAAGCTCCTCCTCCATCGTTGCCGCGATCTCCCATCCACGGTCATCGAAGGTGTTCCCTCCCGATTTTTTCCAATTTTCCCGAAGCTGTACCTCCGCTCGAAGGACTGCTGTGGAGGAGAGTTGTTTGTATTTGTTCATTTCCTCCATCGTTGCAGCTTCTATTTCTCCATTCTCAGATTTCATTTTTTTTCAACCATCCAGATTTTTTTTGTTCTCTATGTATTGTGTTTAAAGTTTTTCAGTTTTTTTTTTTTTGCTTTCACTATCATTTTCAGTTATCTTCAAGCACTTAATTGCTGTGAGCTCACAATTTTCAATGTCAAGCTGTCAAAACATATTTCTTAGGGGCTAACCTTCACAACTGTGAGCTCACAATTTTCTAGCACTTAATTAAGAACTCACAGACTATCAGTTTATGCTGCGAGCTCACAATATTTCAGTTTATGTTGTCCAGTTCGCTTTGTTCAAGTGAAAATTGGTCAAGTGGTGGTTTAGCACTTTCCTCATGTTCATCAAGTGCTTTGTTCAAGTGATTATTGCTCTTTCTTCATTCTAGATTTTAGGCAAATTGATTTTTTCCCATGTTCTTGCTTTGTTCAAGTGGGGGTTCCAGTTCTTTTCGTGTTTTTATGGTTCAGCACTTGCCTCATGTTTTTTTATTTCTCTTTCTCCGTTCTTTTATCACTGAAATGTTTGTATTCTTTCCGGTTGATTTTTTATGGTTCAACTGAAACGTTCACCGAAATGTCAAGTGGGGGATTCAGCACTTTCCGTGATTTTTATGATTCCAGTTCTTTCCGTGTTTTTTATGGTTCAGCATTTTCCTCATGTTTTTTATTGCTCTTTCTCTGTTCTATATCACTAAAATGTTTGTGTACCAATCAATCACCTCACAGTCGAGATGCCCTCACAGCAGAAATCATCCTAGAAACTTGATATTTGTGCTGACTTACATCTACACTTGCTGTCCAACTCTGGAATCAGCTACAGGATCAATAAACAATATGTAGTTTAATATTATTTGTTTTTTTCTGGATTGAGATATCTGAATTAATTTTTTGTACAGATGCAGTGCTGAAGAAATGATTCAGTAGGTTTAATATGTGCAACATGGATCAAGCTAGAAATAGCTTCCATTAAAAGGTTACCTTGCAGTTTTTGATAAAAAATCGCAGCCTTGTAGTCTTGCAAAACTGCAAGGCTGGAGTTTTTACTAAGCGACAACCTTGCCGTTTGATAAACTGCAAGGGTGCTGTTTTGATTAAAATTGGGTGCATTTTCTATCCAAACTGGAGTTTTTATTAAGATGGAGGTTTTATATGTTTGTCTTGAGATTTTTTGATATTCTACCAACTCATTAAATTAATAACACATCTATGTTGTCAAGGCATACGCCTAGGCGCGCCTGAGGCGCCGGGCGCAGCCCGCTGCCCCTTAGCATGGCTGAGGCGGGCGATGTGCCCTAGGCGCGCACCTTACCAGCTCCCAGACGCACCAAAGCCGCGCCTAGGCACGACCAATGTCATTGTGCACGACCAATGTTGCCGCCCATGAACAATATTGCCGCCCCTGACCAATGTCGCGGCCCCCTACCAATGTCGTCACCCGCGACCATTGTCGCTCTCCCCACCCATTTTCTCCCCCCCGACTAATGTCGCCCACACAACTAATGTCGACACCATGACAAGTGACGCCCCCACGACAAATATCGCCCCCACGAGAAATGTAGCCTCGCACGACGAATGTCGCCCCCACGACGAATGTCGCCTCCACGACAAATGTCTCCCCCACGACGAATGTCGCCCCCACGACGAATGTTGCCCGCACGGGGTCCCCTGTGCACGACTGCTCCCACACACACTCCCACACACTCCCACACACACACGCACACGCACACACACACGCACACGCACACGCGCACACGCGCGCGCGCGCGCGCGCACGCGCACGCGGAGACATCCAACGGTCCATACTCTTGGTGTGTTTTCAAATAGGCATATTGCTTTAAATAATAAAGATATATAGAATAACGAATATAAGCTCAAGCTTTTAAAGCCTAAAAAATTTGAGCTGGTTCTCCCACAATACATGTCGAAATTAGACAAATAATATATGCATTTTATAGCTAAGAACGAGATCTACAACTTTCATGTCGAATATTTTTCCAAAATTTGCACGGTTTGACCGGAATCTCGCACGAAAGTTGCTGACTCGAAATGAATATAATAATAATAAATTTCAAAATTCTAGCTAGCAATCTTTCTGGCCAGATTCCGGCTAAACCGTGCAAATTTTGAAAAAATGTTTAACATGAAAGTTGTAGATCTCGTTTTTGACTAGAAAATGCATATATTATTTGTCTAATTCCAATATATATATGTATAATGTGGATGCCGACGAGTCCAGGGTGGCCGGCGAGCCCGCAGTAGCCGGCCGCCGCACTGGACTCGCACTGATTTTAGTGCTGGAGGGCGCGATTTCCGGAACGAGGGACAAAAGTCCGATCTCTCCCGCACTGTTGAAGATTGGTGGCCGGTCGAGGGCAAAGAAGACGGTTCATAGAGCGGTGGACGATGACTGCGGGCTCGTCGGCGTGGAGCCCATGACAGCTGGCGAGCCCGCAGCCGCCGGCCACTGCTGCTGCAAAGCATCAGATGGGGGCGGAATCGGGAGGGGTGGGATGGCTGGATGGGGGCGGAATCGGGAGGGGCGGGTTCTGTTTTCTTTTTTTAAATAATAAAGATCCTGGCCGTCCAATGAGATCGGA
Organism: Platanthera guangdongensis; assembly: GCA_039583875.1. Taxonomy (NCBI): domain Eukaryota; kingdom Viridiplantae; phylum Streptophyta; class Magnoliopsida; order Asparagales; family Orchidaceae; genus Platanthera; species Platanthera guangdongensis. Next base: position 232,630,842 of record CM077163.1, read on the forward strand.
CGGCCAGGATCCTGGGCAGAGCCAGTAATTTGTTGTGGCAGCATTTTGCTATCCCAACTCCATAGCGAGCTAGCATTTTTTTTTCTCACCCATAAAAGCAAACGTGCTTCAATCTGGATGACCCCCGGTCCCCTAAAAATTCCACAATATTAGATATTGATAATTATGAAAATTGAGAATGTGTGCGGCCAAAAAAAATAATACTGGCTTTTGACCCTAAAACCCAGTATCCTATATCTTAAACTCTAAATTCCTGCAAAATAAAAATAAAAAATAGGTAAATAAACATATAACACAAGTACCTGAAAAGATCTCGCAAATACCTGTTCATCACCGTTATGTTCACAGCCACCTCCACTGTGCCTACCGCCGGACAGACCCTTGGTATACTTTGAGATGTGGGTCTTTTTATGAAGTACTAATATAAAATGATTATTTCTATACAATTAGTTTTTTTTTTAAAATATTCACTCGTAATTTTTAACCATCTTCAAAACAAAATTATCACCTAATTTAGCGCCAAGAAATCTTCTAAAAAATATTTATTATACTTCTTCTTTGTGACAACATACTACTTATGATGTTTCAAGAAAAAAAACGGAACAGATAAAAAATAATTATAATAAATATAATTTAATCCATTATATGCGCGGCAGTCCGATCTCGCCTAAGGAACTCCATCAATTTTTATGTTCTAAATTAGGGTTTCGTTTGGCACAGTGGAGATGGTCACGAACTGTTGTTTGTGACGCTCGACCTCACCTAACAAAATTCATGTATTTTATGCTCAAAATTAGTTTATTTTCTTGACAACGGTCATAATCTGTATTGTCAAACATATAATGATGTTTTTGTTCAAACTTACCGAAACAAATAAGTTGCGTCAAAGAGTGCTTAGTTTTTTTCATTGTGATGCTGATAACCGTTGTCTTGTCAAACACATTTTATTACGGTAGCTTTATTGTCCAAACTCACAGAAACCGTTGCACTTAATGACAAGATATTGCATATATGCAAATAATCACGTTTAAGTTAAGAAAACAAATAATTCTCAAATATGTTTGTTTATAATAGCACCTAAAACATTGTATCTGCACGTTATGTTTTATACAATTAGAAAGATTTAGGTGTATACATGAATCATACGGAACTTACATAATTGTAATTGAACTATATTTTTAGTTTAATTACAGTAATATCTAAGTTAAAAAATCATTTTTTAATAATTATATTTTCATCAAAAAAAAAATATACACATGAGTACTTAATATGAGCATGAAAATACAATAATCAATATTCCAAAACTTTTATTTTTGCTAAAAAATAAAAATTCTATCCCAAATTCCCCATTATTATCGTCATCATTAATTCATTATTATTATTACTGTATAATACCAACAGATATTCATCTTCGACTTTATTTAAATATATATATAATGCTTTATTAATTATAATAATTAATATTTAAATTATTTATTTAGTATTTCTCCCACCCTCTCTCTCTCTCTCTCTCTCTCTCTCTCTCTCTCTCTCTCTCTCTCTCTCTCTCTCTCTCTCTCTCTCTCTCTCTCTCTCTCTCTCTCTCTCTCTCTCTCTCTCTCTCTCTCTCTCTCTCTCTCTCTCACACACACACACACACACACACACACACACACACACACACACACACACACACACACACACACACACACACACACACACACACACACACACACACACACACACACACACACACACACACACACACACACACACACACACACACACACACACACACACACACACACACACACACACACACACACACACACACACACACACACACACACACACACACACACACACACACACACACACACACACACACACACACACACACACACACACACACACACACACACACACACACACACACACACACACACACACACACACACACACACACACACACACACACACACACACACACACACACACACACACACACACACACACACACACACACACACACACACACACACACGCTTGATTGCTTTGTTTTTGTAATCTAGTAAATAGTTAAAATATGCGAGGAGAAATATGGCAGGCCCAAAAATGGGCATCAGCAAATCCATTCAAGTAGAAATTTCTTTTTAATGGTGTCAAGAAGTATAAAAGTATAAACTTATCACCCAAACAACTAAAGCTTTCTGGAAAGTGATTTCAGATTCAACTTCTTCTGATTACAAAGAAACAAATGAGTACAATAGATGGCTGCAGTCATTTCCAAGGAGATTCATCTGTAAGAGTGGTGAAGACCACAAAATCAGAAGTCTAAACAAACTAAAAAAAAATTAAAAAGTTCAAGGAAGAAAAATGGAATGAAAACAACAGATTACAAACATGAATTAGAGCAAATGGGGATGGATGAGGAGAAGGCAGAGTTTTCTTCTGAGTTAGAAACCTCACTCTAAAAAAAAACTGAGTGACGCCTGCTAATGGCTTCACCCTCCGGGCAGCGATATGTTGATATCAGTAGCAGATTTTCTACTGTCAGGTGCTGAAGAATGGAGAGAAGACCAGTTTTCTCCTCTGAAGGAAGAAGAGATGGTGAGATTTGGCTTTAGAGTGTAAGTGAACTGTTGTGTCTGCCCTCCTCCTCCGTTGTGGGCGCCGTCCATCTCTGTCGCCGGCTTTTGAACGGCGGCGGCAGTCGGGGTGGAGACCGATATCTCCAGCTTGGGTTTCTTGGTGTTCTGCTCCAGTTGGTAGCTCGGCAAGAAGCTGCCGACCACCACCTTAAATGGAAACAAACGTCAAATTATTCCCATCATGGGGACAATGTATGGTTCCTTCTTTTGCTAGTGAAGGTAGACAAATGTCAGAAATTGGGCCGGAATGAAAGGCGCGAGTTTGGAAGGAGAAATTGCTGCATTAGTAACTCAATGCGGAGGACTAGTCTTAGGCTCCGTTTGGGGGGACTTATTTTCACCGGTCAAGCAGTCACAATCGCATGAACCGGACCTCGGTCGGAACCGCTTGACCTGTGAAAATAAGTCCCCCCAAATGGAGCCTTAAAAAGAAGTAGGTACAAGTCTTATAAGAATGGAGTTTCCATGATGTAAACTGTTATTGCGTTCATTTTAATGCTTAAAAAAATGCAGTTTGAATCATTTTTACCATTTAAATATAAATAAAATATGATGTAATTATGAATATAAATTGTGGGCAAATGATCCCAGATGATTCAAATTGCATTATTTTCAAACATAAACTGAATGCGATAACATTTTACTTGATTGTATGCAAAAAAACAAAAACTTTGGATTCTTTTTCTGACCATTCAAGTAAAAAAAACATTGAATGTAAGCATGAACATATATGATCCAAAATGATTCAAATTACGACTTCATTTGTTTCGGCGGTGGCGGATCGATCCGGCGGGTGGAAACGGACTGTTTGAAACGGAGGGGGGAGGTGGCTGCTCCAAACGGAGCATTTTGGGGCGTTTCTCAAGGCGGGCGGGTGGAAACGGAGCAAACGTCGCCGGAGGTTCATTTGTTTACCCGCCTTCCGGCGGCGTTTGCCCAAAACGGAACTACGAAACGCCCAAACAAATAGAGCCTACATTATTTTGAACCTTAACATTTTACACGATTCTTTGCAAAACAAAAAAACTTTTTGAGGCATAGAAATATAGAATTGTGTAAACTGCTATTCAATTCATTTAGGATAAAAAATTATGCAATTTTGATCATTTTAACCAAATTTTGTATGAGTAAATTGTAGGAAAATTGTAAAAATGATCCAAATTGCACTACTTTTGAACAAAAATTTATCACCACTTGACAATAATGCTCTTAAGATTATTTAGTAATAGTTAAGTAGTTTTATTTAGAATGAAATTCTTCCAATACTAATCATTATGAAATTATTTAGTTAATATACAATTATAATTATTATATCTGAACAATAATTAAACATAATATATGAAAATAAACCAATATCATCCACTTTATAATTATGCAATTAGCATATATATATCTGAACATTCATTTTGCTATCTTCTTCGTAAAATTAGATATATAATTTTGGAAGAAAATTTTAATAATCACTAAAATTATTTAATAATTTAAAAGAAAATTTGATGATATGATCATAATTAAATTTTTATTTAAAAAGAGGCGCTTATTAGATGAGAAAGGTAGGCATTTCTTACTTCATGTGCATTTTAGACTTTAGGCAGAATGCTTTATAAAAGTTCTTTCTGGTAGTAAAATAAATTTAGGCTCCGTTTGTGGGGACTTATTTTCACGGGTCAAGCGGTTACCACCGCATGAACCGGACCTTAATTAAGGTCCGGTTCATGCGGTGGTAACCGCTTGACCCGTGAAAATAAGTCCCCCCAAACGGGGCCTTAGTCTTTATAAAAAGTAGCTTTCAACAACAATTTGAGGCTCCTGTTGTTTAGAAAGTAAGCATCCAAACAACCTCCCGTTTTCGAAGCACAAAACAGTTGAAAAGCTTAACCAAACTGACCATATATGCGTTCAATAAATTCACCTTCTAATAGAAATTAAGACTTCAAAAAATGATCTCCGAGATTTCAAAGTATCAGGTATTTCTCATCATCAGGCTAAAGAAAGGTGAGAAACAAATAGATTGAAGGAAAAAAGAACTAAAAGAGAGCGCACAAAATAGTCTCACATCTGGAAGCTCATGCAACCTTATACACTTAACATAGATTATAGGTTCCTCCCCCTATAACAAATTAATTTAGGTTGAATGCTTGGGTTCTAATATGATCATAGCAGGTTAGAACCAACTGACACTCCGATGAGACGTACTCAAATAAGTCCTAGATCGAGAAACTCATATAGGCTTGTGCACCTGAGCTATGTTTGGAGAGAGGTGGAAGAGTGGTGGAGGTTGTGAATGCAATTATGAAAAAAGCAGGCAGCATTTGGGTAGGTGTGACCGCAAATGTTGTTTTCTAAAAATGACTTTTTAAAATAAAATGTCACCACAGTCAAGCAAGTGTGGCCATGTTTTAGCGGCCGTGGATGTCTAAACCCTAGAGGCCCAGAAAGTGGAATTTGGGCCAAAAAGCAGTCATAAAAGTTCAAAACGCAGGTAAAACACAACCATGTGTTTACTGCAGAGCTTAAACGCTGCAACTGTCCCAAATGGAGCTTTGATATAGATTTTAGATCCCTCCACCTATTACCAATTGAGCCTGGGTTGGATATTTAGGTTCAATTAGAGAGTGTGAGTTCATGGCCAAATAGTTGTGATGGGCGGAATGGTATGGATGGCATCGTTATGATCACCCAACGTTGAGCGCTAAGGCAATGATTGCCAACCCTGAGTGAGAATGAAATGCGGGTGCTAATCGTCAAGCGAGCGCTATGCGATAATCGACTATCATCAAGCGTGATATGTTGGTTGATGATTACATGAAAGCAGCGGCCTACAATTTTAGGTTTCCCATCTTCATTGAGAGGCCAATCAATAGTCCTACACCAGCTTAATTAAGGAGAGATGATCTGGGCAATAAACAATGGGCCGAATCATTCCAAAGTGAGATGACTTTGGAGACAACCAATAATAAACTAAATTCACTTTTGAGAGAACCAATAATGAACTATATTCACTTTTAGGTATTGTCCACCTTTGGTTCATAGGTGGACCTAAGGCGGACAACAATACCTCAACGGGTTGGGTTCAGGCTATTACATTGTTGTGTTTATAATCCTACTCACAAGTTGCAGCCTAACCAATGAACTATATTCACGTTACATTGTTGTGTTATAATTCTACCCTCAAGTTGAAGCCTAACCAATAATGAACTATATTCACAAGCATTACCCGATGGATGACGTGGAATAAAAAAGGAAAAAAATGTGTACCTGCACAGGACTTGCGGCGACCAAAAGACCCGCAACCCCTCCTCCTACAACACGGCCATCAGGGCTTGCCAATGATACACTCATCCCACCAGATCGGCTCTTTGTTCCTCCATTTTCATTCGGCATAAATGATCCTGATAAGGATAGCAACTCAAATCGTCCCTGCAAAGAAGTGGAATAAATGACTAAGGGGCTTAGCAAATAAATAGTTCAAAAAGAAGAAAGAAATGGAAAAAAACATTTGCATAGCAATGAGCCACGAAATATAAAGATCAAAGGTTACTAAAGATCTGCCATGTTGTATTTGGTATCTAAACAATTTCAGACATTGAGGACACTCAAAGACAGCAATTTTGCATTTATTTTATTTGTGTTGACAGCTATTGAAGTTTCATTGCCTGAACAAGCTACTTTAACTAAGCTGTGGTGCTGTGGTACAGAGCATTTTTAAGGGGACAAAAAAAAAATACTATGTGGAGGTAGATTAAATTTGTTTTTCCCAGATTTCTGCTAACACCAGATCAAAATTATTTAGATCTAGATTGAAGGCTTGGCAAGGAATCTTTTTATCTGAAACTCATATATATATATATGGTAAATACTGGGAGCTCTCATGGGACTACGCATAATCATAAGGATCTCTCATCTATTTCTAAAATTTACCAAAACTTTCCACTGGGACGGGTGCACCAGTAATGTATGACAACTGAAGGCCCAAGGGAGGTTCTGGTAATTAATCATATATAAAAGAAAAACAAATGTTTGTCTTGGACTTGAAATAGGACCATCAAATAATTCCAAGCCCTTTGAAATCAATCTCCTTAATTTATGGTTTCTTTAATACATTGAGCTATATATATAATAAAGATAATAAAGATATATATATATATATTACTTACGGATACTAGCAGTCATGCATATGGTCCCTTTGTGCGCAATATGCGACATCAACAGTATTCAGCATTCACTTGAATGTGATCGGGTACTGCCGTTGTTGCACACTGCAGGAAAGGGAAGGGGAAACCAGTGCATAGCCGCTAGTGTGTGTACGTACAGTACACACACACACATATATTTTAGGCTCCATTTGGTTCGGCGGTGGCGGGTCGATCCGGGGGGGGGGGGGGAGGTGGAAACGGAGAGTTCGAACCGGAGGGGGAGGTGACTGCTCCAAACGGAGCTTTTTGGTGCGTTTCTCAAGTCGGGCGGGTGGAAACAAAGCAAACGCCGCCGGAGGTTCATTTGTTTACCCTCCTTCCGGCGGCGTTTGCCCAAAAACGGAATTGCAAAACGCCCAAACAAATAGAGCCTTAATGTTTAAAACAATCAAGCACTTGCAAGCAAGCAACATAAATACATTTCATTTTCAGGGGTCATAAATTTTGTTAAACCAAGGTAAAATTTACTGCTTAATGTGTGTAATTCATTTCCGAGCAACAATCCGGTAAAATTTACTAAGAACTACAGACAAACTAAACATCTCAGCAAGTTGGAGAACAAAAGCTTTCTTATTCACTAAGTGAACAAATTTAAATGTTTTCCACATCTGACTGATTCTTACAAAAAATATGTTCGAAAATAAACTCATTTCTAAGACTAAAGTTTACATAAAAATTGACATGAAAAGGGTCCTGTGGCTTAGTACTTTCAGCTCCCTACAATGATAGTTTGGTTCAAACCTCATAAGTCAATGTGCCGCCAGAGGAATCAGGTTGGCGAAGGGTAACATTGGATATAACACCATTGGCTGAGAGAATACAAATTGCTCGAGGGCCTAGTTGGGAAAATGAAATTATCTTCATAGTAACATCCTGAAAAATATAAGAAAAGAATAATAAATTGTTGTAGATAATAGCATAAAACTTGGGTTATTTACCAGAACCTCCTCCCTTTGTACTTTGCATAATTATAGGAACGTCTCATTTATTTTTTGATATTATAAAAACCACACATCGGTGTTTGCAGCGTTGCAAGACACCTTGACATAGTTAACATACATTAGGACTGCACCCCTCCAGAGGGGTGATTTACTATACAAAAAATTAATAATGTAAACAAAGGAGGCAAGTTTTGGCAATTTTAAAAAACAGAGTGGTAATCCTTGTAATTATGCAAAATCCCAAAGGAGGTCCTGGTAATTAACGTCAAACAACCCTAAAAAGAGTTACTGATAAGCTGACTCAGGAAATAGCTGCAAGAACATAAAAAAATAATTTGAATCTGTTGAAAAAGCCCACTTAACATTAGGCCCATTTGTATAGCATTTATTGCTTTTTCTCTCCTCTCTTTAGTCCCACATTGTGTATAGGACTTTTCTCTCTCTTTCTCTCATCTATATATATGTACTCATTCTTTGTATTTGTATCAAGTGGACATATATACAAGGTTGGCTTTCTCCATTTCTACATGGTATCAGAGCCAGGTTTCTGACTCCTGCGGACTCCCCTCTCCGTCCGCCCTGCGGCCTGCGACCTCCTGCGGACTCCCTTATCCAGTCCGCAGCCTCTCCGTGGAACCACCTCTCCTCTGCGACCTGTGACAGTGTGTCCGCTCCTTCTAGCCGCTTCACTCCTGCGGCCTTCCTTGTCCAGTCCGCAGACTCTCCTCCCGTGGAACCACTTCACCTCTCGTCTTCTCCTTCCTCCTCTTGCCCCTTATTTATAGCCATCCTGTGGGGTCCACTGCTTTCCCTTGTCCGCTGCGGACTCTTCCTGTCCGGCGCGACCTCTGCCTTCGCTTCTTCTCCTTGCTCTCCTTCAGTCGCCAGCTCGCCTCCTCCTCTTGGTCTTCTTGGTCTTCTTCAGCTCGCCAGTTCGCCAGTTCGCCAGCTTGCCAGATCGCCAGCTCGCCAGCTCGCCAGCTCACCAGCTCGCCAGCTCGCCAGCTCGCCTCCTCCTCTTGGTCCTCTTCGGCTCGCCAGCTCGCCAACTCGCTTGTCGTCAGCTCGCCAGCTCGCCAGTCGCCCGCCAGCCAGCCCGCCTGCTCGCCAGTCAGCCCCGGCTTCTCTTCTCAGCTCTCCCGTCCGCCGCGGCCTGACCCAGACCGCCGCGGCCTAACCCTGACCGCCGCGACCTGACCCAGACCGCAGCGACTTCCAGCTCGCCGCGACCTCATCCAGGTCGCCGCGACCTCTCCCAGTCCGCTGTCTGCTTCCTCTCGCGGCTGCCTCCAGCCCGCTGCGGTCTCCTTCCGCTCGCTGCGGCCTCCTTGAGCTCGCTGCGGTCTCCATGTCTACCTCTGCAGACTCCGTTGGTACGGCAGTTCCTCCTGAACGCCCGCCCTCTATACCAGAAGTCCGCGACGAGCTCCGGATCACTACTATTTCGCTCACTGGCAAGAAGAACTTTGTGGAATGGGCACACTCAGTTCGCCGTGTCCTTCAGTCAAAGGGCTTCCTTCATCATCTGACCCAGACCGTTATTGGTGTCCCTACTGAGGAGTGGTTACGCAATGATGGGCGTGTGCAGACTTGGCTCCTCAACTCTCTCGATGGAGAATCTTATCGCCTGACCATGTATCATGAGACGGCCAAAGGCATGTGGGACGAGCTACACACCCTCTATTCTGGCAAAGATAGTCTCCACCATCTCTATGATATCATCACCGCTCTCCAGGCCCTTGACAGCAGTGGCGCAACCGACTTGACGTCCTTTGTTGCTCAAGCCCGGTCTCTGGTTGAGGCTTGGATCCACCATCAGCCTCCCACTCTAGATCTCGCTGCCCAACGTACCCAGAAGGAAGCTGTGGGTATCGCCATGATGATGGCTCGGGTACCCTCTCATCTTCACAGTGTCCGGGCTCACATCCTCTCCTCTACTATTACACCGTCCTTTTCCGACGTGTGCTCAATGCTTCTCAAGGTCTCCCCGCCTCCGGATGTTCCCGGCCTTCCTTCTCCGGCCCTTGTTCAACAGGCACCCGCTCCCTTATTGCCTCTTCCCCCCTCTGCCCGGGGTGGCCGCTCTGACTCTCGCGGCCGGGGTCGCGGTGGCCGATCTAGGCCTCAATGCTCGTTCTGTGGTAGAGTTGGTCATCTTGAGGCCACTTGCTTTCGCAAACATGGCCGACCTCCTCGTCCACAGGTCTCTGCTGCTACTACCGACTCTGCCTCCTCTCGTACTGAGCTCGACGAGGTTCGACTTCAGCTCCAGCATCTTCATGGCTTGCTCAGCCGTCCGCCTGCCTCGGTTGCCTCTGCTGCCTCTCTCTCCAATGAAGGTATCGTCTGCCTATCCTCTGGCACGCGCTGGATCCTTGATTCTGGTGCCACTCATCATATCACCTCTGTTAGGCCACCACAGTACTTGTCTTCACCTCACCCGAAGTACATTACTGTTGCTAATGGGGCGTCGGTTCCCGTATCTGGATGTGCTGATATTTCTCTCACCTCTTCTCTCCTCCTCTGCTCGGCTCTTCATGTTCCGGGCTCTCCTTTCAATTTACTCTCTGTCGGTCGCCTTACTACAGATTCTAATTACTCAGTAACATTTACTTCTTCTTCTTTTCTCATACAGGATCAGCAGACGCAGACTATCATTGGTAGAGGACGGCTGCAGAATGGGCTCTATCTTCTTGACGACTCTCCCACTGTCCTCGCATCTATCTCCTCTTCGGATTGGCATCGCCGTCTGGGACATGCTCCTCTTCCAGTCCTCCGGAAGGCTCTTCCTGATGTCACTCTCCCTGCTTTTCGTTGTGACACATGTATTTTGGGCAAACAGCCCCGTTCTTCTTTCCCCCCTCATTGTACTCGGAGCTCCGCTCCTTTTATTTTAGTACACTCCGATATATGGGGTCCGTACAAATTTACTAGTATTTCTGGCTATCGTTATTTTCTTACTTTTATTGATGATTACTCTCGCATGACGTGGTTATATCTCCTTCGGGATCGCTCTGAACTTCCCCGCGTATTTCGGGCCTTCATACTTGAGACTCGCACTCAGTTCTCTGCACCTATTCGCACTATTCGCACTGACAATGCGCGGAGTACACCAGTCATACGTTTGCCACCCTCTGCTCTGAGTTCGGCATTCTTCACCAAACATCCTGTCCGTACACACCACAACAGAATGGTGTCGCTGAGCGCAAGAATCGTCACCTTCTTGATGTCGCTCGCTCGCTTATGCTTCAAATGCAGGTCCCCAAACCATACTGGAACTACGCTCTCTCCACGGCTTGCTTCCTCATCAACCGCCTCCCGTCTTCCGTCCTCCAGTATGCTACTCCTTTCAGCCTCCTCTTTCCCACAACTCCGCCTTTTCCCCTTCCGCCACGGGTGTTTGGGTGTACCTGCTACGTTCACCACCTTGGTCCCTCCACGGACAAGATGGACCCTCGTGCCACCAAGCAGATCTTTGTCGGGTACTCCCGCACTCAGAAGGGGTATGTATGTTATTCGCCTACTACCCGCAAGGTTACTGTCTCGCCTGACGTAACTTTCCGTGAAGATCTTCCATTCTTTCCTGCTCCGGATATCGCTCTGCATCCCGCTCCCGTCGTTCGTCCTGTCATTCCTGCTCCTCACTCCTCAGCCCCTCTCCCTTCCCCGCCTCCGGTCCGTCCACCACCACCGGTTATCCGGGTCTATTCTCGTCGCTCTCCTCATTCTGTGGCTCCTCTGCAGTCGGCTTCGCCCTCTGGTGCTCTGCTCCCTGCTGCTCCGGCTCCCGTCTCCACCGCTCATCCGATGGCGAACTACGTCTCGCTCCATCGCCTCTCCCCCTCTCTTCTTCACTTTGCCACCTCCTTATCTTCTGTTTCAGTCCCTAACTCTTTGCAGGAGGCGCTTCACCATCCTGGATGGCGGGCTGCCATGGACGAAGAAATGACGGCCCTTTGGGCCAACCAGACCTGGGTCTTGGTTCCCTTACCTCCCGGTCAGCACCCTGTTGGATGCAAATGGGTCTTCGTCATCAAGCATGCTCCGGATGGCACTATTGCCCGACTGAAGGCCCGTCTTGTGGCCCGTGGCTTCACACAACAGGAGGGCCTCGACTATGAGGAAACATTTTCTCCGGTAGCCAAGCTTAACACTGTCCGCGTTCTTCTCTCCGTCGCGGTGCACCGCCGCTGGCCCCTTCATCAGCTTGATATCAAGAACGCCTTTTTGAATGGCGACCTTCAGGAAACTGTCTACATGCGCCAACCGCCCGGGTTTGAGACCACGGGGGAGTCTCGGGTCTGTCTTCTCAAAAAGTCCATCTATGGTCTCAAACAGTCCCCACGGGCGTGGTTTGACAAGTTTAGCAAGGTGGTTCGGGACATGGGGTTCACTCGGAGCTCTGCAGATTTCTCCCTTTTTACCCGACACCGGGCCACTGGCACCATTTCTATTGGTTTATGTTGACGACATCATTCTCACTGGGGATGACTCAAAGGGGATTCAAGACGTCAAACAACACCTGAGCACTGTTTTTCAGACTAAAGATCTGGGGACACTTCGCTACTTCCTTGATCTCGAATCGCCCGGCGGCCGGACGGGTTGGTACTCTCCCAACGAAAGTACTGTCTCGATCTTCTCAAAGATGCTGGACAGTCTGGTTGCAAGCCTGCGTGTACCCCGATGGAGGCAAATCACAAATTATGCGCTCATGCTTCGGATGACGATTTGCTTCTTCCGAACCCGGAATACTATCGACGCCTGGTGGGCAAGTTGATCTATCTAACAGTCACAAGGCCAGATATATCATTTGCAGTTGGGGTTGTCAGTAGGTTCATGCATGCCCCCCGGGCTTCTCATCTCCAAGCGGTTGAACGGATTCTCCGATACCTTAAGGGAGCTCCAGGCCAAGGGCTGGTTTACAAAACCTCCGACTCTGCTCCCGCATTGGTTGCCTATTCTGATGCCGACTATGCGGGTTCCCTGGACGATCGAAGGTCAACTAGTGGGTTCTGTACGTATTTTGGTGGGCATCTTATTACTTGGAAGAGTAAGAAACAAGCTGTGGTGGCTCGTTCCTCTGCAGAGGCTGAATACAGATCGATGGCCTCAGTTGTTTCAGAACTCACATGGCTTGAAAGTCTCCTTACTGACCTAGGAGTAAAACTCCCCTCCTCTGCTGTTCTATTTTGTGATAGTCAAGCCGCCATACACATCGCAAAGAATCCGGTCTTTCATGAGCGCACAAAACATATCGAGGTTGACTGTCACTTTGTTCGTGAAAAGGTTCAATTGAAGAAACTTGAATTAAAGCATGTTCCAGGAACTGATCAAGTTGCCGACATCCTCACAAAGGCCTTATCAAGCACTATGTTCTACCAATGTTTGTCCAAGCTGGGTGCATATGACCTATACGCTCCAGCTTGCGGGGGAGTGTTGAAAAAGCCCACTTAACATTAGGCCCATTTGTATAGCATTTATTGCTTTTTCTCTCCTCTCTTTAGTCCCACATTGTGTATAGGACTTTTCTCTCTCTTTCTCTCATCTATATATATGTACTCATTCTTTGTATTTGTATCAAGTGGACATATATACAAGGTTGGCTTTCTCCATTTCTACAGAATCCATAAATGTGTCATGTTCCACTCCATATATTGAGAATGCATGGCAACTTTAGACAGCTATACTTAGGGGTGGAAATAGGCCAGGTCAGGCCTTATGGAAAACAAGTCCGACCTACATTAGTCTTTTTGGGCCTGAGCCTGACCTACTAGCCTGATGTAGGACAAAATATAGGCCTGACCTATTTTGCAAAACGGATAGACCCGGCCTGGCCTGTAGGCCTATATTTTAATACACTATTAGTAATTATGAAATGAGAAGGTTTTTATTTTAATATACTATTAGTAATTAGGTAATTAGGGATATTTAAGTTTATATAATAAATTAATTTTATTTATTATTTAAAAATAATGTATGCCGGCCTGCAAGCTTACATGCCAGACTTTAATAATAGAGGTCTGGGCCTATTTTAAAAACAGGCTCAATTATAGGCCTATATTTATGGTAAGTAGGAAATAGGCCAAGTCAGGCCAGACCGATGGCAGGCCAGGCCGCAGGCCCCTGATAGGCCGCCTGGCCTATTTCCACCCCTAGCTATACTCTGCATTAAAAAAAGTGTGCAACTTTTCTATACTGCGTCTGCTTCCTCTACATTTGGCACCATGAAGTAGACGCCAAAGGGAATAGTATTACAATTAAGGATACATAAAGCACAACAGCATTGATAATCCTTTTATATTGGGAATCGATAATTTTGATGATTATGTTAGGTTAATTGTTGATATGTATGCGCGCACGTGCACACACACACATATGTACATCAACATATATATACGTCTTTGTGCGTGTGGATATGCGCGCACGCGCACACACATATAGACATACATACAAATATATGTACATATATGTAGATCTGTGTGTATTATAGTCCAACTTTTCATGTTTGACTTGAAATACTTGTTTTTATCGGGCTTGACAGCCTTCGGCTTCTTATTGATCCCTCAGCTAATGGCATACCTAAAACCACACATTCCCTGCTCCAACTCAAACCATATCACGCCGGCTCCATACTCAATCGGACTGTTGGGTGAGTTCTTCATTTGAATTTCTAATTCGTCTATTATACATGAACATGCCTTTATTTTCTAGTGATAGTTTATTTCCTGAACATATATAATTTATTTAATTTGCACTTAATTTACGTGCACTCTCATCAGTATGCACTTATTACATGCTAGTTGATGTAGGGTAGGCTACGTGTGGGTGAATACTAGAATGCAATCCTACTATGACGTGCGGGAGGATAACTCAATTCTTTTTAGCCACTAAATGCAACACACATGCAATGACCGACTGTGCAATCAAACATAGCAATAAATGATTAAATCATACATAAATAATTTAAGCAAAGCAAAATTATTTCTATAAGCAAGCAGACTTTGGCTTTCCTCCGAGTGGAGGGCCAAAGCGAGAGTGTGCAACGAATAGCTCCTGCAAATCATAAAATATTCTAGAGAAAATGACTACCAACAAAAGATCCTATCAAGCATGAAATCGCACAACCATATATTAATATTGAAGAAAATGTTTTATACAACAATAAAATACTCACTAATTAAGCGGGTAGCCATAGACATCGCAGATCCGGCGGTACAAGATGTCGATGTGTTGTCTGGAGAGTGGAAAGGGGGTGGTTTGGATGCCGGAATTAGTGGACGGAATGTGGGGGACTGCTTCGGGAATTGGATTTAGAGGGGTTGGGGCGTGGGCACTCAGGAAGGGAATTGAGTGCTTTTGTTGGGGGACTGTTCGTGGGGGCTGCAGGAAATGATTCGGTGGAGGCCATGCGGGGGTTTTGGGAAAATAGTGAAGGAGATTTAGGTAGGCTGCTGGATGAGATTGAGTGGAGGAGGGATTTGGAAACCGGAGGGGTACGGTTTTGGAGGGAAAAAAGGATAACAACAAGTTCTCATGTGAGGGAAGGAGGGAATTTTGCGGTCTGGAATGGACAACAGCTAGGCTTGTTCGTGGATGGAGGGCGGCAGAATTTTCAGCGGGAGTATGGGAAGGAAGGACGGTGGCAAGGAGAGGGGGATACAATGGGTGATAGGAAAATATAGTCGTCACCTAGGGTCTCACGGAGTCATCACCGTGAGAGGATCGCCGGATTTCGGGAATCCTTCTCCAAAAATTGTCATAGGTTGATGGCTTCCCACTTTGCTCTTATTTATAACAAAACAATATTAGGGCACCCTAACATCAACGACTATTATTGGTAGAGATTGTCGAGTACCTGATCTCACTAAATAATGACTGAAAATAACAAAGTAATATATGAAAAAATATGTAAATAAAAATCTGGATGATCCATGGAGTCGGATCTTCAATCTGAAGGCCCTAAATATAGCAGATAACCAATTGACCACGAACAAACCCAAAACTCGTGCTCCTCCGCAGGTCTGCATCGCCGATCCTCATCACTAATTATCTTGAATTATTTGTAATCGATTTTTTGCATGAGTTGTAGTATTTCGTTATTTAATTGATTGCACATCAGAATAATTGCATATTGATTCACTTGCAGCACATTAACATTATATTAACTGTGGATTCAATTGCATTTATTACGTACTTGCTTGCTTTCGTACAACAAGGACCTATAGATTCATCTTTCTCCAATAAGTCTTCCCATGTTTAATAAATTTGCATTTAAAAAATCATTAGCTAATAAAGATATTGAATGTTTTAATAATTATAAATGAACTAAGAAATAGCGTGTCATGATTGTTCAAAGTTAATTATAAAAATAACACTTATGAAAGAGAATGAAATAATAAGTCCAATACATATACATAGAAGTGATTTAAACATATATACTATGAACATAATTTAAAATCAAACAAGGAGTGATATTTTTAAAAATTGCACGGCTAATATATCGGGAAAATGGATATATTGGCTTATATTTACTAAACGACATAACATATTTTCGAGGAAAAATCATTTCACCCTTGAAATCATCCTAGCACATTCAAAACAGATGTAAAGCAATTGTCTCCAGGCGAGGCCTAGTCATAACTTAGATCTTGTCTTCCAGGAGAGAGACATAGTCATCTCTCATACTTCTATCCATAATAGATATAAAGTCATCTACTGAGTTCACAGGAGAGACTTGGTTGTCTCTGGGCTTCTATCAACGGGAGAAACTTGAGCCTTCTTTGGGGAGAGGGAACTTTCGTGTTTGAAATATGTGAGTTGTAACGGCCTCCCCAGCACACAGCTCGTAAGGACAGCTGACGGCACCCCCAACATCCATCTCGAAAGGGGTCAGCCTCAACCGGTCTGCAGAACATGCACCCCAACCCCTCTCCAGCTCCTCTGGCGAGTTATTGGAGGGCGCAACATCCCTTAGATGAGGAACCTCAAGTTAAGCTGCCAGTAGGGGACTTCCCAGGAGGTCACTCATCTCAAGACTACTCCAGCACGAACATGCTTAACTATAAAGTTTTTTCGCTCAATTGGTGATGAGAAGTGAAAAGACATGAGCTCAATTGGTGATGAGAAGTGAAAGTACTCTATAGTTAAGGATAGTTGTGGCCAGAAAGCCCGACCGGGCCCAGACTTTTTACCAATCGGGCTCGGCCCGGGTCCAGTTTGAACTATGTCGAGCCGGGCTCGGGCTCCCTCTCAAAGGGGGAGCCCGGTTAGGCCCTTTAGACCGACCCGGGCCGGCCTGAATAAAAAAGGCATAGGCGGATTAAAATCCCGCCTATGATTCGGCGAGATTTCTCCTTAGGCCGGTGTCGGGCTCAGGCTTGCTCGACGCCCGGGTTTTGCCCGGCCCGGCCCGGGCACCCGGCCGGGCCACCTACAAAAATGGGGGCCCGGTAAGGGCCCTAAGCCCGGCCTTGGCCCGAGCCAGGATTTTCCCGGGCCGGGCTGGGCCTAGCCGGGCTGGGCCTGCCGGGCTTTTGCCGGGCCGGGCTATTTGCCCACAACTAATTAAAGGTGCTCGGGCTGGAGTAGTCTTGGGATGGGACCTCCTGGGAAGTCCACGTACTGCTCGCTTAACTTGAGTTTCCCTCGTCAAAGGGAGGCGGTGGCCTTGAACAACCCGCCTGTGGGCATGGAGATGAGTTGGGTGCTTGGGCTACAACCCAAACGATGCCAGCTGGGTCCCGTTGGGTCTCCCTCGGTGGATGTGGTCCCGATTGGAGTAGGACCTGAGTCGTCACAAAAAAGTGCACTTTTTTGTAATGTCCTCCCTAACACACAACTCGAAAGGACGACCAACAGCACCCCCAACACCCAGCTCGAAAGGGTTCAGCCCGAACAGATCTGCAGACCATGCACCCCAACCCCTCTCCATCTATGGGCGGGTTGTTGGTGGCCACCGCCTCCCTTTGACGAGGGAAACTCAAGTTAAGCGGGCAACACGAGAACTTCTCAGGAGGTCACCCATCTCAAGACTACTTCATCCCAAACATGCTTAACTATGGAGTACTTTCACTCCTCATCAGCTCAATTGGTGATGAGAAGTGAAAGTACTTCATAGTTAAGCGTGCTCGGGCTGAAGTAGTCTTGGGATGAGTGACCTTCTGGGAAGTCCCCATGTCGCACGCTTAACTTGAGTTTCCCTCATCAAAGCGAGGCAGTGGCCGCCAAAAACCCGTCTATGGATGGACAGGGGTTGGGGTGCATGGTCTGCAGACCTGTTGAGGCTGAACCCTTTCGAGCTGGATATTGGGGGTCCCGGCGGTCGTCCTTTCGAGTTGTGTGTTGGGGAGGCCGTTACATGAGTATCTGCAGATTTCATGTGCGCATGGTTGAGCATTCACCTACCGTGGTGGCGTTCCACCAGATCCCTATCATGGGATATTTGCCTCTCCAAATGGGGATCATAGTCGTCTCTGGGTATTGTCTTCCACATGAGCGATCTAGTCATCTAATGGGTCTGGCCTTTCGCATAAGTGAACTAGTCATCTCTTATGCCTTAACTTACGAAGGAGAGATCTAATCGTCTCCTTGGCTTATGTTCACACAGGAGAAATAGTCAGTCTCCTAAGTCCTATTTTCTGCGGGAGATAGCTAGTTGTCTTTCGATTTCCTATCCAAGGGGCGACTTAGTATTCTATTGAGTATTGTCTTATGCAGGAGAGACGGGGCATAATCCCTCAAAATTATTCATAAACGTTGATCGTGCAAAAAAATTAGCAGGTTTGTGGGGAGAAATGTTTGTATTGATAAAATTTAAGGGAGGTAACAAAAGAATACTATCCACCCTCCAAGTAGGTGGCTTCTTGCGTGGTGGACACCCTTTTTCTTCCATGGTCACCCTCCATTTTCTTTCTCTTGCCTCTTTCCATCCCACAACCAAAAATTGCTTGAGCTTCCCCTCTTTGATTACCTCCTAGATAATTTCTCATAGTGTCCTGCAGTTTTTGTAATCATGGTCGTGTATCGGTAGTATTTGCAATTGAATTTATAACATACACAATATCTTGAAATAGGTCTTCTCTTGCATAACATACACAATATCTTGAAATAGGTCGTCTCTTGCATAACATACACAATTTCAATCATTGTTGTATTAAGCGGCGTTTGCGGCAAAGGCACGTCTCCTCGAAGGAGTTGTCGGGCTCCTCATGGTGAAGAGTTTGCCACAGTGGGTCGGGTACGTCAGGTTTCTATCTCCTACGGCAACAGACCGATGTTGATCTCTCATAGGTCTCATTAGAGCCTTAGAGGTGCGGGCAGGCTAGATTGATCAATTTGGTCCAAAACCAATATCAAACTGAGTATTGATTTTGGTTTCAGGAGTATTGATTTTGGTTTGATTTTTGAGTGATTTACTCACTTCAGTTTACTATTTAAAATAGTTATGATCTTAAATGTCTAAGGATTTTAAGTAATATCATTTTCTTATTGTTGCATTCTTTAATTTTATGGTATTTAAAATATATAAATAAATTTAGATTTTTTTTGTTTAACAACTTACATTATTATGCAGGCAGTGACGGATCCAGGAATTTGAAAATGAGGGGCACAAATTTTTTTTAAAAATAAAATAACAAGTCAATATTAAATCCATGATAATAGAAAGTCATACAAAATTACATAACACTGCAAAATACAAAATACATGAGTAAAATTTTATATTTGTCCACGACGAGCCCTCATTTTTTGAAAACGGTCGATAACATCATCATCAATGGCTTTCAAAAAATACTTCTCGCTCAATAAAAGTAACCAGACAATCATTCTACATTTGATCGCCTAAACTATTGCGCAACTTGTTCTTCACATAATTCATGTCTGAGAATACTCTTTCCACACTTGCAGTAGTCACAGAAAGAATCAATACAAACTTCAAAAGTTTGTAGATTTATTGATAAGCAACATGTTTACCGGTTTCAACAAGCTTCAGGGATAAATGACTAAGGTCCTTCAAATTAGCAAATATCTCATCACTTCTCATACCAACAATGTAGTTCTCGAGTTGAAATTTCAAATTAAATAACTCTAAACTTAAAAAATCAGTAGGATAAAACTCTGCAAGGCGCATCACTTTTTTTTTTCAAAACAACCAAATGAGTTAGCGAGCTTCAAACAAGCCATACATTGAAACAACTCTATACTCATCTCATCAAACCGATTGTTTAACTCTTGTAGTTGTTGATCGACAACCTTTAAGAAAACTTCAATTCGATAATGATGCAAATTTGTGTAGTCTTCAACAAACCTTCTTGATCTTTTACGGGGAATATACCGATCATCCATATTGTGAATATGAATACCATGTTTGCCATAGAAAAGCAAATTTTTTTTAAATAGAGTGTCTCATCCATCATCCCTCAAAGTTTGAAGCTGTTTTTTTGTCAAACTAACAAAAGACATTGCATTTATAATATCTTGATCCTTTCTTTGCAAAACGAGATTTAATTCGTGTGTATACCCAAATATAATGGTCATCACATGAACCATTAAAATAAAATCAAATGATTCAAATGCGAACAAAACACCTTGTGCCTTCACCCGATCATTTATTTTACTCTTCCCAATCTTCACAAGTGTAGCAACCATATCAGGATATAATGAAATGATATGCACTAGTGTTTTGTGATGTGATCCCCAACGAGTATCTCCGGGTCGACTCAAACGAAGCTCCTGATTTAAACCTGATCCAGTTTTGAGTTCACCATCTTCTAGTGCCTTAGCCACCTTTTGAACTTGGTTTTCTCTAAACATTTCATTTCGTTTGCAGGAAACACCAATCAAATTTAATAAAGTTGTAATTGCTTCAAAAAATCACTGACAATCATCATTTATCTTAGCGACTGCAATTTGTGTTAACTGAAGTTGATGCGCAAAACAATGAATGTAATATGCACTTGTATTTTCCCTCAAAATTAAACTTTTAAGCTCATTTATCTCACCACTCATGTTACTGGCATCATCATATCCTTGTCAACAGATTTTAGATAAATTCAATGAATGTGTCATTAGTAAAGATTCAATTCCAACTTTGATTGATATTACAGTAGTCTCAGAAACATGCACAATGTCAAGAAATCACTCTATTATTGCTCCATTTCTATCAATGTAACGCAGACAAAGAGCAAGTTGTTATTTATGTGACACGTCACTGGATTTATCGACTAGAACTGAAAAGTAATCATCTCCAAGCTCTTGAATTATAATTTTGATGGTTTCTTTAGCACAGACATTGATTAAATCTTTTTGAATTGAAGGTGCGACCAATTAATTGTTTCCCGGTGCGTTTTTCAAAACATACCTATCAACCTCTTTATCAATATCTACGAGCCACTGTAGAAATTCAAGAAAATTTCCCTTAGTGAGTCTTGACTCTCATCATGACCACGTAAGGTCAATCCTTGACGCAAGAGATATCTCAAACATTTCAGAGATCCTTATAGGCGTGCTTTATTTTCAAATTTAGTCTTATCTGACTGTTTCTCAAGAGCAACATGTATAGATTTTTTTGGCTGCTTTAGGACTTCAAATTGTTGCAGTGCTAGTTGATGAGCACTATTACATTTGCCGACATGTTTTGTGAACCCTTCAAGTTTATTCCAACACCTATATCCTCCGCCTGTAACAAAAGCATCTCCCCCAACAGCAGTAGTCGCGACATCATTCCTAAATAAATAACAGTCGAAGCAAAATGCGACATCTTTTTCAACACTGTATTCAAGTCATTCAAACATATTAAACCATGTGACTACAAACCGACGATATCGTTCTCCCATTTTTCTTGGCGGAAATGAATGACATTTTGGCTAACATGAACCTCTTAGAATATATTCTTTCCTCACTTCCTCTTGTTCATTTACGGGATATGTGGAAATACTTCTTCTCTTTCCCGGATCATGTGGAAGCAACTCGACATCAAATGTAGTCCCTACTACAATATCTTGAATTTGTGGTGATATTGAAGGAAATACATTCTCAGTATCAGTGGATGAGAACGGGGAAAACTCCTCATTCTGCTCATTCTCACGTTCTAGAATTGGAGTTGTACAAGTTGAAGAAAACTCTTGAGATTTTAACTTTTTCTGAAACATGGATGCGATAAGACTAGATTTTTTTTCTTTTGACCGTCCATATTTAAGTTTATGCTACATCAATTGAAAAACAACAATTGAAAAAAAATTCATAGCAGAGTATTATTTGCTCCGCTTGA
Source organism: Platanthera guangdongensis (assembly GCA_039583875.1). Taxonomy (NCBI): domain Eukaryota; kingdom Viridiplantae; phylum Streptophyta; class Magnoliopsida; order Asparagales; family Orchidaceae; genus Platanthera; species Platanthera guangdongensis. The sequence continues at coordinate 232,652,875 of CM077163.1, forward strand.
ACCTCTACCGATCAATACTACGGAGCACCCCTCGAAACATTCATCACAAATTCTATTATGCTTTGCTTAGTCACTATTTGACTAATACCTCAAAGCATCCCTACAAACATTCATATAAACAGAAATAAGATGAATAGAGAGAAACAAAAAGTATACCTCAGCTCAAATAAGCACCCCCACTAGGCACTAGCAGAATCAGTGCTTCATCCTGACCATAAAATAAGTTCATGTGCTAAGTGATTGTAATAGTAGCAGTACGAATTAAAGCTAAAATGGAGATCCAAACAATAACAAGTTAACTATGCAAGGATGAAAACTATAATAGATGAGTAAAATAACTTGAAGCTAGACTAAATAACAAGTTAACAAGTGCAAAAATAAATAGTAAAATTAGAAAGGGAACAACAACAAAAAAGTCAGGAAAAATATGAGGCACCAACTGACCAATCACCTCTGTTTAACAAGTGCAAGCTCACAAATACTTAACAAAAGCTCTGTGAACTACACATTTAACGTTTTGATGAGTTTTGCAAATGTCACTATAATTCTGCATTCTGAAATTCTGGACACAGAGATGTCCTTCAACAATGTGCATAACCAAAACATGCAAAAAGAAATAGGAAACAACTATAGGATTGCAAAACTCTAAAGCAAACTCCCATCACTTATTTGCTTGGAATGCCTTTTGCAATTCAGCCACATGAGAGCTCACAAGGTTGAAAAAGTGAAAAACATTTACCAAGGCACCTTTTGATGTCGTTGCTGTCATCAGAGAGAGGCAGTTATTTAGAAATGGTTTCTGCAATCCACCAGGAAACAAGGCTTTATTAACCTCATAAGTGAGAGCATTCAGAGCATTTGACATCATTCTATCCAGTCGTGTTGTTGCAGATTCCCCATTTATTCTGATAACTTTTTCGGTTTTCTTTAACAGCTTGATCTACAAGTATCAAAGCAATCAACAAACACGTAGTACCATCTGAAGAAGGCGAGTGAGCGACGATCGTCGATTGGGAGGAATGGGGAGAAATCTGCGATCAGGGCGAGTGGGCGACGATCGTCGATCGAGAGGATTGGAGGAAATCGTCGATGGGAAGAAATCTGCGATCGGGCGACAATCGTCGATCGAAAATGAAGCCCGCCTCCATTTTTCTCTCCCCTTGCCGACTGGAAGGAGGAGAAGAGCCCTACATCTCCCTCTCCCCCTCCTCCTCAACGAGCCGAGGAAGGCCGACCTTCCTCCTCTCCTCTTGGCCGACCAAGAGGGGTAGGGTTTGGGCTTGGACACTCTAAGAGAGGCCAACCGGTGGTGTCAGAAGAAGAACATCCCCTTCGGATCTCGGATCCGTGCGTGGACAGCCGCTGCGAAGGCCGTTCGTGACCGAGCCATGCCTCAGAAACGCGCGTCAAGGATAACAACTTTTCTTCATGGGCAGGTGAAGCCCTTCATTAGCATATTTGCATGGAAGCCCCTCTCCACCGACGGGTGGGGAAAGGGTGCTCTTCGACAGGTCGATGTTTACATCCCCGCTATTAATGACATTAGCACCCGGAAGCGCGAGTGCGGTTTATGCATGCTGTGTGAAGCTCATCCGGATATGTTGGTCTGGACTGGTGATGTTCTGGGGTTCCCGGAGAAGACTCCGTGAAAGTTGATTATTTCAGAATGGGGGTCTGCCCGGAGTGGTAGTTAGTACTGGAGGTGTGCTCCAGGAAACACCCTAATGTTTGCACGAAGTCGTTGGATCGTCGGCATTAACTCCCGGGGAGTTTTGTTGTGTTTGTCTGAAGCCCGTCTCTCGGAGACCGTAGGGCTAGTGTGTGGAGTTGTGTGCCTTGAGTGCGCAACTCAGGTGGCCGCGAGTGCCACCCTTGTTACATAACAATCGGTTATGTATGCGATAACAGACAAGGGGAGGTTGACCCGCGTCGTGCGTGTTGGGTACGACGATTTGAGCAACGGGCTTGACTGAACTATACCTGCACTATGTGGTGTACTTTGACTACCTAAGGAAATTGGTGTGTTGCTACAGACATAGGAGAGAGCCGAGGACCTTGAGTCACGACAAGCGAATGCTCAATGTGTTGTCATTCAGTCCAGGACTGAGGATGGTGGTGGGACCCGGGGAAGTCCGGTACACCGTTAAGGTGCCCTGAGTGCACGAGACGTTGGGCCGGTCGCGCCAACGTTTGTGATGATTGGTGCTTAAATGACACATTCTAGCTTTATGTAATTATGCTAATCCGCTTGCAGGGAAGAAGCACCGCCACCCCGAGAAAGGGGTGGGGTCGTTATAATTTGGTCAGCTCTTGCTGACCGTTGCTTTGTTTGTCACCGTTTGGTGGAATGTTTGCTTGCAGGTGCTGCGGAGCCAAACAAGAAATAGCGGGTTGAAGCCCTTCTTGCTGAGCTGGCCCTCAAAGGCCCAATTGTTTATTTAGTTGTTTCTCATGTGTTGTCGGACTGCGTGCTAATGTATGCAAACTATTTTATTTGGTTAAACATTATTGTTGTAAGGCCTTAAGGCCAAATCTGTGGTTGTTGTATTTCATTCCTATTGTGGTTAGTGGACATTCGTCTTTGGACGTGGTTTTTATGAAACTCCTTTTATTCTTTCACTAGAATGCAACTTTGTGTTAGGATTGTGTTTTCAAAATCTTATAAGAGTTTTGGGTTTCATTTAGTAACTATTCCGTCTGTCCGTTTCATATGACGTTGAGCCCCGGCCGGACCTTCTGTTATATTATTCCTGACGGATGGGGGGAGGGGGGGGTTACACAATATGCCCTCTAAGAAGCAGTCTGACAATGAACTGGGAATCTACAAAATGAGTTGACCTCTTAGGCGGCTCCCTCAGTAGAGTGTAGAAAAACTCATCCAGTGTACGATGAATGTCCAAATGACCGGGTGAGATATCAACACCCAAAGATGAGCTCATAAGATGTCAAATATCTCTTGGGAACTATGACGCATTAAGAAGCTTAGTCAGAGGTATGTATAAAAATTCATTGTGAATGCGATGACCACCTAAGTGAAAATCATGAACAAAGACTAGAAGACGTAACTATGGAGTGTGGTGAGTGTCCCTGAAAATAAAAAAACGTGTCTGGTGGGTCAGTAGGTGGTGTGTCCCAAAACTTATCGAGTGTATGATGTGTCACAAGATAGGACCCCAAAATATTAGCAGTATGCTCAAGTGTACTCAAGGGAGGCCCTACATACGTAATGCTCCACTCAAGATCCATTCCCCAGGGAAAGACCAGAGATGATAACGAAAGTGGCGCCAATAACTCGAAACTCATAGATGAACGACTCACCGGAGTTTCATCCTCACCAGGATGTGGCATCTCATCAGGAGGATCAACTGGGGGCTCGTCATAGAACTCGTCAATAGGGTCATGATCCTCCAGATGAGCGCCAACGTAAGGAGTAATATCCTCATAAGTGGTTGAGATAGTCACTACGAGAATAACGGCGAGCTCTAGACTCTCGCTCGTGACGTGTCTCAGAACAATGAGAAGGGGAGAGGGGCATAGACTTATTCTCACGAGTGAGTCTGTAGGTGCGGTGTCAAGAAATGGGTGTATGGTAGGGGTGCTAACTAACCCAGTGCATGACAGAATAAGAGGTGTAGGTAAGGTACACAACACTACATAATCGAAAGGTCGCTTTGACTCACTCTCAGTCGGGGTCACCAGAGAAGAATCAGACACAAAAGATAGACCACTCATCGGATTAAGCACCTTACTGTGGTGAGATAAATCTGTATCAGGTATCACTTATGTCGTGACTGACAGGACAATGATAGGATTTGTGGTGACATCGGTATAGGAGGGACTCGTAATACAAAGGTCAAGGTGTGAATTCAATTGACCAACTCTTGCGGATCTCGAGGTCTGTTCATGATGAAGGGCGAGCCGATATGTCTGCTCAAGGGACTTTTAGCTATGATAAACCAACTTTGTGTGTATGTTAGATCGAAGTCCGGACCAAAATCGGGAAGTGGTCACATCTGCCTCCTCTCGGATATCACTCCTCACAACTAACTCATCAAAACGATCCATGTACTCAGCGGCAGATATAGATCATCGTTGAAGAGAAAATAACTGCTCGAGCAAGCGACTCCGATATGACAAAGACAGATACCTCTGACACAATACACGTTTCATATCCACCCAACTCGTGATGCGATGAAGACGATCTCACTCGCAAGTCTTCACGACGCTACACCAATATGCTCACGCTTGAACTAAAAGCCTAAATTTTGCAAACTTGATGCGACGCTCGCTGAATAACCCAAAATGATCGAAATAATACTCCATATCCACAGGCCAATAACTGAAAGACTTGAGACTCAATGAGGCATCAAAAGAAGGGGCAATAATCCGAAACTGACTTCCGAGATCTCTGTCAAAACGACGATCCTCAAAATAATCATCCCTCAGGTAATCGAGTCGTGTTAAATGATCAACACGGTCCACTCGCGTGTAATGATATGAATGACGACAATCATCATATTGATCGTCTCCAGCACAATGAGATCGTGTCGGTGGATCAACACAATCCCTATAAGTGGTAAGTTGCGATCAACAATAATCATCATCGTAGTAACGTGAGAATATCTCTGAAGGGGCTATATGAGTGCATGTGTAAGTGGACGTGGGATCCCCAGATAGAGGAGAGGAATATTGGTGATACCTAAACATGAAGAAATCTATAGACTCTATAACTGCGTATCAAAAAAGTGCACGCAATCTGGCTCTGACACCAATTGACGCAAGACGAATTTATAGGTGACAGATGTAATATTGCTCTAACCCTACATGCAATGCAAAGTCCGACAGATAATTCAATTTGAGCATTAAATAATTTAATCGCACGCGCATGATTATGACAAAAGCAAAAATAATTTATTTAAGCAAGCGAGTTAGACTTTTCTCCGCGTAGATGGTCAAAGCGAGAAAACGCGGCGAATAGACCATGCAAATCACAATAATAATCTAAAAGCAAACACCACAATATAAGAGATCCAAACAAGTATAAGATTCAACTGATAATAATAATGCTGAAAAATAATCGTCCAATACAACAAAACTCACAAAATAATGGGCTGATCAAGACAGTGAAGATTTTGAAGTCGGATGTGTTTTGACGGCGATCCAATGTGGAACCGGAGGTGGGGTAACAACGTAGGTGGCTATCCTCGATGGTGGAAGGCGGAATCGGGGCGGAAATGAGTAGATCCAGCTATTTATAGGTGGATCCAAGCGTATGAGGGATGTATCCGATGTTTTGGAGCGGATCCGGGCTGTAAGACACGGGGTGAGTATGAGGGAAGGGAGGATCTGGGTTGGACTGTCCAGATCTGGGAGGATTTTAGGAGGTGGGGCTGTCAGGTGGCTCCACGGGGTGGGGAAGCTGGCGGCAAGGGGGTTGAGGCTTTGATGGAGGGACGGTTGTTGTAGGGAACCCCCAAGGGGCTGGCGGTGGGTCCAGAGGGTGGTGGGGTGGGCGGTGTTGGCAGTTGAGGGGGCTAGGAGGGCGGAGGCTATTGCAGGATGAGGAGGGCGGTCGGTTGTGTTGTGGGGTGGATAGGGAGGGCCGAAGGCTGTGGCTGGATGGGAGGGTGGCCAGATGTTTTGTGGGGTGGCCAGGGAGGGCCGGCGGCTGTGGCTGAATGTGGAGGGTGGTCGGCTGTGTTGTGGGGTGGACATGGAGGGCATGTGGCTGGGTTTAAGGGTGGAGGGGTGGCTGTTGTGGGGGAACTGTACCAGCGGAAAGCCAACTGGAAGGAGGGCTTTGGGCAGTGGTAAAGGGGGATTGGATGATGAAAATGATGCTTAGGGTTTAGGGATATCTTGGGGCAGAAGATACAAGCCTAGAAGTCGTCACCTAGGGTTTTACGGAGTCAGCAACGTGGGATGATCGCGAGAATCCGGGAATCAACTCTCCAAATTTTACAATGCCTCAAATCAGCTCACTAATATCTTATTTATAATAATAAGAGAACTAGGACATCCCACCATCGACGACGATGATTGGTCGGAGGTGCGGCCACTCAAATACATCAAATAAAAAACAAAAATAATAAAATAATATATGAAATCAATTTGCAACAAGCATCTGAATGCATCCGCGGAGTCGGATCACCGATCCGGGCACGCCATATATGGTAAGTCGTCAGTCGGCCCCGAAAGGCCCCAAGACTCATCCTTCGCTGCAAATTCACGTCTCCGCTCCACATCACATTATAAAAGGAAAAAAATGATTGATTTTTTTTACTAGGAAACCGAGGAAAGAATACAAAATACAACAACACTCAAGCTTTTATCCCATTATAGTGGAGTCGGCTATATGGATCCTTTGTCGTCATTGTGCCCTATCTTTAATCATAATCTCACTAATGCCTAAATACATAGTGTCTTTCCTTATAGTTTCAATCCAAGTCTTTATTGGTCTACCCCATGCCCCGTTTAACATGCTTAGTGACTAAACTCTCACAACGCCTAACAGGTGCTTTTAATGGTATCCTTTGTACGTGTCCAAACCATCTTAGCTAAGCTTCTTGCATTTTCTCTGCAATTGGTGTCACTCTTGTCTTATCCCCGATACATTCATTCCTAATTTTATCCAGTCTCGTGTGTTGACACATCCACCTACGCATTCTCATCTTCACAACTCTCATTTTTTGCTCATGTAAACAATTCACTAACCAACACTCAGAACCACGACGCATCATCTGTCTAATTGCATTACTGTAAAACTTGTCTTTAAGTTTTAATGGTATTTTACGATTACATAAGATCCCTAACGGGCCTCTCCAGTTCAACCACCCTGCTTGGATTTTATATATCACATCTTTATCAACACCTTCATCTTTTTGAACTATCAATTCAAGATATTTAAACCACTCACTGCGAAAAATATCTTGATCGCACGACTTAATAACGAAGAAATTTGTCCTTCTTACACTGTTAAATTTAAGATTCATATACGCCATCTTTGTCCTGCTCAACTTAAAACCCTTCTTTTCTAAAGTGTCTTGTCAATATTCAAGTTTTGTGTTTACATCCTCGAGCATCTCATCGACCAAAACGATATCATCAAGAAATAATAAGCACCATGGTATTGCTTGTTGGATATGTCTGGTGGGCTGATCTAAGATAAGGGTAAAGAGACGAGGGCTTAAACCTGAACATTGATGTAAGTGAACAATGATAGAGAATTTGTGTTAATCCTCCGGATGTCTTCTCCGAGATGTTAGTCTTTTGTCTTACTTTTTTATTATCTGTTCTCATAGTTTCATGGCATGACTCATTAATTTAATTCAACTGTAATTAATAAGTGGCTGATTAACGACACTGCATTTGTAATCCTTGACATCATATCAACCAACGACACTGCGTTTGTATGTAATGTGTATGTGTTGTTGGGGATGATTACACCTACCAAAATAAGTGGTTTGCTTTGGTAATCATGCTTTCATCACAACCGCTCCTCTGATTAACAGAAGATGAGGTGTTGTAGGGACAATTATGTCAGATTTCCTTCCTTGATGGTAATCCTCCAGTGACATACCCCAGCTAGGAGCTTCATGTAAGAAATTCGCAAGAAGGGAATGGCAGTTAGGACACATGCAAGAAGGATTCCTTCTCGAAGGACGATTTGACTAGACTGTCTTCTCGATAATTAATGACCATCACAAGTCATTCTTCCAAGCGTCAAACTGGCACATGTTGCCAATGTGGAATTGAGGGGAAAAATATGGTTTATAAAGCTGCATGGTCATCTCTTTTTAGATCGTAATCCCTCAACCTACTAACTTATACAATGCCACTTGGAAGACATGGGCTTCGTTTGGCACGACATTTTTGTTCCAGTGAGTTTTGGAAAAAAAATGTCACCGTCAAAGAATGTATGTTTGGCAAAACAATGGTTATGCCCGCAACCAAGAAAAGAAAACTAGTTTTGAACATAACAATGAATGAAGTTCCTTAGGTGAGGTCGGGGGTTCAAGAACGATGGTTCATAACCACTGCATTCCCGACGGCTACCGTCATGCCAAACGGAGCCATAATCTACTCATGAATCATAGAAATCAAATCTTAGGTATCCTAAGAGAAATGCCTTAGCAAATGAATTAATGCCACGTTTTAGAAACTTGTTATCCCCATAAAATAAGTAAGCATCCTTCTTTGGGTCCTTCATACCAACAGTCCGTACAGTACCAATATACAATCTCCTCAACAGGAAAGAAAATATGATTATAATAAAATTTTAATCAGTTATAATCAGAAAAAAGTAGCATCTCAAACAAATACCAAGAGATTGCAACTGATTAAACAAACCAATAAAACCATACCTCGCCAGCCGCTACAGTAATAATATGAGGTGTGAAATTTGCACCAGCAGAGTACGCCACCATTTCACCTGAAACCACCACAATAAAATCTTTCACAAACCGATTGAATCACTCCAAATTGAGAAATAAAGGATTCAGAGAAGCAAACCGTTGGACATCTTACTGCCCGCAATAAAACTAAAAACTGAAAAGATTGATCTTTAGATTCCCAGGGCTTACCGCGTACTCAAACACTACCTAACCAGCTCTTCCTAGCTTGGAAAAAGTCAACCAAGATTACTACGAGTCTCACTCCCTTGGATAGAGAGCAAATCTAGATCACCTTCTCTAGGCAAATTACAGGTTGAAATTCGATTACCAGAGTTAAAAATCTGAGTTTTCAATTTTCATGTACAGAAAAAAGAGTAAGCTAGATTCAAATTCCAAGCTTCAAGGAAACCCCACTATCCTGGATTCATGGTGGGAAATGAAGAACATGTCTGGGCTGTGGTCCCAAGAACATAAGCCAACAATTATCCCTAAACCCGAAGCTGAAAGCAACGTGACCAATGCAAGCGAATCCGAAGGGATAAAGACACAGAGAAAGCTACCGCAAGAAAACAAACGGGAAAGCACGAATTTGTTCTCTGGGCAAAAAGTTCCATTGAAACCGCGACAGAAGAAGAATTGCTCAGAATATCAAATTTGAAAAACGACAGGAAATACTCCGAAAATATTGGGGGGAAATTTAGTCAGAGTATGGAGTGAAGTGGCGATGATTAACCTGGAGATTCCATCTCAACTCTCGGGTGATGCTTCGTCAAGAAACCGATTGGCCGTCCTCTGCCTCGCTTTAAAGAGAACGCCTCCGGAGCGGAGTGCTGCCCAGGCGGCGGCGAAGTTGAGATCGGTGTGGGGTTAAGCGGCAGCATCACAGTCCCATCCTGGGCGTACTTCCTCGGCCTCCCCCTCTTCTTCTTCGCCGGCACCACCACGCTGATTGATCCCGGCCATGACGAAAAACCGGATGGAATTGTTTGTGCGGGTAACTTCTTCTCTGTAGTCTCTGCAGACCTCGGAGTGGGCATCGCTGCAACTGGTTGATGTGGATGAGGATTCGACCCGTCCGGCGGAGCTGGGGATATTACGCCCTTAGCCGGATTCTCAGACCTTACCGGAGCCTCACCTTGCTGGGGCTTTTGATAGCTCCCTCCGCCCTCCGCCGCCTCCGCCAGTAACCCACCTGGTTTCATTCCTTCCCTCCCCTCCATGCATAACACACGCACTACGAACACCACAGAAGCTCGCGTCTCCGCCGCCTTCCTGCTCGTACAGCGGCGTTGGATCGGCACGCTTTCTCCTAGGTTTTCACTGCCATTGAAGATACTTGGATCAAGAAAAAGGTCAGGAGCAGGAGCTCAATCTCGCAGAAGAGCTTCTCTAGTCTGCTTCCCCGCTATACTCCGGCGATCTAAACCACCGAGTAGGTCAGAAAACCGCCGTGTTTGTCGGAAATCAGCCGCCGGCGCGATGATCTCCGGATTTGAGCGCTCCGACCAGGCTTGCGGAAAATGCGGGCTAGTTGAGGAGCGGAAAATTAATTTATGCTAAATAATTTAAATAATCAATTAGCGATAAAGTAAAAAAATCTTAATAAATTATGACTTTTGATTTTTTAAAAAATAATAAATGTATAAAGTATAAAGTATAAACATCCTTATATTGATTGGGAACATTAAGGCTCTATTTGGTTCGGCGTTTTGCCGCTCTGTTTGGGGCAAATGCTGTCGGAAGTCGGGTAAATAAATGATTCTCCGGCGGCGTTTGCTCCGTTTCCACCCACCCGCCTTGAGAAATGCCCCAAAAGCTCCGTTTGGAGAAGCCACCTCCCCCCTCCGATTCGAACACTCCGTTTCCACCCGCCGGATCGATACGCTACCGCTGAAGCAAATGAAGCCTAAGCGTAAGTGAGAATGTACATTTATTATTAAATACAAAGCTCATAATACAAAGCTTTCTCCTAGCTTTTAATTTTAAATCTAATTTTATGGTGTGCGAATAGCAGTTTTAGGTGAGAGTATATCCTATTAAGGGGTGCGTATATCAATCGCCTTAAATAATAATCAAACAATAAATTATTAAATACAAAGTAAGTTGCGGAATTAGGATTTTTGTGTGCCCCGAGCACAATAATTTTAAACAATAGTTGTTGAAAAGACGGAGTATATGAAGCTTAAATTTAGTAGTACAAGAAATAAAGATGGATTTGTTATTAAATTGGGTGATCAAGATATTTCTCATAGTGAGTTTTCTAAATATCTTGGATTGATAGTTCAAAAGGACGGAGGTATTGATAAAGATGCGACACATAGAATTCAAGCAGGTTGGTTGAAGTGGAGAGGCGCGTCAGAGATCTTATGTGATAGTAAAGTACCACTAAAACTTAAGTGCAAGTTTTACCGTACTGCAAGTAGACTTGCGATGCTCTATGGTTTTGAGTGTTAGACAGTGAATTTTTTACATGAGCAAAAAAATGGGAGTTGCGGAGATGAGAATGTTTAGGTGGATGTGTGGACACACGAGATTGTATAAAATTAGGAATGAAAGTATCAGGGATAAGACAGGGGTAGCACCAATTGCAGAGAAGATGTGAGAAGCTCGTCTAAGATAGTTTGGACACGTACAAAAGAGACCATTAGAGGCATTTGTTAGGCGTTGTGAGAGTCCAATCACTAAACATGTTAAACGAGGGAGGAGTAGAAAAATAAAGACTTGGAATGAAACTGTAAGGAAAGACTTGATTTACTTAGGCATTAGTGAGTTTATGACAAGATATGGCACAATGGCAACAAAGGATCCATATAGCCTTGAGTGTTGTTGTAGTTGTTGAAAATATTTCTTAGCTTTTAGCTTTTTGCCCTTGCATCAATATGAAACCAAAGTGAGGAAATCACATCAACCTAAATTCATCTAGGAATGTGTTATTCATGACTAGTAAACAAAAGGGTTAGATAAAATTACAATTGCTAGAGCTAAAGCTGATTGTGAAATGCATAATATGAGCTTTGTGAATTGTGATATAAAAAATTTACCCCACATCCTAAGTAACAACATCATACAATTGAAATAGATCAATTGTATTTTTTGAAACAAAGTTTTAGTCAATAGTAGAGCTTAAGTAAGTTCATTCTTAAACAAACAAACTATAGACTTGAGTGCATGAAAACACAAAATATCAGAAATATATAGAAGACTAACAGTGGATAAAAATATAAAATGACATTATAGAGATTGACATAAATATCAGAGAAGCAACAAATCTATGGAGACTATTAAAAATGAATTGGTATTCATAGAAATAGATCCAAACCTATAAAATGGTAAGGGGGGACTATAAAACTGTAAGGGGCAGAGGTTGTAACCTCATGCAAATTGTAAGTTGTAACCTCATGTAAATCATAGGGGCAGAACTTGACAAGAAACAACTGCAAAGACCAAAGTGCCGACTGCAAAGAAAATCGACAGAACTTGGAAATGGACTAGGGCCTGCATTTGGAGAAAATGAAAAATCAGTGTGTTTAATTAAGCATTGAGAATGAGTACAAGATGTCAAGAATGGACCCCAAAAAACTAGTGAGGCAGGGCAGAAACGAGACCAGGGGCCTATGAAATCACTTGATATGGAGAAGCGAGATCAAAAGGGGCTAGAAAATCACTTGAATGGGAGAAACTAGACCAACGTTTGCTCCTCTGCTCGGACGCTAGTGCACCGTTGGTCGTTGGAGGCAGGAGAAGGGACAACGGAATCTTTCGTCGTCCTCGTCCTGAAACGAGATATGTTGGTTCTAAACTTCCGATCTCCATCGACCATCATCCAGACAGTGACCAGTGAGGCTGGGCAGCCCGTGGAGGAACCAAGTAGGAGATGTTGAACCTGCGAGGGGCGAGACGTCGCGTCGTGAAGGAGGGAAAGAAATGACGGAAGGCAATAGCATCGCGGTTTTAGGTCTGGCAGCCGGCAGGAATTCCGAATAACCGTCTTATTTTCTCGTGAATTCACGTCCGGGCACATGCCTAGGCGTGTCTCTTATTGGGTTCGCCTATGTACAACGCTCATACATGATGAGAATCAAACTCATGACTTTCTGGTCATGAAGTCTTAGATTATCCAGTTGGGCCAAGTCTCATTAGCAAAATTTTATTACATTTTCTAAATTCTATCATAAATATAAATTTAAATATTTTGCAACCCAAAAGTTTAATATTGATATTTCACACCTCTTAATTGAATATTGCCAAATATAAATACTAAAGTCTTTAAAAATTCAAAATACTAAACCTAAATATTTATAATATAAAATACCAAGATGCTTCTAATAAATTATGATAGAAATATTTTATTTGAGCTTCCCGCAATAATCGAAATATGCTTCCGTCCATTACGGGAAATTTATTAATATTTAAAGTAGAGATAATTGGTATATCAGAAAAAAATTTGTTTTTTAAAATATTTAATTCAATTTCAAATTATATCAATTTAAACAATTAATTTCGCCTGCATCCTTCCTAAAATTATCAATTTTAATTTAATTTTAAAAGTTGAAGGAGAACGTTGGAGTCCTGCATTTTGTCTACCACTGACCTGCCCTCTCTTCCTCCTTCGCCTGAGTAAGAGCCCTCGAGAGCCATACAATTTACAAAAAAACCATTAAAGTGACCCGTTTGCCCAGCGTGCAATTGTCGGAGATGGCCGGTCCAGCTTTATGAGTTGGGCCGGTCTAGCAACAGCCCGGTTCAGGAGTGCCTGCGTTTACTCTCTGCATTTCTTTGCTAGCTTAGGCTCCGTTTGGGTGGGCTTATTTTCACCGGTCAAGCGGTCACGACCGCATGAACTTAGCATTTCTTTGCTAGCTTAGGCTCCGTTTGGGTGGGCTTATTTTCACCGGTCAAGCGGTCACGACCGCATGAACCAGGACTTAGGCTGCGTTTGGAAGAACTTATTTTCACCGGTCAAGCGGTCATGACCGCATGAATCGGGACTTATTTAAGTCCGGATTCATGCGGTCATGACCGCTTGACCGGTGAAAATAAGTCCCCTCAAACGGAGCCTTAATTAAGGTCCGATTCATGCGGTTGTGACCGCTTGACCGGTGAACATAAGTCCTCCCAAACGGAGCCTTAATTCATCACAATTTATTTTTGGGAGCTTTTTTTTTGACACAAAAGTAAAAATATTCATTTATTCATTTCACAATCCGAATACCACAAATTCAACACACAAGTAGGCAAAGTTGTAGGTGAGTGAAAAGAAATTGACTCAATAGCATGTATCATCCCATTGGTCAAATGCCAAGAGAATAAAAACTCAACACTCGGAATTCCCCTATCCCACAAAACAATATCCAAAATAATAGGTCGATCCAGTGAATTGGGCACCACACCAGCCCTCAACGGTTTGAGAGCCATCTCCACCGTCAATCGAGCTGCAAGTGCATCCGCCACTGCTTGAGATGCGCTTAATTCACATATCGTCAAGTAAAACACTTGCCATAAGAGTCTCAGACAATAACACCAGCACTAACCAATGTCAGCTCACCTTGGGTAGTCATATCAAAGTTGATCTTAACAACCCCCGTAGGGGGCAGAGCCCGAGCATACATGTAGGAAGGCTCATCAGGCGAAAAGATCTAAGGGGGCGCAACAAAGGCGCACAGATGAAGGTCACAGTCACAGCCAAATCCTGCAGAGAACCCTCCCAAAACATATGATTGTGATGTCACCACAAAGCCCAACACGCAATAGAGAAAAGAGCAAAGTCATCTGATGACAATGAAGTATGAACCTTCCGGAGCCAATCAAAGTCAGAGCCAAACATCCCTTCATGGGCCACAACCAGGATGCCCTTCATGGGCCACCACTACCAGCGGACATGTACAAAGGGAGTGACTAACATCCTCATCGAAGGTTCCATAAAGGGGGCAACACAGTCAAACAGCGCCTATGGCGAAGGGCAGAGGCCGTCTGTAAGATATTCTGAGTCACGCGCCACAAGAAACTACGGACCTTGGGCATCACCCGAGCCTTCCAAATAAAGTCCCATGATGGCGGCAGAGTAGAAGAAGAAGCACCTCCAGATAGATGTTATTTTTGGTTCGAATCCGGCTCTACGGATTTGAAATTTATTTGAAATTTGCAGAATCAAATCTAAGGAAATTAAATGAATTGCCAAAAAGGAATGAAAGGAAAAATTTCTATTTCCTTTGTCTTGCCTATAAACATGAAATATGAGTCAATCAGCCTAGGAGAAATTGGTGCCGCCTGTAGCAATCCAGTGGAGAGCCGCCTGAAGATTTTTTTGGAGGAAGCCGCACTCTCTCTCCTCTCTCTCTCTCTCTCTCTCTCTCGCTCGTGCACTCGGAGAGGCCGCCGGCCTTGGGTGTTGTCGCCGGTCTTGGAGGAGGTAGCCGCCGGTGTTGAGAGAGGGAGTTGCCACCGGGCTTGTTAGAGGTTGTCGCCGGCGTTGCAGTGGACGTTCTTTGGAGTGGAGAGACGTGGTGTCGACGGCGTGCGCGTGTGCAGTTAGTCTTGACGGAGGTTTCTCTCCGGTGGTGGCGTTCTCCGGTGGCGGCGTTGTTCTCCGGTGGTGGTGCGGCTGAACGTCAGACTTCGACGTTGAAGGTTCGGTGAACCTTGTGCGTCCGCAAGGCGGATTGCAGTCCAGATCTCAGATTCTCGCAGCGGATCGTGCGTGTTCGGTGCACCCTCGGCGTATTCACCGGACGGACATTTTTCTCCTTGCTTTCCTTGTATTTAAATTTATATTTTAATTATATAAATTTTGTGGCCGATTTCTGTGTTCTTGTTACCTGCATTATTTTGTAGCTTGTGCCTGCGTGTACCGGATTTTACAACAAGTGGTATCAGAGGGAGGTTCCGTGTAGGTGACTGATTGGACGTTCCGATTTTGGGTTTGGGTCAACGGTAGGTGACGACATCGGTCCACTCCCTATCTTCCCAGATCTGATCCGTGAATTAATCAGATCATCTAGAGGTACCGCAGACAGCTATGACAGCGAAGAACACCGTGTTGGCCAGGTATTCGGTGGAGAAATTTGACGGCAGTGGGAACTTTCGCCTATGGCAAATTCGGGTCAAGGATATGCTGGTTGAGCAAGGGTTGATCCAAGTTCTGCGGGGGCGTGATTCTTTGCCCGCTCCGGTGAAGGATTCTGAGTGGACGGAGATGGATGAGCGTGCCACTAGTGCTATCACGATGTGCGTCGACGACAAGGTGCTGTTCAACATCGGTATTGAAGAGTCAGCTGTCACGTTGTGGGAGAAGCTGGAGAGACTCTATATGAGCAAGTCGTTGACCACGAGACTATTACTGAAGCAGAGATTGTACGACCTAAAGATGCAGGAAGGTGGTAACCTATAGGAACACTTCAACGTGTTCAATGAACTTCTGAGCCAACTGCATGTGGTTAGTGTGAAGGTGGAGGAAGAAGACAAGACCTTATTGCTTCTTACCTCGCTCCCGGCGTCGTATAAGCACATGCAGACCACCCTGCTGTATGGGAAGGATACAGTAGACGTGGAGCAGATCACGTCTGCGTTACTATCCAGTCAGATGCTGTCAGACCCCGCTCCTGAGGGTGAGCATGCTTTGGCAGTAGGAGGACGACGAGGGAGGCAGTTCGAGAAGGGATCTGGAAGTGCACGAGCCAGATCCGCATCGAGAAAGGCAGTGACGTGCTACCATTGCAGGTAGAGTGGCCATATCAGGAGAAATTGTCCGCAGCGTGCGCAGATTTCTGGGGACGTCCAGGGTGCGGGCAAGGCGGCGGTAGCTACGACAGATGATAGTGATGTGTCTCTCCTCATCACTGAGAGTCCATGTGACTCTGATAACTGGGTATTGGATTCTGGTGCTTCGCAGCACATTTGCTCGGATGCAGGGATGTTCAGTTCACTGGAGGTGACGACTGGGTCGGTCTTTCTGGGTGACGGCTCAGCATATGAGGTCACGGGGACAGGGACAGTGGACATCAGGATGCATGATGGAGCGGTGCGTAGGCTTGAGCGGGTACATCTGGTACCCAAGCTGCGCAGGAATTTGATATCGCTGGGCAGACTAGACTCCAGAGAATGCAGTTTTGCGGCGAGAGGTGGAGTTCTGACGGTGACGCGAGGACGCAAAGTGCTCATGCGAGCTATGCAGTGTGGTAGTCTTTACCGGCTGATGGGGACCACGATGCGAGGTGGTGTGCCCATGATTTCTGCGGCTGACAGAGTTGATGGTCGAGGTGGTGCAGGGGATCGCTCTTCTGGTAGTCTGACTAGGCGAGTCAGATTTAACGATCCAGTTGCGTCGACATTCGGAGGTTGAGCCCGAGCAGGGATGAGTCGACTGGAGCAGGTCGGCTGACGCCTCAGGCCCTTGAGGTGGTGCTTCGTGCAGACTGGTGTTTCGTGCAGTTCGTGCTACGTGCAGTGTTGCTTCGCGCAGTTGGTGTTTTGGGCAAATAGTGCTTTGTGTAGGTGGTGGCTCCGGATCTCGAACCAAGGTGGTGATTGTTATTTTTGGTTCGAATCCGACTCTACGGATTTGGAATTTATTTGAAATTTGCAGAATCAAATCTAAGGAAATTAAATGAATTGCCAAAAAGGAATGAAAAGAAAAATTTCCATTTCCATTGTCTTGCCTATAAACATGAAATATGAGCCAATCAGCATAGGAGAAATTGATGCCACCTGTAGCAATCCAGTGGAGAGCCGCCTGAAGATTTTTTTGGAGGAAGCCGCACTCTCTCTCCTCTCTCTCTCTCTCTCGCTCGTGCACTCGGAGAGGCCGCCGACCATGGGTGTTGTCGCCGGTCTTGGAGGAGGTAGCCGCCGACGTTGAGAGAGGGAGTTGCCGTCGGGCTTGTTAGAGGTTGTCGCCGGCGTTGCAGTGCACGTTCTTTGGAGTGGAGAGACGTGGTGTCGACGGCGTGCGCGTGTGCAGTTAGCCTCGACGGAGGTTTCTCTCTGGTGGTGGCGTTCTCCGGTGGCGGCGTTGTTCTCCGGTGGTGGTGCGGCTGAACGTCAGACTTCGACGTTGAAGGTTCGGTGAACCTTGTGCGTCCGCAAGGCGGATTGCAGTTCAGATCTCAGATTCTCGCCGCGGATCGTGCGTGTTCGGTGCACCCTCGGCGTATTCACCGGACGGTCATTTTTCTCCTTGCTTTCCTTGTATTTAAATTTATATTTTAATTATATAAATTTTGTGGCCGATTTCTGTGTTCTTGTTATCTGCATTATTTTGTAGCTTGTGCCTGCGTGTACCGGATTTTACAACAATAAAAAAGTACGAAGAATCAGGCCGTACACACTTCGAACGAAAAAATTGTCATTCGACGAGTAGTACCACACTCAAGCATCCGGCAAAGCACTCTACCCCAATGAAATAGAAAGAATGATCGCAACATCATTAATATCAAAAGTGTCACAAATCAAAGAAGATTAGATATTTATAATTTTAAATAATTAGATATTTACAATTTTAAATAATTATTAGTTAATATTTAATAATTTAAAATAAATTTTGTATTTGTATCCCCTTTCTAACTTACTCGGTCTCACCTGAGACCGGTTTCCATATCGGAGACTGCAGGTTCCCGTGCCGGATACCGCTGGATTCCTTGCCTGCTGTCGGAGCCGTCGCCCGCCCCCAAATCCCACTGACGAGTTGTTCATTTGCGTCTACCGCCTCCTCCCCTGTTTTATTCAGAGCTCGAGCAAGAGGAAATACAAAATATTTTGCTGCATACTCCGGCGTCTGAATCAAAAAATCCCACCACTGCAATCACTCTCGGAGAAATCATACAATTTGTCTCATTGGTGGGGGTGTTTACGAACCGAAGCGAATCAGATAGATCGAATCCGAATTTGACATAGAATGTAGAGATTCGAATTTGGATTCATTCGAATATTTAATTATATATAATATTTAAAGAATATTTATATTTAATATTTAATTACTGTTGCGGTCAACTCAACGCTCCTGGTAGACGGGTAGACCAGACTAAAGTAGACTGCCTTAGCCCGTGGAGTGGTTGAGCGCGCACACAGTTACTAAATAAGTAGAAAAGAACACAAGACGATTTTAACGTGAAAAAATCTCTCAATTGGGTAAAAAATCACTTGACCAGTATGATGCTCGTCAAATTTTATTATTGAGAGCAGTTTACAGATTGTTGGTAAAATTGAGGGTGACATACCGCTCCTCATTACAGCTTTGAGATGAGAGAGATTACATGTGCGCTTGATGGACAACGAGCCGTCTCACACGAAACTTAGTTTCTATCACTTTCAGGTGGTTGCGAACGCCCTTAATGCTGCTTGGCTCTCAAACACTGTGGCAGGACGAATAGAGATGCATTGGTGAGAGCTTGTGGGGTGTCGCGCACGTAGGTGGCCACTAGGAGTGGTCGACTAGACGTCTTCTTCTTTGGGGCGTTGTGGACTTAGGCGAATTCTCGGGTGGCTTGTCGGGAGGAGGAGACTCGTAGGAGGATTTCGACAGAGCTCCGACCTGAGGAAAAAACAATACAAGAAAAAAGATTTAGGACAACGTTTTTTTGCAACACTTTATAAAACACGACGAAAGCTATTAACTTTAACAACGTTGGTTATGTAAGTGTTGCTGTAACATTCTTTTAGCCACATTTTTAACAAAATCTCTCTAAATTATGCTAACCTAATTAAAAAAATGTGTGCCTTTTGATTTCGCATGGATTTGTTATTTCACGCAAAAAAACGAGTGCCTACATTTTGATTTCAAGCGACTTGTTATTTCACGCATCCCAAATTAAACGCAAAACCTGCTCCCTCGTCTCCTCCCCATCGCTAACATTGCCCTAAACCCAAACCTTACGTGCCGCTTCCTCCCTGTTTCCGCCCCATCACACGAATAAGCGGCAGGAACCCTTCTCTTCTCCTTGCCAGAGCGAATCGAAGCAACCTTCTCGTTGGAGAACCCTTCTCTTATCCTTGCCGGCGAATCAAAGCCACCTCCGCTTCTCCTTGTCGGGTGAATCGAAACCACCTTCTCTTCTGCGCCGCATCTCTTCTCCTTGCCGGCCTCCGACCAGACCTAGGGTTCTCCTCGTCGTCGTTCCCCTCAATCACCGACGTTGTCGTCGCCTTCTCCAAACCCTCCTCCTCCACTCTTCTGTGCAGGCTCCAGCGAGATCTTTGGTACTCCAACTTAACCGCGCTATTTTTTTCAATTTGGATTTAATTAGTTAGTATTAAACTTGTATTGTTTATTATGGTTTATTTAGGCGAGTGTTATTAGCATTACAATTTTAGATATTTGCACTTTATTTATTTCTAATTTTTTGCGTTATTTGAAAATACTTCTTGTACATGCATTTTTAGGAAAAGTGTTCAACACCAAAGTTGTAGATCTCGTCGACATCTACAACTTTCGTGTTGAACACTTTTCCTAAAAATGCATATACAATGAGTATTTTCAAAAAACGCGAAAAAATAGAAGTAAATATAGTGCGAATATCCAAAAGTGTAGTGCTAATAACACTCGCCTTTATTTATCAAGAGTTGGATAATTGATTGTAGTATAATTTAGATATATTTTGTTAAACACATTAAGTTTCTTAGAGGTGTCTTTCTTGGTGTCTAACTCCTTCAGCACTAGCAACCTTAAACTTACATATGATTGATAATTTATTAGTGTTTTACCGCTTATTCTATTTTAAATGTATTATTCTGTGTTTGAAATTAGTTTATATTGATAGGCAAGCTCTTTTGTATAAGAGTTTTAGACACATTAATTTTGGATATATACAACCAAAATATAAATGCAATCCAATTTAGATATTTGCACACCAAGCATATAATTGCATACCAAAAATAGATTTTTACAATTCGCAAATCAACTTACAAAATCACTTAGTGGGCACCTACCACACTTTTGAGCTTTTTAATGTGATCATTTCATCATCTAGTAATATTAAAAATTTCAAGACAACAAAACACAAGAAATTTGTACCAGTAGTTCGGACAAAAAATAAGTTAACCAACATAAGATTTTTAACCGTCCATTATACAAAATGGGCTAGCCAACTTAAACAATCACTATGATAGTAGATAACATCAATGGTTCAAAAACTTGAGCTCAAATTCTTTTCAATCGTCTCGACCCGCACATGTTAAATTTACATATTAATTTTACTATGCATCGCGTGATATGAAAAATTGAAAATACAATGTTATATCTCTTCCCTTTGTATTACTTCTTTGTGATAAACATCCAAATGTAAGTGTGATACTTTAAATATTTGCACAAAAAACTTTTATATTAATATTATAGTAAAAATTAGTTGTTATTATGAATGATTGATAATAAGAAGTTTACCTCCTGTCAGGGATCCGCCAAATTAATAACTTTTTCATCTTGTTTATTGTCATGTAGAACTATATCGCTTGATATGTAATTGGAGTCTCATTCATCTGCTACTGGATCATGATATCTCGTCTACATAAAGATCACTGGCGATAGCGTGCAACCATTGCGCATCAACAAGTGAATGTAGTGGTTATTATTGACAAATCCAATAAAGATAGTCTTCCAGTTTGTTGGAGGGGCAGTGTGTAAAGGTAGAAATGTGAAAGACTAGAATTTTGAGTAATGAACTACCACCACATTATAACATGATGCGATCACCAATCCTATGTCTGGCATTGTCATCCATTTGTCCAATGGAGCTGGCACTGAGGTACAATCCAAAGATAACAATAGTTCTGCACGTCTCACATTTCAAAAAAGATTGTTGTATCAACAACTCTCCCGCAGACAATGCCTTGCTTCACGGGGGATCTACCATCACCGCATCCCAAGCATCAGGGGAAGAATATAGGCGCCCGATAAGGGAATGTCGTGCGAAGGCGCTTACCTTGCTAAAGGTGTTCACCTTGCTAAGAGACCTAGGCTCCATTTGGCACGATGGTGATGGTCGTAAACACATGGGTTAAATCGAAATTCATTAAGGATCACCTAGAAACATCATCCGTTTGAACATAAAAATGACTGAAGTTCCTTAGGTGGGCGTTAACGAATGACAATTTAACCCTCATGTTTATGACCGCTACCACCTTACCAAACAGAGCACTAAAGGCTCGTCGCGCCCCCAACATGGACATAACACCGAGAGATCAATCATCACAGATCTCAAGTCTGATAATGTCTGAAGGCACTGCTCATTTTAAGGATCCCATCGTGAATGAATCGTCTGATGCTGACAACTTCATGCACCCCGCAATATCTGGTGGGCTTCCTAGGCGCACACGAGGAAACTTTCATGCGATGAAGGAAGCGGCTGACAGAAGAATCATCTCTCCGCTAGCTCTGTCGATCCTGACGTATCTCGCTCCACCTGGGATCCAACTCTGTGACTTCGAGATATTTGATGGATAAGACGACCCTTTGGAGCATGTCAGGCACTTTGAAGTCGTCATGCACATCTACAATGCCCCAGACCCGCTCTTATGCCAAGTGTTTCCCACAACACTAATAGGAGAAGCTCACATCTGGTTTCATTCTCTGAAGGAGGGAGAAATCAAGAACTTCGTAGAGCTCACCCAACTTTTCACGAATCAGTTCATCTACAACCAACGAATCGTTTGAGGCCCCTCGCACCTTTCGGAGATCCGACATATCGAGGGAGAATCACTCAAGGATTTCTTTCGTCGCTTCACCACAGAGGCACAACAGATTATGGGGGTTAACCCCGAGCTCATATGCAAAACTTTCCTCAGAGGACTCAGACTAGGAAAATTCCACTCCATGATGTTGAGCGAAACGATTCCTAGCTACATTGTCCTCATCTGCCAAGTCAAGGCTAAAATCACGGCAGAGGAGGCAATCAGAACACGTCGACAACAATTTAAAGAAAAATCGAAAAGGAGGAGACATTGGGAGCCACTGCTAAGTCCTAGGGGGAGCAACGAGCGTCGCGACGACTCCCGCCGAGTCGAGGACATCACCACAATCAAACCTTCAATCCCCCCAATGCTTCACGAATGAAAGTATTGCTCGCCGTCCGCAATCATCCCTCTCTTTAGAGACCTAGGGGTCTCGCTCCAAACTCAGGGGACCAGTCCAAGTACTGCAACTACCACCAAGGATGCAGACACAACATAGAGTTGTACGCGACTAAATGTTGAAATTGAATGATTTGTTCGTCTGGGACTCCTCGAAGAATTTTTGTAAGACAAGAGCCCTGAATTAACCACTCTAAAGTATGTCTGCATGGAGGCAACCCACAGAGCAACTGTAACGCCCCCACCCGTCACATGACATATAACAGTGGGTCCGATCGGGGCCCCACGTCATATAGCACAGACAAGCGAAGGAATTACGTGTGGAAATCAAAATCTATGCGTATCCTTAACTCATTCCATTCTAGCGCAACATTTTTCTTGTTAGCATGAACTCAAACCAGAATGTCCACCAATATATAAATGCCACATTTATATACCAACACCAGGAATGTATACAACTCACACACCCTGGCCTTATGGCCTTACAGGTTCCTCTTTACACAGCAACAATTTCGTACATCGGCACGCAGGCCGGCCACACATGAAATCCAAACACAGCTCTTCACATGACCTTCAAGGGCCTATAGCAGCAAGCTAGCCATTCCACTTAGTCATTTCAAGCCGCAACACCTGCAATTCCACATCCAAGCCAACACAGAAAACAAAGTAACGGTCAGCATTTAGCTGACCCATTATAACGACCCTACCCCCTACCCGGGGTAGTGGTTCCTTCCCTGAATACAGTGATGTCATCTATCATCAAGTATCAGCAAACATCATATGTATATCATGCTTCCACTAGCAAACACATTCCATCACAAACGCTGGAATCCACCAGACGCTCCGTGCACTCAGGGCACCTTCTTGGCGTACCGGAATCCACCAGTCGTACACCGCCGATCAGAGGTGTTAACTTGTTGGTTGACCGGACCTAGTCCACCAGTTTCGCAAGCTGGCGACATCCCGCCCAAACCACTCAGAGGTCCAACCTCACAGCATCCAATAGCAACCAGAGCAGGTCGACCCACACCATGTGGTGTAGCACGCCGGGTTTATCCAAGCTCCCCAGGCAATGTCTACCCATCGACCCCCCTCCTAATCCGATCGACCCACACTATGTGGTGCAGCAAGCCGGGTTTAACTCAGCTCCCCGGGCATTGCCACCCATCGATCCCTTCCTAACTAGATCAACCCACCTTAGTGGTGTAACAGGCCGGGTTTATCACGAGCTCCCCAGGCGTGCTACCAATTAATCATCTCATAAGCAGGAGCTTTGCCAAAGCCTCCTCATCATCACATCCATACATTCATCACAATAGAAATCCATTTACATATCCTCAAAACCACGGAGTCTTCTCCGGTTTACCCATGAACATCACCAATCCAGACTACTGGTCCAGATGGGCTTCACACAGCATGCCTAGGCCGTACTCCATAGTTCCGGCTCTAAATGCAGACTCAACAAAGGAATCTCTTCCGCAAATCCACCTCTTAGTGGAGGATTCCAAACACATGTATAAAGAAAGGACTTCGATGTCCAAGAAGGCGATCGTTACCCTTGAAGATCGCTTCGGCGCCATGAAGTAGCCGGATGGAAATCACCGCCTCGACTCTTCCTTCACGAATCCGCTCTCGGATCTTCGCTCCGCACTCCGCAGCTCCTACAGCAGCTGGTAGACTCCTCCCTTCTCTCTCCCTTAGGCCTTTCTTTCTCTTTCTTTCTTGGAAAAACATGAAGGAGAAGAAGAAGAAGAAGAAAGAGGGATTAAATCCCCTTAATCTCGGCCTTCACAACACCTGGACAGAGCCCAACCACTGGATACAGGAAGAGGGAAACAAACGGCTCAGATTTGGCCAGAAAAGCTTGAACACGGCCTGACACGCCCTGTGACACGCCCGTGTCACAGGCCGTGTCCCTCTAAGCGGCAGACAACCGACTCAATCCAGCCAGTACAAGGCCGTGTGACACGCCCGTGTCACGTGCCGTGTTCCCGACACGCCCTCAGACACGCCCGTGTCTGAGGCCGTGTGCCTCAACGAAAATAATCCCAAAACAACCCGAGACTTCACACGGCCTGACACACGGCCTGGCACACGCCCGTGTTCCTGGACGTGTGCACGAGGACACACCCGTGTCCCGCAAACACGCCCCGGCTCAAGACGCCGAGCTGAGTTCGATGACCACTGACACGCCCTGTGACACGCCCGTGTCACAGGCCGTGTCTTCACTGGAAACGCGATACTCGACGATCGTCGAGTAACAGTCGTCGAGCACACGACACGGCCTTCGACACGGCCGTGTCCTGGGCCGTGTGCCCCCTCTCGACGATGTCGAGCGAAAATCGTCGACACCAAGGCCGATCGTCGACACAACCTCGACACGCCCTGCGACACGCCCATGTCGCAGGCCGTGTCAACGGACACACCCTGGGACACGCCCTTGTCCCAGGCCGTGTCACCCAAAAATTGCCTGTTTTAGGAATTTGGCCTGTTACAATCCTCCCCTCCTTCAAATAATTTCGTCCTCGAAATTTGACTCCAAGCAGCCAATCAGTCACGACATCGCAAAAGCGTACACCCCAAGCCTCCGCACACACTAACAAACAGACAACACAACAAACATCCCTAACTTCCATGTGTGCACATTCAGCCACATCAGACCTCAAAACAAAACAACATGATTTATCTCATCACAAGCACAAACTCATAAACATCATTTCAACTCATAAACATCATTTACATACACCATGGAGGATCCATCAAGTTCCGATTCAGTCAAAAGTGATTCACAACACACTTCACTTCCGCTCAACCTCCCGATTTTGAAATTCGCGATTTAAAGATAAATTAAATACCCGAGGCTGAATTTCACCAACTGAGCTTTGCGGCTCTTGCACGTCCATCGCATGAAAGCGAGGTTGCGTCCGGGGTGCAGATGACTCAGCCACTGCTTTCCCTTTTTCTTCATATGACGCACCTGTCTTTTTCTCACTCCCTGGAGGGGCATTCCAACAAAATTTTGCTATGTGTCCTTGCTGCCCACATTTATAGCATATACGTGTATCCACACGTCCTGGTCCATACGTCGCCCCCGAAGAAACAGTCGACGGCGCTGATTCCACCGGCCGAAATCTTTTCTTCTCTCGTCGTCGAAACTCCGATTGATCCAACTGCGACACTTTAGATTCTGCCTTTTCCGCTGCCCGTCTCTTATTCTCGTATACTCGCTTCATATCTTTCTCTAAGGCACGGGCTGTATCGACCAATGCTTGGAAGCCTTGACTCACTGAACTCGGAAGTGCCAACCTCAATTCATCCCGCAATCCTCCATAAAACCGATTTGTATTTCGCGCTTCCTCCGCAAAGGTAGATCCCGCATATCTCCCCAATCTTGTAAACTCATGCAGGTAAGTATCAATATCTCGCTCACCCTGCACCAGACGGAGAAACTCATTTTCATCGCAATCCTCTGCGACACTGGCACATACTTGGCTAAAAATATTTGGGAGAATTCCTCCATTGAAACCTCCGTTAAACCTCGACCTGCCAAGTGGTGCACTTCAATTTCATCCCACCATAATCTCGCATCGCCTTCTAACAGAAAAGTGGCCAACATCACTTTCTGCTCCTCGACTGTCCTGATTGCAGTTAAGATCCTTTTTACTCTTGCCAACCAATCTTCTGCCTGCGTTGGTGAAAGCGCTCCACCAAACGTAGGTGGATGGAAGTGCATAAAACGTGACAATGAGTCGTCACTTGCTTGCGCTTCCATCACCACTGCAGCATGCTCTTGCCTTCCACCAGGTCTTGCCTGTCCAGTTGGCTGTGCTTGTAACACTGCAAGCACTGTCTCCGTCACCACCCGTATGGCCTCTGCCGAGGGAGGCATAGGCGCTTCCACGGGTGCTGCACTCTCATCCGACCGCTGTGGTTCAGACGGCCCAGCTCCATCCCTTGCCACCTATCAATGTACAGAACACCATTAATACTTCCAATCATAACGGTACTGCTACATTGACTACACACTCACGCACAGCATGTGCATGACATATATTCCTAGTGGACATTCATGAGTTCAATTATGTTCTCTCCTCCCAAACAATCTAAACCTGGCTATGATACCACTTTGTAACGCCCCCACCCGTCACATGACATATAACAGTGGGTCCGGCCGGGGCCCCACGCCATATAGCACAGACAAGCGAAGGAATTACGTGTGGAAATCAAAATCTATGCGTATCCTTAACTCATTCCATTCTAGCGCAACATTTTTCTTGTTAGCATGAACTCAAACCAGAATGTCCACCAATATATAAATGCCACATTTATATACCAACACCAGGAATGTATACAACTCACACACCCTGGTCTTATGGCCTTACATGTTCCTCTTTACACAGCAACAATTTCGTACATCGGCACGCAGGTCGGCCACACATGAAATCCAAACACAGCTCTTCACATGGCCTTCAAGGGCCTATAGCAGCAAGCTAGCCATTCCACTTAGTCATTTCAAGCCGCAACACCTGCAATTTCACATCCAAGCCAACACAGAAAACAAAGTAACGGTCAGCATTTAGCTGACCCATTATAACGACCCTACCCCCTACCCGGGGTAGTGGTTCCTTCCCTGAATACAGTGATGTCATCTATCATCAAGTATCAGCAAACATCATATGTATATCATGCTTCCACTAGCAAACACATTCCATCACAAACGCTGGAATCCACTAGACGTTCCGTGCACTCAGGGCACCTTCTTGGTGTACCGGAATCCACCAGTCGTACACCGCCGATCCGAGGTGTTAACTTGTTGGTTGACCGGACCTAGTCCACCAGTCTCGCAAGCTGGCGACATCCCGCCCAAACCACTCAGAGGTCCAACCTCACAGCATCCAATAGCAACCAGAGCAGGTCGACCCACACCATGTGGTGTAGCACGCCGGGTTTATCCAAGCTCCCCAGGCAATGTCTACCCATCGACCCCCCTCCTAATCCGATCGACCCACACTATGTGGTGCAGCAAGCCGGGTTTAACTCGGCTCCCCAGGCATTGCCACCCATCGATCCCTTCCTAACTAGATCAACCCACCTTAGTGGTGTAATAGGCCGGGTTTATCACGAGCTCCCTAGGCGTGCTACCAATTGATCATCTCATAAGCAGGAGCTTTGCCAAAGCCTCCTCATCATCACATCCATACATTCATCACAATAGAAATCCATTTACATATCCTCAAAACCACGGAGTCTTCTCCGGTTTACCCATGAACATCACCAATCCAGACTACTGGTCCAGATGGGCTTCACACAGCATGCCTAGGCCGTACTCCATAGTTCCGGCTCTAAATGCAGACTCAACAAAGGAATCTCTTCCGCAAATCCACCTCTTAGTGGAGGATTCCAAACACATGTATAAAGAAAGGACTTTGATGTCCAAGAAGGCAATCGTTACCCTTGAAGATCGCTTCGGCGCCATGAAGTAGCCGGATGGAAATCACCGCCTCGGCTCTGCCTTCACGAATCCGCTCTCGGATCTTCGCTCCGCACTCCGCAGCTCCTACAGCAGCTGGTAGACTCCTCCCTTCTCTCTCCCTTAGGCCTTTCTTTCTCTTTCTTTCTTGGAAAAACATGAAGGAGAAGAAGAAGAAAAAGAAAGAGGGATTAAATCCCCTTAATCTCGGCCTTCACAACACCTGGACAGAGCCCAACCACTGGATCCAGGAAGAGGGAAACAAACGGCTCAGATTTGGCCAGAAAAGCTTGAACACGGCCTGACACGCCCTGTGACACGCCCGTGTCACAGGCCGTGTCCCTCTAAGCGGCAGACAACCGACTCAATCCAGCCAGTACACGGCCGTGTGACACGCCCGTGTCACGTGCCGTGTCCCCAACACGCCCTCAGACACGCCCGTGTCTGAGGCCGTGTGCCTCAACGAAAATAATCCCAAAACAACCCGAGACTTCACACGGCCTGGCACACAGCCTGACACACGCCCGTGTTCCTGGCCGTGTGCACCAGGACACACCCGTGTCCCGCAAACACGCCCCGGCTCAAGACGCCGAGCTGAGTTCGATGACCACTGACACGCCCTGTGACACGCCCGTGTCACAGGCCGTGTCTTCACTGGAAACGCGATACTCGGCGATCGTCGAGTAACAGTCGTCGAGCACACGACACGACCTTCGACACGGCCGTGTCCTGGGCCATGTGCCCCCTCTCGACGATGTCGAGCGAAAATCGTCGACACCAAGGCCGATCGTCGACACAACCTCGACACGCCCGTGTCGCAGGCCGTGTCAACGGACACGCCCTGGGACACGCCCGTGTCCCAGGCCGTGTCACCCAAAAATTGCCTGTTTCAGGAATTTGGCCTGTTACAGCAACTATCCTAAGGGAGAATTTGTTCTCTCCCCATGGAACTTATGCACTGGACACTTATACTCGTATTTTATACATCAATGCAATAAGACTCGAGTCTCCTGTGTGCGCAGACAACATAGTGTCTAGATCCCCCATGCGGAGACTCCGACCTCTCTCAAACAGTGTCCGGATATCCCAAGTGGAAACTTTGACCTCTCTCAAGCAAAGTGTTTAGATATTTCAAGCGAAGACTCTGACCTTTCTCAAACAGATTGTCTGAATACCAAGTGGAGACTTTGATCTCTCTCAGACAAAATGCCTGGATGTAACACCCCAATTTAGACAGCAGAACTTTTGGTCGCTATCGCCAGACGACAGTGGGTATCACCGACGGCGATAACAATAGCACTCGATGCCATGAAGCGTTGGCGAGCTCAACACACTCGACGCTTTTTGACGAATCGTTGAGTAAGGGACTATCGCGTGGCGATAATGCGTATCGTGCGGTGATAGCCCCAAATCTCAACGCTCTCGACGCCTTAAAGCGTTGAGTGAACTCAACGCACTAGACATCGTAAAGCGTTGAGTGAGCTATCAGAATGACGATAGTGGATATCGCCAGGCGATACTGCCGCGTATGTGTGGACACGTGTCAGATGGCCGGGCGACGACCGAAGAGCGGTGGTTGACAGGGGTCAAAGCGGCTATCGACGCTATCGCCCAGGAGATAACGGATATCGCCAGGCGATAGCATTAATGTTGACTTTTTAACCGAAATTGTGGCCTTTGCTCCCTTTTGATGAAATGATCCCGTGGTTGGGATTAACCCCAAGGCCACTTATGCGGAGGAATAGAGGAATGAGAATTCATTCTCTTTTTCTTACTCTCTACTTCTTTCATCCAAGTTCTTGAGAGAAAGAACTAAGGGTTGGAGCTGAGCTTAAAACGCTTAGTGAAGGAGATCTAGTATTCAGAAGCAAGGTCTGAGGCTTGGACAGTGAAGAGGAAAGCGCGGTCCTCCTTTCCAACTGGACAAAAAAGCGGTCATGACTCCGAAGAAAACTATAAGGGTAATGATCTTCCTTCTTGGACAAGTGAAGTTCTTCTTTTGGTATATGCATGGAATCCCCCACCAAAAGGTGAAAAAGCGAAGAGAATTCCTTTGGGTTCGATTTGTGAAATCTCTAGTGAGTCTTGCATATAGATCCGGAAATGTGTAGTACGGAATATGCATGCTGTGTGAAGCTCATCTGGACAGGTTGGTTTGGATTGATGATATTTATTTTGCGTGTCAGAGAAGATTTCGAGTATAAACGAATAGTTTATGGGATTTACGAGGTTGTACCTGTGAACTGAAAGTAACATGAAGTACTGGAGTTGCACTCCAGGAAAATAGCCACGAATTCCATAATTTTAAGACCTATTGGATATCGCCGTGCGATAGTGAGTATTGCCGGGAGACAGTGAGTATTGTCAATGGCGATAGCTCTTGGTGAGCTATTTGTGTTGGGTGTTGTGAAAGTCCAGTATTTCTGGCACTACAGGTTACTGCAGGGTTTTGGCTGGGTCTAATACAGAAAGTGAGTTCTGTTGTTAACGCCTGACGACAGTGAGTATCGCCAGTGATAGTTCCCAGATACCCTTTTGATTGTAAAGCCAGTCTCTTGCAGACAGTGTGGCTTATGTGAGCTATGAGCTCTTAAGGCCATCGTGCCGAACGGGCAAGGGGAAGCCGACCAGCGTAAGTCTTTGCCTCTGAATTGACGATTTGAGTAACGGGCAAAGGCTGAACCGTACTCGTGCTATGTCTGACCGACTCGAAGACCTAAATTATTGGTCTCGTTGGAGCGCATAATGAGAGTCTTAGGCCCGCGCGTCGTAAAGACTAGTAATGCTCAAAGTTGATCGTCATGTCTTGGACCTCTGAACGGTGGTGCAATCCGGGAAACTAGTGCACAGGAAATGTGCCCTCAGTGCGCGGAGCGTCGACAGTTAAGACTGGCATTTGTGATATGTTGAACTGTGTATGAGTGTTAGTTCTTGTGATGTATTTGCTTGTAATAATGTTATGCCTGCAGGGAAGGAATACCACTGCCCCGAGAAAGGGGCATGGTCGTTATAAATTGGTCAGCTTAATACTGATCGTTGCCTTGTTTTCCTGCCCTTGCGATGGATTGTCCTCATGCAGGTGCTGAAGAGACAAGCGGGAAGTAGCAGGTTATGGCCCCGAAGCTAGGCCGACCCTCGAAGGGCAAGCGACGTTTTATTACTTTCATGTGTGGCCGAAATGCGTGCCGATGTCTGTAATCTACACCTTATAAAGAGTAAATGTAAGGCCTTAAGGCCAGAACAGTTTTAAACTACTGTTAACTGTCGCCGGACGATAGTGACTATCGCTGGGATATAGTAACTTTTGTTTATTTTTATAATAAACATTCCTGTATTTATATAGTGGACATAACTGTTGTACTTGAGTTCAAATCTTAACCCCTGAAGCTTCTGCTAGAATGCTCTGAGTTAGGATGCATGTAGTCTTTTGATATTCATATGTAATCCCACTGTCTGTTTGTGGAATATGATGTGGGCCCCGACCGGACCCTCTATTATATTTAATGTGACGGACGGAGGTGTTACACAAAATATCCCAAGCGGAAACTTTGACCTCTCTCTAACAGAGTGTACAGATATCTC
This sequence comes from Platanthera guangdongensis, assembly GCA_039583875.1. NCBI lineage: Eukaryota > Viridiplantae > Streptophyta > Magnoliopsida > Asparagales > Orchidaceae > Platanthera > Platanthera guangdongensis. The sequence continues at coordinate 232,684,375 of CM077163.1, forward strand.
AAGCGGAAACTCCGACCTCTCTCAAACAGAGTGCTCGGATATCCAAAGTGAAAACTTTGACCTCTCTCAAATAGAGTGTCTGAATATCCCAAGCGAAAACTCCGACCTCTCTCAAATAGTGTGTATGGATATCACAAGCGGAGATTCCGACCTCTCTTAAGTAGTGTGTCCGGATATACCAAGTGGAAACTTTGACCTCTCTCTAACAGAGTACTCAGATATCTCAAGTGGAGACTCCGACCTCTCCCAAATAGATTGTTCGGATATACTAAGCGGAAACTCTGACCTCTCTCAAATAGAGTACTCGGATATCCTGATTGGGGACTCTGACCTTTCCAACAAAATGTTCAAATATCCTGGAAAGAGACTTTGATCAAGCGGTCGGATCCCTTTCAGGCGAGATCAGCGAAAGACCTTTTGCACCTTCCAAGCGAGATGTACAAAGATCCGTCTGCACCTCTCAGGCAAGATGGACAAAGGTCCATCTACACCTTCACCCAGACGGACCCCGGACCTCCTGAGGCACAAACGAAGAAATATTCTTCATTACATTCACCCAAACAGACCATGTCCTCCTAAAGCACGAATGAACAAAGGTTCTTCGTTATTTCCACATGTACATACCAGATTCTCCTAAAGCACGAACGAACAAAGATTCTTCGCCACCTTCACACGAACGAATTAGGTCCTCCTAAAGTACGAAGGAACAAAGGTTCCTTACCACCTCCATATGGACAGACCAAGTCCTCCTAAACACGAACAAACAAAGTTACTTCCCCACCTCCAACGAACATGCTTCGGGTCCCTCCAGAGCGTGCACAAACCAAGGTCTGTCGATGTGTAACACCTCCATCTGTCACATAAATTATAATAGAGGGTCCGGCCGGGGCCCACACCATATTCCACAAACAGACCGCAGGATTACAGCACGCCGCGGTACTACTCAACGCTATAGAATGATATATGAGCATTTCAGAATACAAATTTATTAATCTTTTTTCATGAACAATCATTAATGATCCACCAGATCATTCATACAGATAATGTCCAAATACCAAATGCGCTCTCTACGTAAACCGCGCAAAGGAAAAGGTCTTTTTTGGAGGAAAATTAAAGAAAGAGCTTGTTCTTCTTCCATAAAAAATTCTTCTAAGAATCCCGAACCTAATCTTCGTATAAAAGTGCGTAGTTAATATCACAGACTACTCGAATCCTAACTTAGAGCATTCTACCGGAAACTTTAGGGTTACTTGAACTCAAACTCATTTAAATGTCCACAATATATAAACCACCATTTATATATATAACACAGGAATGTCAATTACAAATACACAAAAGTTATGGTCTTAAGACCTTACAGTTACATTTCACCAGTGTAGATTACAAATATCGGCACGCAGGATGACCACACATGAAAAATAGTAAAATTTCTTCATTCGGCCTTCGAGGGCCAGCATAGCAGCAGCAGGGGCTTTAGCCTGCTATTTCCTGCTCAGCTCTCCAACACCTGCACAAGGACAATCCACCGCAATGACAACTAATAAAGCAACGGTAAGCATTCAGCTGATCAATTTATAACGACACTACCCATTTCCTGGGGCAGTGGTATTCCTTCCCTGCAGGCATAACATTAACACAAGCAGATATATCACAAGAACGTGCACTCACACACAGTTCAATATATCACAAACGAATGTCATGCAGTCAAATGTTCTGTGCACTCAGGACACATTTTCGGTGTACCTGTTGCCAGGGTCCCACCACCGTTTAGAGGTCGCAGACATAACGGTTAACTTTGAGCATTCACAGTCTTTATGGCCCCCGGCCTGAGAATTTAGTCTTTACAGCGTATAACTTAAGACTCTCATTATGCGATCCTAACGAACACCAATAACTTAGGCATTTAGGTTAGACATCCATAACGCGGATACAGTTCAGCCTTTACTCGTTGCTCAAATCATCAAATCTAAGCCTAGTTTGATGCGGGTCAGCTTCCCCTTGTCCGTTCGGCTCACTGGCCTTTAGGAGCTCGTAGCTCACAGATTAGCATCACAGTCTCCCAGAGACAGGATTTACAATCAAAAGGGTATCTGGCAGCTATCGCCAGTGATACTCACTGTCGCCAGATGTTAACCACAGAATTCACTTTCTATACCAGACCCACCCAAAAACCATGCAGTAACCTGCAGTGCCAGAAATACTGGTCTTTTCATAGCACACAACACAAATAGCTCACCAAGAGCTATCGTCATTGGCGATACTCACTGTCGCCCGGTGATATCCGACAGTCATTCAAACTACAGCACTTCTTGGGTATTTTCCTGGAGTACAGCTCCAGTACTTCCTGCTACTATCAGTTCATAGGTACAACCCTGCAGACCCCGTAAACTACTCATTTATTCTCAGTCTTCTCTGGTACTCAAAATAAACATCACCAATCCAGACCAACCTGTCCAGATGGACTTCACATAGCTTGGTTATTCTGTACTATACATTTCCGGATCTATATGCAAGACTCAATGAGGATTTCATGAATCGACCCCAAGGAATTCCCTTGATTCTCCACCTTTTGGTGGGGGATTCCATGTATATGCCAAAAGAAGGACTTCACATATCCACGAAGGAAGATCTCTACCCATATAGTCTTCCTCGGAGTCATGATCTGTTGAAATTTCACAAGTCAATCAACTGCTTGTTCTGGTATCAAGCAAACACTTTCAAAATTATCAAACTGATCACTTGATCAAGCGGAAAACGAGAAATAGGCGTATGAACACTCCAACCATAAACTGAGCTATGTATCAGAGACAATGAAGAGCAAACACATGTCTTGCATTAATCAACTATCAACTTTACAAGGCCAGGTATACATGGCGAGACATGTTTTTGCCAAGTACAAAGAGAAGTAAAGCAAAAGAAAACTTCAAGTCGGGCGGCCTGCCTCAGAGACCGCTAAGTCCGCCGAGACCGCCGAGACCGCCAAGCCGCTGCTGCTACTGTGATTCTACGGAGTCCGCACAAACTGCGGACAACCCGTTATTCTGCTGACGCCCGATCTACAAGCCACCGCCGAACTGAATGAACAGACCGCCAAGCCCGCCGAGACCGACGACCTGGTTATTGAACTTAGACTTCAATTGCTGGTGAGAAAACTGGTTGGCCGCTAAGTGTGACCTGCTGTAACCGCTGATTGTAAACCACAAGCTTCACTGCTACCTGACCTTGATCAGAACCAGACGACCAGCTTCACAGTGCCAGCCGCACAACCTGCAAATAGCAATCAATTAAATCTTAAACCGCGCGACCTGGAAAACCGAGTCCGCAACAATTGATTTGCGCTCAACTTACTATTCACTCCACTACTATAGACGTGCCGAGGTGGGGGTCTATTTATAGGTGGGGTGAGGAGTGGCGTCACCGCCCTAGTGAATAGAGTCACCACCCCAGCTCGTAGCTAGAACAACCCAGTCCACCGAGTCTGCAAGGACTTGGCTGGACTCCAGCTAACTCGCCAGGTGCCAAGTCATGGTCAGTCCAACACCAGACGGACACCGCGCCAGTCTACACACATAGCAGCACGCGGACACAATAACATCCCATATACTGCGTCAGCCCGCACGCTACATGTGTACACGACACCAACCCACACTGCTCGGAAGCACTGCACCAGTCCGCCACACTACACAGCACACAGACACAACCACAACCCATACTGCATCAGTCATCACGTCATACGCGGACATGGCGATAGTCCGCATAGCTCGAGAATAACGCCTCAGCCCGCCACATGAGTCCACGACCAACAGGCAGACCGTCCGGTCAACAGTAGACTCTGCGGACACTGTGAACACCCTGGACTTGTCACAGTGTGACCAAGTCCAGCAACCCACCAAACAACTGGCACGAGCTCGTCGGACACGAAACCCAGACCGCTGAGTCCGCCGAGACCGCCAAGCCGCTGCTGCTACTCTGATTCTACGGAGTCCCACAAACCACGGACAACCCGTTATTCTACTGATGCCCGCTTTACAATCCACCGCCGAACTGAACGAACAGACCGCCAAGCCCGCCGAGACAGACAACCTGGTTATTGAACTTAGACTTCAATTGCTGGAGCGAAAACTGGTTGGACGCTAAGTGCAACTTGCTGCAACTGCTGATTGTAAAACGCAAGCTTCACTGCTTCCTGACCTTGATCAGAACCATACACCCGGCTTCACAGTGCTAGCCGCACAACCCGCAAACAACAACCAGTTAAATCTCAAACCGCGCGACCTAGAAAACCGAGTCTGCAACAATTGATCTGCTCTCAACTTACTGTTCACTCTGCTACTGTAGACGTGCCAGGGGGGTCTATTTATAGGCGGGGTGAGGAGTGTCGTCACCGCCCTAGTGAATATAGTCACCACCCCAACTCGTAGCTAGCACAACCCAGTCCGCCGAGTCTGCAAGGAATTGGCCGGACTCCAGCCAACTCGCCAGACACCAAGTCAAGGTCAGTCCACCACCAGACGGTCACTGCATCATTGCGCACACATAGCAGCACGCGGACACAACAACATCCCATATACTGCGTCAGTCCCCACGCTACATGCGGACACGACACCAGCCCGCATTGCTCGCAAGCACTGTGTAACAACCCCATCTCATATGATATATTCTAGAAGGTCCGGCCGGGGCCCCACAGGATATATCACAAAACAGGCGGTGAAGGTACAGGATGATACCAGAGTAGCGCATCGCACCTATCACAAAGCATTCTAGCGGAAGCCTAGACTACAACTTGAACTCCTCATGAATGTCCAAACATAAAACTCCACATTTTATATATAGGAATGTCTTACAACAAGTCCAAAGAGTTGGCCTTATGGCCTTACATGGCTTTCAAACAGTGGCCTAAACAAATTGGCGCGCAGGCCGACCACAATAAAAGAAAACACACAACAACACAGATAGCCTTCGAGGGCTAGCAGCAGTAGCAACAACAACCGCAGGAACATCAACCTCTATGCGTCCCGCTCGGCTCTCCAGCACCTGTCCAGGGACAATCCACCCAACGGTGGCAAACAAAAGCAACGGTCAGCGTTCAGCTGACCAAATTATAACGACCCTACCCTTTTTTTTCGGGGCAACGGTAGTCTTCCCTGCAGGCATAGCAAATCACAAGTATGACAATATATATATCATTAAAATGTGCTTTCACGCACACAAGCCATCACAACCGTTCGCCACCCGGCCTAACGGTCCGTGCTCTCATGGCACATTCTTGGTGTTCCGGCAAATCTCTTGCCCACCACCGTATTCGGGTCACAACCCAACGGTAAATCTCTTGAGCATTTACTCCATGGCGTGCAGCCGGAGTTAGTCTTCCTACATCAGGATGGCCCGTAGCCCCCCATTGTGTCATGGCGCGCAGGCCGAAGACTCTTGCTATGCGCTCCAACAAACCACACCTTTTGGTCTCACGTCGGACGGACATAGCGCAGGTCGGATCCTCCACCCCCCGTTGCTCAAACCGCCTTGTCTTCTCCGAGTACAGCGTACTCATGGCTATATCAAAGGCGCGGGTCGGTCTCACCAATCCTGTTCTTGGCATTCAAGCCTGGGCATATCTCGATACCCATTTCCTTAGCACAACAGCGGGTCTTTCCTGGGCCTCCCAGTACTTCCTGTGACTCTCTCCACAGGTGGACACCGCACAAGCACAAATGTCAGGGGTCTTTCCTGGCTATCATGCCAGTACTTCCTGTTACTCGCTTCACAGGTGGACACCCTATGACATCAAGCATCACAAAGGGCATTTCCTGGTCACACCAGTACTTCTTGTGCTTCATTCACAGGTTGGACCCAAAAATATCACATGGCTATTTTCCTGGGCTACCACCCCAGTACTTCCTGCTACTCCTTTTCGCAGACATAACTCGTTGACTCCTTAAACGACACGTTATCACACAGTCTTCTCCGGTTCGTATGCAACATCACCAATCCAGACCAACCTGTCCAGATGGGCTTCACACAGCATGCCTATTCCGTACTCCATTTCCGGATCTATATGCTAACAAAGGGGATTTCAAGCATCCACCCAAAGATTCCCAAAATCAGCCACCTCTTGGTGGGGGAAAGCACAACGCTATGCCAAAAAGAAAGTCTTCACATGGCTAGGAAGAAAAGTCGTTACCCTTGACGACCGCTTCGGTGCCATGACCACAAAGCTTGCTTGAAAGACTCGCAAGAGCGTTTCCTCCGCAACGCCGGCTTCAGATTTCTCGTCGGTAACCAGCAGCACCACCCGCAGCAGCCCCCTTTCCTTCTTCCTCCTCCTTTCTCTCTCTCTTTCTCTCTCTTAACTTGAAGAAAGATCAAGGCCAAATCAAAATGAGAATCACTTCTCAGTTTTCGGCCTTTAAGAAAAGAGGAAGAAGCTTCAGCCCTTGGATCCCAGCTGAAGGAATGGACGGCCACGATTTTGCCAAAACACAGATTTTGACCCGACACGGCCTCTGACACGGCCGTGTGCCAGGCCATGTGCCTCAAGCGGTGGCCAACCGACTTATCCAAACCAGTGACACGCCCATGGAACACGCCCGTGTCATGGGCCGTGTCACCAACACGCCTTCCGACATGCCCATGTCTATGGCCATGTGCCTGGGCGAAAAAATCTCAAAACAGCCCGAGACTTCACACGGCCGATAATGTTCAACTACAAGAAATGTTGGTATCGGTTGTCTTGGTCTTTCCCTCTCGAAGTCGTGGCCGACTTGTTTTGTGGGGTGGCGAGCACGTGTTTGTGCAAACCAAAGTCTACGAATGAACTCCTGAATGTCCATGATAGGAATGCAACTTGGTGTGTTTGAGGACCCTGCGTGTTCTTATTTTGTGTTGATTGCTTGGGTACGACCGCTAATGTGTGTCTTGTCCACCTTTAGGTGACACGAAGTGGAGCTGGGCCGTCTGAGTCCCAGCGTTCTGATGAAAGTACGGCACCAGTCGTGGTGCCTACACCTCCACCGTCTGCGGAACATGTGCGTTTAGTTGCGGCTGTCCCGCCCACTCCTCGCATACCCGCGAACTTTGTCTCCTGTTCGGTATTCGGGCCCAACATGATTTCTTTGGACTGGCAATCAATCATAGCATGCTGCTCCGCAAGCCAATCCATCCTAAAAATCACGTCGAATTCCGATATTGGCAAAACAAATGCAGTTAAACGAAACTCCCGACTTCCTAATTGAATCGCCACATCGCAAGCTTGATCCGCAAGCATCCAACAGCCATTCGGCAACACCACTCTGACGCTATCTGTCTTTGCACGACTGGGTATCCCAAGCCGCGTCATAAACTCACTAGACAGAAAAGAATGCGATGCACCTGTATCAAACAGTGCTCGCGCCAGCGTGTCCCGAATCATCACAAAGCCTAAGAGAAACATGTCACACACACAAACCGCAAACATAGGGGTACTAAGCAAAGCATACAAACAATAGCATATGTAAAACTAAACTCATACCTGTGACCACGTCACTCTGCTTGATGGCCTCTTGCAGGCCAAGATTGTAGACCCGGGGTTGCGCCTGCGAGGCAGAGGAATCCACCACCGTCTTTCCTTTTTCCGCATAAGATGCTCCCGCCTTCTTTTCACTCTTTGGCGGCATCCTACAATCTCGCGCAATATGCCCCATGCGGCCACAATTGAAGCAGATACGAGTATCTGGCTTGGAGGTTGCACCTGACGTTGCTCCCGTTGTAACGGATGAAGGAGCTTGTCCACTAGGCTTGGACTTCTTGCCCCATCTCTTCTTATCAAATGGTTTCCCCGATCGGGGAGCCTTCCACTCCGGTTGCGATACCGCCAAAGCTCTCTTCCCTTGCACCCTTTTCATATCCTTCTCCAGCACGCTCGCAGTGTCAACCAATGCTTGGAAGCCTTGGTTCACTGAACTTGACACAAGGAACCTCAGCTCGTCCCTCAGTCCTTCATAGAACCCGTTGGTCTTCCTCTGTTCATCAGCAAATATAGAACCCGCATACCGCCCAAAGCGAGTAAATTCATGCAAGTATGCGTCAACACTGCCATCACCTTGTGTTAACCTTTGGAATTCATTTTCCATGGCTATCCGCTGAGCCGCAGGAAGGTGCTTCGCGAGGAAGAGCCGGGAGAATTCTTCCATCGATACTTGGGTTAACGGACGACCCGCCAAGTGATGCAACTCCATCTCATCCCACCATAACCGAGCTTCTCCTTCAAGCAAGAAGGTAACTAAAGTAACTTTCTGATGCTCCGCCGTTCCAATCGCCGTCATCACTCGCTTGACGCGCGATAGCCAATCCTCAGCCTGCGTCGGAGTTCCCGCTCCCGAGAACGTAGGCGGATGGAAACTCATAAACCGCGTTAGCTGCTTCTCAGCCGCTCGAGGAGCTACAGCCACTACAGGTTCAGGTTCAGGCCTCGCCGCCACCTGTTCTGGCCTCACAGCCGCTTGCTCCTGCCTAAGGGGCTGGCCTTGGATCATGGTAAAGAAGGCCTAGTGGTGTTGATCCACGAACGACAAAGGGGACGTTACAATAAAAAGTGCACTTTTTATGTAATGCCCCTAGCCGATCCAACGTGACAGCGTCACGGCTCCGCTCTAGGCGACGCTACCGGGCTGCAGCCCAAGCACCCCAACCCCTCTCCCTCCACAGGCGGGTTGTTGGTGGCCACATCCTCCCTTTGATGAGGTAAACTCGATAGTCAAGCCCGCACTACGGGGACTTCCCAGGAGGTCACCCATCCCAGTACTACTCCAGCCCGAGCACGCTTAACTATGGAGTTCTTTCAACTCTCATCACCAATTGATCTGCAGCTCAATTGGTTATGAGAGTTGAAAGAACTCCATAGTTAAGCGTGCTCGGGCTGGAGTAGTACTGGGATGGGTGACCTCCTGGGAAGTCCCCGTAGTGCGGGCTTGACTATCGAGTTTACCTCATCAAAGGGAGGCTGTGGCCACCAACAACCCGCCTGTGGAGGGAGAGGGGTTGGGGTGCTTGGGCTGCAGCCCGGTAGCGTCGCCTAGAGTGGAGCCGTGACGCTGCCACGTTGGATCGGCTAGGGGCGTTACACACTGCACCAGTCCGCCACACTGCACAGCACACGGACACAGCCACAGCCCATACTGCATTAGTTCGCACGTCATACGCGGACATGGCGACAGTCCGCACAGCTCGAGAACAACGCCTCAGACCGCCACATAAGTCCACGACTAACAGGCAGACTGCCCGGGCAACAGTAGACTCTGCGGACACTGTGAATACCCTGGACTTGTCACAGTGTGACCAAGTCCAGCAACCCACCAAACAACTAGTGCGAGCTTGGCGGACACGAAACCCAGACCGCCAACTCCATGGATAGTCCGCCACCATGAATGCGGCTATCACCCACCGCACACCGGAGAACTCGGCAAGGACCAATGCCGATCTCCAAAACCAGTCCGCAATAGCGGACTCCGCAGACTCTAACCGAGTCTGCCACATCTCCGCGGATTTAATCTCCAATCCGCCCGCTTACTTCAAGATCCGGCTAACCGTAGAACCGTAGGCTGAGTTGAGTGCCGCCACCAGACCGCCATAGACAGGCCGCTCAGGCCACTTCACTAGACGCCCAAGCCGCCAAGTCTACCCTGTCCATTGATCACCCAGGCCGAAACATCAGTCCGCCCAAGCCACGGACTCAGACTGCCCAGACCGCACGGTCTACTCCATCACCCACTTTCACTTCATAATTTTCAACATGATCTTGATCTGTGATCTGGATGGAATTGATTGTCACAACTTTCCTTCCGCGGATCTAGCGTTGACTCGCGATTATGATCACAAACACACCTTGGATCGATCTCCTCTTGAGCTCCTGGACCTTTCCTCCTCTTCCCTCTCCAAAACTAAGCAAGAGAGTGTGTGAGAGAAAACGAGAATGAAATCTCAAGTCCAGCCTTTATATGAAAGCTACCGCCACGCGATAACACCTACCGCCACGCGGTATCACAGGCGGTGACCGCTTTGACCAGCCGGAGCCTCTATCCAGAGCTATCTCCCTGCGATAACTCTCTATCGCTGCGCGGTATGATCTTTCTCGAGAACTCAACAATTCGTCGAGAGCGTTGTGTAACACCTCCCCTGTAATGACTGTATAATATGGGTCCGACCGGGGCCCCATAACATACATACGCCACAGCTTCAGTATTATAAGATGATATAACTACCCGAGCTCAAAACTCATAACCACAGTACAGCGGAAAAAGCAAACAGACTAGAAGTTATCCACACCAAATAGGAGTATCGAAGCGACCTTAAGGCCTTACAATAAAAGTAAGTCCAAAACACAAATAATAACACCAGTCAAAAATGTGCATAAGCACTCCTAAACTATCTCGGCATGCAAGCCGGAAAACATGAGCATCAACCATACAATATCATAAAAGTAGAGCTACAGTAAAACGATAACACTTCATGAGGCTTAGGCCCTTTTGGCCAGCGAGCTAGCTCCTGCTTGCGATCATTGCCCTGTAAAAACTTGATTGTAACGTAAGTCAGCAAAGGCTGACCTCAAACTGTGTAACCAACACATCTCCTCCCGGCCGCCCTTAACGGACCCCGGAGAACCCATCCAACCTGCAAGTCAGCACTTCGTATGCAATATATAAATAAACAAGTAAGGCACTAAGAACATGCTTGGATGTCTCAAACAACATACATGCTCTCTATTGTTGAGCATATAATGAAAAGGGCCTACTTATGCAGCATGTATGCAAAACCCGGGCTTCACCCAAGGCATCCTATCGCGTATGCATCTAGCACATCATCACATCATATGGGTACTCATCAATTCCCCATTGGCATAAAGCCGCAAACAAAGGGGTTACTAACATTCCCCCAACGACACACAAGCCGCTACACGTAACTCTTGCAAAGGCCCCACCCGCTCAAGGTCTTAGACCCGGGCTTGCCTGCAAGCTCTGACTTCTCATGTTAGGATTCCAACAAACACAAACTGACTGATTCTAAGAAGCCTTGCTGGACCCCACCCGCTCATGGCATCATTGCCCGGGCTTGCCCCATGCTTGGCATTCTCGTCAGTCTCACAGAAGGGGACTAGTCTCGCCGGGACACTCTCCACACATGACGTGCACGTCACGGGATAGCCAGCCGACCACGGAGACACAACCACGCCTTGGCACATCACAATCCAAGACAATTCCACCCTAGTCCCTCATTCGTACTGCATCATTCTCGCACACCAAGGAAACCATCTACCACCAATGCGGAGCTAACCTTGTTCACCAAGGAAACCATCTACCGCCATTGGGGAGCTAACCTTGTCCGGTTCCGACTACACGTACTCACTCGAGAAAAAGGGGAAAAAATCACAAACATCACAAACAGCATCTTGCCGCAACGGATCTCTACGAATCCTTAAAGCTCGTATGCAACATCACCGAGTCGGACTAACGGTCGCGACTACGGCTTCACCCACCATGCCTAATCCACTAACGGAGCAGATCTCTAATGCAAAAATATGTCGGGGACGGACTCAATCGACCCGGAGGTTTCTCTTGAACCTTGGCGACCCAAACCCCTCTCATTTGAGAGTTTGATGCCCAAAAACTAGAAAATAAAAGATGTTAAAACATGCATCCTAAAACCAAGAGGAGAAGTGTCATTACCTTCCAACCCCTCTTCCTAGCCATGGAAACTTAGCCAGATGAAAACCTTCGCAACGATCTTGCCTCCACAGATCTGGACTCGGCTCGCGATTTGGAGCACCGAAGCCTCTCCAACCACCGGATCTCTCCTTCACCTTCTTCCTTGCTCTCCCCTCTCTCTAGATCTTAGAAAGAGATTCCTTGGAGAAGAATGAGGGTTTCTAATCATATTCTCGGACTTAACAAGCAAGGGCAACCCTGGACCATCAGATCCCAAAAGAAGGGAAAGAACGGCCACGATCCGCACTGAAAAACAAAACACTTGGGCCGAACACGGCTTGTGACACGCCCGTGTCCAAGGCCGTGTTCCCCAATCGACGCTGAAACCGTCGCATCCAAAACATGACACGGGTCCTTGACACGTCGTGTCACTTTTGACACGGCCATGTACAACCTGAACACGCCTGGGCTCCAGGCCGTGTCCAACCCCTCACACATCCCGGCTCTCAACCCGAGAAGGACACGACCATGGACACACCCGTGTCCAAGGCCGTGTTCCCTGTCTGTGTCGACACCTCCACTGTGTCGATACAACTGTGTCGACACCACCATGTCGACACCTCTTTGTCGACACCAAAGTGTCGACACCACCATGTCGACACCCAAGAGAACACGCTTGTGACACGAGCTCCCACACGCCCGTGTCGGAGGGCGTGTCCCACACTAGTAGACAAACGGAGCGAAAAATCGTCGACTGCCCAGGCTCTCGACGAACCCGGTACGACACGGCCATGGACACGCCCGTGTCCTAGGCCGTGTGACCCTCACCAAGACCCAACTTGACTCTCGACTCTGCTCGTCCTTCTTTCAAATTTAGGGCGTTACAACTCTCTCCCATTTAAAAGAATTTCGTCCCGAAATTATAAAAAAACAAGAAGAGATACACAAAATTTAAATGATACCTGAACGGAAAAACTCTGGATATTCCTCGAGCATGGTTTGTTCTCGTTCCCAAGAGAGCTCCTCACGGCTGCAGTTGTCCCATCGGACTTTTACGAGTTTGACCTCTTTGTTCCGCAACTGCGGAACTTCTGAGTCCTCTATAGCAATTGGAAGGACTCGCGTCCTCAAGTCTTCCTCTATCGGCACCGATGTCGATTCGATCACCACACTAGCCTCTACCAAGGCTTTCCTCAAGACGGAAACATGAAAGACGTCGTGCAGTCCGCTCTACTCTGCGAACAACGCCAACCGGTACACTGCTTCTCCCACACATTCAACAACTTCAAAAGGTCCCAAAAACCTTGAACTCAATTTCTTGAGTCGGCGAACCCGTGAAACGCCTTTGAATGGCTTGATTTTCAAATAGACCCAATCGCCTACCGCGAACTCCAACTTCCTGTGGCGCGCATTAAAATATTTTGCTTGCAGATCTTGAGCTACCTTCATGCGCTCTTGAATGGTCCGTACCAACTCACAAGCATCTGTCACCACTTCTCTTCCCAATAGTTTGGTGTCTCCCGCCTCTGCCCATGACATCGGTGTTCGACACCGCCTTCCATACAGATCTTCGTATGGCGCCATCCTTATACGTGCTTGGTAACTGTTGTTATATGCGAACTCCACCATGAAGAGGTGATCCTCCCATTTCTTGCTGAAGTCAAGAATACACATCCTCAGCATATCCTCCATAGTACGGTTCGTTCTTTTAGTATGCCTGTCAGTTTGAGGATGGAAAGCCGTACTGAACTTTAGCTTCGTGCCTAGACTATTCTGAACCAACCTCCAGTCCTTGGACGTGAAACATCCGTCACGATCGCTGACTATACTTTTAGGGATCCCATGTAGCCGCACAATATTGCGAACATACAACTCCACCAGCTTCTCCACGCTGTCCTCCTTCCGGTTTGGGATGAAGTGAGCCACTTTGGTTAAGCGATCCACAATCACCCAAATCGCGTCGTTACCCTGCTGTGATCTAGGTAACCCATGCACAAAATCCATGGAGACGTCATCGAATTTCCACTCGGGGATTGGAAGAGGCTTCAGGAACCCGCCCGGCTTCTGACACTCGGCCTTCACCAAGGCACAAGTTTGACATCGATTCATGTACAAAGCTACGTCCCGCTTCAGTCCAGGCCACCAAAAGGATCTCTTCATATCCAAGTACATCTTTGTACTTCCCGGATGAATGAAGTACTTTGTAAAGTGAGCCTTAAACATCAACTCCTCACGGAGCTTGCCAAACTGCGGTACACAAATCCTTCCGTCCTTCCTCAGAATCCCGTCAATCATATCCCAGGCGCTGCTCTCGCCTTTTTGAGCTTCCACCACGAATGGCTGAAACTCCACATCCAAACGAGTCGCTTCCCGAATACGATCGGACAAGTCATTCTGCACTTCAATCCAGTTTAATCGAGCCACGCTAGCCTCGCCTCTTGCTACGCACTCCAAGCCGAGGGACTCCCATTCCCGCACCAACCGCTCATCATGAGCGTCAATCCAATTCCCTTGCCCAGAGTATTTTCTACTCAATGCATCGGCCACCACATTGGCCTTACCCGGCGTATACTGTATCGCCACCTCATAGTCTCCAAGGAACTCAACCCACCGGCGCTGCCGCATATTCAAGTCCTTCTGATCTAAGAGATACTTTAGGCTTTTATGATCCTTGAAGATCTATACCTTCGCACCATAGTCATAGTGTCACCATATTTTCAACGCGAAAATTACCGCCGCCAACTCCAAGTCATGGACGGGGTAATTCCTCTCATGGGGCTTCGGCTGCCTAGATCCAAAGGCTATTACACTGCCATGTTGCACCAACATGCAACCCAAACCGCACCCTGATGCGTCACTGAAGATCTGAAATCCTTCGGTCCCTTTCGGTAGACTTAGGATTGGAGCCGTCATCAGCCTTTCCTTTAGCGCCTCGAATGTCTGACTCACTCTTGAGTCCACACAAACTTCTGGTCTTTACGAGTGAGTGAGGTGAGGGGTAGAGCTATCCGCGAAAAGTTTCCACGAATCTCATATAATACCCGGCTAGTCCAAGAAAACTTCGGACTTCCGCCACGGTTCTCAAAATTGGCCAATCTCTGATGGCTTCCACCTTTGTTGGATCTACCGCCACCCCATCCCCACTAATCACGTGGCCCAAAAATGCCACATTCTCCAACCAGAACTCGCACTTCGAGAACTTTGTATACAACTGGTTCTCCCTCAACACTTGCAAGACCATTCTCAAGTAAGTCTCATGCTCCACTTTCGATTTGGAATACACCAAGATGTCGTCAATAAAGACAACTACAAAAGAGTGTAAGTATTTTTGAAATACTCGATTCATCAAATCCATGAATACGGATGGTGCTTTCGTCAGCCCGAACGACATCACCGAGAACTCGAAGTGTCCATACCTCGTGCCAAACGCTGTCTTGGGTATGTCCTCATCCCGAATCCGCAACTGATAGTATCCTGACTTCATGTCCAACTTTGAATACACTACTGACCCCACCAACTGGTCGAACATGTCATCTATCTGAGGGATCAGATATTTATTCTTGACGGCCTATTTATTCAGCTCTCGGTAGTCTATGCACAGTCGCATACTACCGTCTTATTTTTTACAAACAACACCGGCGCGCTCCACGGTGAAGAACTGGGTCTGATATACCCCTGCTCCAACAGTTCCTGCAACTGTATCTTGTGTTCAGCCAACTCCTTTGGTGTCATCCTAAACGGAGGACGTGACACCGGTCTAGCCTCCGGTACTAACTCAATTGAGAAATCAATCTCCCATCGAGGAGGCACTCCAGGAAGTTCATCCGGGAATACATCCTCGAACTCTGCCACCACTGGCACTTCCCCAAGCAATAACCTGGAAAGGCGAACCTCTAATAACGGTACAAGCGCTACTCCACCCTAGCTAACTGCTCGCGTCAACTGCAAGGCCAAAATCAGAGAACAGGCCACTTCATTAAGACCCTCAAATTTAACCTCCCTCTGATACCAAAATGTAACACCTCCCCTGTAATGACCGTATAATATGGGTCCGGCAGGGGTGCCACAACATACAGACGCCACAGCTTCAGTATTATAAGATGATATAACTACCCGAGCTCAAAACTCATAACCACAGCACAGCGGAAAAAGCAAACAGACTAGAAGTTATCTACACCAAATAGGAGTATCGAAGCGGCCTTAAGGTCTTACAATAAAAGTGAGTCCAAAACTCAAATAATAACACCAGTCAAAAATGTGCATAAGCACTCCTAAACTACCTCGGCATGCAAGCCGGAAAACATGAGCATCAACCATACAATATCATAAAAGTCGAGCTACAGCAAAACGGTAACACTTCATGAGCCTTAGGCCCTTTTGGCCGGCGAGCTAGCTCCTGCTTGCAATCCTTGCCCTGTAAAAATTTGATTGTAACGTGGGTCAGCAAAGGCTGACCTCAAACTGTGTAACCAACACATCTCCTCCCGGCCGCCCCTAACGGACCCCGGGGAACCCCTCCAACCTGCAAGTCAGCATTTCGTATGCAATATATAAATAAACAAGTAAGGCACTAAGAACATGCTTGGATGTCTCAAACAACATACACGTTCTCTACTATTGAGCATATAATTAAAAGGGCCTACTTATCCAGCATGTATGCAAAAACCTGGGCTTCACCCAAGGCACCCTATCGCGTATGCATCTAGCACATCATCACATCATATGGGTACTCATCAATTCCCCATTGGCATAAAGCCGCAAACAAAGGGGTTACTAACATTCCCCCAACGACACACAAGCCGCCACACGGAACTCTTGGAAAGGCCCCACCCACTCAAGGTCTTAGACCCGGGCTTGCCTGCAAGCTCTGACTTCTCATGTTAGGATTCCAACAAACACAAACTGACCGATTCTAAGAAGCATTGCTGGACCCCACCCGCTCATGGCCTCATTGCCCGGGCTTGCCCCATGCTTGACATTCTCGTCAGTCTCACAGAAGGGGACTAGTCTCGCCAGGACACTCTCCACACATGACGTGCACGTCACGGGATAGCCAGCCGACCACGGAGACACAACCACGCCTTGGCACATCACAATCCAAGACAATTCCACCCTAGTCTCTCATTCGTACTGCATCGTTCCCGCGCACCAAGGAAACCATCTACCGCCATTGGGGAGCTAACCTTGTCCAGTTCCGACTACACGTACTCACTCGAGAAAAAGGGGAAAACATCACAAACATCACAAACGACATCTTGTCGCAACGGATCTCTACGAATCCTTAAAGCTCGTATGCAACATCACCGAGTCGGACTAACGGTCGTGACTACGGCTTCAACCACCATGCCTAATCCACTAATGGAGCGGATCTCTAATGCAAAAAATATGTCAGGGACGGACTCAATCGACCCGGAGGTTTCTCTTGAACCTTGGCGGCCCAAACCCCTCTCATTTGAGAGTTTAATGCCCAAAAACTAGAAAATAAAAGATGTTAAAACATGTATCCTAAAACCAAGAGGAGAAGTGTCGTTACCTTCCGACCCCTCTTCCTAGCCATAGAAACTTAGCCGGATGAAAACCTTCGCAACGATCTTGCCTCCACGGATTTGGACACGACTCGCGATTTGGAGCACCGAAGCCTCTCCAACCACCGGATCTCTCCTTCACCTTCTTCCTTGCTCTCCCCTCTCTCTAGATCTTAGAAAGAGATTCCTTAGAGAAGAATGAGGGTTTCTAATCATATTCTCGGACTTAACAAGCAAGGGCAACCCTGGACCATCAGATCTCAACAGAAGGGAAAGAACGGCCACGATCCGCACTGAAAAACAAAACACATGGGCCGAACACAGCTTGTGACATGCTCGTGTCCAAGGCCGTGTTCACCAATCGACGTCGAAACCGTCGCACCCAAAACAGGACACGGGTCCTTGACATGCCCATGTCACTTTTAACACGGCCGTGTCCAACCTGAACACGCCTGGGCTCCAGGCCGTGTCCAACCCCTCACACATCCCGGCTCTCAACCCGAGAAGGACACGGTCATGGACACGCCCCTGTCCAAGGCCGTGTTCCCTGCCTGTGTCGACACCTCCACTGTGTCGACACAACTGTGTCGACACCACCGTGTCGACACCTCTTTGTCGACACCAAAGTGTCGACACCACCGTGTTGACACCCAAGAGAACACGCCTGCGACACGGGCTCCGACACGCCCGTGTCGGAGGGCGTGTCCCCCACTAGTCGACGAACAGAGCGAAAAATCGTTGACTCCCCAGGCTCTCGATGAACCCGGTACGACAAGGCCATGGACACGCCCGTGTCTTAGGCCGTGTGACCCTCACCAAGACCCAACTTGGCTCTCGACTCTGCTCGTCCTTCTTTCAAATTTGGGGAGTTACACGTTGAGTAGTACCGCGGCGTGCTAGCTTCTTACCATCAGGCGGTAACAACCAGAGCCCTGGGTCTTTTAATTCACTGAGCTATCGTCGGCGATAAGCCTATCGCCGCGTGATAACCTCCAATGACCACTTCTCCTTTTTGGGGGGTGTTACACGATGCCTCCCAAATTAAGTAGATCCTTGAGTCCATGTGTGTCGCTAAGGCAAGGAGGGCAAGTGTCCTCCCTCATTGCACTTAAGCAACAAATCCCCAACATTAACGCTTAACGACAATTGCCAGAGATAGCTTGCAATGCGCAAGGAACGTAAATCATCAGATACTGCAGGACCACTGTATTGCGAAAAGATCAAAGTGCGAGGACTTTCCCACTATAAGGTCCAAAATAGCGCAAAAGCAAGCTACAGGCCGAGCCAAGTCACGCCCGCGACAACATGGGAAGAACACTAATAGAAGTGACAAAGCATGCACACGACGCAGATACGATTAAGCACTCCCTCATCGTCAACACCACCTTTCGAGGCATCACTTGTTCAGGGGATGGAGTGCCCCTGCATCCTTCACATTGCGTGAAGCCCCTCGCCAAGTACAAGGCAGAGCCCAACAACACACTCGTCCCACTGTAACGGATCTACCCTCGTGGTTGTTATCTCAAGACCGACTCAGCCATCCAACACCACTCCATTACAAGGCCATAGGACACCATGCATTCTACACATGTCAAAGCTCGGATCATTCCGACATCTTGAAGCACGGACGTCATCAACAACTTCCGCCTAAAAAAGCACTACCTCAACTTTTGATGAGAACGAACATCAAGTCCTTTTATGCTTCCACGCAAAAGCGGACATAGAGTCCTTCCAAATCTTCTAGTCGGAATGGACCCACTGGCCCCTCCGCAAAATCAAGACAAAGAGAGCAGGAGATCCCTCCGCGTAGCATCTAAGAATACACCATTAGCGCTAGCCTTCCGCGGCAACCGCACAAGCTAGCGCGCATCGTCGTACTCGCATATTTATACAAGGAGAATATGTGAAAAGTGACATCATCTGCACCAACGCAACACACGAAGTGCACAATAGAAGGATGTACCTGCAATGCGCCGTGAGTGTCGCACTAAGAGCATGGACAATGCATGAGCAATCAACCCGCAATACTTGCAGTCTAGCCATCCACCGCAGAGCCTTCAAAGCCGACATCAAGTCATGCAAATACACCACGACTCTCGCAAAGTGCCACAAATAAAGGGCAATCAGTCCAACGCAGAATCACAATCCTTTGACAAAGTGACCAACTTTGGAAATTTTCGAGCTCGACACTTCGTGGATCACGACCCATGAAAATTTTCAGGTGCGTGCTAGCTCGTGCGCGCAATGCGCACGCCGGCGGCCCACGCCGCCCCGGCTGCCCCCTCCGCCTCTGATCGCCTTCGGCCTCCTCCAGTCGTCGCCGACCGTCGTTGACCGTCGCCGGCCGTCGCAGGCCGTCGCCGGCCGTCGCCGGCCGTCGCTACCGGGCACCATGCCCGGGCCTTCCGGACCGCCCGGATGACACTTTCATCATTTCGTTAAAATTGGCGATCCAGGTAACCGAAACGAAGCGACATCATTCACCAACACAAATTCTGCCCCGACGCAATTACCAGGATATCACTCCAGAAAACTATAAATATGTCTACATGCCTTCATTTGAAGGCAAGCAACTTCCGAGACTATGGAGAGTTCTGAAGTTTTCCAGCGAGAGCGTGCGACTTAGATTGTTTCTTAACTCGGAATTCGCTACGCTCTCACTCTAGTGCGAAGACAACTCAAGACCTCTAAAACGAGACATTTTCTCCGTAGGAGCGCTTTCATCAAGGCTCTGACTCAGCAGAAACGCTTCCATCGAAACTCTGAGGAATTAGCGATTTTTCCAAATGGAGCTCTCCCATCTAAGCTCCAATGAGTTTTTGTTCCACTATTTTCATAATTTAAACTTGTAACTGATAGGTGATATGTTACTCTCTGAGAAATTGTCTCAACTCGTGTGCACTCCAGCGAAAATAGTGCATTTTGGACCGACACAGATCCGACCACGTGATTTTTCATTATTTCCAGATTTTTTACGTCAAAAAAAAAACCTTTGTCATTTGTTGAAGCTTTTCATTGACTGTTTGCACGTCCGGTCTACTTTCAAGCTAAGTTAGTCTAATTCTCCGGATAGAAGAAAAACGAATGTTCCGCAACAAATTTAAGTGTTTTTTTGGTGAAGTGGTTACATTGATGGATTGTGACAGTTTTCTATTGACTTTAAGGTTTTGTTTGGGGGAACTTATTTTTACCGGTCAAACGGTTACGACCGCATGAACCAAATCTTAATTAAGGTCCAGTTTATACAGTCGTAACCGCTTGACCGGTGAAAATAAATCCCCAAACGGAGCCTAAAATTAGTCATCAGTAGACCGTAGGCTCCAAATTAATAAGATTATTCCATTAATTATTTAATATTTATTTTATAATAGCTGTGGCATTAAAAAATGATTCCGGATGAAATATTCGCATTATTTTACAAACACCAATATTGTTGTGTGGGTATTATTATTTAAAATGGCATTTTCCACGAAACTGGTGGAAAATCGAATCACAACGAAAAAATTAAAAACAATGAAAAATTCCAAATTCTATTTTTTTTTTGTTAAAAAAGAAGGTGATTGTTAACTGCACATTTTATATGATTATCCGCATCTCATATTTGTTTTAAAAATATTTTTCTAAAATTTTACTCGCACGCCATCTTCTTCATTTCGCGGAAGCTGCACTATGTCTTATTCTTCGCCGAGCTGCTCATGTCTCTGACATCTTTCTCGCGCCATTTTACTCTATTAGCTGTCACACACACATCACTAAATGATATTTTCGGGTGCATCAAAAAATATCAGGGTGCGACAAGAAAAAATGGGTTGTGTTTATATTTTCGGGTTGCGGTTAACAATGAGATGTGAATTGCCAAAATCGGGTTGCGGTTAACAATTGTCAAAAATAATCATTATATTAATAAATGAGAATTGTTATTCACACCCCACAATTGGATATTCATACACAAAATAATACAAATTTCCTCTAAATCTACCTGATATTTGTACCCAACACAAATTTCATTTTGATTTCTCTCAAGCTCTAAACTCCCGCAGCTGAACCTTCAACTCTCCGCTCGCAGTCTCTCGCCGGCGGTCCGATAATATCTCATCGTCCGTGACGCCCTCTATTCCGTCGCGCCTTCCGCCCATCTCATATCCGTCGGTCAACCTATAAATAGTTTGTTTTAGGTCGTATGTGTTTGAAATTTCCCGCAAGGTGGACTCGATTCATTGAGACGTCCCGGTGAAGTCGTACGCGAATTTTAAGTCTGTTCGGACTTCTACGAGCGTGTGTTAATTCAGACGCGCGAACGGCCGAAGTCTATGATAGGTGGACAAGATCGTCTCGTAATTTAGTTGCGCGCGAACTTGGTCTCACCCTTGACACGAGTTTGACATTGTCATGAATGTAGTTTTATAGAATTTATATGGTGTTTTAATGGAATTTATTTCATTCATTAAAACAAAATTCTTGTAACTCTTATTTTGAGTATTGTCTATTAATACCCAAAATTAGGTCTCATGGTGGGCTATTATTTGGTGTGAACAAGGCGTGAAACCCGGCTCCTTCTTCCTCTCCAATTTTGGGTAACCGCTGTGTTGAAGCCAAAAATGACCTCTGTGGAGTTCGGGGTCTCTAGAAATGGTGACCTCACACCTACTACACTCAGGAGAACGTCACAGACCAAAGGATCAAGAAGCTAGGAACAGACCCTCGGCTCAAGCGCGGAGGTCCCACCTCACACCCGGAAGACCTTTGAGGTCTCCCCCTCCCTAGCCAATGCTTGAGCTAGGGTGCCTTGAAGGATGAAGAGAGAGTGAAGAAGTGATGATCTTCAAGGCACCTCTAAGGGTCTATTTATAGTTTTCCAAATCTCATGGACCAAAAAGTCAACAATACCCCTACGCCAAATATGCCTCGGGCCGATAGAAAACAACCACACCGGGGGGGCAAAGAGGTAATCCCCCCGAGGGCAAAACGGTAACTATACGGGCAAGGGCGAGACCCCTGGCCTTGACCGGTCTCGCCCCGCTAGGCCGCGGGTAGGGGCGAGACCCCCTGCCACTGGCCGGTCTCGCCCCGCTAGGCCGCGGGCAGGGGCGAGACCCTCGGCCACTGGTCGGTCTCTCCCCGCTAGGCCGCGGGCAGGGGTTCGAACTGCTCAAAAGCTCATAAAACACATCTGGTCCTGCACCTGCCGGGAGGACCCCCACTCTGCAAATACAGAGTTGTACACAATCCCTGCTCTTTGCGAGGTTGGCGCAAGCTCGGAAAGAAACATCCAACCCAACGTATTTGCTGAGTGTGAGTTTCTTGCGCGGTCAATCTGCCATGCCAGCTGATGGGAGCCTGGGTGGTGAGACCCCCTCCGGGTAAAAAACACTTCACCCCCCGGAGGGGTCAACCTGTCATGCCAGCTGATGGGAGCCTGGGTGGCGAGACCCCCTCCGGGTAAAAAACACTTCACCCCCCGAAGGGGTCAACCTGCCATGCTAGCTGATGGGAGCCTGGGTGGCGAGACCCCCTCAGGGTAAAAAACACTTCGCCCCCGGAGGGGTCAACCTGTCATGCCAGCTGATGGGAGCCTGGGTGGCGAGACCCCCTCCGGGTAAAAAACACTCCACCCGGAGGGGTCAACCTGCAATGCCAGCTGATGGGAGCCTGGGTGGCGAGACCCCATCCGGGTAAAAAACACTTCACCCCCCGGAGGGGTCAACCTGTCATGCCAGCTGAAGGGAGCCTGAGTGGCGAGACCCCCTCCGGGTAAAAAACACTTCACCCCCCCCCCCCCCCCCCCCGGAGGGGTCAACCTGCCATGCCAGCTGATGGGAGCCTGAGTGGCGAGACCCCCTCCGGGTAAAAAATACTTCACCCCCCGGAGGGGTCAACCTGCCATGCCAGCTGATGGGAGCCTGAGTGGCGAGACCCCCTCCCGGTAAAAAACACTTCACCCCCCGGAGGGGTCAACCTGCCATGCCAGCTGATGGGAGCCTGGGTGGCGAGACCCCCTCTAGGTAAAAAACACTTCACCTCCCCCGGAGGGGTCAACCTGCCATGACAGCTGATGAGAGTCTGGGTGGTGAGACCCCCTCCGAGTAAAAAACACTTCACACCTCGGAGAGGTCAACCTACCATGCCAGCTGATGGGAGCTTGGGTGGCGAGACCCCCTCCGGGTAAAAAACACTTCACCCCCCGGAGGGGTCAACCTTCCATGCCAGCCGATGGGAGCCTGGGTGGCGAGACCCCCTCCGGGTAAAAAACACTTCACCCCCTGGAGGGGTCAACCTGCCATGCCAGCTGATGGGAGCCTAGGTGGCGAGACCCCCTCCGGGTAAAAAAAACGTCACCCCCCGGAGGGGTCAACCTGCCATGCCAGCTGATGGGAGCCTGGGTGGCGAGACCCCCTCCGGACAAAAAACACTTCACCCCCCGGAGGGGTCAACCTGCCATGCCAGCTGATGGGAGCCTGGGTGGCGAGACCCCCTCCAGGTAAAAAACACTGGGCATCCACGAGAGGCACGCCTGCCCTGCCAGCTAGTGAGAGCCTGACTGCGGAAACCATCTCGAGGTGAGACCTACCCACCCTCCGAGAGATCAACCTGCCCTGCCAGCTAGTGATAGCCTAGCAGCGGAATCCATCTCGAGGTGAGACCTACCCCACCCTCCGAGAGATCAACCTGCCCTGCCAGCTAGTGAGAGCCTGACAGCGGAATCCATCTCGAGGTGAGACCTACCCACCCTCCGAGAGATCAACCTGTCCTGCCAGCTAGTGAGAGCCTGGCAGCGGAATCCATCTCGAGGTGAGACCTACCCCACCCTCCGAGGGATCAACCTGACCTGCCAGCTAGTGAGAGCCTGACAGCAGAATCCATCTCGAGGTGAGACAACTAGGCATCCACGAGAGGTACCACCGGCCCTGCCCGGCTAGTGAGAGCCTGAGCAGCGGGACCGTCTCGGAGCAAAAGGACTAGGCATTTCAATCAAACCTTACCAAATCCTACATCCTCAAACGGGGAAAATATTGGTTACATGGTCCCCTGACTCAGCTGGTCAGGGGTAGCACTTGTTACAAGACAAGAAAAAGGAAAAAACTTCCGCAGGGCGAGGCACCTTCAGGGGGCCTGGGCATGATGGCCGTCTTCCGCTTCTTTCTCCTCGGACACTTCCATCTTGCTCAAGCTCTCCATGACCTTCTCCATCTCCTCTTCCTTGGCCAACCAAGAGATGATGTTGACGGCCATGACGTAGCACTGCCTTGCCATCATGGAGTCTCCCTTGACTCTGACCTGGATCCCTCCTGAGCTGAACTTGAGGCATTGGTGGAAAGAAGACGACACGCAACGGAAGGCGCTGATGAGGGGCCTTCTGAAGATGCCGTTGTAGCTACTTGGAGCGTCAACAATGACGAACCGGTAGTTCCTTGAACTCCCTCCCAACTTTACTTGGAGTCCTACTACACCCTCTACCTCTTCCTCTCCCCTGAAAATCCGAACAGGTGTCCGTCCGAGGCCAACACCCTCCTTGGCTCTACCTTCATCTCGTCAAACGCCTTCTTGAAAATGACGTTTACGGAGCTGCCGTTGTCAACCAAGATTCGAGAGACAGTGTAGCCCTCGATGGCCGTCTGGATGACCAGCGCATCACAAACGGATCCTCATGATCCGGCAGGTCCTTCACCGAGAAGGTGATCTTCTCCTCCTGGGGCGGTGTCTGGGATGTTGAGGCGACTCTCCGTCGGTACATGATATGGAGGCTTGCCTTCCGAGTGGCCTCGATCCCCACTCCACCATGGATTATGGCTATACCAGCTCGGGGTCCGACATCGACCCGGTCCTCACACACATCATCCCCCCTTCTCTGGGCAGAACCTCTTCAACCCGCACTGGTGGTTGTGGCTGGGCAGGGCCTCTCGCCCCCCTCACTTCCAGGAACTCGGGGCAGGTAGCTATGGCGTGCCCCTCCACCTGGTGCAAGTCACAGTACGGTAACCCTACCCTGACCCTTCTCCTTCCCTGGCGGTTCCTCCTCTCCCTTCGACTAATCTCCATCGCTTGTTGTGGTGGGGGTAGGAGCTGCCTAGGGGCTTGCCTCTAGAAGTTGAACCTCCCTTGGCCCCCATGGAAGTTCCCCCCATCTTGGACGTAACCTCTTCCTGGACCCTGAACGGGTCCTGTAACGCCCCCGGTTTTTCCTAGTATTATTCTTTTGTCTGTTGACGTCATAATAGCGGAAGGGCGTTACGTGTCCGTGAGTTGACGGTGCGACGCCGTTTGTGTTTTTTTGTTTTGGCGTCCGTTAGGTTTGACTGGCTAGATTTTGGGATATGCGTCGGAACCGAAATTTCTTTTACATCGGGAAGCTGAGTTATATAATTTCTGACTTGCTCGTCGAGTTTCGTCGCAATCAGAGCTTTTTTTTGGAGTCTCGGCCCGCGTTTGAAATTCGGATAATTAAAAATTACCGTAACTTCGTTAGGCCATAACTCGAGTTCGGTGCGTCGGATTTTGATTCCGACTTTGTCGTTGGGTTCGTAGCGTCGACATTCGCCTGCGACGCGAATTTCGTCCGTTTTGACGCGCGTTTGGGTCTTCGTAATAGTATAGAAATTATAAATAAATTTAAATCTTTTTAGCTTTTCTGCGCTCAGAGATCTCCGAGCGGAGCTCAGAGATTTCTGCGCTCAGAGATCTCCGAGCAGAGCTCAGAGATCTCCGAGCGGAGCTCATCTCCGAGCGGAGCTCAGAGATCTCTGCGCTCAGAGATCTCCGAGCGGAGCTCAGAGATCTCTGAGCCTTCCTTTTCTTTCTTTGGATATAGCCCATTATAATATTTATAATAATAATATTATTATTATTATTATATATACTATAAGTTTTCTTCCTCCCGAAGCAAGAACGAGCCCCCATTTCCTTTCCCCTGTTCATTTCGGCCGAAGCAGTGCAGCGAATTCCTTTTTCTCGGGAGCCTTCCGACCGCCGCCGACGGAGCTCCGATGCTCGGAATCGCGAGCCGAACATAGATTCGGAAAGCTCTCGCCGAGATCTACGCGGTCGTGGTGAGTATTTCTACTTTCATGGAATTTCTCCGTTAGGGTTTTTGGCCCTAACTTCTGTTTCGACCTTATTGTTGTAGATTTCTTTTTCTCGCCTTCGCTAGGGCCGATCTACGTCGTGGTGCCTTCCGAAGTGCGGTTTCGGGTGGTTGAGGCAAGTGGTGATCTTGCTCTTCTCCTTTTTGCTACGTTTTTTTTCTCTCCATTATGCTTCTAGCGACTTTTCAAATGTTAAGTTCATTTTTTTGTTCGTTTAGCCCTTTTCTCATTACAATATCATTATCTTGTTTCTTAAAATCCTAAATTATTACCTGGTAGGCCTTATCTCTTGCCTTTGATTGAGTCATAAAATGATAAATCTGTTGTAGGTCGTACACGATGTTGGCGGTGCCACCGGTGCGATGCTCTTTTAAAATGATAAATCTGTTGGAGGTCGTACACGATGTTGGCGGTGCCACCGGTGCGATGCTCTGAGGGCTGTGACGATGTGCGATGGTATTATCCCCGCACAGTTTCTCTTTTGATTTCTGATGAGCTGATCAGTCTCTTTAATTTGAATAAGATTAATGATCTGAAAATGAATGTTATTTGTCTGTGGTGAGTTTGATTTTGTCCGTCTCCACTCATCTTTTGGCGGGCTCTTTTCCGATTGATTTCTATTGCTAGTTATGACTAGTTTTGTTTAATCTGACCCTTGCAGCTAATGTTTCCCTCCGGTCTCGCGGAGGTTTGCTTACTTTCCTGTTTTTCTTCCTCGCTTGTAACTTGTTTCTGAGGTGTTCTTTCTTTGAATGCCTCAGGTTCTGGACTATAGCAGGTGTTAGTGGGAAGCTGCGTCAGTTGCCGTTTTCTGACCCTCTTGGGGTAGGGTTTTCTATGAGCTTGTCGACCCATGGGTTCGTGTCAGGTGTTGACGCCCATGGTGCCACTTTGTTAAACTTTCTGCTACCTTGCTGCTGTTACTCTTTGATTGCTTTTGGACTCTTGTTCTGGAACGATTAGTTATGGCTTGGCTTGGGAGCCCCCTTGCTTAGATATGCTAAGCCAGTTGGAGCATTGCATACCATGATTTGAAATGTTAATCTCATTACTTTCTGCGCATGATAAATCTACTTTTATGTACAGTAAATCTAGACGTCTGATACTGCATGGTGCACCTCACTTGGTTTTCACGAGCATTTAGGTCACCAAATGAATAAATTAAGTATTTTTCCACCGCGTAAAACTATATTTTCAAACTGTGGACTAGTTGATCCACCTAGCCGAGGGACACGGCTTCGCATATTGTGCATAAATTATATATGAATCATATTGAGTTTAAAAAATGATTTCTATAAGTTGCGAGAGACGATGAGTTGCCTTAACGTCAGTAGATGTCCCCTACGTGACGCGACATCACAATGCGTAGTTTCCCCTACTCTGTTAGTGTTTTAAATGCTGGGAAAATGCGGGTTGTGACAGTTGGTATCAGAGGGAGGTTCTGTGAAAAAGGTAGTTGGGTGGTTTGGCGAGTGAGCCGAACGACTGCTACCCTAAGCAAAACCTCAAGCGATCATTTCATTGTTTACACACACCGATATGTCATCGGTATGTCTTGACTGAAGCACAGTCACTACACTCATAGCATGATAAGAAGTATACAAGGCATATTATGTAGTATGAGATGCATAATATGTGTTGTATATGGATCCATCATAGGAGGTGACATGTGACGGTTATGTAGTATGGGATGCATAACCACCATTACATGAATGCCCATTAGCACGTTTTCTTTTTTCGTTACATGTAATGTTATGTAGTATGGGATGCATAACATTGCATGTGTACTCCGCTCATAACATGCATTAAGGCCTCTTTCTAGAATGCATAGCACTGCATACAATCATATCATCGCATAAGCACGCGTGCCAAGTTAAAGACATACCAGATGACATATGTACACACATGATTTGAAAAAAAATTTAAATGTTCATGCACTCATGTTCACGCACTCATGTCATACATTCATATCATCCTAGTTAAGTTCATAGCATTGTTTCATGGAATTCCAGAGCAAGGTAACAGCAATAGCAGATAAATTTCTTTTCCGTTCCAAAATGATCCGGGATATATTTTCGGTGTCTGCTTGGCTTAAGTGCCTTAAGCCGGTTTTTGAGTTGATGTCCATCTATCTTGTAGACATGCGTCGTGGGAGAACAACGCGATCGACTCCCCAGCCTGAGGGAGAGTCTTCTGGTGGTCAGAGCGCGTCCGTGATCGAAAGTCTGCGTCAGAGCAATGAGGCTTTGACTAGGCAGATAGACGCGATGCAGACTCAAATTCAGTCCCTGGTGTCTGCTGCCGTGGTGCAGCAACCTGTCGCGCAAGAACCGGTGGTGAGTCCAGCTGTTCCTGCTCCTTTGGCGCCTCCAGTGGCATTGCCACCGGAGATGAACTTCATTTCCCACTTCCAGCGTTTGGGACCTCCTACCTATGATGGAAGGGCAAGCTTAATTTGTTGACTAGAGATGAAGCTCAAGCTTCAGCACACGTGATATCTGGTCAGTTTCCTTCTTCCTAACTTGTTCCCTTCCTTCTTGTTTTAGCTTACTAGTTGTTTGGGGATGCATGCTTGCTTAGGTGAATTCAAGGTGAAAAATAAGTGGGCGCGTGTCCTATTTGATTCGGGAGCTTCTCACTCTTTTGTCGCTCAGAGTTTTGTTGACAGGCACCGATGGCCTGTTGATCGGTTGGATGATGCCTTGTCTGTTAAGTTTCCATCTGGAGAACAAGTTACGTCAGATCGGGGTATCCGGGAGTGCCCCATTTCCTTGGGTGGTGTCCAAGTTCTCGCAGATTTAAAGATGCTGGATTTGGCAGACTTCGATGTGATTCTTGGAATGGATTGGTTGTCCAAATTTGATGTCGTGATCAAGTGCAAGGAGAAGCGGCTAGATTTCAAGTTGGGAGACGGTCGTCCATTGAGTGTTTATGGCCTTCCTCGAAAGGGATCTCCAATTATATCTGCGGTACGTGCCCACCGAGCTTTAGCATCTGGTTGTGAGGGTTTCTTGGTTTCTATCAGTGCATTGGAAGCTTCTCGTGTTGAGCCAGCCGTGGAGGGCATCCCGGTGGTGCGAGAGTTTCCTGATGTTTTTCCTGATAAGCTTTTTGGTCTCCCACCCGAAAGAGAGGTGGAGTTTTCTATAGACCTCGAGCCAGGCACCCGGCCCATTGCTAAGGCACCGTACCGCATGGCGCCTCGTGAGTTAGAAGAATTACGTGTTCAGTTGGATGAGCTGCTGGAGTGTGGTTTCATTAGACCGAGTACTTCTCCATGGGCCGCTCCTGTTCTCTTTGTGAAAAAGAAGGACGGTTCCATGAGGTTGTGTATCGATTACCGAGGGCTGAACAAGGTGACTATCAAGAATAGATATCCTTTGCCGCGGATTGACGACTTGTTCGACCAGCTGCGTGGGTGCATCAGGTTCTCGAAGATTGATCTCCGTTCAGGCTACCACCAGATGAGGGTTCGTGAGTCAGACATTCCTCTGACAGCTTTTAGATCCCGACACGGACATTTTGAGTTCCTCGTGTTATCCTTCGGTTTGACTAACGCGCCTTCTGCGTTCATGGATCTGATGAACCGTGTGTTCAAGGATTTCCTTGATCGTTTTGTGGTCTTCTTCGTCGATGACGTCCTCGTCTATTCTCACAGCGATGAGGAGCATGCCCATCATTTGCGGTTGGTTTTGTCTGTCCTGAGAGAGCATAAGCTGTATGCTAAGCTTAGCAAGTGCGAGTTTTGGCTGTCTCGGGTGTCCTTCTTAGGACATGTGGTGAGCAGGGATGGAATCTCTGTTGATCCAGCCAAGATTTCAGCGGTGATGGATTGGAAGAGGCCTTCTACACCAAAGGAGATCAGAAGTTTCTTGGGCTTGGCTGGATACTATAGGAGATTTGTGGAAGGTTTCTCCACGCTGTCCGCTCCGATGACGCGTCTGACGCAAAAGAATGTCGCCTTCATTTGGAGTGATAAGTGTGAGGAGGCTTTCCAAGAGTTGAAGAGAAGGTTGTGCACTGCCCCAATTCTGATTCTGCCTATTGAGGGAGTGGAGTATGCGGTGTATGTTGATGCTTCACACATTGGACTTGGTTATGTTTTAATGCAGGAGGGGAAAGTGATCACCTATGGATCTAGGCAATTGAAGGTTCATGAGAAGAACTACCCTACTCATGATTTGGAGTTTGCGGCAGTGATCTATGCCCTGAAGCTGTGGAGGCATTTATTATATGGCGCCGTGTGTAAGATTTATACAGATCATAAAAGTCTGAAGTATGTATTCACACAAAAGGAGCTGAATTTGCACCAACACCGGTGGTTGGAGTATGTGGCTGATTATGAAGTGAACATCCTCTATCATCCTGGTAAGGCCAATGTGGTGGCCGATGCTTTGAGTAGGAAGACGGCTCAGATATTTAATTTATCGGTTCGAGCCTTGGTTGAGGAGTTTCTTTTGATGGATATTTCGGTGGCGAGC
Organism: Platanthera guangdongensis; assembly: GCA_039583875.1. Lineage (NCBI taxonomy): Eukaryota > Viridiplantae > Streptophyta > Magnoliopsida > Asparagales > Orchidaceae > Platanthera > Platanthera guangdongensis. Next base: position 232,715,133 of record CM077163.1, read on the forward strand.
CGTGGCGAGCCCTCTGGCTGGGAAGCCGAGGTGCCTTCTTGGATTTCTCTGACGAGATTGCATCAGAAGGATGACCCAGATTTGCAGCACTTGCGAGCTAGGACCAAGAAAGGAGAATTATCTGATTTCTCTATTGATGAGCTTGACACCCTCTTGTATAGAGGTAGATTCTGTATCCCGGCGGTGGGAGATATTCGAGTTATGATTTGCAACGAAGCTCACGGATCTAGCGTGGCTTACCACCCGGGTTCCACCAAGATGTATAGAGATCTGAAGCAAATCGTGTGGTGGTCGGGCATGAAGAATGACATCGCCAAATTTGTATCGGAGTGCTTCACGTGCAAGCGGGTGAAGGCCGATCATGGCAGGCCTGGAGGAAAATTGACCCCTTTGGAAGTTCCCATGTGGAAATGGGAGAGTATCTCGATGGACTTCATTACTGGATTACCGAGGTCCCCTCGTGGACATGATTCTGTTTGGGTCATAGTGGACCGGTTGACGAAGTGTGCCCATTTCGTTCCCTTCAAGGTTGGCTATTCGATGGAGAAGATTGTAGAGTTGTATGTGGATGAGGTCATTAGATTGCATGGCGTGCCTGTAAACATTGTGTCAGATCGGGACTCAAGATATATGTCGCGTTTCTGGCAGAGCTTGCATGGAGCTTTGGGCACCGACCTCCGGTATTCTACCGCTTATCATCCACAGACAAATGGTCAGACGGAGAGAGTGAATCAGGTCGTGGAGGACATGATCAGGTGTTATATTCTTGATCATGGTGGCGCATGGGATCAGCGCTTGAGATTGATGGAGTTTGCATATAATAACAGTTACCAAGAGAGTCTACAGATGGCACCTTTTGAAGCATTGTATGGGAGGCGCTGCAGGACTCCCTTATTTTGGGCCGAAGTCGGTGAGAGACCGCTGTTAGGTCCAGAAGCTTTGGTGGAAATGGAAGAGGCGGTGACTAATATTCGGGAGAAGCTCCGCGTTGCTCAGGAGCGGTATGAAAAGTATGCCAATCAAAGAAGGGCAGATCTGGAGTTTGAGGTTGGGAGCAGTGTTTTTCTGAAAGTCTCTCCGGTGCCAGGCGTTAAAAGATTTGGGAAGAACCACAAGTTGGATCCCAGATATGTTGGGCCATTTCAGGTCGTTGAGCGCATCGGAGTGTCTGCTTATAGATTGGAGTTACCTGCTACCTTCCCTGGCGTCCATGATGTGTTTCATGTGAGTCAGTTGAGGAAGTGTGTCCGCAGCAATCGTCAAGTCCTCGATTCGGTGCCTCAGATTCAGCCCAATTTGTCTTATGTTGAGGAACCTGTCCGTATTCTAGAGACTCAAGAGCGTGTGTTGCGGAGGAAATCCTTTCCCATGGTAAAAGTTCTCTGGCGAAATCATGACGTCGAGAGCGCGACATGGGAGTTGGAATCAGCTATGCGGGAGTCTCATCCGCACCTCTTCATTTAATTATCCCAGGTGAAACTCTTCTTCCTGCACCGTTTATTTTGTCCCGATAATGTTTTCTGTTCGTACGTCAAGTTTCGGGACGAAACTTTCTTTTAGGGGGAGTGGTTGTAACGCCCCCGGTTTTTCCTAGTATTATTCTTTTGTCTGCTGACGTCATAATAACGGAAGGGCGTTACGTGTCCGTGAGTTGACGGTGCGACGCCGTTTGTGTTTTTTTGTTTTGGCGTCCGTTAGGTTTGACCGGCTAGATTTTGGGATATGCGTCGGAACCGAAATTTCTTTTACATCGGGAAGCTGAGTTATATAATTTCTGACTTGCTCGTCGAGTTTCGTCGCAATCCGAGCTTTTTTTTGGAGTCTCAGCCCACGTTTGAAATTCGGATAATTAAAAATTACCGTAACTTCGTTAGGCCATAACTCGAGTTCGGTGCGTCGGATTTTGATTCCGACTTCGTCGTTGGGTTCGTAGCGTCGACATTCGCCTGCGACGCGAATTTCGTCCGTTTTGACGCGCGTTTGGGTCTTCGTAATAGTATAGAAATTATAAATAAATTTAAATCTTTTTAGCTTTTCTGCGCTCAGAGATCTCCGAGCGGAGCTCAGAGATCTCTGCGCTCAGAGATCTCCGAGCGGAGCTCTGAGATCTCTGCGCTCAGAGATCTCTGCGCTCAGAGATCTCCGAGCGGAGCTCAGAGATCTCTGAGCCTTCCTTTTCTTTCTTTGGATATAACCCATTATAATATTTATAATAATAATAATAATAATATTATTATATACACTATAAGTTTTCTTCCTCCCGAAGCAAGAACGAGCCCCCATTTCCTTTCCCCTGTTCATTTCGGCCGAAGCAGTGCAGCGAATTCCTTTTTCTCGGGAGCCTTCCGACCGCCGCCGACGGAGCTCCGGTGCTCGGAATCACGAGCCGAACATAGATTCGGAAAGCTCTCGCCGAGATCTACGCGGTCGTGGTGAGTATTTCTACTTTCATGGAATTTCTCCGTTAGGGTTTTTGGCCCTAACTTCTGTTTCGACCTTATTGTTGTATATTTCTTTTTCTCGCCTTCGCTAGCGCCGATCTACGTCGTGGTGCCTTCCGAAGTGCGGTTTCGGGTGGTTGAGGCAAGTGGTGATCTTGCTCTTCTCCTTTTTGCTACGTTTTTTTTTCTCTCCTTTATGCTTCTAGCGAGTTTTCAAATGTTAAGTTCATTTTTTTTGTTCGTTTAGCCCTTTTCTCATTACAATATCATTATCTTGTTTCTTAAAATCCTAAATTATTATCTGGTAGGCCTTATCTCTTGCCTTTGATTGAGTCATAAAATGATAAATCTGTTGGAGGTCGTACACGATGTTGGCGGTGCCACCGGTGCGATGCTCTTTTAAAATGATAAATCTGTTGGAGGTCGTACACGATGTTGGCGGTGCCACCGGTGCGATGCTCTGAGGGCTGTGACGATGTGCGATGGTATTATCCCCGCACAGTTTCTCTTTTGATTTCTGATGAGCTGATCAGTCTCTTTAATTTGAATAAGATTAATGATCTGAAAATGAATGTTATTTGTCTGTGGTGAGTTTGATTTTGTCCGTCTCCACTCATCTTTTGGCGGGCTCTTTTCCGATTGATTTCTATTGCTAGTTATGACTAGTTTTGTTTAATCTGACCCTTGAAGCTAATGTTTCCCTCCGGTCTCGCGGAGGTTTGCTTACTTTCCTGTTTTTCTTCGTCGCTTGTAACTTGTTTCTGAGGTGTTCTTTCTTTGAATGCCCCAGGTTCTGGACTATAGCAGGTGTTAGTGGGAAGCTGCGTCAGTTGCCGTTTTCTGACCCTCTTGGGGTAGGGTTTTCTATGAGCTTGCCGACCCATGGGTTCGTGTCAGGTGTTGACGCCCATGGTGCCGCTTTGTTAAACTTTCTGCTACCTTGCTGCTGTTACTCTTTGATTGCTTTTGGACTCTTGTTCTGGAACGATTAGTTATGGCTTGGCTTGGGAGCCCCCTTGCTTAGATATGCTAAGGCAGTTGGAGCATTGCATACCATGATTTGAAATGTTAATCTCATTACTTTATGCGCATGATAAATCTACTTTTATGTACAGTAAATCTAGACGTCTGATACTGTATGGTGCACCTCACTTGGTCTCCACGAGCATTTAGGTCACCAAATGAATAAATTAAGTATTTTTCCACTGCGTAAAACTATATTTTCAAACTGTGGACTAGTTGATCCACCTAGCCGAGGGACACGGCTTCGCGTATTGTGCATAAATTATATATGGATCATATTGAGTTTAAAAAATGATTTCTATAAGTTGCGAGAGACGATGAGTTGCCTTAACGTCAGTAGATGTCCCCTACGTGACGCGACATCACAATGCGTAGTTTCCCCTACTCTGTTAGTGTTTTAAATGCTGGGAAAATGCGGGTTGTGACAGGTCCTCCCTGCTGCCTCCAACCTGGTTCTGGACCCTTCTGAGCTCTCCTCTCCTCTCTCCTTATTCCTTCCTGATGTCTCGAGCCACCTTGTTCCTTTGACTCCATCTCTGTTAGCTTTGCCAACTTCTTGGCAAATGCCGGGTTGGCCGCCTCCATGGCTATCTCCTCAGCCTCCCTTTCCATCAGCTCCTCAAAAGAAAGGGGGGGGGCCTTTCGAGTCAGGCTCATCTTGAAGAACCCCTTGTGCAACCCCACCGTGAATGCCATCTGGCGGGCATACCCTGGCATCTCTTGGACCTCCAGGATCTCTTCTTGGAACCTGTCTACGTAACGGGTCAGCGACTCCTCAGCCACTTGCCTTGTCAGGAAGATGGACTCAGGACTCCTCTTCCTCTTCTTGGAGGTGGAGACGCGAAGCTGAAAGCTCCGGCTCAAGTCCTTGAACCCATAGATCGACCTAGGAGGGAGTTGATGAAACCACTCCCTTGCCTTCTCCTTCAACGTGATCGCAAAGAGGCGACACTTGAAGACATCCGTCATTGGCTTGATGGAGACGACGTCCTCGAACGACTGCAGATGCTGGACGGGGTCATCCTTCCCGGTATAGTAAGCCATGTCGGGTTCTCGGAACCCCTCGGGAACGGGAGTTGAGATGATCAGCTCGATGAAGGGTGACCCCCTAAGGGGTGGTCTCGCCACCTCCACTCCCGCGACTTGTTCGCCTGGAAGGTTGACACTCTCTCGGCTGGAGAACAACTCCCGGCCGGTGAGGTCTCGCTCGACCCCATCTCCCATCCTCTCCTTCCCTTGCCTTCTTCCTGGTGCATTTCCTTCTCCCTCCTGCTGGGGTCATCTCGTCGAGAGGGAGGGGGGGAGCTAGCTCCCGGGGGATTGGGGTGGAGCTGCCTCCCTAAAGAGCAATGCTTCACAGCATCTCCATGATGCCTTGGATGGAGGCCATGGACTCTTGCCTCCCCACAAAGGGTCCTGGGCTAGGGAGCTCGCCGACATCATCTCTACCTCCCTGACCTCCAGTCATGACACTCTCTCGAGATCTTCTGTGTCGGTCACTCTCCACGCTCACCGCACCAAAATTTTGAAGCCAAAAATGACCTCTGTGGAGTTCGGGGTCCCTAGAAAGGGGTGACCTCACACCTACTACACTCAGGAGAACGTCACAGACCAAAGGATCAAGAAGCTAGGAACAGACCCTCGGCTCTAGCGCGGAGGTCCCACCTCACACCCGGAAGACCTTTGAGGTCTCCCCCTCCCTAGTCAATGCTTGAGCTAGGGTCCCTTGAAGATGAAGAGAGAGTGAAGAAGTGATGATCTTCAAGGCACCTCTAAGGGTCTATTTATAGTTTTCTAAATCTTATGGACCAAAAAGTCAACAATACCCCTACGCCAAATATGCCTCGGGCCAATAGAAAACAGCCACACCGGAAACAGCCACACCGGGGGGCAAAGAGGTAATCCCCCCCCCCCCCCGAGGGCAAAACGGTAACTATATGGGCAAGGGCGAGACCCCGGCCTTGATCGGTCTCGCCCCGCTAGGCCGCGGGCAGGGGCGAGCCCCCGGACCACCGACCGGTCTCGCCCCGCTAGGCCGCGGGCAGGGGCGAGACCCCCGACCACTGGCCGGTCTCGCCCCGCTAGGCCGCGGGCAGGGGCGAGACCCCCGGCCACTGGCCGGTCTCGCCCCGCTAGGCCGCGGGCAGGGCTCGAACTACTCAAAAGCTCATAAAACTCATCTGGTCCTGCACCTGCCGGGAGGACCCCCACTCTGCGAATACGGGGTTGTACACGCTGTTTTTTCCCTTTCTTTTTGGAGAGAACAGTTTGCAGATCGTCGTCGCCGACAAAAGCTCTCGGGCACTGAGAATCGCCGCTGGCCATAGCTTTTCCTCCAGGTATCGAGAGCAGGGACTAGAGGAGGGAAGATTAGATCTTTACCTCCTCCATCAACCTCGGCGCCGGGGTGCTCTGTTTTACTTCACCAAGAGACTGCAAACGGTTTGAAGAGCAGTGAAAGAGACTTCCAGAGGTGAAGTTATTTTTGGTTTCATGCACTTTGGATACAGGCCTAAACATTTATTTTCAAAGTAGATTGTTGAAGTATTAGACCGGGCGGCCTTGCGGTCTGATCCAGCGGTTTGTTGACCGAGCGGTCTGACGGTCTCACTCTGAAGCCTGGAGACCGGGCGGTCTATCGGTCTCCCATTGCGGCCTGTTCTATCCTGCTGGAGTTGCCGAGCGGTTAACCCATCTGTCTAACCGCGCGGCCTGTGCGGTCTCCTTTATTTCTAGCCGCTCAGTACTGTAAATGTTTAGTCCCACATTGTTTGTATACTCTCTCTCATATCTCCTCCATTCTATATAAGAGAGGTCATACCTTTGTAAATGATATCTTTTTTGGATAATAAAATTTCAATTATTCAAAAGTCTATCCGTTTGTTCTTTCTTATTCGCTACTTTCTACATGGTATCATAGGACACGGTCGTTTCCTCCTGATTGTGTGCGCTCGGCTTATTTTTCGCTATTCGCGCCCTGTCTCGCGGCTTGCCTTCTCTTCTGTCCGCTGCCCTGTTCGCGCGGCTTGTTTCTGTCCGCTGCCCTGTTTGCGCGGCTTGCTTCTCCTTGGTTCTCTTCTCCTACTGCTTTTCGTCGCCGCGACCTGTTTCGTTGTCGCCGCGACCTGTTTCTTGCCTCTCCGACTTCCTAGTCGTTGCGGCCTGTGTCTGTTCGCCCGGCCTGCGACTTGTTGTAGTCGCTGCTTCTTGCCTCCTCTTTCTCTTCTGTTCGCTCGGCCTTTTCAGTCCGCGCGACCTCTTCCCCGCCGTGCCTTTAACTGCTTTCTCGCCGCTTGTGTTCGCGCGGCTTCTTACTTTTCTATCCGCTGCGGTTTCTTGCTGTCTTCTATGACTACTTCCGGTCTCACCACTACTCCTGCAGCTCCTTCTCCTCCACCTCCTTCGGGCAACCTTGACACCCTTTCTAAGCTTGTTGGCTCCAACTATCCCGATTGGAGCGTTTCTTTCACTTTTCTCCTTCGCTCTCAACGCAAGCGTCATCACCTCACCGATGACCCTCCTCCTCGTACCTCTCCTGAGTTTGATGACTGGGATGCGAGTGATGCTCTTGTCCGCACCTGGCTGGCCAACGACCTTTCTGATAAGTGCCTTCCCGTCATTCGTCATGATGAGACGGTCAAGGCCGCCTGGCTTCACCTCGCTGCTCTCTATTCGAAGGGGGGCCAGACGTCCCGCATTTATACTCTCTATGCGGACCTCTTCGCCCGCCCTTCCATGTCTCCTGCTGCGGCTTATCAGCAGGTTCAGGCTCTTAGTGCTGAAATCCTCCAGAATCGCCCCTTCTCCGCGAACTTGGCCGACCAGCACAAACACTTCCAGGAACTTCTGGTTGTTTGTTATCTTCTTCGTCTTCCCGATTCTTATGGTATGATCCGCCAGCAGATCTTGGGTGAGGCGGAATCTCCTACTTTGGATGCCACTGCGGCTCGCATTGCCGCTGTTACTTCGCTGCTCCAGCGGCCTCTGTTGGCCTCCCCCCTTCCCAGGACTCCTTTGCTCACCAAGCTCAGAGGGGGGACCTAGTAGCCGCGACCACTCCGGCGGACGGGGTTCCTCCCGGTTCCTCTGCTCTCACTGTGGTCGTACCGACCATTCTGTTGACCGAGCTGGCAGAAGCATCCTCTTCTTCGCCCTTCCGGTGATGCTCCTTCTTCGGCCTCCGCATCTTCTCGGCCGTCTGCCTCTGTGGCCACGACGTCAGGTAGTGCCCACGTCGTTACCCAAGGTAAATGACTGATTGACTCCGGTGCTACAAATCATATGACGGGCAACCCTCATTGCTTCTCCCGTCTTGAGACACATGACCGCTTACCCCCGGTCCGTGTGGCAGATGGTTCACCGTCCCCGGTTCATGGGACGGGCATGGCTCAACTCACCCCATCGCTTTGCTTGGAGGACACCCTCTATGTCCCGAAGTTCCCGTGCAATTTGTTATCAGTTACTACTTTATGCCGGCAACTTCAATGCTCCGTCTTATTCACTCCCACTACTTGTTCTTTTTAGGACCCGAGGACCCAGCGGACGATTGCTACTGGGACTGAGAGCGGCGGCCTCTACTTCCTCGACGATGTTTCTGCTCTGTCCGCCTACTCCTCCTCCACAGATCTCCTTCAGTGGCATCTTCGCCTTGGACATCCTCCTCCTCGGATTCTTCGCCAGCTTCTGCCCCACTTACCTCCTACCAGTTCTCCGCTCAACTGTGATGCGCGTCAGCTTGGCAAACATCATCGCTCCTCCTTCCCACCGAAGCAAGGCCGTGGCTCCTCTCGCCCGTTTGATCTTATTCATTCTGATGTATGGGGTCCTGCTCCTACCCTCACTGTTGGTCGGGGCAGTTCCTATTTTGTCACTTTTATAGATGATTTTTCCCGCTGTACCTGGGTGTATCTGTTAAAAGATCGCTCTGAACTTTTTTCTATTTGACAATCATTTTATTTTATGATTCAGACTCAATTTGCTATTTCTATTAAAGTTTTACGTTCTGATAATGCCAAGGAATATCTGAATCATGAGTTCGCCTCTTTCTTTCACCAACATGGCCTGCTTCATCAAACGACTTGTGTTTACACCTCCCAGCAGAATGGGGTGGCGGAGCGTAAAAACCGTCATCTGCTTGATATTGCTCGTACTCTCATGACGCAGATGCACGTCCCTCGCTCCTACTGGGGCTACGCTGTGCTCCTCGTCTGCTATCTCATCAATCGTCTTCCCTCCACAGTTCTCCACGGCCAGACTCCCTTCTCCATTCTCTACCCCCACAAGGAACCTTTTCCTCTCCATCTTCGTGTCTTTGGCTGTACGGCCTTTGTTCACGCTCCCTCCGCTACCCGCGACAAGCTTTCCCCCCGCTCCACCAAGTGTGTCTTTTTGGGGTACTCTACTACTCAAAAAGGCTATTGCTGCTTTGACCCCCTTCTCCGCAAGCAGTTTGTCTCCGCGGATGTGACCTTTTTCGAGAATGCTTCCTATTTCTCTCCAACCTCTTCTCTTCCTTCTCATCTCTCCGTTCCTTCCCCGCCTCTCGACGTTTTCCCACCTCCGTCTCCTCCTCCACCGACTCCTTCCCAGTCCGTCTCCCCACCCACCCCTCCACCCTCCTCTCCGCCGTCGTCTCTCTCTAGTCCCGGGCCAGCCTTCTCCGCCACGGACGCTCCGGTTGCTGACGCTCCCGTCGCTGACGCTCCCGTCGCTGACGCTCCCGTCGCTGACGCTCCCGTCGACCTGGATCTTCCCATTGCTCTTCGCAAAGGGGTGCGGGCGTGTACTCAACACCCACTTGCGGCAGTTGTTTCCTATGATCGGCTTTCTCCTTCTCGCAGGTGTTTTGCCTTGGCTATCTCTGCTACTTCTACTCCCCGCACCTATCAGGAGGCTCTTGCTCTCCCTCATTAGAAGTCTGTCATGGATGAGGAGATGACTACTCTTACTGAACGGGGTACCTGGACCCTGGTTCCTCCTCCCGTGGGCACTGATGTGGTTGGCTGTCGCTGGGTCTTCGTTGTGAAGTTTCGCCCCGACGGCACTGTGGATCGCTACAAAGCCCAGCTGGTGGCCAAGGGCTTCACTCAGACTTACGACATTGATTACTTTGATACCTTTTCTCCGGTTGCTCGCCTCAGCACCATCCGGGTTCTCCTTTCTGTGGCTGTTAACCGAGATTGAGCTATTTCCCAGCTTGATGTGAAGAATGCCTTTCTCTATGGCGATCTTCAGGAGGACGTCTATATGGAGCAACCTCCTGGGTATGTTGCTCAGGGGGAGACACGTGTATGTCATTTGAAGAAGGCCATTTATGGCCTAAAGCAGAGCCCTCGGGCATGGTTCGACAAATTCAGTGGTATTGTGGCTACCATCGGCTTTCGAAGGAGTTCGACCGATCACTCCTTATTCATTCGCAAAACGGCATCGAGACTGGTGGTTTTGGCCGTATATGTGGATGATATTCTTCTTACTGGCGATGACCGAGATGAAGTGGACTTGACGAAGAAGCACCTCCGTCAGCACTTGGTCACGAAGGATATGGGCTCCCCGAAATACTTTTTGGGGATAGAAATCTCTCGGAAACTTGACTCGTTGGTTCTCTCCCAACGGAAGTATGCCCTTGATCTTCTACAAGAAGCAGGACTGACAGGTGCCAAACCGGCTCGGTTTCTCATGGCTATTGGAGAAGACAAAACGTGGACGGATGACTCGCCTCTTCTATCTGATGTCACAAGGTATAGACGTTTGGTAGACAAACTCATCTATCTCACGGTGACTAGACCCGACATCGCCTATGTTGTAGGCAAGGTCAGTCAGTTTATGCAAGCTCCCAGGGACTTCCATCTTCAGTCCGCCCTGAAGATTTTAGAGTATATCAAAGCAGCACCAGGCAAAGGGTTACTCTTTCAGAAGAATGGTCATCTGAGGGTTGAGGCCTACTCAGATTCAAGTTACGCGGATGACAAAGGCGATCGTAAATCCACATCAGGTTTATGTACCTTTGTTGGAGGCAATCTCGTGAGTTAGAAGAGCAAGAAACAGTCTGTTGTCTCCAGATCCAGTGCAGAAGCCGAATACCGGAGTATGGCGTCAACCACGTGTGAGTTAAAGTGGTTGCGGGCTCTCATGCTTGACCTGGGCGAGGTATATGACTGTCCTCTCCCTATGTTCTGTGACAACAAGGCCGCTATATACATATCCAGAAATTTGGTCTTCCATGAGAGAACAAAGCATATAGAGGTTGACTGTCACTTCATTCGGGAAGAGATTTTGAAGAAACAGATTTGTACTCCATTTGTCACCTCTGACAAGGAATTGGCAGATATCTTCACCAAGCCGGTTTCTACTTCCTTCTTCCACATTTGTGACAAGCTGGGCATGATTGATATCTATGCTCCAGCTTGAGGGGGAGTGTTGAAATATTAGACCGGGCGGCCTTGCGGTCTGATCCAGCGGTTTGTTGACCGAGCGGTCTGGCGGTCTCACTCTGAAGCCTGGAGACCGGGCGGTCTATCGGTCTCCCATTGCGGCCTGTTCTATCCTGCTGGAGTTGCCGAGCGGTTAACCCATCTGTCTAACCGCGCGGCCTGTGCGGTCTCCTTTATTTCTATCCGCTCAGTACTGTAAATGTTTAGTCCCACATTATTTGTATACTCTCTCTCATATCTCCTCCATTCTATATAAGTGAGGTCATACCTTTGTAAATGATATCTTTTTTGAATAATAAAATTTCAATTATTCAAAAGTCTATCTGTTTGTTCTTTTTTATTCGCTACTTTCTACATAGATTTTTTTGAAGCCAAAATTGACTTCTGTGGAGTTCGGGGTCCCTAGAAAGGGGTGACCTCCCACCTACTACACCCGGAGGAATGTCACAGACCAAAGATCAAGAAGCTAGAAATAGACCCTCAGCTCTAGCGCAGAGATCCCACCTAATACCCGGAAGACCTCTGAAGTCTCCCCCTCCCTAGCCAATGCTTGAGGTAGGTGCCTTGGAGGAAGAGAACAAAGAGATTTTTGTAGCTCTGAATGCAATGCTCTCCAAGACACCCTCAAGGGTTTATTTATAGTTTTCCCAACCCCATGGACCAAAATGTCAACAATACCCCAACGCCAAAAAGGCCTTGGGCAAGTAGAAAACAGCCACACAGGGGGGTAAAGAGGTAATTCCACCCCGAGGGTAAAATGGTAACAATATGGTCAAAAGAGGTCCACGGGCGGCAGGAGCCATGCCCCCTCCTCCCTGGGCACCCAAGACGAGCAGGTGACCCCCGAAGAACTAGGGATCAGGGGGTAGGGGCAAGACCTCGGCCTCCGGCCGGTCTCGCCCCGCCAGGCCGCCGGCAGGGTCGAAACCCCCGGCCTCTGGCCGGTCTCGCCTCGCCAGGCCGCAGACAGGGGCGAGACCCCCGGCTTCTGGCCGGTCTCGCCCCGCCAGGACGCGGGAAGGGGCGAGACCCCCGGCCTCTGGCCGGTCTCGCCCCGCTAGGCCGCGGGAAGGGGTGACACCCCCAGCTGTCACAACCCGCATTTTTCTCAATTATAAAATAAATCAGAGCACGAGATAACTACGAGCTGTGATGCCACGTCAAGCAGGGGATAACTGCTGACGCTCAGGCAACACTCTATTCCTTCAAATCATAAGTTAAAATGAATAGAAAACTGATTTTTAGATTAATTGGCCGTATCCCTCGGCTCAGTGGATCAGATAGTCCACGGTTTGAAAACTATTTTTATACGTAGCGGAAAAATACTTTATTTATGCTTAACATCCTAAAAGAGCGCATAAGTGTCCTAAGAGAACAACTTACACTATGCAAGACCCTATATTTCAATTTATAATATTTATAAAGAAAACAATCTTTTTACGCATTTGGAAAATAATGATTGAGCTTTTATAAAACATGCTGATCATGCAATACATATAGTAGTTCTCTTTTATAGGTTTTAAAGTAACTAGCAACCTAACATAAAACATTCTCAGAGAGCAAGTGAAACTACCACAACACAGGTAAACTAGCAGCTAAGCAAAGACTTAGTATCACAAAGGAAATTCACCAACGAGCGTCAACAATCTGACACGAACTCGCTGGCGAGCATGTATGTCTGTACTACTACAAGCTAAAGAACTACCTCAACAAGTGAGGAAAACACTGCCACAACGCAGTGCACAAGGAAACTCCTGAAATTAGCCGTTCAGCCGGCTACAGACCTGAACCTGAGGCATTCAAAAGAAATAATAAAACAGGAGGCAAAGAAACATCAGATAATAATCGAATGAAAAGAGCAGAAAGAAAAAGGGTTACCAACCCTGCAAGAGAGATGCTGAAAATCTCAGCTAAAGAATCCAAAAGGGACAAAATGTAAGTAAAACGATCAGTAAAACGAGATAAATGCATCAAGTACTAAAACGTACCAAACTCCGCTCAAGCCTGCAGAGACAAAAAGGAAACCAATATGTATCAAATGAACAGTATGAAAGGAACTAACAGTCCTAAACTTGTAAATCGTTAGCACTGACACAAATCCCAAACCTGTGTCGGAGACTAAGAACAGTCACAACCGAACAACCAGGTCCAGGTGTCTCAAGAGTACTAAAGGGGCCGCCACAGGGTCCACACACATAGAGTTCCAACCTTTTACAGGAACCCAAAATGTCCAAAGGAGGGAATGGTGGTGGCCACGGCTCGAACTCCCCCGGTACCATACTCCTTCAGAAACCCAGCTACCACATGCTAAGGATCCACGATTCGGCGCCAAAACTAGCCGACAACACCACTTAGAAACTACCAAGTTCTACAACCAAAACCCGCCGAATTATTTCCCCCTACCCGCCGAATTATTTCCCCCTACCCGCCGAATTATTTCCCCCTACCCGCCGAATTCAACTTAAAATAACTTCTGAAACTTCCTACTTTAGGCCGACTACACGCCCTAACCTAGGAATATTTCTAGTCTCACCTATACTATTCCGGTATTCTACGACAAGGAGAAATAATAAAGCGAAATACAACCCATGGAGGCACGCAAGAGGGGAGAAATCCACTTGCCTCAAATCGACCTTGAAAACGTCCTCCCAAAATACTCCAACACGTAGATCCGTCCAAAAGGGGGCACGCGGAGACGAGATCTACGAAAAAAACGGACAACCGGGGTTAGGGCCGAAAAAATCTAAGGCAAAACGGTCACCGAAACGGGAAAAACTTACCGCGATCTCGAAGCTCTCGCCGAGAGCTTTCCAACGCCGCGATCGGATCGAAATTCCGTCCACCGGATCGGCGGTGGCGGCCGCCGGAAGATTCGCGAACGAAGAGGTTCCGCACTCGGCAAAATTTTGCACGGGGGGGGGGGGGGGGGGGGGGGGCTGCAGGTTCGGGGAAGAAGAAGGTTTCTTTCTTCTTTAACTTATATAAATATATATATAATTAATAATAATAATAGTAATAATATATTTATTATAATATAACATATTAAAGGGGGGGGGGGGGGGGGGGCGATCGGTGAGAATCATTCTCACCGATTCTCTATATTTTATTTATTTTTTTTATTAATTCTTTATATATAAAAATACTAATATTTATAATTAATTAAAACAAACGATAAAAACATATATCGTTACGGAGGGCCAAACGCGCGCCGAATCGAACGAAAATCGCACTGTAGGCGAATGACGACGCTACGAATCCAATGGCGAAGTCGAAATTGAATTCCGACGCACCGTTTTCGAGATAATAATTTCTAAAGTTAACGGCGTACGCGAAAACATACAAACTTCAATCGCGCGCCGAGACTCCAAAAATGCTCGGAACGCGACGAAACTTGACGAGCAGGTCTAAAATTAGCCGATCTAATTTCCTAATGTAAAATCTTCCACTCCCGACGCAAATCCCAAAATTTGGCCGGTCAAACCCAACGAACGCAAAACGCGCTAACGACACAGTCGGTAACAAAATCCGACGAACAAAACTCGGGCAAATTTCTCCCGAAGCCAAAACACAAGCATTCCCCAAGAGGCTCCACCGAGTCACCAAACAGACTCCGGCTCGCTAGGGAATCTTGCTACCAGTCATCACCAAGCCACGCAGGGAACCTAAAGAGCTAAGAGCAAGCTCTAACAATGCCACATGACCAACACGCGCTAACATAACGCTCTGACGTCATAATACGTCAAATAAGAAATTAAATAAATCACTGGAAATCGGGGACGTTACAGTCACTCCCCCTAAAAGAAAGTTTCGTCTCGAAACTTTACGCACAAAACACTTCTACCATAGAAGGAAAAGAAAATAACCAAGGGTTATCGAATGCTTACCGAGCACAGCTAGGAGAACAAATGAGGATGCGCCTCCCTCATAGCTGACTCCAACTCCCAAGTCGCGCTCTCCACGTCTTGGTTTCTCCACAGAATCTTTACCATCGGTATTGTCTTTCTCCGCAACACTCGATCTTGCACATCCAATACACGAATAGGAACTTCCACGTAGGAAAGGTTAGGCTCCAACTGGGGCACTGCATCCAGAACTTGTCTGTCACTTAGCACGCATCTCCGCAGTTGGCTCACGTGAAAAACATTGTGCACGCCAGGAAAATTTGCGGGCAATTTCAACTTGTAGGCTCACACACCAATCCGCTCCACAATTTCAAATGGTCCCACATACCTCGGGTCCAACTTATGGTTCTTACCGAACCTCTTCACTCCAACCATCGGGGAAATCTTAAGGAATACCATGTCCCCCACAGAAAATTCCAAAACGGACCTGCGCCGATTGGCGTTCTTCTCGTATCGCTCTTGAGCTATCCGAAGCTTCTCTCGAATAAACTTTACAGAGACTTCCATTTCTTCTAAGGCATCTGGACCTAACATCGGCCTCTCACCAACCTCAGCCCAAAATAGAGGAGTTCTACATCGTCTTCCATATAGCGCTTCGAAAGGAGCCATTTGCAGACTCTCTTGATAACTGTTATTGTATGCGAACTCCATCAACCTCAAGCGTTCATCCCACGCTCCTTCGTGGTCTAATATATAACAACGGATCATATCTTCCACAATCTGATTAACACGCTCCGTTTGACCATTGGTCTGTGGATGATATGCGGTAGAATATCTCAAGTCAGTTCCCAATCCTTCTTGAAGGCTCTTCCAGAAACGAGACGTAAATCTGGAGTCTCGATCTGATACTATACTTACGGGTACTCCATGTAACCTGATAACTTCATTCAAATATAGTTCCGCTATCTTTTTCATCGAGTAACCAATCTGAAAGGGTACGAAGTGCGCACACTTTGTTAATCTATCAACAATCACCCAAACAGAGTCATGCCCTCTGGGGGATCTCGGCAAACCAGTAATGAAATCCATTGAGATACTCTCCCACTTCCAAGTTGGAATCTCTAAAGGCGCTAACTTTCCACCAGGCCTTCCATGATCAGCATTAACTCTTTTGCACGAAAAACATTCTGACACAAACCTTGCAATGTCACCCTTCATCCCAATCCACCAGGCAATCTGTTTCAAGTCCTTATACATTTTTGTAGACCCTGGATGGTAGGCCACACTTGAACCGTGTGCCTCACTGCACAACTTAACTCGAATATCTCGAAAATTGGGGACGCAAAATCTACCGCGGTACTTTAGAGTACCCGCGTCATCGATCGAAAAGTCAGGCAGCTCCCCCTTCTCAGTTCTATTATGAAGGTGCAGTAGATCAGGATCGTCCTTTTGATGAAGCCTCGTAAGAGAAATCCATGAAGGCTCAGACACTTCCAAACTGCTTGGCGAGTCACATCTACCAACTGAAATATCCATTAAAAGGAACTCTTCTACTAACAACTCAGTGGAGAGATTGAAAATTTTCCCTGTCTTCCTGCTTAAGGCGTCGGCTACCACGTTAGCCTTACCCGGATGGTACAGGATCTCCACTTCATAATCAGCCACATACTCTAACCATCTGCGCTGGCGCAAGTTCAACTCCTTTTGAGTGAAGACGTACTTCAAACTCTTATGATCTGTATAAATCTTGCACTGCGCGCCATACAACAAGTGTCTCCATAATTTCAATGCATAAATAACTGCTGCGAATTCCAAGTCATGCGTAGGGTAGTTCCTTTCATGAATCTTAAGCTGTCTTGACCCATACGCAATCACTTTTCCTTCTTGCATCAGCACACAACCAAGACCCACGTGGGATGCGTCCACGTAAACGGCATAGTCTAATCCTTCCGTAGGCAATGTCAATATCGGAGCAGTGCACAGTCTATTCTTTAGCTCTTGGAACGCTTCTTCGCACTTATCGCTCCACACAAATGCTGCATTCTTCTGCGTCAATTTGGTCAATGGCGCAGATAATGTAGAGAAACCCTCTACAAATATTCTATAGTAGCCAGCCAACCCTAGGAAGCTTCTTATTTCTTTGGGTGTGGCAGACCTCGTCCATTCCATAACTGCGGCTATCTTTTCTGGGTCGACAGAGATTCCGTCCTTGTTAACCACATGACCCAGGAAAGAAACCTGAGCCAACCAGAACTCGCATTTACTTAGCTTGGCGAACAACCTATGGTCCCTCAAGGCAGATAAAACGAGACGCAAATGTTGGTCATGCTCCTCAACATTGCGTGAATACACCAACACATCGTCTATAAATACGACTACAAACTTGTCCAGAAAGTCTTTGAAAACCTTGTTCATCATGTCCATGAAAGCAGAAGGCGCGTTGGTCAAACCAAACGACATCACCAAAAATTCAAAATGTCCATGTCTGGAACGGAAGGCAGTCCGCGGGATATCTGATTCACGGATCCTTAACTGGTGGTAGCCCGAACGAAGGTCAATCTTAGAGAACACGGCACTGCCTCGTAGTTGATCAAACAAATCATCTATCCTCGGCAACGGATACCTATTCTTGATCGTTACCTTATTTAGCTCTCTATAATCGATGCACAACCTCATTGATCCATCCTTTTTCTTGACGAACAAAACGGGAGCACCCCAAGGCGAAGAGCTCGGCCTTATAAATCCGTTCTCAAGCAACTTGTCTAACTGGATACGCAACTCCTCCAGTTTGCGTGGGGCCATCTGGTAAGGCGCCTTGGCAATAGGACGCGTACCCGGCTCCAAATCTATAACAAACTCCACGTCTCGATCAGGCGGGAGACCAGGAAGATTAGCTGGAAAGACATCAGAAAAATCACGAACCACCGGGATCTCCTCCAAACGCGGCAAACTAACCTTGGTTTCTAAAACCAAAACCAAACAAGCAAAACATCCGGAACCTACAAGCTTTCAAGCACATACCGCCGATATAGTCGGAGAATCCTGACGCGGATAACCGTAAACACTCCCGGGCTGACCGTTGTCCATCCTGAAGTCCAAGTGTTTACCCTTGCATTGGATCACAGCATCATATCTGGACAACCAGTCCATGCCTAGGATCACATCGAAGTCTCCCAGATCCAACAGCTTCAAATCAGCAATCGCGAGAAAATCGCCTAGTAAAATCGGACAACTCTGAATACCCTGATCCGAAACTACAGATTCGCCTGAAGGAAACTTGACACAGAACGCATCACCAACACGATCGAGATCCAAACGGTAACGCTCTACGAAGGCCCTAGCCACAAATGAGTGGGTAGCGCCGGAATCGAACAGAACACGCGTCCAGCGGTTCTTTACCTTAAATCGTCCTATAAAATTGCACACGCGACTAAGGAAGCGAACGCTCAAAACTATAACTATGAGCTAAACATTAAAACTAGGGGAGAATCTAACCTGATATCACTTGCGTGGATGCCTGAGCTTCCTCCATAGAGACCACGTTCAACTTTCCTTTTCCCTTGTCCACTCGCTGCGGCGGCGGCAAAGCCTGAAGAGGAACTGGCTGCAGAGTAAGCTGAGCTTGCGGGCACTGATACTTGAGATGACCCTCTTGGCCGCACAAGAAACAACTTCTCGTCTTCTTCCAGCAATGGGCAGCATCGTGCCCCGGCTTCTTGCATACAGAACAAAACAAGTCTTTCTTTGGGATACCTTGGATCGCATGAATCTGCTCTTTCTTCTGAGCTCCCAATCTTTGATAGCACCTTTCCAATGGATGGCCCGATCGGCCACAGAAACTGCATACCTCTTTGTTTCTCTTCCTCGGAGCTGCGTCAGGGACCTGAGTACTCTTACCCTCATCAGACTTTCTTTTATCCTTTCTCAGTTGTTGACCTCGATTCTTGGCGTTATCAATTGCCTCTACCTTTAAGGCAGCTTCCACCATACCAGCATAACTTGAGGTCGCATAGGCACTTGCTAATTGCTGGACGTCACTCCTTAGCCCAGCCAGAAATCACTTGCTTCTATTTTCATCGGAACTCACCAAGTCTGGGGCAAATCGGCTTAGCTTACTAAACTCGATTTCGTACTCACTAACCGTGAGCTGCCTCTGCTTTAAGTGCAGAAAATCATTCATCAGACGGTCCCTCTCGACTGATGGCAGAAACTTGCTCAGAAGTAGCTCCTTAAAGGACTCCCAGGAACACCCGTCCTTCAGACCTTCTTTCTCCCTCAGCCACCAGCCCTTTGCCAACCCTTTGAGCTGATATGCGGCTAACATCACTTTCTGATCATCAGTGATCCCGGAGTATGAGAACATCTCCTCGATTGATATCATCCAATCGTCTAAGACCATGTAATCTGCCTTGCCATCATACGTCGGAGGCCTAAGTCGCTGAAACTGAGAAATAAAGGTCATCTCTGGTGGCACCACGACTGGAGGCACCAGAGGAGCGGGGGGAACAGGGACAGCTTGACCCACAATAGGGTCCTGAACTCTCGGAATCTGCCCTGCCACAACTGCTAACAAGGACTGGACCTGAGACTGCAAATCCACTACTTGCTTTGACAAGGCTTCATTGCTTTGTCGCAGACCTTCTATCATTGCGCTGCTCTGCGCACCTGAAGATTCTCCCTCCGATTGGGGAGTCAACCTTGTCGAAGGACGCCTCGACATTCTAATGGAACAACAAAACACTAATTAGACACCTAGTCCACCCACTAGAACCAAACAACATAGTACAAACAATACATACTTAAGTACTTGCTCATGCTGCTAACTTGCTCTGGGATTTTCAATAATGATGATATGCTTATCCTACGATGATTCACTATCATCACACTAACTCTTGTGCCTAGATCGGGAATGCATGAATTTATATTCTTTTTGACTCAAAAATTATGTGTGTACACATGTCATCCTGCAAATCTTTAGCTTGGCACGTTGTGCTTATGCAATGTTATGCTATGCATGATTGTGCTATGCATTCTAGAAATGTCATAATGCATGTTATGAGCGGCGTACACATGAAAATATTATGCATCCCATACTACATAACATTTCCATGCAACGAAAAAAAGAAAACGTGCTAGCCGCATTCATGTGGTGAGGTTATGCATCCCATACTACATAACCCTCACATGTTGCCTCCTATGGTGGATCCATATACAAACACATAGTATGCATCCCATACTACATAATATGCCTCGTATACTTCATGTCATGCTATGAGTGTAGTGTTCGTGCTTCAGCCAAGACGCGCTGATGACATATCGGTGTGTGTATGATATGACTCTAAGCACCTAATACTAACAGGGACAGGTTGCCCGACAATTTGTCAAGCAATCTCCCTCTGATACCAACTGTCACAACCCGCATTTTTCTCAATTATAAAATAAATCAGAGCACGAGATAACTACGAGCTGTGATGGCACGTCAAGCAGGGGATAACTGCTGACGCTCAGGCAACACTCTAATCCTTCAAATCATAAGTTAAAATGAATAGAAAACTGATTTTTAGATTAATTGGCCGTATCCCTCGGCTCAGTGGATCAGATAGTCCACGGTTTGAAAACTATTTTTATACGTAGCGGAAAAATACTTTATTTATGCTTAACATCCTAAAAGAGCGCATAAGTGTCCTAAGAGAACAACTTACACTATGCAAGACCGTATATTTCAATTTATAATATTTATAAAGAAAATAATCTTTTTACGCATTTGGAAAATAATGATTGAGCTTTTATAAAACATGCTGATCATGCAATACATATAGTAGTTCTCTTTTATAGGTTTTAAAGTAATTAGCAACCTAGCATAAAACATTCCCAGAGAGCAAGTGAAACTACCATAAAACAGGTAAACTAGCAGCTAAGTAAAGACTTAGTATCACAAAGGAAATTCACCAACGAGCGTCAACAATCTGACACGAACTCGCTGGCGAGCATGTATGTCTGTACTACTACAAGCTAAAGAACTACCTCAACAAGTGAGGAAAACACTGCCACAACGCAGTCCACAAGGAAACTCCTGAAATTAGCCGTTCAGCCAGCTACAGACCTGAACCTGAGGCATTCAAAAGAAGAACACCTCAGCAAGAAATAATAAAACAGGAAACAAAGAAACATCAGATAATAATCGAATGAAAAGAGCAGAAAGAAAAAGGGTTACCAACCCTGCAAGAGAGATGCTGAAAATCTCAGCTAAAGAATCCAAAAAGGGACAAAATGTAAGTAAAACGATCAGTAAAACGAGATAAATGCATCAAATACTAAAACGTACCAAACTCCGCTCAAGCCTGCAGAGACAAAAAGGAAACCAATATGCATCAAATGAACAGTATGAAAGGAACTAACAGTCCTAAACTTGTAAATCGTTAGCACTGACACAAATCCTAAACCTGTGTCGGAGACTAAGAACAGTCACAACCGAACAACCAGGTCCAGGTGTCTCAAGAGTACTAAAGGGGCCGCCATAGGGTCCACACACATAGAGTTCCAACCTCTTACAGGAACCCAAAATGTCCTAAGGAGGGAATGGTGGTGGCCACGGCTCGAACTCCCCCGGTACCATACTCCTTCATAAACCCAGCTACCACATGCTAAGGATCCACGATTCGGCGCCAAAACTAGCCGACAACACCACTTAGAAACTACCAAGTTCTACAACCAAAACCCACCGAATTATTTCCCCCTACCCGCCAAATTATTTCCCCCTACCCGCCGAATTATTTCCCCCTACCCGCCGAATTCAACTTAAAATAACTTCTGAAACTTCCTACTTTAGGCCGACTACACGCCCTAACCTAGGAATATTTCTAGTCTCACCTATACTATTCTGATATTCTACGACAAGGAGAAATAATAAAGCGAAATACAACCCATGGAGGCACGCAAGAGGGGAGAAATCCACTTGCCTCAAATCGACCTTGAAAACGTTCTCCCAAAATACTCCAACACGTAGATCCGTCCAAAAGGGGGCACGCGGAGACGAGATCTACGAAAAAAACGGACAACCGGGGTTAGGGCCGAAAAAATCTAAGGCGAAACGGTCACCGAAACGGGAAAAACTTACCGCGATCTCGAAGCTCTCGCCGAGAGCTTTCCAACGCCGCGATCGGATCGAAATTCCGTCCACCGGATCGGCGGTGGCGGCCGCCGGAAGATTCGCGAACGAAGAGGTTCCGCACTCGGCAAAATTTCGCTCGGGGGGGGGGGGGGGGGCTGCAGGTTCGGGGAAGAAGAAGGTTTCTTTCTTCTTTAACTTATATAAATATATATATAATTAACAATAATAATAGTAATAATATATTTATTATAATATAACATATTTTAGGGGGGGGGGGGCGATCGGTGAGAATGATTCTCACCTATTCTCTATATTTTATTTATTTTTTTTTATTAATTCTTTATATATAAAAATACTAATATTTATAATTAATTAAAACAAATGATATAAACATATATCGTTACGGAGGGCCAAACGCGCGCCGAATCGAACAAAAATCACACCGTAGGCGAATGACAACGCTACGAATCCAACGGCGAAGTCGAAATCGAATTCCGACGCACCGTTTTCGAGATAATAATTTCTAAAGTTAACGGCGTACGCGAAAACATACAAACTTCAATCGCGCGCCGAGACTCCAAAAATGCTCGGAACGCGACGAAACTTGACGAGCAAGTCTAAAATTAGCCGATCTAATTTCCTAATGTAAAATCTTTCACTCCCGACGCAAATCCCAAAATTTGGCCGGTCAAACCCAACGAACGCAAAACGCGCTAACGACACAGTCGGTAACAAAATCCGACGAACAAAACTCGGGCAAATTTCTCCCGAAGCCAAAACACAAGCATTCCCCAAGAGGCTCCACCGAGTCACCAAACAGACTCCGGCTCGCTAGGGAATCTTTCTACCAGATATCACCAAGCCACGCAGGGAACCTAAAGAGCTAAGAGCACGCTCTAACAATGCCACATGACCAACACGCGCTAACATAACGCTCTGACGTCATAATACGTCAAATAAGAAATTAAATAAATCACTGGAAATCGGGGGCGTTACACCGGCCACTGGCCGGTCTCGCCCCGCCAGGCCGCGGGAAGGGGCGACACCCCCGGCCACTGGCCG
Organism: Platanthera guangdongensis; assembly: GCA_039583875.1. NCBI lineage: Eukaryota > Viridiplantae > Streptophyta > Magnoliopsida > Asparagales > Orchidaceae > Platanthera > Platanthera guangdongensis. The sequence continues at coordinate 232,738,042 of CM077163.1, forward strand.
GTCTCGCCCCGCCAGGCCGCGAGTAGGGGCAACACCCCGGCCACTGGCCGGTCTCGCCCCGCCAGGCTGCGGGCAGGGGCGAGACCCCCAGCCACTGGCCGGTCTCGCCCCGCCAGGCCGCGGGCAGGGGCGAGACCCCCGGCCACTGGCCGGTCTCGCCCCGCCAGGCCGCGGGCAGGGGCGAGACCCCCGGCCTCTGGCCGGTCTCGCCGCGCCAGGCCGCAGGCAGGGGCGAGACCCCCGGCCTCTGGCCGGTCTCGCCCCGCCAGGTCGCGGGCAGGGGCGAGACTCCCGGCCACTGGCCGGTCTCTCCCAGCCAGGCCGCGGGCAGGGGAGAGACCCCCGGCCTCTGGCCGGTCTCGCCCCGCCAGGCCGCGGGCAGGGGCGAGACCCCCGGCCTCTCGCCGGTCTCGCCCCACCAGGCTGCGTGCAGGGGCGAGACCCCCGGCCTCTGGCCGGTCTTGCCTTGCCAGGTCGCGGGCAGGGGCGAGACCCCCGGCCTCTAGCCGGTCTCGCCCCGCCAGGCCACGGGCAGGAACTCGAACTGCTCAAAAGCTAACAAAACTCATCTGGTCCTGCGCTTGCCGGGAGGACCCCCACTCTGCGAATATAGGGTTGTACACAATCCCCGCTCTTTGTGAGGTTGGCACAAGCTCGGAAAGAAACATCCAACCCAACGTATTCGCTGAGTGACCTTCTCAAAGCCGGACATACTCGGCCTCCCCGAGGAGTCAACCTGTCAAACCAACTAATGGGAGCCTGGGTGACGAGACGGCCTCAGGGTAAAAAAGACTCGGCCTCCCCGAGGGGTCAACCTGTCAAACCAGCTAATGGGAGCCTGGGTGACGAGACGGCCTCAGGGTAAAAAAGACTTAAGGCCCTCGAGAGGTACCACCGGCCCTGCCAGCTAGTGAGAGCCTGACAGCGGGACCGTCTCGGAGTAAAGAGAACAGGGGCATCCACGAGAGGTACCACTGGCCCTGCCAGCTAGTGAGAGTCTGACAGCGAGACCGACTCGGAGCAAAAAGGAACCGGGGCATCCACTAGAGGTACGCCTGCCCTGCCAGCTAGTGAGAGCCTGACAGCGGGACCGTCATCGGAGCAAAGGGTACCTGACCTCCACGAGAGGTCAACCCGCCCTGCCAGCTAGTGGGAGCCTGACAGTTGAACCGTCTCGGAGTAAAGAGACCTGGGCTTCCACGAGAGGTACGCCTGCCCTGCCAGCTGGTGAGAGCCTGACAACGGGACCGTCATCGGAGCAAAGGGACATTGGCTTCCACGAGAGGTACACCTGGCCTGCCAACTATTGAGAGCCTAACAGCGGGACCATCATCGGAGCAAAAGGACTTGAGCTTACACGAGAGGTACGACTGCTCTGCCAGCTAGTGAGAGCCTAATAGCGGGATCGTAATTGGAGCAAAGGGTACCTGACCTCCACGAGAGGTCAACCTACCTTGCCAGCTAGTGGGATACTGGCAGCGGAACCGTCTCGGAGCAAAGAGTACCTGACCTCCACGAGAGGTCAACCTGCCCTGCCAGCTAGTGGGAGCCTGGTCAGCGGAACCATCTCGGAGCAAAAAGTATCTGACCTCCACGATAGGTCAACCTGCCCTGCCAGCTAGTGAGAGCCTAACAGCGGGACCGTCATCAGAGCAAAGAGACCTGGGCTTCCACGAGAGGTACGCCTGCCCTGCCAGCTAGTGAGAGCCTGACAGCGGGACCGTCATCGGAGCAAAGGGACCTAGGCTTCCACGAGAGGTACACCTGCCCTGCCAGCTATTGAGAGCCTCACAATGGGACCGTCATCCGAGCAAAGGGACTTGGGTTTCCACGAGAGGTACGCCTGCCCTGCCAGCTAGTGAGAGCCTGACAATGGGACCGTCATCAGAGCAAAGGGTGTCTGACCTCCACGAGAGGTCAACCTGCCCTGCCAGCTAGTGGGAGCCTGGTCGGCGGAACCATCTCGGAGCAAAAAGTACCTGACCTCCACGAGAGGTCAAACTGGACTGCCAGCTAGTGGGAGCCTGGCAGCGGAACTGTAACGCCCCAGATTTTTATTACGTACGCATGATGGGCGTTACGTTGGCTTTGATTGTAGTTGAGCATGGTTTTTCCCGCGGGCATGCGAGTGGCTGTTTCGGTAGCCGAGTTGCACGATTCCCCAGCAAACCGGAGTCCAAATAAGGGACTCGGTGAGGCCTCTTAGGGAATGGTTGCACGTTTTCGCATCCGGGAAATGTTGCTCAAAGCAAGTTGTTGGTCCAGGAAAACCAAAAAAAAGAGTAAAAAGTGCTTAAGGCAAAAATGGTCTAGGACGAGACAGGAACATTTTTCAAAATAGGAATTTTTTTGGGTGACACGGCCTGGGACACGGGTGTGTCCCAGGGCGTGTCAGTTGACACGGCCTGCGACACGGCCGTGTCGCAGGGCGTGTCGAGGTTGTGTCGACGATCGGGCTCTGTCTCGACGATTTTTTTTTCTCTCTCTGGACGATGTGTCGAGAGGAGGCACACGGCCAAGGACACGGCCGTGTCCAATCAGGTCGACGCCCGCCGAAGGATTTCGACAGGGCGTGTTTTGTGCCGTGTTTGGGCACACGGCCTGGGACACGGGCGTGTCCAAGGCCGTGTCCAAGGCCGTGTGAAGTCTCGGGATGTTTTGGGATTTTTTTTCACCAGGAACACGGCCACAGACACGGGCGTGTCTGAGGGCGTGTTGGTGACACGGCCCATGACACGGGCGTGTCCCATGGGCGTGTCACTGGTTTGGATAAGTCGGTTGACCACCGCTTGAGGCACACGGCCTGGCACACGGCCGTGTTCGAGGCCGTGTCGAGTCAAATTTAGTGTTTTTGGCCGAATCGTGGCCGTCCATTTCTTTAGCTGGGATCCAAGGGCTGAAGCTTCTTCTTCTTTTTCCTAAAGGCCGAAATCAGAGCAAGGATTTCTCCTTCTCATTTTCCTCTTCTTCTTCATCTTCTTCTTCATTCTCTTTGAGAAAGCAAGGGAGAAAGGCTCAAGAAAGGCAAGGAAAGAAAGAGCAGCCGTCGCGGCATCGCCTCGGTTCAGGCAAGCGGTGTTCTCCACCCTTGCCAATCTCCGTTCTTGATTCAATTTTCCATTTTCCTAGCTTTAGATCATTATTACCCTAGTATTGCTCTTTCAATTCCCCTATGCTTAGTTTGTTCTTCTTGATTCACAGTATGATGCATCCTCTTGTTTGTTCTATGCTAAAAATTAGTTAATTTCCTTATGCTGAAATTGCCTTTGATTCATGTAGCTAATTTCCTTTGATTCATGTAGCTAATGTCCTTCATTTCTTTTGCTCATGTACTCTATATAGCTATTGGATTCTTGTTCATCTAGCCCTTTGATTTGATTCATGTTCATGTAACTGTTATCTTGCCTAATCATGTGATTGTTCTTGTTCATCATGGCTTAATTACTTTACGTTTCTAGCAACTTGTTAGCATGCGTGAGAACGATGAAAGGAGGCGTGTTACCTTGGGTTATGGGGTGTTTTTGTGAGGCGAATTCGTGAAGCATGGCGGGAGTGTTTGTGTGAGAATTTTGCAAGGGGTGGTGTGGTTTCAGCCTGTGGCCACCGGGTTTTGTTTTTGTGGTTAGAGAGACCACTTTGGCCCCGATTTGGGCTGGTTTTGTTTGGTGCGTTCCACTTTAGGGCCGCCACCGGTAAGACCCTTGCGAAATTGAACTTAACCGCTGCTTATGCTTCACTATTATTGTAATTTCTTGGCTTATGAATGATGAAAAGGGCATGTGTTTTGCCTTTTGTTCCTGCGGTTTGAGCAGGACGTGATGAACTTGTACGCACTTGGTGCGTTTGGCATGGCTTGTGGTGTGTTTTCCACTAGTTTTGTTCACTCATGTTACTTGCTGAAACATCTCTGTGGGGTCGGTATGCCCCTTCGTTATCATATATGACTTTTATGCTCTTTTTGTATAGCTTGGTTGATTGCTGAGGTATTCTTTCTTGAATGCCTCAGGTGCAGGTTGTAGCCGGTTGAGCGGCTAGGTTGGTTAGTGGAGTTGCTGTGGAGCTTGCCGAGCTTCTTAGCGAGGTAGTTCTTCTTTTGTTGTACAGACATACATGTGCCCCCAATGGGTTCGTGTCAGCTTGTTGGCGCCAATTTGGTGGGTTTTCGTTTATGTAAATACGAACGAGACTGCTAATGTAACTCATGTGAATGGAATGACATGTACTTGCTTTTGGGATGGTTTGCTTGTAGGTTGCATTCGTTATCTTGAAGTTACCAAAACCTATAGTTGTATATCATGCATACATATTTGATTAATTAAAACATATTTCCAAATGACGTAAACAAAAAGGAGTTCTTGTAGTAGTATCACTATAGACTGCATATAGGAGCTCATCGTAAGTAAACTAACCTATTTTCCGCCGCGTACAAATACAATTTTACTATCTAAGGCCGAGGGATACGGCCATTCAAACCAAAAGTTTTCCTGCATGTAACTGTTGAATTTCAACTTGTCAAGTCAGCGTCAAGAGTTGCCTGAGCGTGTGCAGTTATCCCCTGCACGACGTGACATCATAACCCGTAGTTCCTCTTGCTCTGATACGATATGCTCGTTGAGGAAATGCGGGTTGTGACAGGAACCGTCATCGGAGCAAAGGGAATTAGGCTTCCACGAGAGGTACGCCTGCACTGCCAGCTAGTGAGAGCCTGACAGCGGGACCGTCATCGGAGCAAAGGGTACCTGACCTCCACGAGAGGTCAACCTGCCCTGCCAGCTAGTGGGAGCCTGGCAGCGGAACCGTCTCAGAGCAAAGAGTACCTGACCTCCACGAGAGGTCAACCTGTCATGCCAGCTAGTGGGAGCCTGGTCAGCGGAACCATCTCGGAGCAAAAAGTACTGGGACTCCACGAGAGGTCAACCTGCCCTGCCAGCTAGTGGGAGCCTGGTCAGCGGAACCATCTCGGAGCAAAAAGTACTTGACCTCCACTAGAGGTCAACCTGCCCTTCCAGCTAGTGGGAGCCTGGTCAGCGAAACCATCTCGGAGCAAAAAGTACTTGACCTCCACGAGTGGTCAACCTACCCTGCCAGCTAGTGGGATCCTGGCAGCGGAACCATCTCGGAGCAAAAAGGCCTGAGCTTCCACGAGAGGTACGCCTGCCCTGCCAGCTAGTGAGAGCCTGACAGCGGGACCGTCATTGGAGCAAAGGGACCTGGGCTTCCACGAGAGGTACACCTGCTCTGCCAGCTATTAAGAGCCTAACAGCGGGACCGTCATCGGAGCAAGGGGACTTGGGCTTCCACGAGAGTTATGTCTGCCCTTCCAGCTCGTGAGAGCCTAACAGCGGGACCGTCATCAGAGCAAAGGGACTTGAGATTCCACGAGAGGTACGTCTGCCCTGCCAGCTAGTGAGAGCCTGACAGCGGGACTGTCATCGGAGCAAAGGGTACCTGACCTCCACGAGAGGTCAACCTGCCCTGCCAGCTAGTGGGAGCCTGACAGCGGAACCGTCTTGGAGCAAAGAGTACCTGACCTCCATGAGAGGTCAACCTGCCCTGCCAGCTAGTGGGAGCCTGGTCAGCGGAACCATCTCGGAGCAAAAAGTACCTGACCTCCACGAGAGGTCAACCTGCCCTGCCAGCTAGTGAGAGCCTGACAGCGAGACCATCATCAGAGCAAAGAGACCTGAGCTTCCACGAGAGGTACACCTGCCCTGCCAGCTAGTGAGAGCCTGACAGCGGGACCGTCATCGGAGCAAAGGGACTTTGGCTTCCACGAGAGGTACGCCTGCCATGCCAGCTAGTGAGAGCCTGACAGCGGGACCGTCATCGAAGCAAAGGGTACCTGACCTCCACGAGAGGTCAACCTGCCCTGCCAGCTAGTGGGAGCCTGGCAGCGGAACCGTCTCGGAGCAAAGAGTACCTGACCTCCACGAGAGGTCAACCTGCCCTGCCAGCTAGTGGGTGCCTGGCAGCGGAACCGTCATCGGAGTAAAGGGTCTTGGGCTTCCACGAGAGGTACGCCTGCCCTGCCAGCTAGTGAGAGCCTGACAGCGGGACCGTCATCGGAGCAAAGGGTACCTGACCTCCACGAGAGGTCAACCTGCCCTGCCAGCTAGTGGGAGTCTGGTCAGCGGAACCATCTCGGAGCAAAAAGTACCTGACGTCCACGAGAGGTCAACCTGCCCTGCCAGCTAGTGGGAGCCTGACAGCGGAACCGTCATCGGAGCAAAGGGTACCTAACCTCCACGAGAGGTCAACCTGCTCTGCCAGCTAGTGGGAGCCTGACAGCGGAACCATCTCGAAGCAAAAAGTACTTGGCCTCCACGAGAGGTCAACCTGCCCTACCAGCTAGTGGGAGCGACGTGTACTTATAGTATCGCCTATGGGGCCGGTCCTCACGATGACCTTGCAGCCCCCCCCCCACCACATGCTCCTCTTGTCGCCTTGGTGGCAGTTCTTCTCTCTTCCTTTTAACTCATGCTTCAAATTGTCTTCGATGGGCCTCGATCGCTTCGTCGACCGCGATCTGAGCTTCGACCTGATGCAGGAGTTATAGGTCCACCATGGTATCTGCCTGGCTTCTATGGTGAATCGATGGAAGAACTCTTTGAGATTCTCTCCCTCATTTTGTCGGATTCCAGAGAGATGTGAAGGATCCTTTACAATGCGGCGGTTTGCTATGAATTGGTCCAGGAACTGCTGGTTAAGTTGGGTGAAGTTTCAGACGGTTCCTTCTCTGAGCGAGTGGTACCACGTTCTTGCTTGTCCTTTCAAGGCGGCAGGGAAACTTGACAGAGCAAGTGGTCTGGTGCGTTGTAGATGTGGAGGATTGTGGTGAAGTAATTTACATGCTCGAAAGCATCTTAGGCCCCATCATATGATTCAATGCTTGGAAGCTTAAAACTTGCGGGGACCGGGAACGCCAACACCTCTGGCACTAGAGATGATCCGTTCCTCGCCGAGCGGTGGACTTGCGCCCCTCGACGGCCGACTTGGCCGAACTCTTCTTCAAATAATTCCCTCACTTCTTCTTGGGTCAACCCCTTGCTAAATCCCCAGGGGCTCATGTCCTCGGGCGCTGGTGGAGAGGTCCTTCCCCGGCGGCCCTGGCCTGACGGACAGGATGCTCAGTGCTGGCTTCTTGTGAGGATTCAGAATCATCCTCCTCCTGAGCTTGTGTTGCATTCTCTGGAGTTGGTACTCTTGCGGATGTCTGGGTAGTGGTCATGCCTCTAAGGAGGCCGAACATTTCTGCAAGGTGTTCCTCCAAACGATCGTTTATACCAACGAAAGCAGCATCCGAGGTGGCGATGACTTCCTTTTGTTATAGTGTGTTGAGAAGAGAGTGCGACTGTCCAATCTCAGCACGTTCCCGATGCATTGACCACCGAGTTGTTTGAGTGTTGCGTCCGGCCATTCCTTCCTCTAACTAGTCCGACGGTGCGGGGTGTCCTATCCTCTGTGGCTCCTTGGAACTCTTGGGAACTTAGGTTCCATAAATAACGCCAATATGTTTGGGAATCGCATGATGCTCTCGTTAGACTGACCCTATTCAACTGTCTTAACCCGTGAGCGACCGAGAGTGCCAACAATCAAAGATTATCTAGCTGCTGAGCCAAATACTTGATGACGTGGAAAACTCACAATAGGGGTGAAAAACCACGCGGTCGTATGGTGCCGACCTAACTTCCACTATATCAGAGTTTGTTACAAAGCTTTTTGGAGGAGAGCGAGGACGATAGACCGCACCTTATTACACTTAAGGAGATGGGGGGAGAATGAATGTCGGGTGCAGTTGGCCGTCGTGCATGTCCCACGATCTTCCGTCATGCGCTCACTAGAGGTGTGGGCGCTTCCTGGCCTCCGGGGTCATCTTGACGCGTCGGTGGTGACGAATCCATGTGCCTTGTTCTTGACTTGATTGTTCACTAACTTCCTCTTGACCATGCAGTTTTGGCGAAGCCTTGAGGGAGAGGTCTTGGATGGGGATTCTGCATATAAAAAGCAAGGGGAAAAGAGAGTGAAGTGAAGTGAAAAGGGGGAAAGCCCCATTTGAAATGGAAACTGTGCCTATTTATAGATTCTGACGAGGGTGGTCCTGTAATTTTGGCTAGTAACTACCAGACCGGCCAATATAATTGCTCAGAAATAATCACGCGGATCACTGATTTTAGGAAATGACCACCTTGCCGCTCCTCGCGAGCAAAGGTAGCCCGATGACGCCAACGTGGGTGGCCGGCCGCTGCCGCTCCACACGGGGGGGGGGGGGGGGACCGGGATGGGCGGCCAACCGCGGAGGGGTCGCCCAGGGTGGGCAGCCTCGGGCGTCCCTCATAGGGGCTGGCCGCGGCGAAGCCGCCCGGAACCGGGCGGCCTTGGCCGGTCCCCGTGAGGGCCGGCGGCCTGGAATTGGGCAGCCTTGGTCGGCCCCTCGCGGGGGTCGGCGGCGGCGAGGCCGAGAGGCCGGCCTGGCCGGGGCCGCCTGTCTTTGGGCAGTTAGAGACTTAGAGGGGGGCAGCCGACCCGAGGCCGGGGCCGACAAACGCTGCCGGGCGGCGGCGCTTGGGCTGCGCGTGACAGTTACTGTGTGGATCGGGCGCGCGGATCCCGCGCGCGGCGGTTGCCAGCGTAATTCCCTTGACTTTAGTGGAGGGAGAGGGCGGTTTCGATATGTGTAGCTCTGTTCTTTCTATAAATTGGGGCTGACCCCATCAAGAGACATTTGCCGAAATCCCGAGTTTCCTTGGGGAGAGGTGTTCACGAGGTAGAGACTGGCTAGGGCCAGAGGCTGGCTGGCGAAGAAGAGTCGGGTGAATAGAGAAGGGATTATCTGCAAGATTATTTTTTAAAAAAATAGAAAAAGAAATATTAACAGGTGTTTTTTGAACAATAATATTCAAACATCATTATATTATTGAGAACATTAAATATTGATGACTACTAAATAAACAAATAAAACTCTCTCACACGCACGTTAAGAAAGCCTCATAGCTTAAGCAACTAGACAAAGACTCCGTTTGGGAGGACTTATTTTCACCGGTCAAGCGGTTACGCCCGCATGAACCGGACCTTAATTTAAGGTCCGGTTCATGCGGGCGTAACCGCTTGACCGGTGAAAATAAGTCCTCCCAAACGGAGCCAAAGCCTCATAGCTATTTGTAGGCCGCACATAACGAGAAATTTTATAGTGATTACTGTTTTATGACTGTAATCACCGCTGTAATTACATATTAAATTACAGACATGATTACCGTCGTAAAATTGCTTAAAATGTCTATGAGACACCGCTACTTGAAGCACCATGACGCACATAACACCACCGAAATATAATTGGTAGTTTAACAAATTTGAGTGCCAATCTCCAAGCCCCTCCGTTACTTTTTCTGTCACCGTGACGCCGGAGGGCCGAGGGCAACTGCAGAAGCAGATACAGACTAGAGAATAGAGAAGAAGACACTGCGGAGATAGTAGGAGAGAGAGAGAGAGAGAGAGAGGGATGACTGCCCGAGCGCTTTCACTTCTCTCTCCTCCCACCTTATTCTCACATTCAGCATCGAAGAAAGCAACCAAATCCTCCTCGTTGCTTCCCGTAACATCGGCCGAGCGCCGCTTCTCTCCGCCCGCCGGATCGTTTTTCGGCGACTCCATCCACCAGCCCCTCCGGTCACCGTCCATTTCTTCAAAGCTAAGGCTATGTGGCTCAGCCACGATTCTCTCCATGCTCCCCACCGCGTATTTCTCTCAAATTTCCCTAAACACATCCTTTCATATCTTCCTTTCCCTTTAAAGTCTAACGCAATTTGGCCTTCCTGCTGCAGAAAACCAAACAGGCAAGCGGCTGACAAAATTTCCAAGTAAGTTTTCGTTAAATGGTTAAGAAGAGGGAATTCATTCTATCACGACTCTTTGTTATGGTGATTTGTCCGGTGAGCAGGTGGTCGGCGAGGGCGATTAAGTCCTTCGGAATGGCGGAGCTGGAGGCGAGGAAGTTGAAGTACCCTACCACGGGGACAGAGGCTCTTCTCATGGGAATTCTCGTGGAGGGTTAGTGGATCTCTGTGTTTTCTTTTGAACCTGATTTGATCACGAGATGTATTTTGTGAACGATGCATATAATTTATTCAGCTGATGTTGCTAGCAAATTCATAATGCTGAAATTTTGGAAATGTCAAGGAGCTGTATTTCACAATTTGATTTGTTGAAATCTTGAAATGCTACATTTTTCTGAAATTTATAGCCATAATTCACAATTTGATCACTTCGAAACTTGCTATACATTCGCCTAGAGATTTTAGTTTACCCGAAGAATCAGTTTATAATACCACTTTGAACCATTTCTCCTCCAACTGTGATTATTAAAATGTAGAGGTTATTATTGCCATGCTTGCTGTCTTTTGTTACTTGCCCACTGCAATATGCAATGGCTAGGGAAGTTTAGTAGGTTTATCATATGTGATAGATAGTGTGACAACATATGTTGGAGATTTTTTGCGGGGAAAGGAAGAATCCAATATGGTCTAGAGGAGGAACATAGAAATCAAGAGATGAAATTGGTCAAATAGCGACTAAAGAATGTGAAAGAGAATGATGCAAGAGAGAGTGAGGGACAAAAAAACTTTTATCGAAACATAAGGCTATGAGAGGAGAAAGAATAGTGCAAAGGCTATCTCAATTTTAACATTCAACTCAATAATCAATTATCATTGAAGAAGCCTTAGGATTTATTTATAGAAATCATAAAACCATAATAATTACAAGATTAAAATAAAACAAAATTTATCACTAAATAGATAAGTTTAATAAAATATTGTGTTTTTTAGAAACAACACATTCTCTAAAATTGAATGTCAATTAATAAGCTAGAAATAATAGATGATCTCCATCAATTAGAGGACTGGAGATGTATAAAGAGAAAAATAATACTCGAGAGTCGAAAGAATGACTCAAAAAAAGCGGGGCAAATATCACTGAGAGAGAAGAATTTCTAAAAAAAAAGAGCATGAAGATGGCAAAGGGAAAAAGCCATTTAAGTTTCAATGTTCGACTTTATTAGCAATGGTCAGACCAATAAACCATACAATTATATTTATAGAAATAGAGTCCCTAAAGAAAAATCCAAAGATTAAAACAAAGTATCTCTTGCAATTTGAATTTGATCATGCAATTCTCTCATTCCGCATGTTGCAACAAAGTCTAATTTCTATAACTCACTTGCTTCTTGGCCCACTTCCAGTTTTAGGTCAGCGGTTGAATTATATATTAAATTGATATGAGAGCACAAGGATTATCAGATCGTTTGTTCATGATGTTGACAAGAACACACATGAAAAGATGAGTGATTCGTTACAACTAACAGCTCTGAAAAAAATTATTTCCAATCAGGGGGAAACTGAATGCCTTACTGAGTAGCCTTCTTCAATTACAAATGACTATGATTATGGGTTTATTTACCAATTCTATATTCTCAGAAAAAAATTGGCGCTCTATCATCACAATGAATAAGGCATGTGCATCAGATTAGAGTTTTTTTCATTTAGTTATGAGGAGGGTGAATGGAGAAAATGACATGTCCACTGTGTAAGTGTGTATTACAAAAAAGCTTTCGGTTCACCTAGATCATCAGTATGGAGCTCTTTGCAATTGGAAATAATTCCTAAAATCCATTCCCACTAGCCTCACAATCTCTGCTATCATTCTTGTTTCCACTCATAACCTCCATCCATCCCTATGTGCTTGAACCTGTATCTCAAGCTCTAGACCAGTCCATTCATGATCAACTCATGGATTGTCGCCTTTCATAATCACCTCCTCATTATGAATCAGAACCATTCATCTTACCTCAACTTTAAATCTCCACTCCAATTATAGATCCATCTTTTATCACCACTCAACCATTCAACCGATCAAAGAGAACTAAAATTAAATAGTAAGGGAAGCCTGATGGGCCGTCCCAAGGATCAACCGAAGAGCACTCAAAACTGCTCATCCAAGACGATTATTTAAATAATTATGAAGTAAAATCTTGTGCAATATCCAAATTTAACTGCAATAAGCTCAACAAAACAACAACTGTTGCCCCAGTCTCCACTCTCTCCTTCTATATCTCAATTCCCAAATTTCAACCTCTCTCTAGCTCTTTGTCCTGACTTCTCTCCTCCTTGTTGCTGATCTCAACTGATCTCATGCGATTTCAGCCAATATCAGTAGATCCCAAGTGACCAGGTTTTGTTTATAACGTTTCTTGCTCCTGTTTCAAACTCAAACATCCCGTAAACTTTGGAACTTGATTCGGAGAGCAACTACAACTGATCACTAACCAAGAACTCCATGATCACGACCAAATGTTTGTTTTTGGACCTCAATTTTTCCTAGAGGACCTAGACTACCGCTCGGGCTTGACACAATACAACTTTGTCACCAGAGGGCCGATGCGGACGAGGCAAAGAGAACTAAACCATTCAATCAGTCAAAGAGAACTAAAATTAAATAGTAAGCGCAGTTATGGATAAAGGAGGTGAATACATAAATATGATGGAGAAAAGAGACTCAAAGCTCAGGATAGTCGATGACATGCGATTAATTAAATAACATACAATGATACAATAATTATCGCAAATTTCCAATAGATTCTTGAAACCACATTTGAAACGTGAGAGATCTAAATACCTTCAAAATGTGTCGTTCTTCCACTCAGCCACACCATTTTGTTGTGTTGTATATGTGCATGACGTTTGATTAATAATACCCAAGGTATTGCATGTTTCTTAAAATTTGTGACCAATGCACTCACGAGTATTATCACTCCCGATGATTTTGACATTAATAGAAAATTGATTGCAAGTCTCAACAATAAATAAGCAAAACATGTATTATCTCAGATTAATCACGAAATAAATACACTCATGCCATGCAAGTATAATCAACTATAAAGATTGTAGAATAATGATGTCCAAATAAACTAGCAGTTTTATATGGATTCCAAATATCTAAGTGAACTAAAGGTGGGTGGGGGGAGTTGAACGACGTTGTTTCCATAAATACAAGATTTACTTGTAAATTTAGAAAAGGAAAATTTGTAACTCCCTTTTGTAAGATTGTGAGAGGTTCATGACCGAGACATCGATGTCAGACGACTGAAGTGATGAAAGAGAGAGTCGAGGAGGAAAAATCCAGAATGTAGAGCTATTTCGACAATCATCTCCTACTAATGAGACTCCATGTCCATCGATCCCGCACCATAAATGAAGAGGATGAAAATGTTATGAAGCAATCATGATCTTGAATGAAGCGACCAACAAATAGGAGATTAAACTGTGAATCAGGAACATGAGGTATAAATCATTGAAAAATATAAGAGGTAAGAGGCACGTATCCCGAGACGTTAACATGGATGGTTTTTTCCGTTGGTAATAGTGATAAACTTGGGACAAATCGTGATCATGTGCCACATTGATTTCTATGGAGTAATGTGATTTGTGACTCCATAGTCTACTATCCAAAGGGTCTATCAGAAAGAATTGGTATACCTTCATTTGACACAAAGACAATAGACCTAGACATTCGGGTAACTAACCCCCGAAGACTTTCAAGTTCCTTCTGCAAGGCGTTAATTTCATATCAAAACATGTTGTGAGTGAGAATTCATGTTTCGTTGTTGCTGTGAGAATTCATGTTTTCTATAGCAAGTTGCCTAAGTTTCTAGGTGCACATGCGAGTGCTTTGTCCCTTAGGATGATTTCAGCTATCTCGCCGATCACCCCCGAGAGTTCATGCGACCTCCTCGGTGCTCAGTTTTGGGAGGATTTGCTTTAATATAACGTTGAAGAGAGGCAAAAGATAAAGTCGTATAGACATCGGTAGGTGGAATGACTTTTAAAACCATTTAGCAGACATTTGATGAGGATGAGATAATTGGAGACAACAAAACACTGACACAGATAGATACTGTAAAGATGTGGTGGTATTCTAGCCATCATCATAGCTATACCCACACTTCTTTTTACACCCTCTATTTTGCCAGATCAAGAGTAGGAGATTGGTGTTGAATGCAGACCTTGGTGAGAGTTTAATATCGCGCTACAAATAATATCAAATTGCCATCCAGGCTAGGCTCAACAGTCTGAAGGTCCCTGGATTGATCAAATAAATGTTGACAACTATCTTTCCTAGAGTAAAGGGACTTTAGTTCATCTCACATAGCCTATGCATTTTCATGGTGCATAGTCATTCAATATGACTTACTTTTCATAGATTTCAGTATCTAGGACTGAATTTGACCATCATATCAAAACCATTGCTCAGTAGACTCAGCCGGGGGGGTCTCGAGTTAGATGATAAATGAGACCCTTAGTATGGAGTACTCGACGCACTGATCGAACACACTCAACAAAATTCTTCTTCCCAGTGTTGAATCCAGACCCTTAGTGATGATATTCAAATCACCTAGGACTTCATATAAGGGAGTGGGAGCGGGGGTGATCAAGATTGTGGATGAGGCTGAAACAACATTTGTTTCCATCGTGTAGAAAACTGATGAGGGTTCTGCGAGCTTCTGGAGTTCAAGCAAAAACGGTCAGGCTTTCATTCCAATGAGTTTGTCGATTCCTGTAGGGTCGGTGAGCTCTCATCTTGATGTCAGGAATGGGCAGCTAAAGTAGAAGAATTACTCGTTGGATACACGATGAACAATTTTTTTCAAAAAGGGATATCTGACTGAAGTACATCAAATCAGAACACATGAGATCAGTATTCATTTAGTTGCATTAGTCTCACTAAGAACATTATGAGTTCATGATAATGGCCTTTAGTGTAACACCCCATCGGCATCCCAAACTATGTTGAATGCTATTTTTGTAACACCCCATCAACATCCCAAACTATGTTGAATGCTATTTTTGTATCCCAAAAAAATTAGCGTGATTTTTTTTATTAACATTTTGTTCTACAATGCATCTTTTTGACAAATGTACAACACTTGCAAATTGTGTTACATGGACTGAGAACTACTAAATTATTTGTCGCCTTAAATTCATTTTTGGTACCCCTATTGTGAAATTCTTAGGACATGTGATAAACAGCGAATAAATTGAGATTATCCCAACTAAAACAAAGCCATTGCACTGATACATTAAACCGAAGTACTTGGATCTCTTGGCATCATCAACTTCATTTGAATCAGCAATGAGGTTTATTAACTCCGGTGCGTTTTTGAACATGGATTCCTTTGCACGGGAGTTTGGCACATGCACCATTGGTAAGATTGGGGTTTATATTTTGATGACTGAGAAGGCTAGACACAGAATTCAATTATCAGGAAATTATCATCATAAAGTGTCAAGGCCAGTGTAGGAACAGAAGGCTTAGCATTCCTCTTCCCAGCTTGAAACACAACTGTCAACAAATTTAAGTGATCCAACATTTTGTGCTGTTGGATTGGAATGAATCCTTAACACTTCTTTAATGACTCCTTTAGCTACTTGTACAACTAAATGTGATTTACCCGGATTCTATCCACTCCGCTAATCATGCATATTTAACCTACTCAATACTCATCAATTGAAACACTCTGGCTTTGAACACAACCATGAACTAGTATATTCCTATAATCACCAATCAGTTGTCATTTAATCACGATCCAAAAATAGGATAAGAAAACATTTTTGACATGTTTTTTCGAAAATTCCCTAACCATTATTGTTTCCACATTTTCTGCCGGACCACGAAAACTATAATTGTGGCAATCTCTTAAAGTCCAGTACAGACTTTTCCACATGGCCTACTTGTTGCAAACCACAATTCCCCACATAGCATCGTAGTGTAATAAACGAGACAAGTATCTCCTCAGCAATGATGTCAAGGACCAGCACCGGGAAAGGAGAAGGTTGGTGGTTGATGGACTCTCCGATTTCCAGAGTTCTTCTCTACAGACTTCACTATTCAGTTTCCTTGTCTTCTTCCTCCACGAGCTCTTGCTCCAGAAACTAAAGCTTATTGACAGTATAATACCCACACTGGCTTGATTCTCACAGTTGACATAGATTTTTAGATCATTCTTTTTTTATTTCAATTCGCACTCTTTTGTGCATGTTTTTCTCTATTTTCGTGTTGTTTGTTTTTGATGTTGGCTCGACCACTTCCTGAAATAATTCAGTTTGATATCTTGTTACTGTGAACAAAGAATGGGGAAACTTTTGAAATAAGGCTCCTAGTTTGTTTCGGCTGTGAAGGTAGTTTGCAATAGCCAGGCAACATGGAATGAATGTTTAAAAATATGAGCTCCTTATGATATGTTGGTAATTTTCTGCAGTGAGTGAAATGGCTTCTTCCCCAAAATCTAATGTAATTCTTAACACGAGGGAACATGATGGGGATTCATGAGATCAACCACTAATATCTTGAATAAGCATAATGATTATAATGAATGAAATGAATTCTTACTGTAAGCCCATATCAGTTGTGAAAATCTTGCAATTGGCCTCTGTTAGGGACAAGCAGAGCAGCAAAGTTTCTGCGCGAAAATGGGATTATGCTATTCAAAGTACGCGAAGACGCTGTCAAGTTACTTGGAAAGTCAGACATGTATTTCTTCAGTCCAGAACACCCGCCATTGACTGAACCTGCTCAGAGGGCGCTCGATTGGGCTGTTGATGAGAAGTTGAAATCAGGTATATTTTGTGACTTCTAATTGTGCAAACCTTACACCAGCTTTCATGTTTTCTTCTTCTGTAAAGTGTATATATTGTATGGTTCGTTTTAGTTTGTTGTTTTTCCAAATAATACTGTTTAATGCATGTTAAGTTTTCTTTTACTATCAGCGGGAAACATCAGATGGGATTCTGTCTGAAGTGTTGATTAATTGTACGGATATACTAAGTTTCTCATCAGTAATGCTGCATCTATCATAATTTTACCAGTGATCATCCTGTTTTGCTACTTGAGCTCTTCTGCTCTTTGATAAGTATAAAAACGAGAGGAGGATAGACAACAGAAAATGGTGAGTTCCTGTTAGAATCGGGTGCTAGACCTACGGAGGTGTTCCCCATATTTGCACCGCGCCAAAATATCTGCCCCAAACGAGAAAACTCTCCGAAGTTACAGATGGACGGTATTTGAATGTAACTGCAGAGTTTTTCCCCCACTTCTTCTGTGGTTTGTAATGCAACGTTGGAATTGTTTTGATTGAGAGGGGGTATTTTGGTATTTTTATCCTTTTTAGCAGTAGAATCACGCTATATTAAGTGTTCATCACAAATAGTGCAATAAGAAACTCTAGTTTAGCTGCTGTGGAGTAATTTTCATTGTAAATATGAGGGGTGCTAGTGCGGATAAAAAGATGGCTCTTTGAAGCTCTATCTGTGGGGTTGGTTGCGGATAAAAAAGTAGGTTGTTAAAAACCCGAGCTCAAGCATGTTGAAGGAAAATGTGAGAGATTATTCGGATGTCCCGGAGGTGGTGATCCACATTGGAAAGAACATGGAGTAGCGGCGGCGCCGTATGTGCTTGGAGCGATGGTGGCACCGTATGAGCTTGGAGCAACGGTGACGCCGTATGAACCTGGAGCGATGGTGACAGCATATACGCTTGGAACGACGGTTGCACCGTATAAGCTTGGAGCGGCGGTGACGTCGTGTAAGTTAGGAGCGAAAGTGGCGTCGTATGAGCTTGGAGCGACGATGACGCCATATGAGCTAGAAGCCTAGAAGCGACAGTGTCGCCATATGAATTTTGAGCGACGGTGGCGCCATATGAATTTTGAGCGACGGTGGCGCCATATGAATTTTGAGCGATGAATTTGGAGTGCTCGTGCCATAAGAACTTGGAGTGGTGGCACCGTAAAAACTTTGAGTGGCGGCGCCGTATAAACTTGGAGCAGCGGCGGTATGCGTCCAAGAAATGTCTGGAATAGAGGATGGTGGCACAAGAGTGTTTGTTGGTGGAGTTCCAAAGATTTGTGGGCGTGCAGCCCAGTGTGCAGCCCACGGTGCAGACTGTGCAGTAGACGACTGACCAGAAGAAGGTCCATACATACTGAAGTAGTTGGAGACGTCTTTCGCTTAAAAAATACTCTCAACATGTTAACTGCTCCACCGATTGTCAAATCGAAAGTAAAGGGCAGCAAACATTAAAATGTTTTCCTGCCACTGTTGAAGATGACAAAGACAACCGGTCAAATCCAATGAAAAAGAAGGAACTAAACTTTTGGTAGCTCCTCTTTCTCTTGACACTATTTGCCAAAGAACTTCAGATATCTGGAGGAGAGATTACTTTTCCTTTCACTGAGATGCTATATGGCTCCAAAGATCGAGGAATGCAGCCTGGTGTTTGACGGCAATGGACCTTCAGCTTTCTTTCAATAAAAAACAGAGATGACGGGATGTCCGACATGATTGTCGGAGATGACGGGCGGAACTCTCAACGATGAAATGGCGCCCCACCGTTCTTGATGGTTTTCGGCGAAGGGCCCAATGGCTGTGCCAGAGCTCCAACCCTCTTCCAGTTCCCCGCTTGGTGGCGTTCTTGATGTCTTTTTGAGGTGGCGTTCTTGAGGAATGTATGGGGGGGCGTTCTTGAGGTGGCCAGAGAGCACGAAGATGCAGGTGATGT
Source organism: Platanthera guangdongensis (assembly GCA_039583875.1). NCBI lineage: Eukaryota > Viridiplantae > Streptophyta > Magnoliopsida > Asparagales > Orchidaceae > Platanthera > Platanthera guangdongensis. The sequence goes on from CM077163.1 coordinate 232,756,645, forward strand.
TCCGACAAGGAAGCACTGGTTGACGAGGAGGAACTTAAGGGGAGAAAGTCTCTCCTCCCAGGAGGAGTGGTTTGTTTGGCGTTCTTGATGGTGTCTGGCGAGTACGATGTTCCTCAAGGAAGCCGTTCCGACAGTTAGCAGTGGTTGGTGGATAGTTCGTCCTATCGGAGGAGTAGCCGGGGGCGATGTTCCTATTTTCAAGATTCCGACGAAGGCAGTGATGTAGTCATGTAGCTGCAGAGGTTCCAGCGGCGTTCTTGAGGAGAAAGGCGAAGAGTGGTTCTGGCGATGAAGATGGTCGTTGAGCTGGACGTGGACGTTCTCGTGGCGGGGCGCCTTTCTCTCAACGAGAGCGTCAATGTAATGGTCTGAGCCGTTACAAGATCGTCGGCATCAAAAGGGGAGACGGTTGTGTTTTCTTAGATCTAATAAGCTATGACTACTCCTATTCTAAGCTAGAAAGAGAGACAAAACATTCTTTATTCATTCTTGCCTAACGTATTACAATGGAGGTCTATTTATAGAGCCCGATTAATGTAGCAAATGCCATTATAAGCTTGCCATGTGGTGGCTAGACAACTGTTACATTCATATCCTTCCAGTGTAAACGACGACCTCGTCGTTTGATTCCACCAGGATCAAAGACCCAAATGATGCGCAAAATGCATATGAGAACGAAGCCTACATCATGAAATTTGTTTATTGGCGGCTTCACTTGTGCAAAATGTATCGAAACGGTACATCCTCCTGAATCAAGAACATGAATTGTCCAAGTTGATAAATGGCTGCAGAAATACGTGTTATCATGTGGCTGACCAACTTGAGTATTGTGAGCTGAAGCGCCCTCTATGTTTTTGATCCCTTGATACCCAACAAAAACTTTGAAGTAGCATATTCAAGAACGACATTCTTTATCTCCTTGAAACGCGAAGAAGACTCTGAATGAACATTTGGAAGCCTTGTATTGCAAGTCTCATTGGAAATCGGTACCAGATCATCTCCATAGGAGCTGATCAGCGTGGAAATATGTTGAATGCCTTGGTTTATTTTGAGCATTGATTCTTGTAAACGGTCAAAATGTTGATTGGTTTAAATTTGAAATGAACTAAGTTGTATAGTGAACTTATGCAAACAGATAGTGAAATCAGAATCGGTCATTGAAAGGTGGATGAAAAGATCTTTCATCTTCGTTTTCATTTTGTAAAGGAGAAATCGATGGGTCTTTCATCTTAGTTTCCATCTGGATGCTCTACGACATCTGGAAACACATGAAGCATTGGTGATACAGTTCCATGGCTCTTTGAAGCTCTATCCGTGGGGTTGGTTGTGGATAAAAAAGTAGGTTGTTGAAAACCCGAGCTCAAGTATGCTGAAGGAAAATGTGGGAGATTATTCGGATGTCCCAGAGGTGGTGATCCACATTGGAAAGAACGTGAAGTGGCGGCGGCGTCGTATATGCTTGTAGCTACGACAATGCCATATGAGCTTGGAGCAACGGTGGCGCTGTATGAACCTGGAGCGATGGTGGCAGCATATACGCTTGGAACGACGATAACACCATATTGTAGGGTTTTATGTGGGTAAGAGGAACAACACATCACATGTGCGCAACAGAGTAAAGTTCTAGAAAACCCTAAAGAAAAATTGGATCTTTCGATGAAACACTAAGCAAGAAGTATGAATCTGAGGGCGCAATATACTTGTGCGGGATCGAGACAAACCCAATCTAGCTGCTCCAAGGAAATCTTCCTGTTTTGTAGAATCCGAGAGGCGAGAGCACATGATAGCTTTTGCGCCTTTACGAGATTTCCACACTAACGGGAGAAACACCTCTCCGTTGTCACACGAGGGCAGGCTGGAAGGGATGATCGAGGCCTTCGTCTCCACGAACTGCTAGGTTCGCTTCTAGGAGAGGACCGCCGACGCTAGGACTCCGATTCGCAAGGGGAGGCCGCCGTTAGGTTCGCCGCTCGGAACACTTCCGAGATTAAGACACAGTAAAAACCGGGGAAGAGTATTGTCAGAACTCTGAAATTATATCTATATATAATGTCCAATGAACCGGATTTAGCTTTACAGGAATTACCCCTTAGAAAAGTTGAACCGGGTTCAGGGCTTAAAACAGGCAAAAGGCGGGTCCAGCCGATATTGCCCAATTGACATTTGTCCGGTCGACACTGGACTTAGTCATTTCCATTAATCTGAAATTGATATACATTATATCGGCTTGATCGACTGCATGATTTGTCAACTGCAGCAACTACATGTTGACTGCAGCATGTCGACTGCATCATGTCGACTGCATCGACTGCATCATGTCGACTTCGTCGATTGCATCATGTCGACTGCATCAGCGATTCAGCTACATCAACTGTACCATCCGGTCGACAAGTCTATCTAGCTGATAAAGCTTCTAGCTGATACCTACCGGTCGACAAACATTCTTGCCAGCAAACTTTCTAGCCGACAAACTGTCTTACGGTTTCTAATCAACTAAGTTTGCCTCTACACCCATAACCTTTATGAGTTGAGACACCTCAATCAATTATCCAATTTCTCGTACGTTATTATGTGCGACCCCATAAGCTCATATTGCGCTGACAGCGAGACTAACTCGTTGACTACTTCTAGTTCACAAAGACTCCAACACATATAAGCTTGGAGCGGCGGTGACTTTGTATAAGCTAGGAGCGAAAGTGGCGCCGTATGAGCTAGGAGCGACGGTGGCGCCATATGAATTTTGAGCGACTGAGGCTCCATATAAATTTGGAGTGCCAGCGCCATAAGAACTTGGAGTGGTGGCGCCGTAAAAACTTCGAGTGGTGGCGTCGTATAAACTTGGAGCAGCGGCTGTATGCGTCCAAGAAACGTCTGGAACAGAGGATGGCGGTCCAAGAGTGTTTGTTGGTGGAGTTCCAAAGATTTGTGGGCGTGCAGCCCAGTGTGCAGCCCACGGTGCAGTAGATGACTGATCAGAAGTAGGTCCATACAAACTGAAGTAGTTGGAGGCGTCTTCCGCTTAAAAAATACTCTCAACATTTTAACTGCTCCACCGGTTGTCAAATCAAAAGTAAAGGGCAGCAAACATTAAAAGGTTTTCCTGCCACTGTTGAAGATGACAAAGACAACCGGTCAAATCCAGTGAAAAAGAAGGAACTAAACTTTCGGTAGCTCCTCTTTCTCTTGATACTATTAGCCAAAGAAGTTCAAAGATCTGGAGGAGAGATCAGTTTTCCTGTCGCCGAGATGTTATATGGCTTCAAAGATCGAAGAATGCAACCCGGTGTTTCACGACAATGGACCTCGACTTCCTTTCAATAAAAAACAGAGATGACGGGATGTCCGACAAGATTGCCGGAGATGACGGGTGGATCTCTCAACGATGAAACGGCGCCCCATCATTCTTGATGGTTTCCGGCGAAGGCCCCAATAGCAGCGCCAGAGCTCCAACCCTCTTCCAGTTCCCCGCTTGGTTGCGTTCTTGAGTGCATTTTGAGGTGGCGTTCTTGAGGAATGTATGGGGTCATTGGGGTGGCATTCTTGAGGTGGCCGGAGAGCACGAAGATGCATGCGATTTTCCGGCAAGGAAGCACTGGTTGGCAAGGAGGAGCTAGAGGGGAGAAAGTCTCTCCTCCCAGGAGGAGTGGTCTGTTTGGCGTTCTTGATGGTGTCCAGCGAGTCCGATGTTCCTCAAGGAGATCCGTCCCGGCAACTGTTCCGACAGTTAGCAGTGGTTGGTGGATAGTTCGGCCGGTCGGAGGAGCAACCGGGGGTGACGACGTTCCTGTCTTTAGGATTTCGGCGAAGGCGGTGATGTAGTCATGTTGCTGCAGAGGTTCCAACAACGTTCTTGAGGAGAAAGGCGGAGAGTGGTTCCGGCGATGCAGATGGTCGTTGAGCTGGACGTGGACGTTCTTGCGGCAGGCGCCGTTCTCTCAACGAGAGCATCAGCTGATTTGTGCACCGGACTGCCCTTTTTTCGTTCTTATTTTGCTCTTCATTACAATACAGCAGAATACAAAGCATCATGTTTGCACAAGAACATAACAAAACCAGATGCTTTGATATAATGCTTACTCCTTAAACCTAATAACCGGAGCCTGAGTTGTTACCGATTATACTCATTCATGCGTTCATCAGTTGTGTTTTTAGGAATAATTTGCTGGAACCACTTAAATGCAGGCGAGGGGGATGAGATCACCACAACCCACATGCTTCTCGGCATATGGTCGGAGAAAGATTCGGCAGGTCACAAGATACTAGCTTCTCTGGGTTTTGACGACCAGAAGGCCAGTGAACTGGAGAAATCTGTACGTGTACCTCCTCTTCTGCTTCCATATTTTCGCCGGGATCTTTAATTTTATGCTTATTATTATTTTCAGGGGAACGACGAGGTGCTCTTGAGCTACAGGTAGCAGGGTTTTAGGGTTTGTTGAATGGTTGAAGATGAATTGAATGGGCTTTAGTGTTCCTTTATTTGCTGTATTATCTATTTCTTTTCATGTAAAATTGCTGCCATTTATTTCTTCAGTGTTTAATGAGGTATTGGTTTCAGATGATGAAAAATGCCAGTGCCCAAGATTTTCAAACTAAGATAAGAGTAATTGCACATTTTTTAGGGCATTGGTATTAGCACCCAGATATTGGTCATGAACACTCAAAATAACTCATTTTTAGGGCATTACCTCAAAACTATCCGCACTCGCCTATTTTCATGTCCGCCGACTTCTCTCTCTCGCGTGCTTTCCCCCGACATCTCCTTCCTTCCCCCCATATCCCTTGCTCTGGAATGACCAGATGCCAGTTCCTACACACGGGATGAGGGTGGAGGAGAGGACAGGGTTGGGCGAAACACAATCCGCTTCCATCAGAGGATGAGGGAGAGGGTGGCGTAGAGGAGATTTGAGCGAAGCTTTCTGGTACATGCATATAGTGTGGTGGAGAGTTTGGGCGAGGGGGTAAAGGGGATGCCAGTGGGAGACACGGTGGCGCCGACCTCTGATTAGAGAAGAGCAATTTCTACAGTCCGACGTCGCACCTCTTGTTCTGAGAAGAGTCGTGATTTGGTCTAACAAAAACACTTTTGGTCTAACACTAACATTTTCGGTCTAACAGTAACCTTGAGCTACCATTAGCCATAGTAGGTCTGTCCATAACATCACCTTTTTTATTAAGGTTCTTGCAAAATGACATGAATTTATGCACGCATTTTCATGACAACACGCATGACAGAGTGAAGCCAAGCGGTGAAGCTCACATAAATCAGCTCTTATCATGTTTCTGGGATGAGGTGCTTTCTCACATTGAATTAGAGAAAAAATCCCAGAGTTTAACCAATAATTCAGGACCTTAAATATAAGGGATCCTTTTGGGAGCAGTTATGAGATGTGTGATATCCTGCGAAGGACTTTTCGTCTTATCGTTCATCAGTGGAAAAAAGGTAAAATCATGCAGTTCAATTTAGAATTAACTAAGATGAACAAAAACGAATAATACTTCTGATAATGCGAGTGTATGATTGCTACATGACAAACACATAATTTTTTCTTTATATGAGCATTCAAAATGAAGAAACATTTAGAATCTCATTATACATCTATATATATTATCTTTATACTATAAGCAAATTTCAAAAGAGTCATGGTGTAATATTCGTCTTCTCAAAATACCTTTCAGCCATGGTGTAACTTTTTAATGTTAAAATACCCCTTATTTTTCTTATTCCTGTACTCATTTGAATGATTTTTTTTGTCATTTGATCATAAATTTTCTTATTCTCTTACTTATTTGCATAGTTTTTTTTTTTCTTATTCCCCGACTCGCCTCCACGCCAATGTCGCCGCCCCCGACCATTGTCGCCGCCCCCGACCATTGTCGCCGCTCCCGACCAATGTCGCCGCCCCCGACCAATGTCGCTGCCCCCGACAAATGTCGCCGCCCCGGACAAATGTTGCCGCCCCCGATAAATGTCTCGGCCTCAGATCAATGTCGCCGCCCCGCACGGGGTCTCCCGTGCACGACTACTTGTATGTATATATATATATATATATATATATATATATATATATATATATATATATATATATATATATATATATATATATATATATACTTGCAAGGAGTTTGATTTTCATGTGACATTCTCAAATTCATTTTGATTATCCTATAACATATCTTTTACCCATCTTATCCCCAATAAATGATCCACAACAATTTGTTATTTTTATATTTTATAAAAGGTTTAGAAATACTAGACATATGCATTTAATATTTCTATTGTTAGTAGTTAGAACTAATATTCTTGTCAAAAAATAAACAATTAATATTATTCAAAATTTGGTAAAAAAATAAATAGCTATACTTATATATAGTTTACATAGGAAATTTTCTATTTTAATGCATTCCACCATGAAAATATTTTAGACCACTAAATTTATTTAATTATTTTTTATAAAGATTTAAATTATACTAATCTTAGGAAGAAAAACAAATTTTTGAACTCAAAATAATATGAGTCATTCAATTTATTTAATTGTTCAAAATAATAACTTGAAATATATGAGTCATTTTAGTAAGTGAAGGAAATATTTTGAGCACAGCTTTCATTTAATTTTTCTAAATAATATGAAATTTTGATATTAAGCATCCTCCAATTAGAAGATTTTTACCTATTATATCATAAATCTTTAATTTTTGCACTTGATAAGTATTAAAAGATTTAATATTGTCATTTTGTATCATAAATCTATACTTAATAAGCGCGATCTTCCCTCTCTCCGTCACACAATGGAATTCGTGAAAATGCCCCTTTACCGGTTTCTCCAACTTCCTCTGCAAACGACAGCTTGCTCGCTCTTCTCCACTACTTCCGGTCTTAGCGTCATGCTGCCCCGCTGCTTCAAGTGACACCCCGACACTTTGACGCGCAGGCCTCGCCGCTCTTCCTACCGTTGTTTTCGTGGATAAGTGCTCGCTGTTCTCTGTCCATTCCATACCCATGCCCTAGGGCTTTCTCATCCTGCGCATCACGTCTTTGATCGCCGGCCTCATCTCCCTCTCCGACTCCAAGCACTCAAGCGCCAGTCCTGCACATCGCGAGAGGCTTCAACTTCTGATTTCGGTTGCCTGCACCGCCTCTGATTTGCCTCGCAAGATCGGTGCCTCTGATTTCTAGCTCATCTCATCGCTCCAGGTATGAAACACCTTCGACATCCTCGGCGATCCGTACTTCCTATTCTCAGTTACTTCGCGCAATTTTATGGTAGGGTAAATCTCATCAAATCGCCGTCATATTTTCGTCTTCCTAAACCTCCCCCGCATCTTCTTCCTTCGCCGGGTCGCCGACCGCTCCTCCTTGAGCCTGCCGAATTTCTCATCAGCTCAGGCCGCCGAGCTCTTTCACCCTATCTAGGTCGTCATTTTCAGGTAACATTCACTAAGTTTAAACAGTTTTTTTGCGGAAAGTTTCTCAACATTTATGGTAAAATTAAGGTCCCTAGATTTTGTTATTGCTTTAGTTGCACTGTTTATGCTCATTCCCGAGAGTGAGATGCAGCAAGTGCTAAATCAGAACTGTTGTTTGCATCTTTCTCATCGAAATCCACCTCCTCGCCTCCAGAGTTGTTTGATAAGTTTCTGAAACTCATTTGTTTTTGCTTTAATTAAACTTTATTTTAGGTCATCTATTGGTATTATGATTTGCTCCAAATTGTCTATACCCACATAATATTATTTGTATATATTATGAAATCTCATTCCGTTGTCTTCTTGATGATTGGATATACTTGATAAAATGTTAAAATATAGTGGTTTTTCTAATCAAACTTGATGTTTCTCTAGGGCCAGTTAGTTATAGGATCTCCCACGTACAAATTTTTTTTAAAACATTTGCTATCTCACGGTTCCTACATGTAGGACTCTAGGCTTTATTTTGGATGATTATAAGGGTGTACGAAGGGTTTCGATTACAAAACTGTCACATTTTTGAGCTAACAAAGTTTGCTGTGAAACGAACCTACACGTCCTATTGTTGTTTTCATTGGTGAAATGAACCTACGTGTGCCAACCCGACTAAGATAGCTGCGCGTGCGAACCTTATTAGTTACCACATTAGATGTAATTGTCTTTAGTTTTCTCACGTGTATTTTTTATTGAACATTTCACTATGTATTACAACATTAGTTCATCCACATTTGACATTTTAGTATGTTCAATTGAATATGCCTAAGAGTTTTGGATACCATGATCTATTTATTCAATGTCCGCCGAGCACTTTCACCCTATCTAGGTCCGTGGATTTTGTTATTGCTTTAGTTGGACTATTTATGCTCATTCCCGAGAGTGAGATGCAGCAAGTGCTAAATCAGAACTGTTGTTTTCGTCTTTCTCATTGAAATCCACCTCCTCGCCTCCACAGTTGTTTGATAAGTTTTTGAAACCCATTTGTTCTTGCTTTAAATAAACTTTATTTTAGGTCATCTATTAGTATTCTGATTTGCTCCAAATTGTCTATGCCCCCATAATATTATCTGTATATATTATGAAATCTCATTCCGATGTCTTCTTGATGATTGAATATATTATGAAATCTATTGGTATTCTGATTTACTCCAAATTGTCTACGCCCACATAACACGTTGACATGCATATCAGAAGCCAAGAAAAATAAGTAAACCCCTTAAATTGCTTGTTGAGTATATATCTATGACAAATGAGTTATTGTACACTGTAATTTGTAGATGAAACAGTGATAACCAATTATATAAAAAATTCATTCAACAGGAAGTGCCACACGAAGGGATAAAGTGCTCACCTTGACTTAGGGGCTGAAGAATTCATGTGTTGCTGGAAAGGGAAGCAGCAAGGGAGTGAGAACAATTGAATATGCCTAAGAGTTTTGGATACCATGATCTATTTATTCAATGTCCGCCGAGCTCTTTCACCCTATCTAGGTCGTCATTTTCAGGTAACATTCACTAAGCTTAAACAGTTTTTTTGCTGAAATTTTTTCAACATTGATGGTAAAATTAAGGTCCGTGGATTTTGTTATTGCTTTAGTTGGACTGTTTTTGCTCATTCCCGAGAGTGAGATGCAACAAGTGCTAAATCAAAACTATTATTTGCGTCTTTCTCATTGAAATCCACCTCCTCGCCTGCAGAGTTGTTTGATAAGTTTTTGAAACCCATTTGTTCTTGCTTTAAATAAACTTTATTTTAGGTCATCTATTGGTATTCTGATTTGCTCCAAATTGTCTATGCCCACATAATATTATCTGTATATATTATGAAATCTCATTCCGATGTCTTCTTGATGATTCAATATATTATGAAATCTATTGGTATTCTCATTTGCTCCAAATTGTCTATGTCCACATAAACACGTTGCCATGCATATCAGGAGCCAAGAAAAATAAGTAAACCTCCTTAAATTGCTTGCTGAGTATATATCTATGACAAATGAGTTACTGTGCAATGTAATTTGTAGATGAAACAACGAGAACCAATTATATAAAAAATTCATTCAACAAGAAGCGCCACACAGAGGCATAAAGTGCTCATCTTGCTTTAGGTGCTGAAGAATTCACGGACTGCTGGCAAGGGAAGCAGCAGGGGCGAAGCCCGTGCGCAGGCGGGTGAAACTCGCCTGTTGCGGTCAAAGGCCGCACGAGAGCATCGAGCACGGACGTAGTACGTGCGAATATGCTTATATTTAATAAAGAAGATACAAAATATTAGTATTAAAATGTTTGAGAATTATAAAATATCGAAATTAAATATTTATAATATAATATTAATATGAAAAAGAACTTTTTAATTGGAAATGCTTAGTGCAAATTGCAAAAAAGACCTAAAAATAATACAAATAATTACCAATAGATCGGTGTCGGCCCAGCCAGAGTAATAAATACCCGCACCGCGAAAACCCTAGCTCTGTTCTTCTGTAGATTCTTCCTCTTCTCCTCTCGCCGCCGCTTCGATGGGCCGAGTGATCCGAGCTCAGAGAAAGGGAGCTGGCTCAGTCTTCCGATCCCACACTCACCACCGGAAGGGCCCTGCTCGCTTCCGGAGCCTAGATTTCAGTGAACGCAATGGCTACCTCAAGGGCGTCGTCACCGACATCATCCACGATCCCGGCCGCGGTGCGCCGCTTGCTCGCGTTACTTTCCGTCATCCTTTCCGTTACAAGCATCAGAAGGAGCTCTTTGTCGCTGCCGAGGGCATGTACACCGGCCAGTTCTTGTACTGCGGCCGCAAGGCCGCTCTAATGGTTGGGAACGTCCTCCCGCTCCGTTCTATTCCAGAGGGAGCCGTGGTATGTAACGTTGAGCATCATGTCGGCGATCGCGGTGTGATCGCAAGGGCGTCGGGCGACTATGCTATCGTCATCAGCCATAACACCGATAATGGAACAAGCAGGTCTGATCCAATGAACCCTATTGCTCTCCCTCTATTTTTGTTTTCCAGATCTCCATTGATAGATACCAGTGATTGCACATTAGACAAAATATAAAGTTGATATATTGTCAGAATGCTACGAGAGATTATTTTGAAGTCGAGCTTTGCAAAATCAAATTGTTGCTTTTGAGAAGAAACTCCTGAAAATTATGCATTGATGTGTTGATAATATATTTGTTCTGTAAACCCGTCCCAAAAGATAATATTGAACAGAGTAGATGACAACATGTTCTGGCTTGAATTTTTTAGATTGCTTATTGCCCTTCTGAAATTTAGTCATGAAGATCTGACTTGTTAAGTTACAGCCTATTCTATCTTCCCTTTTGATGCAAACTGAATTGCATCGTTGTTTATTTTATTGCATTTATTTGAATATTTTGTAGCACATGTTATCTTACAAGTTTGTTCTTTATTTTTTGTGTATTTGTCTGTTTTGTCCCGCTCTTGCACAAATGTTTGTACGGATTATTGGTGTGATCGACTAGTAAATCTCTGAATAAATTGGTCTGTCAAATTAGGGTTATGATTACTTTTGGGCAAACAAGAAAATTAAAATGATTAAATATCTTTTTTGAAAATGTTTTTCCTTTGAGAATCTCAAGAGTTCTTGGACCCATTTGTCATCCCCATTTTATATTTTTAAACCTAAATCTTTTCCATTATCAAAATTGTTGTCCTATTCAGGCTCCCTAATTTATTTTCTAGTCATTTTGTAACTCTTACCAATTAAGAAAATTAATAGCCCTAAATTCCTTCTAAACTCAAGTTCCCTTGAAGGGAAGGAGACAGGAAAAGAATCAGACATATACCTTTTACTCCACTCGGTATTCCCCTACATTCCTTCGTCAAATACGTCGCCGTCGCTTGTTGAACGCCAATCTCTCCCTGCCGATGCCTCCAAAAGACATCTCCAGTGCTGGCGACCGCGCCTCCATCTGACCTGTCGTCTTCAAGCCCAGTGGCAGTCTTCTCTTAGCTCTCTGACGCCTTCTGCTGCGGGAAGATTGTTTCCCTGCCCTGCATCCGCCGCTGAAATCTTCTACGACTTACCTCCGACCACCAAACACCTCCTTTGGCTGCCAGCAGCCAACTCCCCACCTTTTCAATCTCTGATTGAGTTTTTCCCAGTTCGAGACCTTTCTCTAGAGCCTTTCCCCTCTGTCCAGCTTCAGGCCAAGGAAAATCGGTCCTAATCTCCTCTTCAACACAGTTGGGACACATTGTTGCTCACAATGATGGTATGATACTCACCTCATTTCGAATCTTGATTTTTTTGTTGCTATTGTTCGAACTTGTTTCTTCTTCATTGCTTGGAAAGCAAGATTTTTAGGATCGGGATCCTAGGTGGGATCGTTTAAGGGGTTGGATAGGATCAGATCGTAGGATCGGACCGTGGATCGTAAGATCCCACTACATTCTTAAAACAAGACTTAAATGATGAAATTGAATTTGATATCAATCATATCATACAATGACACATAATGTATACCAAAAAACCTATAATTAATCATTTTCTTTTGTTTACTATAAGACTATTATTACTAGACATCTAGAATAGATCCTAAGCCTAAGACAAGATAATACATGCATAAAAAAATAGTTATGATTGTAAATGTACCTGAGTAGTGTAACTTCCGACTCTACATTAGCAACTCTAAAGCCAAGATGAGTAAATATTTTTGTCTTAGCTGTCCCATCTTCGTCAAACTATCTTCAGTAACCAAATTATGAAGATGAACCTATAAATGAGAAAACATAAATCACAGAGACAATTATAAAGAGAAATTATCACATTGTCTAACTATCTTCGTCAAACTATCTTCAATCCAGAAATCTGGATGATTTCAGTTCAGAAATCATCCAGATTTCTGGAGGATTTCAGTCCAGAAATTGACTGATTTCTGGACTGATTTCAGTCAAGAAATCTGAATGATTTCGGGACTGATTTCAGTCCAGAAATTGAAGAAGAAGAAGAAGCCCGGATCGCGATCCTGGCAACCTTGTTGGAAAGCCTTCTGGCATTACCCATTTGCTTGCATGTTTAATTTGTCCAATAGATGGAGTGAATTGGGAGATGAACCGACTAATGATTGGAGCTGTTTTGTGTATCTAGTTCTCTTCAAGGACAGGATTTATTATAGTAAAAAAAATAAGAAGTTTATTTTGTTAATGATGTCGGTGTGAATTTACTTGTTTATGGTTGTTGATGGTCTAGTCTTGAGCCAACCAGATACTTGTTTTGGATTGCTAAAACAAAAAAGATAGAGATTGGATTGTAAATTACCTAATCGATTACCTTGGATCAAAACAAAGCGACTTTATCCATCCAGCTCGATATGTACAACCATTTAAGATGTTATTTATGTAGCGGGCTATTACGGTCTTAGCGAGTTTAGTTGATGAACACATCCTAATATGATTTTTTGTGCGCATTACTGTACGATAAAACATAAAATGCAAGAACCTACAGGAACAACTGATGCTAATACAACATGTATCGTTCAAAAGTACCTCAAAATATTAAATATTATTTATCCAAAACAGTTGACTTGAGAATGATTTGAATTGGTCTTAATCACATCCAATTCAAACAGTTGATGGATTTAGGATGGTAATTAATTAGTTGTAACATGCAATCTAATCTTAAACTTTTGTAATGATGCTAAAACAATCTCTTAAATGAAGTTGTTCAACTCACTATAAGGCATGAATTTAGTTTTCATTGAAAGGCTTAATAGGATTATGTGGGAGATGATAACCCATACCATAGCACCGAGCCTAGTGGCATGTGCTTACAACATATTCCCATCTTGGAACATATTGGCACTGTTTTATGAGTGGTACTAGTAATTGAAAGAGTTGATTAACTTATTTATCACTTTGAATGATGTAGGATTCTCCTAGAGCAAAAATATGAGAGAGATGAGGTGCACAAGGAGATTGTGAGAGTTGAGAAATGAGTCATGTGGTTCAAGAATCTTGTGTTAGGTTATAAAATTGATTGCTTATATATTGGATTAGTTAGTCTCGACCCTTGAATCTAATACAAATAAAATGTAAGAAGATGTAGAGCTCGATCTATGAAAATATGTTGCCATTCCCCCAACGACATCCCGAGGGTATATGTATGTATACATACAAGCAATTGTGCATGATCGTCTCCCTTGTCCCTATGCGACAATACACCCGTTGCTCGCGGATTTTTTTATTTCCGATATTGAATCAAATTCAAATAATATTGATCCGTTCTTAGCACACCTCTTAATTGAAAAAATAAAAATAAAAACTCATTTTGAAGTTTTGGCTTTTTGATTGGATCGTTTGTTTTAGTTCGGGATCAACACCATCCAAGTCTAGGCCATTTTGTGTCTATCCTCACTATTTGAGTAAAATTGGCACACACTCTGGTGAAGGGTGAAAAATTGAAGACCTTCCTGAAGTATATTGATTTCAGAAAAAGATTGAATTATTGGCATTAAGAAATGAAACATGTGTTATATATAATATTGAAGGCAATTGATTAGAAATCTGTAAACTTTGATCAAGTTATACCTGAAAGTGAAAAATGAAATTCACTTTATCATGATATATAAAGGTAAGGCTAATGTCCACATAATGTTCCTATTAAGTTTTAGAGAGTTATGGGCAATATTGCACGAATTTGATTGATAAATACTTAAATGAAATTTGAGAACTAAAAGGATGTCAAGTGGTTTGAATGTAAAGCAGTATCTATGAACTAAGAACTCTGTTCATGTTTATGCTTAATTGGTTATTATAGATGAATCAAACTTATTAGGACAGATTTTACTGAAACATATGTTTAGAACAAAGTGTTATTATTGGAGAATCATTCTAGTTTGCATGACAGAAAGATTTTTTTATGGAAGCAGTTTTTAAAGACATAGTGCTAAAGCATACAGAGAAAATAAAGGATATAATTTTTAAAAATTCTTTAGAGGCATATGATCAAGTATCAAATAATTGATTTGATTATCATTAAGGAATAAATGTGTGAATTCAAAGATATATTGAATTTATTAGAGATATATAGGATTGAACTTCGACTAGTATTATAAGTTATTGTGGAATGTATAGTTGTTATCACGCTGATCTCAGCTTGTTATGAACTTGACTATAAATCATATTGAGATAAAATTTGGTTTAGGAGAACTGGGAGGATTAAAATCCTGTTATAATGAGAGGAAAATTCTTGAAAAATGTTATACAATTATGGATAAAGAATTCAAGGTTGATATGAAAGTAAAGATACAAGAATAAATAGCAAACAATTTAATATTAAAGATAACATTAACTCAAAATCCATAAGGCATTTATCATAGAATATTAAGGACTGTGATATTGAATCAAATTCAAATAATATTGATCCGTTCTTAGCACACCTCTTAATTGAAAAAATAAAAATAAAAACTCATTTTGAAGTTTTGGCCTTTTGATTGGATCGTTTGTTTTAGTTCGGGATCAACACCATCCAAGTCTAGGCCATTTTGTGTCTATCCTCACTATTTGAGTAAAATTGGCACACACTCTGGTGAAGGGTGAAAAATTGAAGACCTTCCTGAAGTATATTGATTTCAGAAAAAGATTGAATTATTGGCATTAAGAAATGAAACATGTGTTATATATAATATTGAAGGCAATTGATTAGAAATCTGTAAACTTTGATCAAGTTATACCTGAAAGTGAAAAATGAAATTCACTTTATCATGATATATAAAGGTAAGGCTAATGTCCACATAATGTTCCTATTAAGTTTTAGAGAGTTATGGGCAATATTGCACGAATTTGATTGATAAATACTTAAATGAAATTTGAGAACTAAAAGGATGTCAAGTGGTTTGAATGTAAAGCAGTATCTATGAACTAAGAACTCTGTTCATGTTTATGCTTAATTGGTTATTATAGATGAATCAAACTTATTAGGACAGATTTTACTGAAACATATGTTTAGAACAAAGTGTTATTATTGGAGAATCATTCTAGTTTGCATGACAGAAAGATTTTTTTATGGAAGCAGTTTTTAAAGACATAGTGCTAAAGCATACAGAGAAAATAAAGGATATAATTTTTAAAAATTCTTTAGAGGCATATGATCAAGTATCAAATAATTGATTTGATTATCATTAAGGAATAAATGTGTGAATTCAAAGATATATTGAATTTATTAGAGATATATAGGATTGAACTTCGACTAGTATTATAAGTTATTGTGGAATGTATAGTTGTTATCACGCTGATCTCAGCTTGTTATGAACTTGACTATAAATCATATTGAGATAAAATTTGGTTTAGGAGAACTGGGAGGATTAAAATCCTGTTATAATGAGAGTAAAATTCTTGAAAAATGTTATACAATTATGGATAAAGAATTCAAGGTTGATATGAAAGTAAAGATACAAGAATAAATAGCAAACAATTTAATATTAAAGATAACATTAACTCAAAATCCATAAGGCATTTATCATAGAATATTAAGGACTGTGATATTGAATCAAATTCAAATAATATTGATCCGTTCTTAGCACACCTCTTAATTGAAAAAATAAAAATAAAAACTCATTTTGAAGTTTTGGCTTTTTGATTGGATCGTTTGTTTTAGTTCGGGATCAACACCATCCAAGTCTAGGCCATTTTGTGTCTATCCTCACTATTTGAGTAAAATTGGCACACACTCTGGTGAAGGGTGAAAAATTGAAGACCTTCCTGAAGTATATTGATTTCAGAAAAAGATTGAATTATTGGCATTAAGAAATGAAACATGTGTTATATATAATATTGAAGGCAATTGATTAGAAATCTGTAAACTTTGATCAAGTTATACCTGAAAGTGAAAAATGAAATTCACTTTATCATGATATATAAAGGTAAGGCTAATGTCCACATAATGTTCCTATTAAGTTTTAGAGAGTTATGGGCAATATTGCACGAATTTGATTGATAAATACTTAAATGAAATTTGAGAACTAAAAGGATGTCAAGTGGTTTGAATGTAAAGCAGTATCTATGAACTAAGAACTCTGTTCATGTTTATGCTTAATTGGTTATTATAGATGAATCAAACTTATTAGGACAGATTTTACTGAAACATATGTTTAGAACAAAGTGTTATTATTGGAGAATCATTCTAGTTTGCATGACAGAAAGATTTTTTTATGGAAGCAGTTTTTAAAGACATAGTGCTAAAGCATACAGAGAAAATAAAGGATATAATTTTTAAAAATTCTTTAGAGGCATATGATCAAGTATCAAATAATTGATTTGATTATCATTAAGGAATAAATGTGTGAATTCAAAGATATATTGAATTTATTAGAGATATATAGGATTGAACTTCGACTAGTATTATAAGTTATTGTGGAATGTATAGTTGTTATCACGCTGATCTCAGCTTGTTATGAACTTGACTATAAATCATATTGAGATAAAATTTGGTTTAGGAGAACTGGGAGG
Organism: Platanthera guangdongensis; assembly: GCA_039583875.1. Lineage (NCBI taxonomy): Eukaryota > Viridiplantae > Streptophyta > Magnoliopsida > Asparagales > Orchidaceae > Platanthera > Platanthera guangdongensis. The sequence goes on from CM077163.1 coordinate 232,773,571, forward strand.
ATTAAAATCCTGTTATAATGAGAGTAAAATTCTTGAAAAATGTTATACAATTATGGATAAAGAATTCAAGGTTGATATGAAAGTAAAGATACAAGAATAAATAGCAAACAATTTAATATTAAAGATAACATTAACTCAAAATCCATAAGGCATTTATCATAGAATATTAAGGACTGTGAAGAGATGTAAAGATTCCAACTCGGTGAATTGAAGGGTGAGAAGAACGCCTTAGTGGTAGTGAGAAAAAAATAGTTTGAATTAGAAAGGCTTGCGGTGGAGGTGCTTGCTAGAGAAGAGGTGCTAGTCAGAAAAAAACGAGGACAAAGAACGCACAAGCATAGAAAAACGAGTTATGCATAAAGAATCATTTGAAGAGTCAAATCCCTTACTTTAGCCTTTAGTACTAAGCTCACTCAATTGCATTCTGAATTATTTCATTTGATCTGGGCTGATCAATCAAGATAACATTTGTTTGAAAAAAGTGAATATTTATTCAAATTTAGGCACACAACAAGACCTATTCAGAGCTTAACAGTAAGACATGCGCCCTACATTTGCATTTTGCAAAAATTTCTCTATACTATTTGTTGGAAGAGCTCAAAGCTTGTATGTATTATTTCAGTATCTAAATACAAGGAGAGAATACAAATATATAGGAAGAAGAAGAGAGAAGAAAATCTTATACAAGATGTGGGACTAAAGGAGGAGAGAAGATAAAACAATAAATGGGTCCAATAATGGGCCCTTTACATGGGCTATTTTAACACTCCCCCTCAAGCTGGAGCGTACAAATCGTATGCGCCAAGCTTGGACAAGCATTGATAGAAGAGTGTCTTGGAAAGAGCATTCGTGAAGACATCCGCAACTTGTTAAGATCCTGGGACATGCTTTAGGTCAAGCTTCTTCATTTGAACCTTTTTCCGGATGAAGTGACAATCGACCTCAATATGCTTCGTTCTTTCGTGAAAGACTGGGTTCTTTGCGATGTGTATGGCGGCTTGACTGTCACAAAGGAGAAGAGCCGGTGATGGTAATTTTACACCCAGATCAGTAAAAAGACTCTCAAGCCATGTCAATTCTGATACAACTGATGTCATTGCCCGGTACTCTGCCTCGGCTGACGATCGAGCAACGACCGCTTGTTTCTTACTTCGCCAAGTAACAAGATGTCCTCAAAGGTAAGTGCAAAAACCACTCGTAGATCGCCGGTCATTGAGAGAGCCAGCGTAGTCAGCATCTGAATATGCCACCAATGTTGGAGCAGAAGAGGAGATCCTGTAGACAAGTCCCTGACCAGGAGTGGTTTTCAGATACCTGAGAATTCATTCCACTGCTTGAAGATGAGATTTTCGAGGAGAGTGCATGTATCTGCTGACAAGACCAACAGCAAAGGAAATATCTGGTCTGGTAACTGTGATATATATCAGTTTTCCAACAAGACGTCGATAATATTCAGGATTCTGGAGAAGGAGATCGGAGTCGGATGCCTGGGCACACAGTTTGTGGTTCACATCTATAGGAGTATCGCTTGGCTTGCAGCGAGACTGACCCGCATCATGAAGAAGGTCAAGACAATATTTCCGTTGAGAGAGAGTGAGCCCATCCGGCCTCCTGACAATCTCAAGGCCCAAAAAATAGCGAAGAGGTCCCAAATCGTTTGTCTGGAAGACTGAGTTTAGATGAACTTTGACTGCCTGTATCCCTTGAGAGTCATCTCCAGTAATGATAATATCATCGACGTATACTAACAGAATAACCGTGCCTGTTGGTTGGTGACGAGTAAAGAGCGAGAAGTCGGCCGAGCTCTGAGTGAAGCTAATCTCACGGAGGACCTTGCTGAATTTTTCAAACCATGCCCGTGGAGATTGTTTGAGACCATATTGAGCCTTTTTAAGATGACAGACCTGAGACTCCCCCGTGGTCTCAAACCCGGGTGGTTGTTGCATGTAGACAGTTTCCTGGAGATCTTCATTCAAGAAAGCATTCTTGATATCCAGCTGAAAGAGAGGCCACCGGTGATGGACAACAACATATATGAGGTCGCGAACACTATTAAGCTTTGCTACCGGAGAGAAAGTTTCCTCATAATCTAGCCCCTCCTATTGAGTGAAACCTCTAGCCACAAGACGGGCCTTTAGACGGTCAATTGTCTCATCGACAACATGTTTGATGACAAAGACCCACTTGCACCCAATTGGTTTCTGGCCCGGGGGAAGAGGAACAACAGACCATGTTTGGTTAGAGCAGAGAGCAGACATTTCTTCCTCCATGGTCGCTCGCCATCCTGGATGTTGAAGCGCCTCCTGCACAGAATTAGGAATAGCAACCGAAGAGAGAGAAGTAGCCAAAGTGTGTAAATGGGGAGATAGGCGATGCAGAGAGATGTAGTTTGCCAGTGGATGAGCAGTGGAAGGCGATACCTGATCATTTGGACGCGGAGTATCCATGGTAGAGACCGACGGCAGAGGGGCAACGAAAGTGGTAGAGCGACGAGTGTAGACGCGGATAACTTGTGGTTTGGAGGAAACGACAGTCGGTGTAGAGAGAACGACAGTCGGAGTAGTGGCGGGAATGACCGGGCGTGGGATGGATGGAGGAGTAGGTGTGGGTGGTAGATGGTCAGGGAAGGGAGCATGAAAGAATGATTGATCCTCGCAGAAAGTGACATCAGCAGAAACAGAGATCTTGCGTGTAACAGGCGAATAGCAGACATACCCCTTTTGGGTGCGGGAATAACCAACAAAGATATGCTTGGCCGCTCGGGGATCCCGCTTATCCAAGGAAGACCCCAAACGGTGGACAGCAGACGCTACCGAATACACGAGGTGGGAGAGGAAAAGCCGGAGTGGAGGGAAAGAGTATGCTAAACAGAGTAGCATAGTTGAGAATAGAGGAAGGGAGACGGTTAATGAGAAAACAGTCGGTCGAGACCACAAAGTTCCAATATGGTTTAGGGACATGCATTTGCAGCATGAGGAAACGGGCAACATCGAGTAAGTGGCGATTCTTGCGTTCGGCAACATCGTTTTGTTGCAGCGTGTAAGCGCAGGAAGTTTGATGTAGAATCCCGAACTCAGAACATAAAGCAGTAAATTCGTGACTAGTGTACTCACGAGCATTGTCAGTGCGTAGTACTTTGATGGTGGTGTGGAAATGCGTACGGGTTTCGAGGACAAAGGCCCGAAAGACACGAGAAAGCTCGGAGCGATCACGAAGTAAGTATAACCAGGTAGTGCGAGAGTGATCATCAATAAACGTTATAAAATACCAGAACCGGAAATACTAGGAATTTTAAATGGTCCCTAAATATCCGAATGCACTAAATCAAAAGGAGCAGCGCTCCGAGTACAATGTGAAGAAAAATAGGAACGAGTTTGCTTGCCGAGGATACATGAGTCACACTGAAAGGGGGTAAAAGAAACATCCGGGAGAACCCGCTGGAGGACCGGTAGAGGAGCATGCCCAAGTCGACGATGCCAATCAGTTGAAGAGACGAATGAGAGGATGGTGAGAGAGTCGTCGAGAAGGTAGAGCCCATTCCGCAGCCGGCCTTTACCAATGGTAGTCTGCGTCCGCCGATCCTGTATAACAAAAGAAGAGAAAGTGAATATAACAGAACAATCCAGATCATTAGTAAGCCGTCCAACAAAAAGTAAATTGAACGGGAAACTCGGGACGTGAAGAGCCGAGCGAAGGGAGATGGAGGAGGTGAGAGGAAGATCTGCCGAGCCGGAGACGGGAACCTTGGCTCCATTGGCCACAATAATAGACGGTGGACAAGGGGAATTCAGGTACTGGGCAGGTCGATGTGGAGTAATGTGATGGGTAGCGCCAGAGTCCACAATCCAGCCCAAGCCGGTGGAGAGACAAGCGGTACCTGTGTTAGAGACGGAGGCAAGGGAGACAGAGGGTGGGTGGAGCAATCCCTGGAGATGCTGGAGCTGAAGACAGACACTTTCAAGATCAGGAGGACCAGCATCGGTAGCAACAGAAGCTGTCGGGCGAGGAGGATAACCAACTTTCTTGTAACAGGTGGCCTCGAGATGACCGTCTTTCCCGCAGAAGGAACACTTCGGCCGACCCTGACCACCACGACCACGGCCGCGAGATCCCGAACGACCCCCCCGAGTAGAAGGAGGAGGAGGGAATGGTAGAAGTGGAGGTGCCTGCTGAAGAAGGGCCGGAGGAGCTGCAGTATCTGGATTAGGGGATACTCGGAGAATCATGGAGCACACATCAGAAAATGATGGTGTGGTAGAGGAAGCCAGGACCTGAGCACGAATGCTCTGAAGGTGAGGGGGAAGACAGACCATGATGATGGCAGTACAGGCGGCTTCCTTCTGAGTGTGCTGAGCAACAACATCATTGGTGAACGGCTGATGCTGGATCCATGCTTCAGCAAGAGTCTTCGCACGAGCAACAAAGGAGGTCATATCCGAAGCCCCTCCAGCATGAAGAGCAAAGATGTCAGTGAGGATGTCGTAGAGATGCTGGAGGCTGTACCGTCCAGAATATAAGGAGTGGAGCTCAGTCCACATATCTTTGGCAGTGTCATGATACATGGCCATTTGATAGGGCTCACCATCTAAAGAGTTCAAAATCCAGGTCTGAACTCGGCCATCATTGCGGAGCCAGTCATCGGTAGGAGGGATGGGAGGAGCCTGAGTAAGGTGAGAGAAAAGGCCCTTGGCCTGAAGAACTCGTCGAACTGAATGTACCCAAGGGACGAAGTGCTTCTTTCCAGAAAGAGGGATGGTAGTGATGCGCAGCTCGTCACGGACTTCTGTAGTGCAAGCCGGGCGGTCAGTCGGACAAGCCGGGCGGTCAGCAGGCGGGCTGTCCGTCGAGCCAGAGGAGTTACCGGAAGAGCCCATAAGGGCAGACCGCAGAGGCAGACAGCTGAGGTCGCTGCGAGAAGGGAGCAAGACCACGGCGAGAAGAGGATAAACCGCCTGCGAGAAGACAAGGAGGCTGCCGCGAGAATGACTGCGGAAGACCACGACCAGAATGCGGAGAGTCAGCAGCCCGCACGGTCAAGCCGGACACCAGCGAGTAGTCAGGTCGCGACCAGAGGGCAGAAACAAAGAGAGAGACCGCCCCGGTCTAGGTGAAGCCAGCAGCGGTCAGAGAGCGGAAGGAAACCGCGAGAGATCGCAAGCGAGTAGAAGGAGGCAGAGAGAAAGCGGATAAGAGCAGCCCGCAAGAGAGAACCCGCAGCGGGTTGACAGAGATCGCGGTAAGCAAAGGGGAGACAGGCCGCAAGTAGGAACTTGAGCGGCTAGAGGAGAGAGGGCGCGAGCAGGAACTCGAGCGGTCAAGAGGAGAGAGGCCGCGAGTAGGAACTCGAGTGGCTAGGGGAGAGAGGCCGCGAGTAGGAATTCGAGCGGCTAGAGGAGAGCGAGACCGGGCGGTTAAAAACAAACAAACCGCAAGCGGCAAGAGAAGCCGCAAAGAGTAGTGGGTCCCACGAGGAAGAGGAGAGGTTATAAAAGAGATGGAGGGGTGGATCCACGGGAGGGAGAGAGGAAGAGGATAGGGCAGCGACTTAACAAGGGAGAAGCCGCTGAGAGAAGAGACGGGTAGAAACAGGCCGCTACCCGGTGTGAGTAGAGGATCAGGCCGCAGAGAGAGCGGATACTCTAAGAAGCAAAGCCGGACGGTTAGAAAAGGTGAAACCGCGAGGTCGGAACCGCTGACTCTGATACCATGTTGGAAAAGCTCAAAGCTTGTATGTATTATTTCGGTATCTAAATACAAGGAGAGAATACAAATATATAGGAAGAAGAAGAGAGAGAAAAATCCTATACAAGATGTGGGACTAAAGGAGGAGAGAAGATAAAACAATTAATGGGCCCAATAATGGGCCCTTTACATGGGCTATTTTAACACTATTATATTTATGTTATACATATTCTTTAACCTCTAATTTCAGTCAAATGTTAAATTGGACTGATCAAATTAGAGTTCGAGTCAGAATTGGATCAAAACACGGTCAACCCCTTTTTGATTATGGATTGGCTTGTTTTGTTCTATGTGAGCCAAATTTTAGTCAGATCTTTGAGCTATCTTCAACTCTCAAGCCAATGTAGCAACCTTAGTGGAGCGATCAAAGAGTTTCCTATTAAGTAGGTCTATATGAAGTATCAATATTTAGAGAAAGCTCTTTTAAAAATTATTTTAATCTAAGTGCCTTGGTGTATATTATTTAGTAAATAACCATTCTAATTGATGATGCATCTATTGTGATAATTAAAATTTTTGAACAATGGAGATACTATATAGAATATAAAGTGTTTAGAAGTAGTAGTATATGATATGCAGTTTTAGTTGGGTGATATTAACAATTATCGATGTCTTTTTAGAAGATACGAAGATATTTATGTGTGATAAATTCAAGTATAGTCGATCTATTATTCAAGAAAATAGAGATTCAATAGGCATATATTTTTAGAGTTAAGGGCCCTGGGTACTTAAAAAGAAGGTGTTCGATAGTAGTATGTGGTCAGGAAATATCCTTGAGTTGCAAAGGTAAGTTTAAGATCCATAATTATGGTGGTGATTATCTATAAATGTAAATTTTGTGCAATACAAAAGAAGTTGACATCTAAGTTTAAGATCCGTGTTTGTTGGTTTTAATGCCTCAAAAAATACGGAGTAACCAACAAAAAGTGTGTTTATAAAGCCACCATATAATTGGGATAGGGCTGCTTACTCTGGTTATTGCTCACGATGGCAATGACTCTGATTATTGCTGATGGAATGTTATTTATCTCTATAGGAGTGAAATTAATTTTTATTTTCTTGCTTTATAACTTTTTTAACTGACGTGTGCTTGATACGGGCTTTCGTTTGAGATTTCGTTCGCTGTTGAAACCGAAAATTCGGTCTCTATGGAGTTCACCTTTGGGGAAGGGGTGATCACACACTTCTCTCCCGCGAGCTGAACAACTAAGGAAAAAGAACAGGGGACAGACCCAAGGGCTCGACGCGGAGGACCCACCACGCATCCGGAAGATCTTAGAGCGTTTCCCCTCTGTTACCGATGCAGTGGAGGAACCCCCGTGGCGGGTGTACACACGACGAGCTCGAGGAAATGCGGACTCAAGCGAGGCGTCGGACCGGCCGGGCGATGGGGACAACACCGAACCGGGCGGCTCGGCGGGCGTGCTAGGCGGACCCGCACCGGGCGGGATTGCAAACCGGGTGGCCACTCGTTGAGGGTTGGGTTTATTTATGCTTGTAATAATTTTGGTTCCCTATATATGGGGACTTGGACTTTTGCTTTAGGGTTATGTTTTGTATCTTGGAACTTTGGGGGCTGATCCCTCTTCTCCTCTCTTCCTCTTGCTTCCTTCTTCTTCTCTCCTAAACCCTAACCGGCCCTCTCTCTTGACCGGATTCCTCTTATTGCATCTTGTTGGTATTAACTGGTCCGACCTGCCGCTCTGCCCGCTCGTTGCCGCCGGCTTTCTATGGCCCCGAGCACCCGCCTTTCCGCGGCCGACACCGCGGATCTCGCCGACGCCACCGCGAGTCAAGTCGCCCTCCACGCGACTCAGATCGGAGAACTCAAGACCTCGGTTGACGCCCTCTTGGCGGGTCAATCGCTCATCCTCAGCCGCCTCGATGCGCTCGCGCCGCGCCGCACACCGGCACCGGCGTCCGCGTCCTCCACCGACACCGCCTCGATTCTCGGTGTTCCGCCGGCCGCTCCTCCTGTCGCGCCGCCCACGCTACCCGTGGGGGGAGGGGGCCGCCTACCCCAACACCTCGACGTTCCCTCCTTCTCCGGCGTGGATCCCTTGGGATGGATCGCACGCGCGGAACAATATTTCGACCTCAACGTCACCCCGCTACCGGATCGGGTCGGCACGGCAATCATTGGCCTCGACGGATCCGCCCTCCATTGGGCTCGTTGGCTACGCCAAAGCCAACCCGCCATTTCGTGGGTCGATTTCAAACAGGAGATGGTTACCCGCTACGATCCTCGCTATACCGGATCCGCCATTGAACGCCTATGTAGCGCGCGGCAATCGGCCGATTTGGACACCTACATCGACGAGTTCGTCGCCTTGGTCACACAAGTCCCGGGCCTTCCGCCCGATCATTATTTGGGGTTTTTCCTCCAAGGTCTCGTTCCCTCCATTCGATCTCGCCTCCGGACACACAACCCGCGCACCGTATCGGACGCTTTGATACTTGCGCGGGCCGTCGAGGCCGACCTTGGACACCGGCCACCGGCGACACCTCATCCTCCGGGGCATAAACACTCCACCGGACGGGATCACCAACCGCGGACAACCGGCCATCCTGAGGCTCGGACCGGTCGCCCCACACCGCCGCACCGCATATCAAACCACGATTACAACGAACTCCGTCGCAAGGGCTTGTGCTTCCGTTGTCGTCAACCGTATTCCCCTCAACATGTGTGCGCCGTCAAGGAGTTTCACGCCCTATTTGGCGATTTCGACACGGAGGTCACCATGGCTGATTTTGATGCACTTGTTCTACCCGATGACGACGATCCTCCGGGGGCGGCGGCGGCGCTGAACATCCTTGATTTACCATTCTACTCGGTTGGTGGTATTACCGGACCGCGTACTATGAAGATGCGCGGAACGGTCCGCGGCCGTCCAATCATTATTATGATCGACAGTGGCGCGAGTCATAACTTTCTCTCCGTCGAAGTGGCTCGGGCCTTGGAGTTGCCGAGCCAATCTTCCCCAAATTTCGCCGTCGCCTTGGGCGATGGCAGCCGCCGCCCAACCTTGGGCCGGTGCGACAATGTTAACTTCTCTATCAGCGATTATACTTTTACGACGGACTTCTATGTCTTCGCGTTGGGCGGTTTGGACGCAATATTGGGCGTCGCTTGGCTCCAAACTTTGGGCGACGTTCGCGTCAATTGGGCTAACATGTCCATGCTATTCCACCATCAAGACCAACCATGCCGCCTTTTAGGCGATGCAACTCTCCTCCGCTCCCCGCTCTCCGCCCGAAGCCTAAACCGCATTACGGACGCCACCTTTGCGGCATGGTTATGGCCCATGCAATCGGAGGCTTCCCCGGCGGCTCCGCCATCCCAAGAACTGCAAGCTCTCATCGCGGAATTCTCGGACATTTTCACAACTCCAACCGGACTTCCTCCGGTCCGCCCAACCGACCATGCTATTGTCCTCCAACCGGCATCCACCGCAATCTCGGTGCGGCCATACCGCTACGGTCACACACAAAAGGATGAGATCAAACGCCTAGTGCGGGAGATGCTCTTGGGGGGTCTCATTCGGCCAAGCTCTAGTCCCTTTTCCAGCCCGGTTTTGCTCGTTCGGAAAAAAGACGCAAGTTGGCGTTTTTGTGTGGACTATCGCGAGCTCAACAAAGCAACCGTGGCGGACAAATATCCGATCCCGGTAAGACAGGAATTGTTGGATGAACTTCATGGCGCTACCTTCTTCACCAAGTTGGACTTGCGGGCCGGCTACCATCAAATTCGGGTTTGCCCGGAGGATATTCACAAGACGGCGTTTCGCACCCACGACGGCCATTTTGAATTCGTGGTAATGCCGTTTGGGCTCACCAACGCCCCGGCAACCTTCCAAGCAACGATGAACGACATCTTTCGGCCGGTACTCCGTAAACACGTGCTTGTGTTTTTTGACGACATTTTGGTTTTTAGTTCTACGTGGCAGGAACACCTTCTTCATGTGCGTCAAACATTCTCTACTCTTCGGCGTCATACCTTGGCGGTGAATCAAAAGAAGTGTTCCTTTGGCGAGACGAGCGTCCACTATTTGGGGCACACTATTTCGGCCGGCGGCGTCGCCATGGACACCGATAAGGTCCATGCGGTGCTCCATTGGCCCACACCCACATCACTTCGGGAAGTTCGCGGTTTTCTTGGCCTTACCGGCTACTATCGCCGGTTCATCAAGGACTACGGCGGGATAGCCCGCCCTCTCACGCAATTATTGAAGAAATCGGACGAGGCCCCCTTTGAGTGGCCACCCGCGGCAACCGCCGCCTTTGCGGCGCTCCAATCCGCTCTCATTCATGCTCCGGTTTTGGCAATGCCGGATTTCAACCAACCTTTTATCATTGAATGTGACGCTTCCGGCACGGGCGTAGGGGCGGTCCTCATGCAAGCCGGCCGCCCCATAGCATACTACAGCCGGGCTTTTTCTACGGCCATCCGGAGCCGTTCGGCGTATGAAAATGAGCTTATGGCATTGGTTCTTGCCGTCCAACACTGGCGGCCGTATCTCCTTGGCCGTCCATTTATCGTCCGAACGGATCATCATAGCCTCCGCTACCTTCTACAACAAAAGATCGCCACACCCGCTCAACAAATGTGGGTCGCCAAACTACTTGGCTACGACTTCACCATTGAGTACCGCTCCGGCAAATCCAACAAAGCGGCGGACGCCTTGTCTCGCCTAACCACCGCACCCGAGTTAACGACCATCTCCCGGCCGGTTTGGGACGATATCTCAACTCTACAACATGAGGCGGACAACGACCCTAAGTTGGCAAACATCCGTCGCATTCTTCTCGCCAACCCGACCGGCCACCCGCCCTACTCCCTGATCGGAGGCCGATTATTCCATCGGAATCGCCTCGTGCTATCGTCCAGCTCTCCGAGCATTCCACGGCTTCTCGCCGAGTTTCATTCGACTCCAACCGGTGGCCACGCGGGAGCTTTCCGCACCTATCGGCGCCTTGCGGCGACCCTCTATTGGCCAAGTATGATGCGGCAAGTCAAGGCTTATGTTGCGGCTTGCCTACCTTGCCAAAAGGCCAAATATGAAACCATGTTTCCCGGCGGCCTCCTCCAACCCTTGCCGGTGCCGGAACGCATTTGGGAAGACATAGCCATGGACTTCATTACGCGATTACCTCGCTCCAATGGCTTCGACTGCATCCTTGTGGTAGTGGACCGGCTTACCAAGTATGGCCATTTCCTTCCACTTCGCCATCCGTACACGGCAACCACGGTGGCCGACGTGTTTATCTCGGACGTGGTGCGTCTACATGGGTTCCCTCGCTCCATTGTTAGCGATCGGGACCCCCTGTTCCTCAGTGGGTTCTGGACATCCCTTTTTAAGCTCCAAGGGACTCGTTTACGCATGAGCACGGCGTATCACCCACAAACCGACGGACAGTCGGAAGTTCTCAACCGGTGTTTAGAAACCTACCTACGGTGCTTCATCGGAGAACGCCTCGGATCTTGGGCCAAATGGATTTGTTGGGCGGAATATTCATACAACACTTCATATCATCATGCGGCGAACATGACACCGTTCGAAGCCGTCTATGGCCGACCCCCACCATCCATTACCCGTTACCTTCCGGGTGAATGCCCCGTCCCCACCTTGGCCGATCATCTTCACAATCGGGACATTATTTTGGATAGCTTGAAGCACCACCTCCACCGAGCCCAAGGAAAGATGACTTCTTTTGCAAATAGGAAACGCCGGGATCTCTCTTTTCAAGTGGGAGAAAAGGTGTTTCTCAAACTCCACTCATATCGCCAACTCTCGGTCGCAAGGCGACCTTGCCCAAAGCTAGCTCCACGATTCTTCGGCCCCTTTGAGGTACTTAGCCGGATAGGGGCCGTGGCATACCGACTTCGTTTACCCGCCGAAAGCCGAATCCATCCGGTCTTCCATGTGTCACAACTTCGCCGCGTCATTGGCGACCACCCGGCGGCGACTCACATTCCGAGCGACTTGGATCATGCGGGTTCGGAACCACTCTATCCGGCCAACATCATCGACCGCCGCAACCATCTTCCCGGCGATGCGGCCCCCGAGGAGGTTCGGGTTGCATGGCGGCATAGGCCGGTCACCGAGGCTACGTGGCTCATCCGAGATGACTTCCGCCGCCAATTTCCGGATTATTGCCTTGAGGACAAGGACAATTTTCCAGATGGAGGCATTGTTACCGATGCAGTGGAGGAACCCCCGTGGCGGGTGTACACACGACGAGCTCGAGGAAATGCGGACTCAAGCGAGGCGTCGGACCGGCCGGGCGATGGGGACAACACCGAACCGGGCGGCTCGGCGGGCGTGCTAGGCGGACCCGCACCGGGCGGGATTGCAAACCGGGTGGCCACTCGTTGAGGGTTGGGTTTATTTATGCTTGTAATAATTTCGGTTCCCTATATATGGGGAGTTGGACTTTTGCTTTAGGGTTATGTTTTGTATCTTGGAACTTTGGGGGCTGATCCCTCTTCTCCTCTCTTCCTCTTGCTTCCTTCTTCTTCTCTCCTAAACCCTAACCGGCCCTCTCTCTTGACCGGATTCCTCTTATTGCATCTTGTTGGTATTACCCTCCCTAGCCAAATGTCGAGCTAAGGGTATCTCAGAAAACGCAAGAAGACCGGGGCACAAGTAAAACATGTCTTCTGAGGTACCCCCTTAGGTCTATTTAGGCTTTGTTTGACACGGTGGTGGTGGTGGTAAAATGTATGGGTTAAACCGTCATTTGTTAAGGATCACCTAACTAACATCATCTGTTTGAATATAAAAGTGGATGAAGTTCCTTAATTGGGTGTTAATGAATGACAATTTAACCCTCATGTTCATGTCCGCCACCACCGTGCCAAACTGAGCCTTATAAACTTCTGAAAACAGTCTGCAAATAACCAACCTTTGCTGTTCCAAACAGCTATGTGCAGCCCAACTGGGTCTGTCAACAGCGTGACTCCGCTGTTCCTACAAGCTATAGGCAGGCCAACGGGGGCAAAATGGTAAAAACACACCCAAGGGACTGGGCGAGTGACCCTCTGGAACCCCCACTCGCCGGGGGTGGCGAGTGCACGACGGAGCTGACACTCGCCGCCTCTATCCCCCCTGGGCGAGTGCGGGCCCGGCCTGCCCCACTCGCCCGCTGCCTGCCGAGCCTCTTGGGGCGAGTGCGAGACGGCCTGCTTCACTCGCCCGCTGCTCGCCGAGCCCTTGGGGCGAGTGCGAGCCGACCTGCTTTACTCGCCCCTCAAACGGTCCACCTCACTTGGGCGAGCCGGATTGCCGGACTTTGGCCGATCTGGCTCCTGTCGACCACTACTCGTCGGATATGGAGTTGTACACAATCTCCGCTCTTTGCAATGTTGGTCCAAGTTCGGAAAGCAACATCAAACCCCGCGATATGCGGCGAGTGCGTCAGAAGCCAGAGAATCTTTCAGTGGGCTCCACCAGCGGTTATAAATACATGCCAGCGTACCTGGGTGGCCTCCGCCATTCCCCTTGAGTTTTGCCGAGATGCCTCTCCCCAAGGAGCTCCAAGAGAAGCTTATCCGTGCCCACGAGCTCAACGCCGCTCGCGCTGACGCGCCAGTCAGCATGCCTCCCAATGCTGCATTGCGCGAGCCGTCAAAGTCCAATCCTGCCAAGAAGGCGAAGACCATTCCAAAGGATGTCGCGTCCATCTACCGGGACCTGGAGTCCACTTTGACTCCCTCGCTCGCCTCCTCCAAACTGACTGCCGACCCCAAGGGGAAAATGGATGTCGGCATTCTAGCTGACCCTAAACGTCGCCAGATCGATGCCGAAACCTCCACGCCGCGGGTCCACACCCCACGCGACGACTCGCGGCCTCAGACTCCTCCCGACGCTCGCCTGCAGAGCAAATCGCCTCCCTTCGGGACCACGGGGCTGGACTCGCTGAAGTCCAAGTCGCCAGCTCGCGTTTCTTCTCAGCAGCCCGCACTTGCTCTTGTGCTTGTGGGGGAAAGGGCCGGGGACATCCCTGTCCCCAGCTTCAACCTCATCTCTCCGGAGGTCCATCCCCCTGGTCGCAGTAAGAACTTAGCCTTGCCGCCCCACACACCCTCCAAGGACTGCCAAGCCTATCTTGTAAGCCCCGCTTTTATTAGAACATTTTTCCCAGATATCTCGGCTGCGCTCGCACCCCTTCTCTGTCGGAGTTGATCATTTTTGCAGGTCTCCTGCTCCATCTGAAATCGAGGAATCTTCCGAACAAACTCGCCACCCGCTGACCCCGGGATGGAGAGCTTCCTGGACAAGTCGCTGGATCCTGCTGAGCTGAGACGACAAATGATTGAAGTGCTGAGGAAACAGGACGCCGCCTTACGCCAGCTTCGGGCGGACAATGCATATGGCGAACAGAGACTTCAGGCGCTGGAGCAGTACTTCGTGCAGCTCGCAGATAAGGTGGAGCACGGCTCGGCGGGCGTGATGATGTCCCCCACCCCAGTTATGTCGAGAATCCATGAGAACCTGCAGGCAGACCTTCAGCCGCGACCTGGACCTGGTCCTCGAGTTCCTCACCTCGCTCCGACTTCCGGGGATGGGGGCGCGAGGTCTGTGTAGATGGAAATGACTCCCTAGCTGAGCCTACCGGCCCTCGCCCCCCCCCCCCCCAATACCCCAGGTCGCGTGGGCTGACTGAACTGCTTCTGCTTGCTAAGAACTTTATCTTTGGGGCTGCGAAAGTCCTTTCCTGTAATAACTTGAACAATTTTTTAGAATTCTGTATGCTATTAGAAATAATAGGATGTGCCAACTTGATCTCTGCTCGCACTAGGATAGGTCAGGTCGCCGGAATGGCGAGCTGGGGTTGGTGAACTGGGCTGGCGAGCGGGAGGCCGACGAGTTAGGCTGGCCGGTCAGCTCGGCCATAAATTCTGTTTTCTATAAATAGGCCCCATCACCAACCCCCTGACCCATTGCCTTTATTGCATTCAAACCCCTCCTTGCTGCCCTTCTATCTACCTGTTCTCGCACCCCAACCCCTTTCGCGAGCATGAGAAAAACACGACCTGATGCCGACGAGCGATCCAAGTGCGCCCGTCAGTTCGCCGATTATTGTTTCTTTGATGGAAACACCACCGAGCGCGAGCTCGCCGCCTTCAAAAAAGAGTACCTGCCCCCCGGTTATGAGGCGCGCCTGCCGGCAAAAGGCGAGGCCATCAACACCTTCTATCTGGGCGAGCTCGTCTTCCCCATCTCGCACTTCGAGGTGGGGCTGCGCTTGCCCCTCTGGCCTGAAATCCGCCAGATCTTCAAATACTTCGGCGCTGTGCCCGCGCAGCTGAACCCGAACGTGATCGCTATGATGGTCGCGTTCGCCTGTCACCTCCGCCGTGAGCGGATCGAATTCAACCTCGCCGTCTTCCGCAAACTCTTCACTTACCGTGCGACCAACGACGGGGTCGCCTACCTGATGAGCTCGCAAATCAAGGTTCGTGAGACCGCGAACAAAAACCACAACTGGGTATCCAATATCGTCTTCATCAAGGGCGACCTGGGCAACATACCCTTCTCCCCCCAGCAGAAGAGCGAGGAGGTATACCGGCCTCCAAGGCTATCCGGCGACGACGCTGAGCTGCACAAGTTCTTCGTGGGGAAGGACTTTGAGGTCGCCCACCTTCGAAGGGACCTCGACTCGCTCCTCCCGGTTCCACCCGGCGAAGGTAAACTCTCTTTTATCCTTCCTACTGGCTCGCTTACAATCATCAAATTTTCTAACTCATTTCCTGTAGGGGCGATCAATTCCCGAGCACTTGCCTTATGCGGGCTCGGGACTCAACCCAGACCCGCTTGCGCGCGAGCGGGCAGCGGCTGCGGCCTAGAGCTGGGGCGGCGGCGATTGGAACAGCCGGTGTCTAGCACTCGGCTCGCGCGCCGAGTGCGAACCTGACGAGGCCGAGCACTTCTTGCATGAAGTCTTCAAACATCCCCACTGTGGCGAGAGGGGGAGGGGGTGGCTAGTCGGCCCTGTCCGAACCTTGCCCTTCTCCTCCAGCCATCTTGTCTGCTGAATATTTTCTGTGCTGACCACGCTCCACGCTCACCGTACCAAAAATATTGAAACTGAAAACTTGGTCTCTGTGGAGTTCACACTTGGGGAAGGGATGATCGCACACTTCTCTCCCGCGAGCTGAACAACTAAGGAAAAAGAACAGGGGACAGACCCAAGGGCTCGGCGCGGAGGACCCGCCACACACCCAGAAGATCTTAGAGTGCTTCCTCTCCCTAGCCAAATGCCGAGCTAAGGGTATCTCAGAAAGCGCAAGAAGACCGGGGTACAAGTAAAGCATGTCTTCTGGGGTACCATCTTGGCTCTATTTATAGACTTCTGAAAACGGCCTGCAAATAGCCAACCTCCGCTGTTCCAAACAACTATGTGCAGCCCAACCGGGTCTGCCAACAACGTGACTCTGTTGTTCCAACAAGCTATAGGCAGGCCAACTGAGGCAAAATGATAAAAACACACCCCAAGGAACTGGGCGAGTGGCCCTATGGAACCTCCACTCGCCGGGGGCGGCGAGTGCACGATGGAGCTGGCACTCGCCGCCTCTATCCCCCCTGGGCAAGTGCGGGCACGTCCTGCCCCACTCGCTCGCTGCCTGCCGAGCCTCCTGGGGTGAGTGCGAGCCGGCCTGCTCCACTCGCCCGCTGCTCGCCGAGCCCCTGGGGCGAGTGCGAGCCGACCTGCTCCATTCGCCCCTCAAACAGTCCACCCCACTTGGGTGAGCCAGACTGCTGGACTTTGGCCGATCTGGCTCCTGTCGACCACTACTCGCCGGATATGGGGTTGTACATTCACGGTGAATCGAGGGGAAAGTCCTGTAGAAAAGTGGCGTTGGCCTTGCAGGATTCTCTGGAACCTATCTCGCCCTTAGAGGAGCGACTGAGGAGCGTTGAGTGGCATCGATCGGAGGCTTGTAGCGTTGTGGAGCTCGGTGTAAGGTGCGATCGGCAGACCCTAGTGCACGGGCGTGTGTTACAAGCAATAAACTTGAAAGAGGTCTTGTGGGTAGTGCTGGTCCCTGAAAGAGGTCTTTGCTTGGAAAACCAGAGTGATTGTAAGAAAAGGCTTCTAATTGCCACTTTCTCAGCTTCTGCTTCTTACTTCCAATGTTGCTTTGTCGTCACATCTGTTTTTACTTCTTTGTGCATGACTCGTTACTCGTCTATGCACTACCTCATGTGGTGATATTTTCTTTCGAGGACATTCCCCATTTATATTACTCAAGTCTGTGACCAATAATGATGTCACCCATTTTCAGTTGCCACTAAACTTGATCTGAAGTCACTGCTTCTTGCGATTAGTTGCTAGTTGCTACCTAAAGGTTTCCTCGTCCTTATACGTTATTCGTCTGCGTGCAGTTGTTACTTGTTTCGTTCAGCCCATTGCTTGGGGTGATGCTGAGTCATTGCTGCCTATAGAGTGAATTCTTCATTGCCATTTGAGTGGAGAAATACTTTAGGTGGGTGAAACAGATCAACTTAGGCTTTTTATTAAAATTTTAATTTGTCAAGATAAAATAACTTATTTTTGAACTTCTTCAAAACTAATATTCCTAATTTAGATTCTGAAAATTGAAATAATTAATCCATACTTACAACATCAATCCGAGAATCCCCACCAATTCATCATGCAACTTCATGTTATTAGCTATTTTATTCAAAATTATATCGCACTAATCTCCTGTGATGATTTTGAATGTGTCCTTTTCATTCATATATCACTGTTATCATTTATCACCATCATCAATTAAGTTTGTTTTACGGGTCTTCATTTTCCATTCACTATTGTCTAGTGTTGTCGTTGATGTTAAATTTGAACTATACAAATCTTCTTGAACAACATTCATCTATATTACCTTTGCATACGTTTGCCGCTTCTCCCGCATTATCCCGTGACACTAACTTTATTCGCCCTTCAAATTGGTGCATTTTCTAATATTCGTTCATGTCGATCAATCCATATATTTCTTACGACACAATAGCCTTTGAACTCATTCATATCAAACTATTTTTTTAATTTAAGCTATTTATCTCTTTTTCAACTCATTTCTCCATCTTTTTAAGCTGACATGTGTCACATGACAAATTTGGATTTTGCAATGTTGTAGATGTTGGCCGACATGCCAGCTTACATAAAAACAAAAAACACTACGGCGTCTACATTTTAATTAAAAATGCCATTTTTGAAAATATTTCGTGATATACCGAGCGATATTCGCTGCCGATTTATCGTCGAGATTATTATTATTATTATTATTTTCATTCCTTTTAAGCGACCAAGAAGCAATATTTCATTTCGTGTATATCTTTGAACCTATAGATTCGACGACTTTCTCGTATCACCCGCATTTGATGTTCTTTATGTTATTTACTACCGTCGACAACTCTTTCCTATGTAATTTATAATTATACATTATGTGCATATATGTTTATTTTATAATTTATAAATATATATTTGGTGTACAATTGTGCATATTTATAAAAAAATTGTATATATATTAATAAATTTATTTAAATATTAAAATCCGATATTGTAAAATATTCTAGATATTTCCTCGCAATCTGACATTTCAAACTCAAATCGACAGAACTCGAGACATCTGCAACCTTGAAATTTTGAGAAAAGAATCCATGAGCGTCCAAGATATGCCACTAGAACTGTTTCCAAACATTAGTGTATACAATCTTCAATTGCTTGGTATTAGGTTCTTGATCATCTAGAGCATTACAGGCCTTATCTTATTCTTTACCAGTGTCCAAATATTCAAAACCTTAGGTTTATGTTAGATTATAAGTCCACAATAGTTCTCACTATTTACGATTGAAGCAACACATATCTCCTCATCACTGCTTTCACTATCACCATAGCGACTTTAAGCACCTTCCAAGTTTCATTATAAAAGGTAGCAATGTATTCTTCTGCCCCCTTGTGCACCATATATCAATTTCCTAAACCAGCAGGAATTTCGCGTTGTGAACTGTATTGCTGATTGTTGTGCCAACATGGCCATTGCGCGAGGAGATTTCTCTTGTATTGCGAAGAATCGTCCCTCTAAAGTCGGGGTCTTAGTTGAGGATGACGGGAATCGTTTGCAGTGTGAAAGAGTACGCTAGCCATTAGTGTGACTCGCCTTTCCTAGAAAAAATCCTCCTCTACCCTATTGAACGCTTCACCCTATGAAGCTTTCATGTAGTCTTATTTGAAAATTCAATCAGCATATCACAATGGCTTTTGGTCAACTAGATGTACTAAAAGTCTCCTAGATCATAGGCAAAAATTAATATTTTAATAGGCGCAGGGAGTGTGCACAATCCAAATTAAAGACTCATTGGCCTATTTATATTGTCAACCAGTGCATCATGAAAATCATATATATAGGCAATTACTTCTTCATTTGTCTGAGTAGATTTGTCCACCTTGTCAAATAGAGGCAAAAATTAATATAGGCATTTACGCCTGTTATCCTCAAAGGCTTATGGTCAACAAGATACTAACCCAAAGTCTCCTAGATCATAGGCAAAAATTATTATTTTAATAGGTGCAGGGAGTGTGCACTATCCAGATTAAAGAGTCATTGGCCTATTTATATTGGCAACCAGTGCATCATGAAAATCATATATATAGGCATTTACTTCTTCATTTGTCTGAGTAAGATTTGTCCACCTTGTCAAATAGAGGCATTTATTTCATCTCTAATTGATTATTTCTTAGATACTTGCCCTTGTTCTTTGCTTTTCAAAGCTCAAAGCAGGAAGCGACGTACATTTACCAAATTTCTGCTTTATGATTTCCTTGCTTAAGATCAAATCATCAATGTCGTTCGTCCCGATCTTCATCAAAGTATGAGAATTGCGACTGAGAGTAAATGCTCTAGCCTAGGTATCCGGTATTTGATGACATCAAAATCACTAACTTCGTCGTCAAAATGAACACCATATGCAATCATCGATTGGTGATCAAATTTCATTTGTTTAATTGTTTTGCTGCTGGAAGCCGCCTCTTCTGTCGTCCTGAGATGTATCTGTTTCCCCCAAGTAGATTTCCTTGATCACAGTTTACTGTTTCTCCTACACCTCAGTGAGGGCATTCTTCAGCTCAGCTGAGGTATGTTTGTTATGGATGTTTAAGGCCACATTCATTGCTAAAACATCTATATGCCGTCCCATTGCTTGTCTATTCATTCATTAGGATCCCAAGTCCTCGAGCTTCATTCTCATGATGATGTTTTCCTCGAACTCGTTGATTCTTATTTTCCCATCCTCAGTCATTACTTCTTCTTTTCTTGTGCACCTTCACTATGTGACCACAATGTTAGTTACTGCGAAATAGTGGTGTATTTAGTACAACAAGAGCAAACACAACTTTGTAATATTGAGAAATGGAGTGTTTCTGTGGAAAAAGAAAATCTACTGTATATTTGGTGAGAAGTATTTATGCTCTTTCTTCTGTTTTCACAAACACAGGAGAAATCACCATTCTTTCTTCTGCTATCATACATCAAACCTCTTCCAATTACAAAGCGCTGCTAATATATCTACCCAAGACTGCAAGAATATTTTGATTTAATCTCAACCATCGGTCTAGATTATTTCATCGTTTCTCCTCCACTCTTCCAACCACTGTCTCAAATTTTTTTACTGCAGGATCAAACTCCCGTCCGGTGCGAAGAAGATCGTCCCAAGCGGATGCCGCGCTATGATCGGGCAGGTTGCTGGCGGAGGTCGAACGGAGAAACCTCTACTCAAGGCGGGTAATGCCTACCACAAGTACCGGGTGAAGCGGAACTGCTGGCCGAAGGTCCGTGGTGTCGCCATGAATCCTGTGGAGCATCCTCACGGAGGTGGTAACCACCAGCATATCGGCCACGCCTCGACCGTCCGGCGCGACGCGCCCCCCGGGCAGAAGGTCGGTCTCATTGCCGCCCGGAGGACCGGGCGGCTCAGAGGGCAGGCCGCCGCCACTGCTGCGAAGGCCGACAAGGGTGCATGAGAGGGATTACCCTTCCATCTGTTTTAACTTATCTGGAGATATTTATTTGAAGGTTGCTTGCATTTTATATTTAAGAAATCTGACAATTTTGTTGTATTCCTGTTGGAGATTTGCCCCAGTGAGGTGCGCTAGAGTTTGTTGAATGTTTATTTTTAAAAAAATCTGTTTTGTGATTTGAATGACAATTATTTTTGAGCAGGTATATCTTTGTTCAAAATAGTGTTTTCTTTGATATTTTGTATTTCTGTTGGCATGAATTCAGCCTTTTGATTTCGCTGAAGCTGTTTTTGCTCCATTTCCGATGGTTAATATGCTTTATTACAATTGCTAGCATTTCTGTCAAATGATGTTTTTGCTTGTTGAAGTAATTGTTGTAAATGTCTAAGCTGACATTAACAACTACATTGGTTGGTTATATGTTCTTTTTGCCATGCCCCCACAATGAAATGGGTAGATCAACAACAAACACTCAAGCCTTTATCCCACTATAGTGGGGTTGGCTATATGGATTCTTTGTCGTCATTGTGCCTTATCTTTTATCATAATCTCACTAATGTTTTAAGTACATCATGCTTTTCCTTACAGTTTTATTTGAAGTTTTTATTGGCTCACTCCTTCCTCATTTAACATGTCTAGTGACTAGATTCTCGCAACGCCTAATATATTTTAAGTACATCATGTCTCCTTTGTACGTGTCCAAACCATCTTAGACGAGCTTCTCGCATTCATTGTTAGCCCTTCATTTTCTATCCACATTCATTCGCCCTAGTCCTAGGTCATCTTCTTGGTTATCCATTGCGCTCGCCTGCCCCGGTCCATTGCTTTCCTCTCTGCACCCCCACGCCTAGCAATTCCTAATGATTTCTCCAACACATTGATTCCTATTAGCTAGCTAATAAATACCGATAGGACACTCATTAATGCATTAATAAAGACCTTATTAATGCCCTAATAATGATGCTAATTAATACACTAATAATGGTGCATACTAACTACCTAACCAAAATGTCTAATAAAGAGACACCTATTAAAAAATGTTAATTAATTATATCAAATTACCAATATAAATAATTAATAAGATAAGATGTAATTAACTTAAGAAGGCTCTTGCCACATCTCATCATCTTTTGAAGACCATTGTATCAAAATGATTTATTTGAATCATGCTTAAATCACCCAAAATAAACTGAACTAGAATCAAATATTTGAATAGGAGGTTGAACCAATGGCTTGAAAGTAAAATATTTTGACTTAGAACAAATCAAAGTTAAATCAAACACCTAATAAACATAAAGGATATTTCCCACCATCATAGACATTTATTGAATTTAAACTTAGAAATTATGTTAGAATTGATTGAAAATTATCTTAAGACTACATCTTGCATCATTTTTGTAGAGCGCTAATGTTTGGTATATCAAACTTTCAACTAAAGGCCTGTTTATTTGAGTGTTTTTTTTTCTTTTTTTTTTGTTGGGAAAAGAACTTTAAAAATATTTGGTAAACTCTCATTTTCACCACCTCTGTACAACCTCGTATTCACAGAGGTCAATTTTTGGTCCGTGACGTTCTCCTGAGTGTAGCAGGTGTGAGGTCACCCCTCTTTTAGGATCCCGAATTTCACAGAGGTCAATTTTTGACTTCAACAACCTCCATGTTCAAAAACTCCATTTATGTCATTTTTTGATATCACATACACCTCTTTCCATCTCACACCGCTTCCATTCCCACCACCTAAAAAACATACCATAAGTCATTTGATCACAAACACAAATGCATTGCTAATAGTCAATCTCTAGGATGAGAGTTTTATAAAAACTTAAACAACTCTCTCATTTAAAATGACCCTAACAATCATTATTCACAAATCCTCTAATCGCAATGGGAAGTTCCTCCTTTGAGACGAAGAAATCTTCCATAATAGTTGATAGGTTTGCACATCAATCAGCAATGTATTATTCTCAACAATGTAGCGGAACAGACGAATAGTCAAAGTTTCAATATTTTCATAATACAATTACAAAGATAATCGATTTAGATATACATTAATCAAGGCATGCGTCAACAAACAACTAACAATCTCAAACAATCAACATTTGGAGACTCCAACAAGGATAGTACTTTGAGGACCAACCTCTTTACATGTACAAAACTTCATTGGAAATAAATATGGATGAATGGAAAAGGAGGGGAGGCCTCTCCCTTATAGGTTAATATATTTTTCCCCTAAAAATCATAATGCTTTAATATTTCATCACCTCTAAATTTGTCTACAACCTTTTAATCTCCCCATACACACATTTACTTCTTACATAACTTTAAAATACCCTGAACTTGTATAGACTCATCCACATATTTCTACATAACTTCAAAATGTTTCAGACTTGTCTACACACATTCATACACTTCTACATTACTCTAGACTATTCTAGACCCATTTACATGTATCTACATTATTCTAGACCCATTTATGTTTTTTTATAAGCTATGTTTAACTAAAATAGATATATAAGAAACGTTTGTGCAGGATGAGATGCTTTTCGCTAGTGGGCAATGGATTCAATTCGTCGGGCGATCCCGCTCGAAAGAATTCATATCCAGCAACCTCGATGAAAAGTAGATGCGGTTTCTTTATATAAAAAAATGCGCTCACAAACTTTTCTTTAGCGTGTCACAAATGGAGAGGATCCTCTCCATTCTATTGTAAAAATAATTTAGTCATTGATTCTGGTGGATGAACATGCTTTTTGTCTTTGTATATTTCAACATGTTCAAGGATCTTCTCATCCATCTCAACTTTTAGTATGATATGTGATTTGATATATTTTTGATGAGATCAAGATAAAATTTACAAGGAAATTGGGTTGGTCATGGAGCCTATAAAAAGACCTTCAGATCTCTCTCATTTCTAACTCTTCCTCCTCCAGCTTTCTTTTTTCTCAGGTCGGAGCTCTGCCAAAATCATCATAAGAGGTTCCTCCCGTTGAGTCATCCGAAAATTCGTCTCAAGTCCACGATGCTCCAGAGAAGAAGACGTTCTGTTCACGGCTCTATGAAGTCTCCTACGTGGGTGATGCACTTCAAGTCCCCACCAACGCTTCTCTACGCATCAGGCCACGAAGTTCGCCAGCCAAGCTGCGCCCGAGAACGCCCGTCTTCACCCGAAAGTGATAGAAATTGAGCTTCGTGTAAGGCGGTCTATAGCCCATCAATCGCACTTGCAATCTCTCTCATCTCAAAGCTGTAACGAGTAGCGGTCTGTCGCCCTCGATTCCACCAACAACATGTAAACTGCAGCTAATAATGAAGTTTGACTGACACCGTTTCGGTCACGTGATTTTTTACCCAGTTGAGGAGTTTCTTCGAGTCAAAATCGTTGTGTTCTACTCTACTTATTCTGTAACTGTGTGCGGACTCGACCGCTTCACAGGTTAAGACGGTCTAGTTTAGCCCGGTCTATCAAAAGGGTCGAGTTGACCGCAACAATTCTATATATTATTAGAGCAACGGTCGTGCGCAGACAATGTATTGCTGCAGTAATACTCTACCTCTGCGTGCGGGGATATTGAGCGATGCCCGAGTAGCGCTGCCGCGCAAATTAAACTATTGAATCCCTACAAGGCAATGTATATCTTGCACACTAATAATAATTGAAGCATTCTATTCAAAACTCCAGCATTTTGAATCATATTGTTTTTTTTTAACCAAAGCCGCTAAGCGTGACACTATCTAATTTAAATATTGAACAGAGGGACTTCACTAGAAATGAAGGAAGAACTGCAAGGATTTAAATAAAATAATCCCCAATTAACAAAAATAAATAAAAAAATTCAGGTGAGGACCGTTGTTGCTTCTTCATATCTGAGAAGAACTGCTACGGCTTTGCCGTGGCGTGCAGGAAAGATGGCCGGAGCATGATCGGCGCCCATGGCGGCAGCGCGCCGGTAGCGGGCGGGCGTGTCGTCCTCGAGAACTTGGCTGCCGGCGGTGGCGCGGAGGCGGAGGGATTGGAGACAGCGATTCGTTCGCAGGAGGGACACATGGTGAGGGTTGTGGGTGGAGTCATGTGCGAGTAGAACTGCGGGGAGAGTTTGAGCGCTCTGAGCTCCTGCACCTCTTTTTGTAGCCGCCGATTTTCCTCCGTTAGATTATCACAACATAGCTTCAAGAACTCGCAATCCACCTCCGTTTGCTTCAGCTTCGTCCTGAAGAGCGTAATCAATAACTATTTTAGGGCGTTGTTATGTGTGCACATTAATTTTGAAAATGATCAGTTTGTGAGCATAGCTATTTTGATAATTTTTTGAAAGTATAATTTGCAGGCAGTAAAAAAATTTACCTTATTTTATTTATGAAATATTTAAAACACTAATTATCAGAAAATAAATACAATTTTAGCTTGGGCCTATTTATTCACTCGCATGGGCTGGTTTTCGCACGCACATGGGGAAAATTTTAGGGTGAGTTATACGCATAAAATCAGATTTTTTTAATCTACAAAAGTATTCCTACAAAATAATTACAAAATATTAATTTTGATATTTTTATAATCAATTTTGTAAGTATCTATTTGTTCATATTTTGATTAATTTTGAAAGAACTCCAATGGAAAAAACATATAATCTAATAAAAAAAAAGGCGATTGTTAACCGCACCCATTTTTGGCTATCCGCACCTCAAAACGTTTTAAAAAGGCGATTGTAAACTGAACCCCGTTTTTGGTTATCCGCGCCGCAAAATATTTTAAAAAACCCTTTGCCAAAAATTTAATAGTAACCCTAACTATTTGTGCGCCTTCTTCACTCCCGGAAGCAGCCGTCTCCCCAACTCGCGAAATCCGCCTCCCGTTTCCGTACTCGTTGTGCCGCTCCTCTTTCCGGCAACCGTTCTCGGCAACCGCTCCCGTCTCCAGGAGTAGATCGAGGAAGAAGCCGTCCCCCCAACTCGCGAACTCTGCCTCCCGTTTCCATACTCGCCGATCCGCTCCCCTTTCCGGCATTCGATCGCGGCAGCCGCTCTCGTCTACGGCATTAGATCGCGGGAGCCCCCAGATCTTCGGACAACCACCTAAGGTAAACAACCGTCTATGCAACTTCTGCACCTCCGCATGTTTCATTCCGTCTTCTCGTAGCAAATACTCAAATCATTTCTACACCAAGCTTGAAGTTTCCTCCTATCTGTTTTACGCGTTCTACTGCTAGTGTATCGCACGATGCTTGAAAAAAAGACTATATATACAGAACACTGACCTTGTGCGGTTTTTAATTCTAACAGTTTCTTAGTGAACCTATTTATCCTGTCTTTCTTAGTGAATCTATTTATACTGTCTTTTTTAGTTTTATCATTTTCTCCATAATGCTTTAACCAGTCTGACAAATTAGAAGAATAATATGATGATGCTTTTATAGATTTGAATATAGAGCTATTAAAACATTTATCATGCAAGTCTTTGTCTTGAAAGTCTAAATTAATACCGCTTTCATGTAAAGCACAGAATAGAACCTTATCAAGATCATTAGTATTTCCTATGTGCAATAGCATGCAAATTAATTGATCAGCTTATGTAATTTATTGGGATAAAGTTTCAATGAAATGGTATGTGAAATATCAGTTATGCAGGTTGAAGGAATTTCACCACTGTCAAGATATCCACATATGTAGTTTTGCTTCTCATATATTTGGTTTGCGAAAAAAATTTAGTGAATGCGGGATGTGGATAAAATTTTCAAAAAATTCGGGGTGCGATTAGCAATGGGGTGCGGCAATCCAAATATCGGGGTGCGATTATAATTTCGGGTTGCAGTTACAATGGGGTGCGAATAGCCAAATTCGGATTGCGGTTAACAATCGCCTAAAAAAACATGCATTTTAAAAAAAGAAAATTGTTTTAATTTAAAATAATTATAAAATATTAATTTAATTTTTTTTACAGATATTTTGAGATTCTGGTTATACAAAAAAAGGTGTTCAAAAAATAATATTCAACAATGGACTTTGTTAAAATTCGAACGAAAATTCAACGAGATATGATGTTATTTGGCAGTTCAGTTCGATAGCAGATTAGATGAACAGGATTTCACCGCACAATTCTCAAATACGCTCCCCGTATGTAAAAATTTCTTCAGAGGAGTTTACTTGCCAAAGGCGAGTGAAGTCACTTCAAGAATTCGTATGTCAATATGGTGACTCTGGCTTCGTTTGGAAAGACGGCGGGAGCCATGGGAGGTGGGGAGGCAGGGTTGAAGACAGAACGGTGTCGCCGCTTTTGCGAAGACAGGAGCAAACGTCGTTGCTTGTGAGCGGTGGCATGCGTTTATTTTTCCGCCTTGCGGCTGCGACCAGATCTTAGTCTACTAACTTAAGGTGGTAGTTATTAGCAGAGCAGATTTGGCTTGTCGCACCGTATTTTCTCATAATTTTTCATGTCTTTTGAAAATACGTCTTATACATGTATTTTTAGGAAAAGTATTCAACATAAAAGTTGTAGATCGTATTTTGAAAATACACCAAGATTCGTATCTTTTAGAAATACATATTGTACATGCATTTTTAGGAAAAGTGTTTAGCACGAAAGTTATAGATCTCGTCAATATCTACAACTTTCGTGTTGAACAATTTTCATAAAAAATGCATGTACAACACGTATTTCTAAAAGACATGAAAATTTAGAAAAGTGTGGTACGATTAGTCAAAATTGTGGTGCTAATAACAACACCCTAAATTGATACGAAATCATTATTTACTTATGATTTATTTTATAATTTATACTGAGGATAGAATATATTTAAATTAAATAAATAAATTACCATTAGGAAAAAAAATGGGTGGATAAATAGCATATAGTAATGGTTACCTTGCTCTTCGATTCTGGAACCAGACCTCCACCTGCCTGGGTCGCAGGTTGAGCTTGTTCGCCAGCGCCAGCTTTTGCTTCTGCAGATTCCGACAGCGTAGGGTTAGCGCCGGAATTAATCATCAACGGGAAAAAAAAAGTAATCTCCGGCGAGAAATTAAGCTCACAGGATTGAGCGTGTTGTTCTCCTTGAAGCTCTCCTCGAGAATGGCGGCCTGGTCCTTGGACAACCGAAGCTTCTTCCTCGATCCCTCGCCGTCATCTTCATCACTCAATCCCCGGGAACACGCCCGATCCGCGTCGATCTCCTCCCCACCGCCGGCGATGCCGTCGCAGATGTCATAACGGCGCTTTTCCCCGGCGCTGCCGGTGGAAACGGTACTGTTCGGCGACGCCGCTGCATCGTCCTCGATCTCTAGCTCTGTCACTGGCGAACGATTGACGTCTATCCCATGAAAAACTAGCGCCGTCCTCCGCTCTGCTGACATTAAATCAACATCGGATCCGCAATTTTCGTCTCAGATCGGAGGAATCTGTGACAAATCAAGTAGGCAGAGGCAGTAAATTACCTGATTGCGATCGGATATCGGCGGACCACCGTGGATTCGACTGTAAAAACGTTGGCGCCGGCGAGATAGGCGGCATTAAATTCAGCTGTACGGAGCATCTATCCTGTGAGGAGCTCAGGCCGAGGCTGAGCCCTAGATCGTGATCATTCTCTATCAGCATGGATCTGATCAGCCCTGCTAGCAGCCCTCCCTCTGCTTTTGCCCCTTTCGATCTCCTCTGCTTTTGCCCCCTTTCGATCTCCTCTGCTTTTGCGGCTATGGCAAGGATGAAGGCGGAGGTAAAAAAACGAAAATCCGAAAGAATTGGGGACGGGTTTGAGGAGTGAAGGGAGGAGCGAGTGGAGCCTGGTTTTAAATAGGAAGCTTTGTTTTTGGCTTCAATCATGGCGGGTTTTAGGAGCTCGCAATAACTGCAATCATGGCGCTGCGTGTCCCCAAACCCTAACCCTTGGTTAATATCTAACCAGGGTTAATTATTCGAGGAAGAAAGATTGGCTGGCTTGGCTGAGCGGCTGATCCCCCCACGTTGCGCCGGGAAACCGGCGGCTTCATACAAGTGTAAAATAAAATTATATTTTTGCAATTATTTTTTATATTAAAATTATTTATTTAATGTGTAAACAATAATAAAAGCTGATGGGAAAAGGTGGCAGCATGTATTGGAAAGTAATTAGTTGAGGAATCATGGTGTCATGATGGCCAGCTGGAAGAGAATGAAATGGTAAATGATTAATTAATGCCTTTCCCTCCCTCCACCCATCACCAAATATAAGTCCTTTTTTATATACCAACACAATGTATTTATTAAGCCATGTGATAGTATTTATTTGTTACCCATTTGCAATTTTTAGAACATTTAAACTTTAGTTTTTTACCATTTTGAATAGTATTTATTCTGAATCTACCAAAACACTATTTTATGTCTGATTATGATGGCAAAGATGGATTTTCGTTCAAAAACATTGTTTTTCGTCTCTAACAACCACCACCTGCTAAAATCAGGCCTACATGAGATTGTAAGATGATTGGTGTTTTTTTTTCATATTTATCATTTTTATCTGTCAAACAATGAGTTAATTTGAGGTTTCATTTGTTTTGTGGTTTTTCCTCAGATTAATTTTTTAAAAAATGCGAACACAATTTTTGTAACTTTGATTAGCTAACATTTGGAGCAAATGATTCCCGAAAACATTGTCTTATGCTTGATTGCAACTGCAGGAAGAAAGCTTCAATCAAGAGCATTGTTTTATCTTCATCTCGATCTGCTCCATATTCAACCGTCACTGCCCACATGAGCCTTATTAGTGTTTGATGTAGTTGAGGATTTATACGAGAAATGTGAAAAAATACTCATTTGACATATTTATAAATTAAATTAAAACCTCGATGTATAATGCTAATCTTAACACACATATCGTGTTTCCTTTAGTTGAAATATAAGTTACATTTTAGAATGTATTTACTTGATAAAACCATTACAATTGATTAAGTATTTGTTACATTGGTATTATCAGTTTCCTTTTTGATAGTTCTCATGACCCCCTTTATTTGTATGATAATTTTATTTGAATTCTATTCTTATTAATTTCGCATTAATTTTAATGTTTATTAAGCATGTTTCTTTATTAAGATCACGATTAATTATTGGGAAAATTTTCATGATCACAAAGAGATCTGCATTCTCTTGTATATAGTGTACATAAATATATGTTGGAACAATTATTAAAACTTTCCCGTGAAGCTGGCATAATTACAAGTTGCACCTATCTTAGTTTTAAAATACAAAGACCTTCTGTGTAAGTTTACATTTCATAATATCCATACCCAAAAATACATCCTTTAAGTAAATTTTCAGAGGGGTCTATTTGTCCATGAATGTTATGAAAAATATAAACTTGTATGAGAGATTTTTGTAATTTCAAATGTAAGCGGTGTATAACCCGTAATTCGTCGAGATCAGAGGATTCCGAGAACGACTCAGAAGACATCGCCAGAGTAGGAGGCGAGTTGAGGAGGCCTCACCCCAGCCGGGTGCAAGTTGAGAAGGCCACATCCCAGCAGGAGGCGAGTCGAGGAGGCCTCGCCCCAGCATGGGAGCGAGTCGAGGAGGCCTCGCCCCAGCCGAGAGCTAGTGGAGAAGACCTCGCCCCAGGCCCCCAACAAAGGGCGAGTCGAAGAGGACCTCGCCCTAGCAGGGGGCGAGTTGAGAAGGCCTCGCCCCAGCAGGGGCGTGTTGAGGAGACCTCGACCCAGCAGTGGGCGAGTTGAGGAGACCTCGCCTAGTTAGGGCGAGCCCGTCGGGGCCGATGTTCGCAGATCATAACCCCCTCCCCTTGGATTTTCCTATAAATAGGAATCCAGAGAACAAGTAGGACTTTCACCCCCCCCCCCCCTATGAGGGATGAGTTCGGAGTTAGTTTCACTTGTGTCGAGCTCAACAATGGCTTTACGATGAGAAGTTCCATTAGACTTCCGGGTGTGTGGTGGGACGTCCTCGCTGCTGCATGCGGGTCTTATTTGTCGGCAGTCAAGAGCTATCCTTTTGGACCACCTTCTTCTCGCCAAGTCTCCCACGAGGCGACCACTAAATCAGTAAACTTTGGTCACCCAAAATCCAAATAGCATGAACCGAGTTTCTTGATACCAAAAAGATGGGTGCATCCTATAATCTACTAAACCTAGAGAGGAGGTCCTGATAAATGTCCTTACTATTATGTAGTTATATAGTTTGAAATTTATTATTTAAATAACCGTTTGATTGTCATTTTTTAGAGCAATCATGATATTTGTTGATTGAGCTCCACAGAAAAAGCTCAAATCTTTGGGGTGAAATCCTTTAATATTAATGAAAGAATGAATGAAGCTTTTTAGTTTCACATTGTCATGTTTCACTAGTTTATTAGAGTATATATAAATCATTTGGATCATCCTTAGTAAGTTGGAAGAAACATATGGAAAATCAATGGACCAGGCCCTTAATACCACCGATTTGAATTTGAAAAATAATTAAATGGAATTAATTATTTATGTTGTTAAACATTATTTTTACCGTTCTTGAGCTTAAAAGTGCTTACTCGACATGGGTCCAGTTCTTTGTTTCCTCGGGTGTCGGCTTCTGTCTTTGCGTTGAATTAACTCGACATGAGTTGACTCGATATTGACCCACGCTGACTGCCTTAAAGACTTGTAGTATGTTCCATGAGTACAAGCCTACATGTGTCACTTCTTCTTGCCGAACTCTTGTGTTTTTTTCATAAATAATTTTTTGAAATGATACTTGCTTTCAGAGAAAGGAGCGCGGGTAGTGATCTCCCCGCCCAATTGAGCATCAAAATTTTAGTTTTTTCCTTTGTTTTTCTTTTTTTATTTCGGCGAGAACACTGACGTATGAGGTTTTGCCCCGCGTTTTGTGTATTATCATAAAATTGTATATCCGATTTCTTTTAATGACTATCTCTAATGAATATTCACATAGAAAATATCAATCTCCTTTTACAATAAATTTAATTAATATATATAACTGTTCCATAAATTATGTGTTATTTACTTGTTGTTTTTTGACTCTTATATATGAGGTATTTTCTAGAAGCAAAACCCTCTTTTACAATTTTCTGCATTTTTTCGATTTTGCTTCCTCCTAGCGTTTACTTTAATTCATCAAGTGAAAGTTCGGATGTTCTATGCACTTTTGATGTTGGCGCGCATCTGAAGTTTTAGGATCTAGCAGAGTTTTATACCTTAGTTTTTTGCTCTGTCGAAGAGTGTGGTGCAACTTAATTCTGATATATAATGCGCAATTGCGCTGTCGGCACGTCGATCACACACATTTTACGTCTCCCACAAATTTCATTGAGTCTTTCATATATTTTCCTTGTCTCCCAGTTAATTCTGAGGTCGATAAAAGTCTATAATGAGACTTTAGCGATCACGGGCGACTCGAAGGAACGGTTGGCAATGGGCGATCTGATAGCTCACCGACCGCGGATCCGGGCCCCCGAACGCAGATGGAAAATCGGCTGCTCTCGAGAATACCGGAGTAGAGATCGTGGAAAATCGGCTTACTATCATGCGGGTCGCGGGACTCCCTCGTGCCAAACTGCTCGTGTGTGTGTGTATTGTTCTGTTGGTCAGCAGGAGATCCATTCCAATTTCCATGCGAGAAGAAATTAAAGTTGACCACTTTAGCTCATGGTTTTAAACATTTTTACTATTTATGATGACAAAAAAAGACAAGAAAAAACACCAGCCAGCAAGCAATAATCTGATTAATTTCTGGCATCCTCGGCACGTACGCAATGGTTTGACCCTGGCTTAACTCTCACGTGAGGCAGCTGTTCGAGGCTCCTAAAATATAAAAGACGAAAAAAAAACTGGTTGAATAAAATATTGGAATAGTGGGAGCGAGCAGTGAATGATTGGAAACAGCGTGTCGTGTCGGTGACTCGGTGGGGTCACGTGAATTAGACTTGTTTTCATGGCTCTCCCTAAACCGGCAGGCGTCGGGCGACCCATCAAACTTGTCGCTGAATTATAAGCATATATATATAATGGATATAATGCACCCCGTATCTTGCATTATATTTACTATACGCTTTCAATGCTTATATATAGTAAGCACACCGACTACTGCCTCTAATCATATATAAATACATCATGGGGCCTTGTAGCACCCGTGACATGAGCTGCAACCATCCCAGACCCAGTGTAGTACTGGCGTGTGTTAATCAGGCCTGTTTGCTTGTTTGTTTGTTTGTTTTGGAGGGCAGCGATGGTGTACGCACTTGTCATTTCGTTGAAATTGGTGATTCAGGTGATCAAAATAGAGCAACGTCATTCGCCAACACAAATTCCGCCAGACGCAATTACCAACATATTCATTCAGAAAACTATAAATGTATCATCATTCTTTCATTTGAAGACAAACAACTTTGGAGACTAGAGAAATCTTTGAGATTTTCTTGAGCCATCTCAAGCCTTCCACGACACGACATTCTTCTCCACAGGAGCGCTCTCATCAAGACTCCGACTCGGCAGAAGAGCTTCCATTGAGGCTCTGAGAACTTGGCGACTCTCCCCACTGGAGCGCTCTTATCCAGGCTCCAATGACTTAGTTTCTTTTCCACTGTTTTCATACTTTGTACTTATAACGGAGAGGAGACATGTCACCCTCTGAGGAATTATTTTAAATCTTGTGAAGTCCGATAGTGGATTTTGGCACATCACAGAACCGACCAAGTTGTTTTTCACCCTTGCAGGTTTTCTCAATTAAAAAAAGTCTTTTGTGATTTGCTGCTATTTTTCTTTAACTGTTTGCGCGCTCAGTCTAATTCTGAGCTAAGGTGACCAGATTCTCCAGACGGGAGAAAAATCGGATGTCTCGCAACATGTATAAATTAGAATATGATCATTTTACAAATAAAATGGTATGAACACTTTTCCTAAAATTGCATGTACAAGGCGTATTTAGAAAAGACGCGAAAAGTTAGGAGATTTTAAGGCGCGACTAGCCAATAACTGATTGTGGTTAACAATGACCTTATATATAAAAGAATTACTTTAGGAAAATAGGCCATCAAATACTTTTGAGCTATTCACTTCAATCTTCTTGATCTAATAATAGATTTCTTAAATACTGAGGAGTAGCATAAAAATAAAGTATTGTTTATAGCTACTAGTTGTTACCCACATGGTCCCCCTTGTGTAGGGTGTCATGAAAATATTACAGCACGAGTGATCGAAGCCTGTGACGGACCGCTAAAACATTATTTATTTAAGAACTTGTGTGATGTTCGGCACGGGAAGGAAATGATGTCGTGTGAATCCTAGATCAAGGCAATAGCGACCGCAACCCATTTGGCGGAGCCGTGGATGACCGACTAGGATCAGTGCGCACAACAAATCTGCAAGTTGCCTTGGATCGCAACCGCGGTTTCCCCTGCGGCAATCCACCACCCCAAAAACTCGCCCTTAATTGCTTTACCACGTTGTTCAATGTGAACACATAAAGGTGTTAAATGAATCACTTTCAACATCTGCCTAAGGGAGGGCCCAACAACCCCGGTCCAACTGATTCGTCAAATTAAAAGGCCAGTAGACCGGTCCAACCGACTCGTATGACATTAATAATGTGTTTAATTTCTCAATCAGTGGAAAACTCGGCTCATCTAAAAAAACTTATTTTATTTTTTTAGAAAGTCGCCTATTCCTATCAGTAGTAAACAAACACATTATTATGGATTGTGACGTTTTGCAAAAAACTAAAAAAAAAAAGTCCTCTCAAACTGAGCCTAAGGCTCTTTTGGGGGGGGGGGGACATATTTTCAACGGTCAAGCGGTCACGATCGCATGAATCAGTCCTTAATTGTGGTCTGATTCATGTGGTCGTAACCGCTTGACCGGTGAAAATAAGTCCCCCCAAACGGAGCCTAAATTAAGACTTTATTTGACACTGCGGTGGCGGACCCATCCGCTCCCACGGTGATTGAACTGGAGGCGGGGAACTGAGATCAAAACGGAGCGGTTTATGACATTTTTTAGGAGAAGAACATAGCAAACGCTGCTAAAGAGCGTTTGTTTACCCGTCAAACAAAGCCTAATAACTCTCATCACGTGCGTCCCTCCCACCAAAACAATTCACTATGCCATCAACTATGCGCATGACTTCGCATTTACGCTACACAACGCGGGGTCATCAATAATTGGGACAGCTGTCAGCATCACACAATATAAGATAAGATCACAGTGGGCCACCATTGCCTCCAGTCAAAAACCATATGCACGGCGCCACACCAAATTCTTTGATACAACTTCACACGACCCCTTCGATTCGCTTTATTTTGCGTGCCCCTTTTTTCGATCGAAGGAATGAACGTGCACGGAGCAGGCTTGGAGGAGGGCCCACTTCATTTATTGAACACCGTAAACCCGGCCCGGATCGCTCGTTCTGTCGGTTTGGACCGGAGGGAGTGAACCGTGGTTCATATCATGAGCAATCACTTCCTACGCATTAATAATCGGAATTTCACTTTTTCTTTGGAGATAATTTGATTCTCATCATATCCGTAAATAGATTTCTAAGCACGCCAAATCCGAATACTCCTTTTTTTTTGTTCTTCTAAATTTTATTATTTATTTTATAATAATTGTTATATAAATTGATATTGATTTTAGCTTTATTTGGCAGAGTAATGGCGGTCATGAACATGGAGGTTAAATTCTCATTCCTTAATAAATGATGATTTAACCCGTGCGTTTATGACCATCACCATCGTACAAACGGAGCCTTTTCAACATGATTTGTCGTGGCATTATTCTCGATCTTTTAGGGTGTTGTTATAAACAAATTTTGACTTGCTATTAGCAAATTCATATTTTTGCCTTCACATTTCGATCATTTGTTAACTTTGTGATCACAATGCGTTAACTTTGTGAAACCATACGATCACATTTTGCTTACCATACGATTAAAATTGGACTTATTACCATCATAAGTTGTGTGAAATAATCATAGAAAATTAATTTTTGAATAATGTTAATGATTTCCATCATAAAAAAAACGCAATGATATCATATATGACATCCTAACAAACAAATATCAACGCATGGGTATCACTTTGGATACTCAAACAATCAATACATTACTTTAATTAATTTTAATATGCAAATATTTATCATTAGAAATTGATGATGTACTTAATTTGACCAGAAATCTTTGGAAAGGGCACTTAATGCATTACTCTGTCTTTAACATATTCCACCCATGCTTTATTGCATCTTTTAAGATCTAAAATATATAAAAAAGATAAAATTGGCATATTGAAGTCTACATCAAAGACTACTGCTTTCTTATAACAGTAACTAGTTGTAGTACACGAGGTCTTGCCCATGCCCAAATACGAACTCATGCGCACGGGCTCTAGTTCGTGATCGACTCCACAAGTGATTTATTGAATATTGCAAATGCATACGTTAAAAAGTAGGGGCATATTTAGTCTCTGTTTGGAGGGGGGGGGGAGGGGAATTTTTAATTAAGGCCGGTTCATGCGGTCGTAACCGCTTGACCTGTGAAAATAAGTTCCCCCACAAGAAGCCTTAGTATAATAAATGTTACACTATCACTTTATCTTATAATAATAGAAGCAATCATGTAAGGGGGGTTCTCTTCTGCGCCATCGCATGGTCGAGCTGAATCGTTATTGCAATCCGATCGGGACTGCGGTTTAGAAAATCTGATTTGATTTGGAAAGATTTAACAGCAAACCTATCTCTACTTATATACAATAAAAAGAATTATTATACGCACAACAAAATTGTATAATCATAGTGTACAACCCCGTGTCCGGCGAGCGGGTCCCGCCAGGAAGGATGAGTGGACCTGGACCCGCGACCCGCACCCGGGCGGCGAGACAGGCTATGCGGCAGAAGGCCTGACCCGCTCCCGCCCACCTCAGGCGAGCGGGCTGGCAACCCGCGGCGAGCGGGCTGGCAACCCGCGGCGAGCGAGCTGGACCCAAGGATGGCGGCCCGCCGGCTGATCCCCCCTGCATGCGACCTGACCGCCGATCCCCCCGGCAAAGGGCTGGCAGCTCGCCCATATCGGCTCGCACTCGCCCAGTGAGGGTAGGTGAGCCCCAGAGCCAGGTCGCGCCCGCCCCCACGGACGGAATCGGAGGCGAGCTGACTCCCCAGGGGTGCGAATAACTACTCAGAACAGCGGAGCCTCGCTGTTGGCAGACCAGGTTGGACTGCGCATAGCTATTCAGAACAGCGGAGTTTGGCTGTTGGCAGACCCAACCAGGGGCTTTTTGGTATTTCCAGGTCAGTTCTTTTGGTTATTGGCAGTTCAGATTCTGAAAATCTATAAATAAGACCCAAGGGGTACCTCAGAGCACACGCTTTCATTGCCTCCTTATTCTCATCTTCAAGTGTTCTCTGAGGGTACCTTAGCTCGGCTCTTGGCTAAGGAGGGGAAGCGCTCAGAGATCTTCCGGGTTTGTGGTGGGACCTCCCTGCCGAGCCCTTGGGTCTGTTCTTTCTTGTCTCTGCCGTCGTTTTTCTTGCAGGAGCGAAGTAGGCGCGAGACCACCCCTTCCCCAAGGGCAGAACTCCACAAGAGGCCGGATTCCGGTTTCAACATTTTGGTGCGGTGAGCGTGGATAGTGGTCAGTGCAGAAAAGCTTCGGCGAGCTCAATGACGGGAGGTCAAGGATCCGACAGGCAGAACTCGCCGCCCCTCCGCCTCTCGCAACAGTGGGAATGTTTGAAGATTTCAGGAACGAGGTGCTGGACCTCGTTAAGATCGCACTCGGCGTGCGGGCCGAGTGCTCAACTCCGGCAGCCCAGATCGCGGCCGCCCCCTCTTTGGGCGAAGACGCTCCTGGCAGGCGAGCCGGGAAAGAAGTGGCTGAGGATGGCCGAGGGAGCGAGCTCTCGGGGCGCGAGCTCTTCCCCGGCTCGGCAGGCCGAGGTCAATTCGGCGAGCTGGGCTCGCGGGACTCGCCGGCTCCCCCGGTGGTTGGAAGCAGTCCATTCAGCGAGCTGGTCTCCTCAGCACCAGTGTCAGAAGGGTTCAGGGAGCCCGAGATGACCTACTACACCGGGAAGGGAGACCCGGTTCAGCACGTCCAGTGGTTCGAGGACGTGGTCTCCATCCGTCAGATGTCGGACGGATTCAAGTGCCGTCTCTTCGCCATCACCCTCCGAGAGAAGGCAAGGGAGTGGTTCCACCAGCTGCCGGCCAGTTCCATCTATTGCTTCGAGGACCTGCGCCGAGGGTTCATGCTGAGGTTCACTATCTCAAAGAAGAGGAAGAAGGAGTCCGAGTCCCTGTTCCACATAAAGCAGGGGGTGAACGAGACGTTGGGGAGCTACGTCGATCGGTTCCAGGATGAGGTTACCCAAGTCCAGGAGATGCCAGGCCACAGTCTGATGATGGCCTTCACACTGGGCCTGCAGCAGGGTTTCTTCCGCATGGAGCTGAAGAGGATTCCCCCCCTCTCCTACGAGGAGCTGATGGAGAGGGCGGCGAGAGAGGTCGACGGGGAGGCGTCGAACCCAGAATTTGCGAGGAAGTTGGCCAGGTGGGCGACTGAGGAGGAAAAGGAGTCGAAGGGAGGAAGAGGACAGGAAGAGAGGAGGGGGGAGCCCAGGCAGAGGGAGCAGAGGGAGCAGAGGCAGCTCCAAGGACAGCAGCCGGGATGGGGGCGTCAGGAGCCCGACCGTAGGCTGGGCTGGAGACCAGAGTGGCAGGGGCAGGGGCCACAGAGGGGATACTACGGGAGAGGTCACTATCAGGGGAGGCAGGACCAGTTCCACCCACCAGGCTGGAGGCAGGGTCAGAGGCCGCGGCTCCCCGATCAGGAGGAGGCCATGGCCATAGCTCTGGGAGCAAGGAGAGGGGACATGAGAAGGAGGAGAAGGGAGTTCAGGGTGGAACTGCCCTACTGCGACTTCCATCAGGAAGAGGGGCACGCGACAGCCACGTGCCCGGAATTCTTGGAGATGAGAGGGAACAGGGGGCGGCAGCAGCAGCAGGAGGAGGTGTGGCAGGAAGTGAGGATCGAGGAGGTCCTGCCTCGGACGGAGGAGGATCGCTGTGAAGACCGGGTGGATGTGGGGACCCGAGGAATGATCGGAGTGATCCACGGGGGAGTGGGGATCGAGGCTTCCCGCAAGGCAAGTCTCCACACCATGTATCGGCGGAGCGTCGCCTCTACGTCCCAAACCCCGCCGCCAGAGGAGAGGATCACTTTCTCTAGAAGTGATATGCCGGACCACGAGGATCCGTTCTGTGATGCGCTGGTCATCAAGGCCGCCATCGAGAACTTCACTGTCTCTCGGATCCTAGTGGACAATGGGAGTTCCGTGAACGTCGTCTTCAAGAAGGCATTTGACGCGATGCAGGTAGAAGCTAAGAGGGTGCTGGCCTCGGATGGGCCCCTGTTCGGGTTCTCGGGAGAAAGGAAGGAGGTAGAGGGAGGAGTAGGCCTCCATGTCACCCTGGGGGGGCAGTCCCGAAACTGCAAGTTCGTCATTGTGGACGCCCCCAGCAGTTACAGCGCAATCTTCGGGAGGCCCCTGATCAGCGCCTTCCGCTGCGTCCCCCATCTTTCCATCAGTGCTTGAAGTTCAACGCTGAGGGGGCGCAGGTCAGGGTTAGGGGAGACCCTAAGGTGGCACGGGAATGCTACGTCACCGCGGTGAACACCATCTCTTGGCAGGAAGGGGCCGAGGAGATGGGGCGGAGGATGGAGGAGGACGAGCCGGAAGCCGGAGAGGTGGAGCTGGAGGTGAAGGGCTGCGCAGAGAAGACGGAAGGAGGGGGTTTGGAGGAAGTGGTCGAAGTAAGGGCCGTGGCAGAGGAGATGGAGGTAGAGGTCCCCGCTCAGGAGGAAGGGGATACCGAGGGATGGGGGGAGCAGTCCAGGCTGGAGGCCGCAGAGGAGGTGGTGGAGCTGGAGGTGCTCACCCGCGGTGGCAGGGTGGAGAAGATCCGCGTCAGCGGGGGGCTGACCCCGGAGGACCAGGGCAGGATGCTGGAGTGCATCCAGAAGAACGTGGACATCTTCGCCTGGAGCGCCGCGGAGATGCCGGGGGTTGACGCGGATGTGGCTTGCCACCGCCTCAACCTGGACCCGGGAACACGCCCCGTCCAGCAGAAGAAGAGATCCACGGCGGACAAGCTAGCGGAACCCATCAGGGAGGAGGTGGCAAAACTTCTCAAAGCGGGCTTCGTGTCCGAAATTCAATACCCCGGCTGGGTCTCGAACGTTGTGATGGTCAAAAAGGGAGACGGCCGCTGGCGCTTGTGTATCGATTTTTCCCTTCTTAATAAAGCTTGTCCTAAGGATTGTTACCCCTTGCCTCGGATCGACGCGCTGGTTGACTCAGCCGTCGGTTTTTCTGTAATGAGTTTTTTAGATGCATTTTCAGGTTACCATCAGATCAGGATGCACCCCCCGGACATAAAGGATGTCTCATTCATCACAGGGGATGGCTGCTATTGCTACAAGATGATGCCGTTCGGGTTGAAGAACGCTGGTGCCACCTACCAAAAAATGATGGATAGGGTCTTCAAGGAACAGAGGGGGAGGAACTTGGAGGTGTACGTGGACGACCTCATGATAAAGAGCCGGGACGTGGACTCCCACCTTCGGGACCTAGAGGAGACGTTCGCCACCCTGCGCAGATACAAGATGCGGCTGAATCCCCTTAAGTGCGTTTTTGGGGCTGGCCGAGGGAAGTTCTTGGGGCACCTCCTCACCCCCGCAGGGGTCGAGCCGAATCCGGACAAGGTCAAGGCGATCTTGGAGTTGGGGTCCCCGCGGAATGCGAAGGAGGTCCAACGGTTGACAGGGAAGCTAGCAGGACTGAGCCGCTTCCTCTCTCGGGCAGGGGAGAAGTGCTCCCCCTTCTTCAAAACGCTGAGGGGGGGCCAGAGGTTCGAGTGGACTAAGGAATGCGAGGAGGCGTTCTAGGCCCTCAAGGCGCAGCTGACACAGGCCCCGCTGCTCCAGGGGCCGAAAGAGGGTGAAGATTTGTTCTTATACCTCGGGGTCGGGACAGAGGCCTTAAGCTCCGTCTTGGTGCGAGAAGAGGGGAAGAGGCAGCTCCCCATTTATTATGTCAGCCGGGTCCTGAGGAAGGCCGAGCTCCGATATCCAATCTTGGAGAAGCTTGCGTTCGCACTGATCATCTCGGCTCGGAGGCTACGACCATACTTCCAGGCACACTCAATCCGAGTGGTGACCGACCATCCCCTCCGCAACGTCTTCGAGGGGGTGGAGCATTCAGGCCGGCTGGCCAAGTGGTCGGTGGAGCTGAGCGAGTTCGACGTCTCCTTCGTTCCGCGACTCTCGATCAAAGCTCAGGCGATGGCCGACTTCTTGGCCGACTACGTGGTGGAAGTAGCGGAGGAGGAGCTCACCCGCCCGACTCCTTGGAAGGTGAGGGTGGACGGAGCCTCAGGAAGGCATTCTCTCGGAGTAGGAGTGGTTCTGGAAAACCCTCAAGGGACTCGGATCGAACAGACGGTGGTGGTGCATTTTCCCATTACCAACAACCAGGCTGAGTACGAAGCAGTGATAGCGGGACTACGCCTGGCCAGAGAGTTGGGGGTGCTGGATGTGGAAGTTCTGACCGACTCCATGGTGGTGGCTTCCCAGATCAACGGGGATTTCGAAGCAAGGGAGCCCGCTTTGAAGTTATATTTGGCCAAAGTGAAGGGGGTCATAGGGACCTTCCAGACCTTCTCCATCCGACACGTGCCAAGGGGGGAGAATGAACAGGCCGACCAACTGGCGAAGCATGGCCCCCGGATGGGGGGCACCATCACCGACCTGTTCCGC
The DNA here is from genome assembly GCA_039583875.1 of Platanthera guangdongensis. NCBI lineage: Eukaryota > Viridiplantae > Streptophyta > Magnoliopsida > Asparagales > Orchidaceae > Platanthera > Platanthera guangdongensis. The sequence goes on from CM077163.1 coordinate 232,815,102, forward strand.
CCCTCCATCGAAGAGGGGGAGCTCATGGAGATCGATCAGCGGCCCTCGTGGATGGACCCAGTAGTAGTTTTCCTCTCCACGGGAGAGTATTCGGAGGGAGTAGATAAGAAGAAGCTGAGGCACAAGTCCGCCTACTACCTCCTCAAAGACGGGCAGCTATACAGAAAGACCCTTTCCGGGATGCTGGCTCGCTGCGTGTCTGAGGGCGAGGCGCAGAGGATCTTGGAAGAAGTCCACTCCGGGGAGTGCGGGAGTCATTCCGGGAGTCGGACCTTGGAGGGGAGGATAGTCCGGCAGGGGTATTTCTGGCCCACCCTGGGCCGGGACGCCGCGGAGTTCGCAAGAAGATGTCATAAGTGCCAGCTATTTGCCCCCCTCCAGCTACAGCCGGCCCAACGACTCAAGAGCATCACGGCCCCCTGGCCCTTTGCAATCTGGGGAATGGATTTGGTTGGGCCGTTCCCCCAGGCCAGCGGACAGAGAAGGTTCCTCCTGGTGATGATCGACTACTTCTCAAAGTGGATGGAGGTGAAGGCGTTGGCAAAGGTGACCTCCCAGGTAATCAGGAACTTTGTTTGGGGGGAGATCATCTGTCGCCATGGGCTGCCCCAGGCCATCGTCACAGACAACGGGCCTCAGTTCGCCAGCGCCGAGTTCACCAGTTTTTGCGAGCAGCTTGGGATCGACCTCAGATTCGCCTCGGTCCACCACCCCAGGAGCAACGGGCAGGTGGAGGCGGCGAACAAAATCATCGTCAATCTCCTCAAGAAGAGGGTGGAAAACTTGAGGGGGAGCTGGGTGGAGCAGCTCCCCGCCGTCCTTTGGGCCCTTAGAACCACCCCTAACACGGCCACGGGGGAGACCCCCTTCAAGCTCTCCCATGGGTGCGAGGCGGTGCTCCCCATAGAATTTGAAGTCCAAACGCCGCGAGTCGGGACGGCCAGAGAAGGCCGAGAGGAATGGCAAGCCGAGAATGGGGAGGAACTGAGGCTCTCCCTCGACATGGTGGAAGAGTTGAGGGACCTTTCGGCCATCCGACAGGAGGAGGTCAAAAGGAGGATGGCAAAATACTTCGACAAGCATGTCAGGGTCAAGCAGTTCGCTGAAGGGGACCTGGTACTGAAGGAGGTGGACGCGGCAGGACGGTCAGCATCCGTAGGGAAACTCAACCCCAGCTGGGAGGGGCCATTCATTGTGAAGGAAGCTTTGAAGTCGGGGGGCTATCGGCTCCAAAATGTAGAGGGCGAGGCCCTGAGTCTCACCTGGAGTGGAGACGACTTGAAGAGATTTTTTCCCTAATTTCCTGTAAGCAACACGATTTATTATAATGAAGCTTTTCTTTTCCCTCCCCCCAGGATTGTCATACCTAGGCTTGCTCAGAGAGTTGGAATGAATTCGGACCCCGAGAAGATCCCGCTGCCAGGCTCCCACCTAGCTGGCAGGGCCGGAAGTCACTCGGTGTCATCCCTAGCCTCGAGAAGATCCCGCTGCCAGGCTCCCACCTAGCTGGCAGGGCCGGAAGTCACTCGATGGAATGAATTGGGACCCCGAGAAGATCCCGCTGCCAGGCTCCCACCTAGCTGACAGGGCCGGAAGTCACTCGGTGTCATCCCTAGCCTCGAGAAGATCCCGCTGCCAGGCTCCCACCTAGCTGGCAGGGCCGGATGTCACTCGATGGAATGAATTTGGACCCCGAGAAGATCCCGCTGCCAGGCTCCCACCTAGCTGGCAGGGCCGGAAGTCACTCGGTGTCATCCCTAGCCTCGAGAAGATCCCGCTGCCAGGCTCCCACCTAGCTGGCAGGGCCGGAAGTCACTCGATGGAATGAATTTGGACCCCGAGAAGATCCCGCTGCCAGGCTCCCACCTAGCTGGCAGGGCCGGAAGTCACTCGGTGTCATCCCTAGCCTCGAGAAGATCCCGCTGCCAGGCTCCCACCTAGCTGGCAGAGCCGGATGTCACTCGATGGAATGAATTTGGACCCCGAGAAGATCCCGCTGCTAGGCTCCCACCTAGCTGGTAGGGCCGGAAGTCACTCGGTGCCATCCCTAGCCTCGAGAAGATCCCGCTGCCAGGCTCCCACCTAGCTGGCAGGGCCGGATGTCACTCGATGGAATGAATTTGGACCCCGAGAAGATCCCGCTGCCAGGCTCCCACCTAGCTGGCAGGGCCGGAAGTCACTCGGTGTCATCCCTAGCCTCGAGAAGATCCCGCTGCCAGGCTCCCACCTAGCTGGCAGGGCCGGAAGTCACTCGATGGAATGAATTTGGACCCCGAGAAGATCCCGCTGCCAGGCTCCCACCTAGCTAGCAGGGCCGGAAGTCACTCGGTGTCATCCCTAGCCTCGAGAAGATCCCGCTGCCAGGCTCCCACCTAGCTGGCAGGGCCGGATGTCACTCGATGGAATGACTCGGAAAGCAATGGCCTGCGACCTAGAGCAAATCGCGTTGTCAGACTCCCACCTAGCCGGCAAGGCCGGGAACTACTCGAGAAGCGTGCGCAGCAGGACGGAATCGCAAGGGTTAGTCAAAAAAGAAGGAAAGGGTCTAGAATAGCCCCACCCTCAAGCCCCGGGAAAGGTGGTCGAGTAAATGCAAAGGCCTGGGCGAGAGTCCCCAGAAAATTAAGCATGCGGCCGAGGAGCGAGACGGCTCGCCTCGCTCGGCGGATGAGTCAGCTCACCTCGCTCGGCGGACGAGCCAGCTCGCCTCGCGCGGCGGACGGGCAGCAGCCTCGTCAGAGCCGGGCCGCAGGGGCGGGTCGCGCCGTCCGGCAGTGGCATCGTTGGAAAAATAAGGCAGGCGAGAAATATAAAGGGAACAATAGACAGAAATATAAAGTATAAGCGCAACTCGCGCATACATCTCAGACCCGATTGTTATACATAATGTTCATCTACAAAGTAAATTACAAAAAGGGGGGGGGGGACGCGAGATCTAGGAACCCTAAAGCGGCTGGAAGGCCTTGTCGCCAGGGGCCGGCACAGGGAGGAAAAGCGCCGGCACAACGTCTTCCGCAGAAAGCCCCGCCGCCTCGCTCGTAAGCAGGTCCGCGCGCCGCAGCATCTGCATCGTATACTTCGCCGCACTGGCCGCGTTCTTCTGCATGAGCACCTCTAGGTCGTAGTCGGACAGGTGCTCGCGCGGGCAGACCCCGCTGTCTGGTGGAGGGGCAGCGGCAGCGGCCTCCAGCTCGCGTATCCGGGCCTCCAGCGCCGCCTTCTCCTGGCCAAGGGTGGCGATCTCGGCACCCATTCGACTCGCCGTCGCCGCATCCTGAAAAAGAAATAGGAATTGCCATGAGCTGTGTTCGCAAGGGGAAGAGGGTAACTCAGGATGAGCGCGTACCACCCCGCCCAGATATTGCGCGAGGGTCTCCTCGGCAGCGGCGGCTCGCCCCCTCTGAAGGTCCGCGTCCACCCGAGCGAGCTTCCGGGCCTCTTCTTTCTCCTCCGCCATCTTTTGGATAGACGCGGCGTTCCGCTCCACCTGGGTGCAGCGTCGCCCCACCATGTGAGCCAGCTCCAGACCGCGCAGCTGGGCCCGTGCGCTCTCATGGATCAGCACCCGCGTCTCCTCCTTGTCGTATATGGCGGCGTCTTCGCACGAGTACAGCCCAAAGGAGAAGCTGTACGCCTCCCCGCCGATTGTATCCTGCTCCATCCAGCTCGGCAGCAGGGTCGAGATCGTTGCGCGATTCGACTCCTTGTCCCACGCCAGGAGCGGGACGCCGAGCTCGTCCAAGTACTTCTCGCCGTAACCGAAGTTCCGATGCCCTCTCGGCACCGGCCCCGCAGCGGCTTCAGACCCGCCCGGCGGCGCGGAGGTGCCCGCCGCCCCGACCGGGGAGTCGCTGGTCGAAGCAACCAGCGGGGGCGAGGGGGCCTCAGTCGGCAAGACCGCGGGGGCCTTACCCTTTCTTTGGCTCGCGGAGGGTTGCTGATCCGCGGTCTTCGCCGACTTCGGCGGAGGTGCTGACTGTCCGCCGCCCGGTCGCTTCTTGGCCGGGATCGATGAGATGTCGCGCTGGGCGGCATCCGCAGCCAGGGCGCGGGCGAGAACCCCGGGGGGAATCCGAGCGCTCTCGTAAGGGGGATGAAGAGGGATGTCGCGTTCACCTGCGAAGAAAGAAAGGGTGAGATAAAAGAAAGATGGGAAAGTGAGGACTAGCTAGCGGCGGGCGGCAAACCTCCGCCTGGCGGGACGACGGCGAGATCGTCAAGATGGCGGCGCAGGTACGCGACTTCGAAGTTCTTCCCGACGAAGAACGCGAACAGGTCGGCTTCATGGCCGCCTAGGCTGGGTGGCCGGTAGCTCGTCTCGCTGAGCTGCACCGGCAAGAAGGGCACGTTGCCGAGGTCCCCTTTGACGAACAGGAACTTCTTCAGCCAGTTGTGGCTCTTGTTAACGGTCTCCCGCACCTTGAGGTGGGCGCTGGAGAAGTAGGCCGTCCCGTCTCGGTTCGCCCTGAAGGAGAACAGCTTCCGGAATACTGCGAGGCTGAACTCCACCCGCTCCTCTCGCAGGAAGCAGGCGAACCCCATCATGACGGCGATGGAGTTCGGGGTCATCTGGCCCAGGACGACCCGAAGTATTTTAGCACCTGGCGCACCTCGGGCCATAGGGGGAGTCGCAGGCCTACCTCGAAGTGAGCGAGAGGGATGGCGAGCTCATCCCTAAACAGGTCGTTGATCTTCTCCCCCTCTTCGGGTCGCCTCGCAGAGAACCCGGCTGGGATGTGGTCGCCAAGAGCTTCCAAGTATTCGCGCTCTGTGATAACGGCGCGAGGGAAATCATGCTCGGAGAAGGTCCAAGCACACTTGCTTCGGCCGTCCGCGTCGCCGCCACCTCCGCCCATTCCCATCAGGTCGCCGCCGAACGCGCAAAGTAAATACGGGAGGCGAGCGCGAATCGCACTTCGCGGGAAAAGGGAAGCGAGAAGATGTTTTGGAATCGGTGGAGAAATAAGGGCCTGCAAGGCCTATTTATAGGGAAAGAAAAGGGCGGGAAACTTCCCGCCGAAAGGCGGGGTGCGGATAGCCAAAAAACAGCCCGACGGTTCGACTTCCCGCGCGCGACCGTGCCTCAAAGGTCGATCCGGCACGGTCCTCGCCCGGCTGCAACCGCGGGAGACCGGCGCGGGCGAACCAACCCCAACCCGCACCCGCACGCCGTTCCGCGCGAGACGGGAGACTACCGCCTGGCGAGCCTCTCGGCTCGCCCTCGCCCCGATCAGCGCAAAAGGAAGAATGGACCCTTCCCTTTAACCCGCACACAGAAATCAAAAGAAAAGCGGCACGATAATTTCAATACATCCCAGCAACGAAACAGTTAAGCCCACAGGCGGGCCGAAAGAGTCGCAAGCAATTACAAATACAGCTACGAAATGACAATAACCCCGCGGTATCCCGCGAGCGAGGGGCAAACAACCGGGTCAGTACTCGACCCACCTCCACCTGTGCCGCCTCTTTGTTCCCGACCGAGGCGGCACACGGGGATCGTGGTAATCGCGAACCGCCACCAGCTCCCGCTGAGCCAGGCCGACCTGCTCCACGGCGCTCTTAAGATGCCCCTCGGCTCGCGTTATATGCACGCCCGGCGAGGTGACCTCGTCATCTTCCGCTCCGCGCGGAGGGCCCTCCAGCGCCGCGAGCCGGGCCTCGGTCTCGGCCTTGTCTTCATTGGCTCTCCTCATGATCTCCTGCAGCAGCAGCGTGTGCTTCTGGAATAGCCGCGTCACCTGTCTCTTCATCCCCACCGCGTCGGCCGGGTCGCCCAGGTAGTCAGAAACGCTGTCCACGTCGGGCGGAGGCGAGTACCCTTCGCTCATCTCGGTTTCAGGGGAGGCCGTGTTAAAGCCTGCAAACGGGGAGGGGTCAGAATAAGCGAGCAAGAGACAAAGCCAACGATAAAAACCAACTCACCAGGGGTTGGCACGTCGCCCGCACCGACAGATGGGCGAGAAGAGCCCGGCCGACCTGAAAGTTTCCTCCCTCGAGCGTCTCGAGAGATTTCCCCAGCCCGTGGGAGACCGCCGGACAGGGGTTTCCGGAGGTGGGCGATCCCGATCCAGGGAACCAGCGACCTTCTCGGGCGACTCGCGGGAGGGGAGATCCTCTTCCCCATTCCCCGCCCCCTCACAGGGAATCGCCTGCAAAACAAAGGGTCAAAGGTACAGCAAAAACTAGTGGGAGGACACGTCCACCGGGAATTACCTCGACACCCGCGGCCGAGCTGGAGCCCGGACAGTCGCCCGCCAGAGACCGCCTGACGATCTTCCCCTTCGTCGGCCTGAAGACAGGGCCGGGAGACCCGCGTGATAACCAAGGGGCGGCCTCGAGGGCCTCCTCCTGAGTCCTCAGGCTCGCTGCCGCCAGGCGAGCTCGCACCTCTTCGCTGACCGGCATCGAGAAATCAGGGCCTGCTCAAAGGAAATGAAGGGATCTGGGGTGCCCCCCTCGGGGGTTAGCGGTGTGTATTTATAGCAGGACAGTGGGCCCCCACCAGAAGATTCCCTGCCAGCTCAGCACAGGGGCTCGCCGAACACGCGGGTTGGATGATTCTTTCCGAGCTTGATTCAAGCTCAAAAAGAGCGGGGATTGTGTACAACCCCGTGTCCGGCGAGCGGGTCCCGCCAGGAAGGATGAGTGGACCTGGACCCGCGACCCGCACCCGGGCGGCGAGACAGGCTATGCGGCAGAAGGCCTGACCCGCTCCCGCCCACCTCAGGCGAGCGGGCTGGCAACCCGCGGGGAGCGGGCTGGCAACCCGCGGCGAGCGAGCTGGACCCAAGGATGGCGGCCCGCCGGCTGATCCCCCCTGCATGCGACCTGACCGCCGATCCGCCCGGCAAAGGGCTGGCAGCTCGCCCATATCGGCTCGCACTCGCCCAGTGAGGGTAGGTGAGCCCCAGAGCCAGGTCGCGCCCGCCCCCCACGGACGGAATCGGAGGCGAGCTGACTCCCCAGGGGTGCGAATAACTACTCAGAACAGCGGAGCCTCGCTGTTGGCAGACCAGGTTGGACTGCGCATAGCTATTCAGAACAGCGGAGTTTGGCTGTTGGCAGACCCAACCAGGGGCTTTTTGGTATTTCCAGGTCAGTTCTTTTGGTTATTGGCAGTTCAGATTCTGAAAATCTATAAATAAGACCCAAGGGGTACCTCAGAGCACACGCTTTCATTGCCTCCTTATTCTCATCTTCAAGTGTTCTCTGAGGGTACCTTAGCTCGGCTCTTGGCTAAGGAGGGGAAGCGCTCAGAGATCTTCCGGGTTTGTGGTGGGACCTCCCTGCCGAGCCCTTGGGTCTGTTCTTTCTTGTCTCTGCCGTCGTTTTTCTTGCAGGAGCGAAGTAGGCGCGAGACCACCCCTTCCCCAAGGGCAGAACTCCACAAGAGGCCGGATTCCGGTTTCAACACATAGATTTTTATTATCCGCGGACCTAAAGAGTAAAAATTATCATTCAAAAATATTTTTTTCATCCGCATATAATATAAAAAAAACAGAAGATATTCATTCCTCCGATTACAAAATCTCTATCTCAGCAAAAAAAATAATAACTCTTTGTTATTATATGATTTCAATAAAATTAATTATTATAGGCACATAAAATTTTAAAATGTATTATATGATTTCAATAATAACTCTTTGTTATTTCAGGGGAACTATAATAATCGGACCAAATTTCATCTACAACAAAATTTATAAACTTTGATAGTTTCTATTTCTTTATTATTGATTAGATATTTGATTTGCAAATATATTAATTTAAATAAATAATTAGATATTTGATTTGCGTATCAATATCAATTTTCTAAAAAAAAATTACATATAAAATCATTAATACATATATTAATTATTTACATCAAAACCATTAATTCTCATTGCGTGTCCATTTAATTCTCATTACGCCATGTACTTTCTTCATTAAAGCAATTATAATCGGCGAGCCGCGCCGAGCCGAGCAGAGAAAGTCGTGGCGACTGCGGTTGGAGAGATTCACGTGCGAGGCCATAATTAATTAATTATGAAAATATTATATTACCTTATCACATGGACCCGGGAGGGTAGGCTGTCCTACCTCGGCACGTGCGAGCACAAGGGTGGGAAGATGGGAGCATGACCCGGTGGGGTCAACTTTGACACGATCGTTGTTCCCCGGGCCCCGACATCCATGGCTCACAATCATTGGCCTTCTTTTTTATTTATTTACGCAATTACCCCTAAACGGGTCAAAGCCCGAATCCATGATCAGGGGTCGGGATTTGTTTAGCTGCTGGAATAAATCATGGGTGCTTCAACTTTAATCTTTTATTAAAAAAATGAATTATCACTTCTAAAGCAAAAAAATTTAATTACCACACATTTAATAATAATTTATCAATTATTGTACTATTAAATTGTTATGAACATCATTATACAGTCACGCGTTTAAGCCTGCGTTTGGCACAACTTATCGCAGTCTATTTGCTCTGGTGAGGTTGGACAAAAATGTCATTGTCATACAAAAAATTTATGCTCCAAAACTAGTTTTTTGTGTGATAACGATAGTAACATTTGTAATACCAAATATACAGTGACGATTTTGTCTAACATCACAAGCTGCAATAAGCCGCGCCAAACACAGCCTAAGACTAATTATTCAGTTTCTATTCATAGAAGTTTTAGTTGGGTCTTTTTAATGTTAGTTTGTCTCTTTAAATCTCATTGTAGAAGTATTAACATCATGGAGAGGAAGAGAGGGAGGAGGAGCGAGAGAATTTCTTACAAAGCCTTTTGATATTAATAAATATGAAGATCTGTTTGATTTTAAGGAGGTTTTGTGAGCATTTTCTCATAAGAATATTTGAATCAAAAAGACCGATATTTTTTGATATAAGGGCATGAATTATATTAGCAAATATATTTATGTTTGTTAAATTTAACATATTTAGGTTAAAATCAACCTTGTTTAATTTTAAAGACCTTATTTTCTTGTCAACTATAATTGTCGATGAAGGGTATGGTTTAAAGTTGGGTGACAAGCATAGGTAGTGTGAAGTATGTTGGGAAACAAGAATATCCCACTGCACCTGCACAATCTAGGCTCACAGAAGATGCAACCACATCAAACACAGAAGAAAAACAAACCAGCACAGAAATCAAACACACAAGCAGAGAACACAATCTTTTTCGTGGAAAATCCTCTCTCAAATCAATGAGGGAAAAACCACCGGGAGAGACACTCAAAAATACACTATAAATAGTAATAAGGATTACAGCAAAAAATATTAGGTTTGCCCAACCTAGATCCCTCTAGATTAACAGATTGAATTCCCTTCCCAGATCACAATAGAAAACTTCTCTCCCTAAGAAAGAAGGGTCACAAACTCCAGATCTCTCTTCAAAACCTCTAAGACACCTGAATACGAGAAAGAGAGGAAAAATACCCTTACAACGAAAATAAGGTACTGATTTGAGAAAACTTTTATTCTTCTTTGCGAAGAACTCTCCGACAGCAATAATGGCGAAAAGCCTCTGTCCCAGAACGAGAGCTCTTTTGATGGCTTGAAAACTTGAAGTACTTCCTCCTGGAATAGGTCGAGAGCTATTCAGGGTAAAAGAAGAGGATATCTTATCCCTTAAATCTAGCGCCAAACAATCAGACAACTGAATTGAAATTGCGCTCTTTTACGCAACAACCACCGTTTGACACCTCATTACAACGATATAGATCAATCTGGAGTCAACAAAATGACACCCAGCAGACAACCACTGCACACAACGATATCGTCATGTAAATACGACGGTATCACCGTGTTCAACACGACGATGTCGTCGTGATAAATATGAAGGAAACCCCCTTCTCAGTTATGGTCTGATTTCTAAGTCCTCCAACTCTTTAGGGGCTGGACCCCAACAAACTCGCCCTCCAGACTATAAAGAGGAGTTCCAAACCCGCCATCTTCAGATTGGCATCATGCCGATCAATGATCGACAAAACCCGCGCTTATCCTTTGACACAACCTTAATCAACATGTCTGAAAGATTTTCATCTGTATGGACTTTTCCCACCTTCAACAGTTTATCCTCGACAACATTCTGTATCCAATGATACCTCACATAAATATGTTTTGTTTTGGAGTGATAGGTGAGGTTCTATGATAATCTTCCCCAAATTAGTCTCCAAGTGGACAACTCTACTACCAACAATCTTTGACACACTGGTATTTGCAATCTGGATAGTGCCAAGATCTCTAACAACATATGAATAAAAGTAATCTCGGTGAGGAGTACATTAGTAATATGCTCCACCATCCACTACCAAATCCTTGTCAATACACTCCTAGAAAATAGCCCCACTGTAATGTAAGCACAATGACTTATCCTCTGCAATCGAGGCTGCACACCCTCACTTGATTCTCCAATCTCCTTTGACTTCCCCTTCAGATCTCTTTGTAATTTGAAGTCGTTCTTCTTAAAGTAATCATTCTTCTTGCAGTAATAACACTCGATCTTCTTCTTGGACTTAAGCCTGGACTTGCTTCTGAAGTTAGCACATGACTTACCTTCCTTTGTTGGCCCGCCTCTTCCCTCCATAAGGAGCGCATCTGGTGTAGAGGCTCCAAAATCCTTCTTTCTTAGCTCCTCGTTCAAAATATAGTTCGTCATCATCTCCATCGACGCAATGTCATCCGACGCAGAATTGCAAAATGACACCACAAGAGTTTCCTAACTCTCTGACAAAGAACCATCAATTCTCACAACTTGTCCCCCAAAGTAATTTTCATGGTCTCCAACTGGTTGATGATGCTTTGGGCAAGGTTCAGAAGCTCCGTCATTTGAGATCCATCCCTGTACTTCAGATTTACTAGCTTCCTGATCAAGAAAGCTTTGTTTCCTGCTTTTTTTTTCGCTGCAGTGCTTCAAGCTTCCTCCAAAATGTCTGGGCCGATGATTTTGTAGATACATGGTGAAAGACAAAATCGTCAAGCCATTGCCAAATGAAATTCACTGTTTCCTGATCAATCTGCTTCCACTTTGTTTCATCTAACATGGTAGCCGGACTTCCCAACAACGAGGCATAAAGATCCTTGCAATACAACAGATCTTCCATCAGCAGCTTCCAAAAATTCCAATTTTTGTCATTCATGCTAATCATTCTTGTGCTCTACTCCATCTTCTCCACAACCCGATAGTCTAAGACGAACCTACCTCTGATATTATTTGTTGGAAAATAAAAATATCTCACTACACTTGCACAATCCAGGCTTATAGAAGATGCAACCATACCAAACACACAAGAAAAACAATCCAACACAAAAATCATATACACAACCAAAGAACACAGTTTTTGATGTGGAAAATCCACTCTCAAATCAATGAGGGAAAAACCACAGGGCGGGGCACTCAAAAATCCATTATCAATGGCAAAAAGGATTACAACAGAAAAATAATAGATTTGCCCAACCTAGATCCCATCTGGATTCACAGGTTGAATCCCCCTCTCAGAATCACCAAGTATAAAACTTCTTTCCCTAAGAAAGAATCACAAACTCCAGATCTCCCTAAGAAAGAAGGGTCACAAACTCCAGATCTCCCTTCAAAACCTCTAAAGCACCCGAAGACAAGAAAGTGAACAAAATACCTTTACAGTGAAAAGAAGACATTGATCTGAAAAAACTCCTGTTCTTCTCCCGAAGAACTTTTTCGACAGCAATAATGGCAAAAAACCTCTGTCCCATAACGAGAGCTTTTTTAATGGCTTGAAAACTTGAAGTACTTCTTCCTTGAATAGCGAGCGAGACCTATTTAGGGTAAAATGGTAAGGCTATCTTAACCCTTGAATCTAGTCCCAAACAATCAAATAGCTAAAATTGCACCATTTTAAGCAAACAACCGCCGTTCGCCACCTCATCGCAACGATATAGAACAATCTGGATTCAACAAAATGACATCCAACAGACAATCACCGCTAACACGACGGTACCATCGTGTAAACACGACGGTACCGTACAAGACGGTACCACAAGACGGTACCGTCGTGTAAACACGGCAGTATCGTCGTGTTTAACACGACGGTATCGTCGTGATAAACATGAAGAAACCCCCTTCTCAGTTCTAATCTGATTTCTTAGCCCATGACTCTTTAGAGGCTGGACCTCAACAATGTATGTAGCTAAAGCTTGAAATTGTTACATCTCGTGAAGAGGAGACTAGTCAATCCACTGAACAAGTGTGGCAACTCTACCATACATCTTGGTGCCCGTTTAACATGCGTGTGGCATGTTGAGATCTTCCGCCACACAGTTCAGGATGAAGTCGAGGGTTCCAGCAAAGATGAAGAAACTAATTGGACCATTAGCTCCTACTATTTACATGAACGAATAGAAATAATGAGGTAGTCTACAACATACCACAAAGCAACATTAATAAACAAATGAACATCACTTTGTAGCAGCCACGTTTACATTTAAGACTCCATTTACTCGTGTTTTCTTTTTCCATTGTATTTTTCATTAAACTCAAACGGTATATTTTTTTTTGAATTATTTCAAAAGTTATATTTGGAACGACTAATTCTAAAAAAAAATCATTTTATGTCTAATTTAAACCACAGATAATTCAAAATTAATATTTTAATGAGCACTTCTTAATTTTTGTAGGAGTGATCTAACAATGAACATAAACCCATAATAAGGAATAATTAACCAAACTAATTAATTTCTGAGCAATAAAAGGCGGTCTGATATTTTAAGGTGATTGTTAAACACAAACCCTCTTTTGTTAAACGCAAACACCCAAAGCTTTTTTTTAGGGCATACGGTTTTAATAATCGCACTCACCTCGCTCCTGCGCCGCACCCCACCGAAGCTATTCCTCCGCCGCAAACCAGTGGATCGCCGCGGCTACCAGCGGATCTACGAAGCCCACCTCACCATCGTCGTCCGCCGCCGCAACCCGCCGAAGCCTACCGCGCCACCGTCGTCCGTCGCTGCTCCGCACTCCGCGCTTTGATTTGCCCTAGCCCGCCAATCGCCCGGGTGTGATTTTTCCCTGACTTTGCCTCAAGAATCGCTGCTGCCTGCTGCTCCGCACTCCGCAATCCAGGCTCGTGTTGTCTGCTGCTCCGTTCAATGTAGCAATGGTTCAACTGTCATCGGCGCAAAGTTTGACATAATTTCCACTACATTCATCAATGCGGAGGTTCCAACACTTATTTGCATTGGGTTTCTAAATGGAAATACTTCGTTCGGCTATCTTGGGTGCTTGCTCTCCGATACCACATATTTTTCCTTCATGGAGTACATATCACGAAGAAGTGGCGAAAAATTGGAGTGTGCATTACAATGAACGGTTGCAAGGACCACCGCCGGCAACGGGACCAAGTACATTACAAACATTGGATAATTGATAAAGTGGTATGTATAATTTTGTACGCAATTACACTTAATTTTTTTTTCAAATGTTAATGTTAAAAAAATTAATCTTAATTTTTCTTCAAATGCAGGCAAACGGAGTAACAAAATATGATGACAACTTAGCCCAAAAACAATGCTAAATATTTTCAAGGAAACTTTAAAGGTCAAATTTTGCCTAATTTTAAGATGATTTGCATTAATATTATAAAATATTCTAAAGTTTTGTCTTAATTGCAGGCTCAAAATTTGATGTGAAGAAATGTTTTGAGAGGGTTATTATTTTGAATGATCTAACAATAGAATCTGACGCATGAAGAACACATCTCTTTTCTCTTTTCTCTTTTCTTTATAGCTAATCTTTATAGTCAATAATTAACGTTTGTTTTGTGATACTTGTTCCTTTTTATGATGTAATTGATGCTCTAAAAATCAACACAAAGTGTCTCCATCTGGTCTTTTTCATGAGCACTTGTAACATATATGTTTGCGAATATCAAATTTGAAAAAAAGTTGTTTGCGGCTATCAATTATGGTTGCGGATATCCAATTTGAAAAACAGGCGGTCAAATGTTTGCGGATAGCCAAATGATGTGCGTTTAATAATCACCTATTTTAATATGATTGTGGGCCGAGAGAACTGGGCCCACAACGCCCCCTTTTGGGAAACGAGAATTTAAGCCCGCATGATGTCGGGCTGGCGTAATTCAATGCCTGCCAGCTGTCCTCATAGGCTTATGCAGCCCTCGTGAGCCGCACGTGGCGCGGCCCTACTTCCTACAGTCACTCCCAAATCATGCAGATTGGACTCGTTTCCCGAGCATCCCGGTAATTCTATTCCGATGCCGCCCTCAGCATCAAACCGCACGTCCGTTCTCCAACCGGCAACTGAACCGCGTTTCCTGAAGCCTTTTCCGTCGCGGAGCTCGCACTCCGCGCTTTGATGTTGCTATTGTCCGTACAATCGTCGTGGTGAGTTTTCCCTCCAGAAAGGCAAGGTCGTTGCCAGCACGTGCTAGCGATCGGGCGCCGTGAGAGTCGCACGTGCCCGCGTTGGCATTGCTTCCTCCAACACATGGGCTGTTCCCGGCCCGACAAGTGCTTACTGAATGTCTTCGGGCGGCACGTTCGAAGTTGTAGGACATATGCCCTTAAAAATCGAAGGGCAGGTAGTTTGTGGCCCTCCTATATTTAGAGACAAATCTTCTGAACATTGTAACTTTTTTAAAAGACTCAGGATCCCCTAATTTCTCATAAAGAGACAAATATAAATATCAATTTTTAAAATTATAAAATTAGAAGATTGATTTATTTATAATTTGGAATTCCTATATAAAATTCGTTTCAACCTAATTATATAACATTATTCGGCGTGGTTAAAAACCTCCCCTCACAATTTTCCCTGGTTGCTCATCGCCCATGCCGCTTCTCCGGAAGTTAACGTCTTAGCCGCACGCTGGTTGACGTTTCTGCCGCACGTAGACGACCAACGGTTCAATTTTTATTCAATGAACGTTGTTTCTGGCTCCTAACCCCCATCGGCTCCACAAAGAAAGATTAAGTCGATATATTACATATGAAACAACAAATAAATAGGAAAGTATGAATCAATTGTGTGCTAAATGCAGTTGGAATAAACACTGAAATATTTATTGGTTATATTGTGAGCCAATAATGTCAAATTTTTATTCATTTTATGAGCATGAAATTTAATACAAACGAAGAGTTACAGGGAACCGCGGAATCCTCTCATTTGGGGGGAGATTAAATATTCTCATTTGATCTAATGATGGGTAATTTTTTGCCAAGCATTAAAAGATGAGATAGTGCCTTAGATCATCAAAAAAAATCTGAACTGTGAAATGGATAATCAAGTTCACTTGAAATATAAGGGAAGGCTAGATGATAAATCAGACTCATGACACCCAAATGTCATTCTTGAGGTGTCTAGAGAAGGTTTTGTAGAGGCAATTCGGTTTCGAAACATATAAACGGGCTAACGTCTGACCATCGAAAGTAGGTCGTGATTGTGAATTTCAGATTCTGTTTGTAGTGGTGTGTGGTGGTGCTTGAGGTCTATGGAAGCAATTAATGACGCGTGAGGTGTACTGCTTTCTGATGCGACGAAATTCAGGGTAATTAATATGAATTTCAATCGTGACCAACACATCATGCCTTAAAAGTAAGATTATGCTTTTTATATTGCTACAAATATAATTTCTTAGTCATGAAAGTAAAGAGTTCTCACATCTCGTAGAAGAGAGAGAATGAGGGCTGATCTTCTTCTTCAAAGCCCGACATTCTTGAAAATCAGGATCTTTGCGCATCTTCTCAATAGTGTTTATCAAATGTAAGCCTTATGAAATTCCATCTTATCAATTTTTTTTAGAGATTAAGCTCTTTTTTGGCGTGGAAGTGGGTGGGGTGGGGGTTATAACACTGTGGTTATGAATCGTTGCTCGTGAACGTCAATCGGTCGTATCATTGTAAATATGTCATGCCAAACATACATTCTACGACGATACGATTGAGCTTATATTCAAACTCATTGGAGCAAAATAGCCATGCCAACCAGACCCCATATAATCATTCACAATTACCCACCATTAAAATGAAGGAACCTATGTAATTAAACCCCATATATGGAGCCATCCAGTTAATAATTACTAATATAAAAAAATTTATTGTTGGGCACGTGAATGTGAGGAAATAATTACCACACTAATCTCCATTGTTCATTAATTAGCTCAATCATGAAATGTCTTGGATCTAGTTTCTAAGGGCCAATCTCCTTTTCATTTTCTGGAAAACGCTAGCACACTTAAGAAACTGTTTGGATTGGTCTACTGGTGGGAAAAGCATTGATTTTCTCATCTTTTGGAAAAGACAAATTACCTTTTTGAAAAGGTTTCTCTTAAAAAATTTCAACATGATTTTTTTGTCCAACCGTACAGTTATATATATTTAATTATATATTAAAGTCCATAATCTTTTTTCGCCCGAGTGCGGTATTTTTCTGATTAAGATTTTTCGTCCGAGACGAATAAAAAAAAGATTAAGTAGGGAGGATAGTGTGGGGACAAGGCGCGAATTTTTCGCCAGGGCGACTGGGCTGAGAGGATTAGCGAAGGAGGCAGAGCTTCGCCGTTTTTTTCGCCGGTGGAGCCATCCAAATTTTTGCCCCGGGAGCTGCTTTTTTCGCACCGTGAATTTTTAATAATTACGTTTTTTTTCTCCCGACCGAGATTTTGTCGCCGGAGCGCCACCGTGGCGATTTTTTTGCTGGATTGCGAATATTTTTGCCTTATTAAAAAAAATTTATTGTTGGGAAAATATCGTGTTCGGGCTAAAAATTCATGCCCGTGTAAAAAAATTCACGTGCGCCGTGCGTGAATGTGATGGAAAATATTCCCTTCACGATATCGGGCATGTTGTTGGGGTCATCATTCAAACGTGTCAGGCTAACCGCTAATCTATTTCCGCCTGACGCACATTTCGGCCCGCGCGCTCATTTACTAATCTCGTCATTAATAAACGTGATTAGCATCTAATTAATTTATTTACTGTGTGACTTCTTCTCAATCATTGTCATAAAACCCCACGTGCTGCCATCATAAAAAGGGTTTTAAGCTTCCCTGCAGTCGGTCTTCAAAACCTTGTTGTGTTTTGGTAGGGCGAAACGGCTTTTCGCTTGTCCGAGCGTTTTCGAGCGAGCGAATAGTTATGAAAAGGGAGGGGTTTTATTAAGCAGATTTGAGATCAAATTAACCTCATGGGTGTAAGCCCCTTTTCGCCCGTTTGTTCAAACAGTGGGTGTAGTAACCAATCTTCGTCTCCCGGTTGTTCTCACTCGCTTGCAACTGCTCGGGTCATACGTTTTTTGCTCCCGATCAAAGGTTTCTTGAGAATTTGATATAGGTTGCGCCGCACTCTATCTATTGAAATTTTAAAAATCCTCCAATACGTTCACATTGTATAATATGCATCCACAAAAATACCCTCGAAGAAAAATAATAAATGTGCAATCTATAACTTTACAAATTTACAGTAAAAAACCAAGCTAATGTCCATATATACTAGCGTTATGCATATATATAATATAGTCACTTTTCATTGCCAGTTAAATTAGTTGGGACCAATAGAATCTTGAACATTTCCTCCATCTTAGGCTCCATTTGGCGTAGGGGTGACAGTCGTGAACGTAATGATTGTAAACCGTCATTCATAAATACCCGACCTCGCCTAAGAAACTTCAATCCACTTTTAGGTTTCAAAAACTAACTTTTTCTCTTCATTGGCTGGCCGGTTACAAAAACGTTGTTGTCAGGGTAAACATACATTCTATGATAACGACGTTTTTGTTCAATCTCATGCTGTAAAACCTGGTGAATACTAAAACTTATATATGTTCCTAATAATATAATACAAATATAAAGTGGGAATAATGATTTTATGATCTTTTTGAAAAAAAAACAATCACCCAAAACATAATAATAATTTCATTTATTCATATTTTACAAGAAAAGAGGTGGTGTTTAACTGAAAGATCGCCCCTTGAAGAAACAAGAACTTTAAGTCTGAAGGGAACAGAGGTATTAAAAGATTTGAAAACAGCAACACAGCAGCAGCGGCTCCAATGCTTGGCAGGAGAAGAGAGGAGATTCCGGTGAGCATCAGGAATGCGAGGAACCTGCGGGCCCGGAGAAAATGTGAGTGTCGCGGTTTATCTCTTGACGAACAAAATGGCTTCTCTTTTTGAAAGAGAGGGATCATTGTTGGGCGCAGTTAGCAAGTGATGATCCGGTTCCTCGTCGTCGCTCCCCTCCGAAGTTGAAGCATATGAGTCTGTTTCATCACCTGGAGGGTCGATTTCCGCGGCAGTGAAAGAGAAGTTAGGAGCCAGATTTAGAAAATTCTGTAGGATTAAACTCCAAAAATGCGGGAAAAATTTTGGAAAGAGCGCAGAAAAAGTTTGCTTGCGAAAAGGCGATGCAAAAATATGAAATTCGTTCCTTTTAACTTGTATGCATTTCTAAAATCAGTTCCTCAATTTCATTTCGCGAAATTTTGGTCATCATTTTTCCAAGTGCAGAACAGTGAGGGATCAAAATAGGGGCCTAATCTAATTTGGTTCGAAAAGATGAGAGATCAAAACCCTGCAAAAAAGTGTTGAAGGGCTGATTTCAAAAAAATGTAAAGGTTAAGGCTCTGTTTGGCGCGGTGGCGGTGGCAGTCGTGAACGTTGGCGGTCGTTATGAACCATTGTTCGTGACAGTGGCGGACAGAGATATAAAGTAAAAATGAGTTTGGAATTTATGGCGGCAAATCACAAAAAGTAAAATAATTTTCCAGATTAGAAATTTGGATTTAATTACAGCATCAATTTTGATGAAGATCTTAATCACAAGTCATGGTTAATCAATTGATGAAGGTGTGCTAATTATTAGAAAATCAGAATGGAAAATAAGAAAAGGGAACTTCCAACCGTTTAGAAACAAATCCAGCACAAGCAGTAAGATCAGGTCAATATCCCTCAGATGTGGGCTTCAAACCCCCAAATTAAAAATCCCGAAGACCAGTCAATCTACGGATGGAACATATGGAGCTTGCTTCCACTAAACATGGATGATTCTTCATCAAAATACTCCAGCAGACAGGTAATAGCAAGCGAAAATAACAAGTTAGAGCCATGAACAGGAAATATTTGGGGAAAGGAAAAATGGTACAGTAACCATTGCCCAGGCATGATCATGCCCTAACCTCACGTTTATCTTCCATTAACCAACCCGTAAACAATCTCGGAATGAAAACATCATCAAAGTAAAATATCTGCCCAACAAAGCCAACGGGGCTTACCATGGGATGCTTTGGGCAGAAGGCGAGGAGCATCCTCCACAGATCCGGCCAAAGATAGTCGGTGGCCCTCTGCGATCTCGCCGTAGGGATGAAATTGGAAATAATGGATCCTCCGCACATCTTGATGAACGGGCAGTCCATTGAGTTGAGGAGATAGCTTCATCCATCCCCGTTTCACTGAAGCTGGTGATGCAACAATCATGCCGCCACTCTTCTCACTGTCCAGGCAGCCGAGTCGGAGGGATGAACATGTGAGGGAATTGTATAAGGGAGAGAGGGAGGAGAGGGTGGAGAGAGAGAGAGAGGGAGGGAGGAGGAGGGAGAGAGAAATGGAGGTGATTTGAACTCTTCTCAAGTGCTTCAGATGCAATAAGCTTGAGCACTACAAGCGTGATTGGCAGAGTAAACCTCACATCGGATCATACAACAGAGGAGGAAGGTGCAACGAAAGATGAAGGTTAGGGGAGTTGTTTCCTTGCGGAAAGTGTTTCTATTGTGGAAGCCTTGGCCTCGGTGAACTTTGAAGATGATTGGATCATCGATTCGGGTGGGGACATAACCATATAGGTGACGGGTCAAAGTTCCCATCTCTGCGGAAGTATGAAGGATGTTATGCTATCATGACGGCGGACAACACAGTTGATCCAGTGGAGCAGGAAGGGATTGTCACAGCGGGCTGTGATAGGAGTGCACTCACGCTGAATAGTTGTATATCATGTGTCGGGTATGAAGAAGAGTATGTTTTCAGTGACAATGCAGTTGATGCAGGGTACCACATTCTTTTTGGGGCGAAGAAGGTGACGTTCCTATGGAACTTGGATTTGGTGAAGGCAGATGTGACTCACACTAGAAGACAGGTTCGTGATTTGTATGTTCTTTCCCCGACATTGTACGTGGACAAGATGAAAGCGAATGACAATGCCGTGATTTGGCAAGAAAGGTCGGGGCACGATGAAATGGAAAAGCTAAGAGCGATGGTGATGAAGAGTCTTGTTAGAGACTTACCTCGCTTGTCTTCTTTCGACAACGAACATGCATGCGAGGGTTGTCAATATGGGAAGTCCCATCTTCTTCCATTTGACACGTCTCTTTCGAGGAGCAAAAGACCATTGGAGTGCATCCATAGCGATGTGATGGGGCCAAGTGCTACCCCAACTTATTCAGGAAACAAGTATAAGTTTTTGTTCGTGGATGATTTCTCACTTTATATGTGGGTTTATTTTTTGAAGGAAAGTCAGATGTGTTTGACAAGTTCTTGAAGTTTAAGGAGCGAGTTGAAAGGGGGATGAATCTGCGGAACAAGAAGTTTAGGAAAAACAATGGAGGTGATTTTAACTCCACGGAGTTCTCTTCATTTTGTAGGAAGTATGGGATCAAGCGAGAGCTATCTTGTGCCTACACTGCACAACAAAATGAAGTGATAGAAAGGAGGATCGACACATTTCTAAGACTTGCAGATGTTGGTTGCATGCTAAGGGCCTTCCTAAGGCCTTATGGAGAGAAAATGACGTGTACGACATATGTGATCAACAAGTTGCCTTTGAGCCCAAACAATCAGAAGTCACCACATGAACTGATGTTTGGAGAGGTACTGAGCATGAAACATTTTCGGGTGCTTGATGCAGTTTGTTATGTTCATGTTCCAGATGCACGAAGGACAAAACTTGATGCCAAAGTCATGAAGTGTGTTTTCATAGGCTATGATGAGCGTAAGAAGGGTTGGAAATGCATGAACCCTCACACTAGAAAGTTCGTTGTCTCTCATGATGTTGTGTTAGATGAGTTGACGTTGTATAGTGGAGGTCCTAGCACCGTCTTGGAAGAGAACAGGGGAGAAGCAAGCCGTAATGAAAAAACTGACAAAAAATAAGCTGAGTTAGCTATTTCTCTTGGAGCTTCATGCTCTTCGAGTTCGAAGTAGTTGGAGACAGAGTCACAAAGAAGGGGAGCAGTGCTTCAAGTCATGGTGATGGGGGAGCAAGTGCGTAGGCAGGAGTTGGAGAGGTGGAGAGCAGTAATGCTCTTAGAAGGTCGAAGCGGACCATCGTGCCATCGACTCGCTACAAGAAAAGTAATTTGGTAACAATAGTTTCATGTTACTTTGCAGGCCAACTTGATGAGTGGGAACTGTCGTGCTACGAGAAAGCCGCATGGGAAAAGCAGTGGGTGGAAGCCATGAATGAGGAGATGAATGCCCTCAAGAGGAATGAAACTTGGGATCATGCGCTCGAGGTGGATGGTGTTACTTCAATCACGTGCAAGTGGGTGTACAAGATCAAGAAGAAAGCAGATGAAAGTGCAGTGCGGTACAAGGCTCGGATTGTCACACAGGGGTTCTCACAAAAGTATGAAGAGGATTGTGAGGAGATGTTTAGGCTCTATTTAGGAGAGCTGTTGCGGCTTGAAAATCTGCTGATCGAATAGAGATAATTGAACCGAACTTTTTGAGAAGCTTTTTGAAAAGCTGCAAGTTGTTTGGATCTCAACTTGCTGAGCTGAAACGTGATTTCTCCCATATTTGCTTTGGAAGCTTACAATTGAACCAATAAATCACCATTACCCAAATCAAGAATGAAACTAGTAGTAGAAGATGTTGTCATGATGAGTTCCAAGGTTCAAATGCCTCAGATCTGCAGCCAAAAAATGAAATATCTGTGATGGAATGGCTTCAAGCGAGGGATTGCAAACACAAAAAGGAGATCTCGTGGAGATCTGGGCACTGTCGATGGGCTGGGATCAACTGGAAGGAGCAAGAGGGAAGAAGACCATGGCAAGAGCTGCTGCTGATAGGCGTTGGGTCTGCTGGCAGGGGAAGAAGACCTTCGACGAGTACTGTTGTTAGGGGAAGAAGACCTTCAGCGAGTACTGTCGTCAGAGATCAGAAAGAGGAGAGGCTCTTCTTCGTCGGAGATCAGGAAGAGGAGAGGCTCGTTGTCGCCGAAGATCTGGAAGAGGAGTGGTTCGTTGTTGCCGGAGATCTGGAAGAGGAGAGGCTCGCTGTCGCCTGAGGTTTGGAAGAGGATGGGCTGGCGCAGGAGATCAGAAGGAGTACGGAGTGCCGCCTTCGCACAGGAATCGGGGAGGAGAACAAGAATGAAAAATTAGAGGAGAAGTGATTTTAGGAGCGTCAAACGTGGGGCTCGAGAGATTCCAAGGCAAAACGCGAATTTTCGATCAATGTTTTTCAAAGAGCAATGCCTCCTAACAGTAAAAAACAGTTCCAGCAGTTGGAATAAAGATTCCAACCGTTGGAGCTGTCCGAAACAGAGCCTTAGTCCGGTTGTGAAGATAACATCGGTGCGTGTTGTGATTGCATTGGGAACGTGTCAAGGTTGGAGATTGTGGTAGTTTAACGTAAAAAATGCTTTTATCTATGGGAAGATCGACAAAGACATCTTCATATTGCAACCGCAGAGATACGTATCCGAGGAGCATCCGGATTACGTTTGTAAATTGAAGTTTACTTGGAAAGGTATCGGGGTCTCATCACGAGGAGTATTGAAAATAAAGATAACCGGACCACATTTTTATTTCAGTTTACTTTCACCTTTTTCAGTTTTCCAATAAATCAGAGTTGTGTCCCTTCAAAGAGTTGCTACTGTGCTCGGCCAATATGTAAGCAGAAACACATCGGTCCTTGTTTTTTTGGTTTGGTCTCCTCTATGATACAGAGAGTCACCACCCTTCGTAAAAATAGCAACTGCTCAGTGTGCAGTTATTGTTTTCTCAAATGGTGCTGCAGTTTTTTTTTTGCTAGTGGGCTGCATTTAGTGATAAAGAATAAAACTGCATCCTTCGTTTAAAAAAGTGTGGATGAAGCTCTTCATCCTCTAGTCAGATTCTCTTCCTAAAGAAAGAAGCAAGGCCTTGGTATTTTCTCTCTCTACAGAAGAAAAGAAGCAATTCTCTCTAGATTTTGACCTTGTTAGCATCTCCATTTCTAGCGATTGTAGTTCCACTTCGTAGCCGCATTCAAGGAGTACATCGCACTGTTTTTTTCGTCCTTGATCTTCTCTCCCACAAAGCCATAGAAGACATCGAAGTTCCCCGAAAGTAGTGGTTTATATTTCCAAGCTTGGAGTTCCATGCATGTCTTTCCGATTTTGTGGAGTCTTCCGTGAAGGCGATCCAAGCATGTCTCCCTAGGGTGAATCACGGGGGTGTGATTGTTTCTCAGTTATATTGTTTGTCTCCGGTTGTAAGCATATTTGAAACCTTCATTTAAATTGATTTACGTGGAGTTTGTCCCATTTGGGCTTATCTACTGTGGATTTTGTTGCGATTGGGATCAGATGCTGTTGTAAAGAGGTTAAATGATCTTGGGCACATGAAATTTCTACAATTTAAGCCAAAAGTTGATTCTATTTTCAAGAAATTTTCACTTTATAAGCTCACAACCTTTGGATCCTTCGGACCCTCCAAGTGATTATGTGCACATTCGACCCATAGATCTAGTGGCATGGGAAAAGGGGGAAGCAATTCACTCGTAGACTAACCTTCTTGCTTAAGGTGAAGCTTCATTTTAGTTGGCCGACCACTAAGTTACATAGAGAAAACTACCACCTGAGCTTCAACTCCTCCAGCTCCAGTTCTCAAGCTCATGCTACACCTCCGGCTCTTCCGAGATTCTATGAATGCAATACTGCCGGTGGCTGCAATCACCTTGACCAGCTACATTAGCAGGGTAATCAACGAGATAACCATTGGAAGAAATGATGACTGTGGTGACAGGAGTAAGCCCTCAATAGCCGCAGCAAATATCCTCGACAGCAGAAAAAAGAATGTCAACAACAGCAGGATAGGGGAAAAGAGACAAAGCATTGGGAGTTGTTGGAGTGGTCCCAGTTTGACTTGGTCAACAATTTTCATATATGTTAATTTTATATTGTATCAAGATGGCGGGGAGAGAGAGTGACCTTTATGGTGGTTGTTAGAGTGGCCGTGGCGTGTTTTACGGGTTGGTGTTGCTAGATATATGGGCTTTGTATATGGTTTTTTGGCCTTTTGAAAATAGTGAACATTTCTGTTTCCCTCATTAACTCCCGCAGGAGTGATACAGGAATAGAGAAAATAATAGAGA